>OY856414.1:903817203-905063453 GCA_963693085.1 Alisma plantago-aquatica
TCATCAGTATGCGCATTACATTTTAATTTTTTGTATAATAAAATGAGAACATAGAATCTGTAATGGGAACAGAGAATTTGTTATGAGAACAGAGAATGTGTAATGGGAAGAAGATATTTGTAACTAAAGAAGACGTTGTGTAATACAATCTAGAAGTGTCATTCTATTTCTCATGTGTTTGTTTGTCTCCACAAAAAAGACACTACTATAATAGTTTTAGACTCATTATGATGAGCATGGGTATGCTTCAAGTTGGTACATGATCAATTTGAAAATAATATTTGTTCATCTCTCTTTTTCTATGGGGATTGGATTTAACGTGATATGTGATTCAGTGAGAAATATTATAAAGTACTCTAATCCCATTCTACCATCCCCCATTGTGTTCTCATTTTGTCACTTTTCCAGCATGTGCGGTCAAAATGAATTACAGATTTGGTCCATAAACCAACAAATCAATGTGTTGCATATTTACACGTCATGCCACCAGACCAATATTTCCAGATAATTACAAAGTGATGCCAGCAGACCAATATTTCTAGATAATTACAAAGTGATGTCACCGCTTCTTCAACACAGGTAACTTGTGTTATCTACCCACGCGGGCAGCAAGTGAATATCATATATATATATATATATATATATATATATATATATATATATATATATATATATATATATATATATATATATATATATATATATATATATATATATATATATATATATATATATATATATATATATAGAGAGAGAGAGAGAGAGAGAGAGAGAGAGATATAGAGAAGGTTTAGGGTTTCAACGGTTTAGGCATCAACAAGGACGGTCACAAACAAGAAAAAGAATGAGAGTCGACGACAAGTAGCCATCTAAGGATCGTATAAGATAACTAGTTTCAGCTATCTAAGAATCATCGACGACGGAAGCGATCACGTAAGGGGCAGCCCTCATACCAGGCCACCGACAAAGTTAACAATATTATGAAACCTATGTTGACCTATGTAATACCCATTTTAATTTTGATCATTTGTTCGATAATCATTTTTACATAAACTTGTGAACATAATCTCAACACCTGTTACATATAAACCAAAATTTGACACGCCTACTGATACAATCCAATCTACCAACCAAAGTTTAGTTTTTCATGGTCGTGGTTTGGGCATTGATGAGACAGTAAGTCAGGCTGCAATTGTAAAACAATTTAGCTTAGAACGGCATATGTATCGTTTCTTCTACTCTACAGTTTTCAACACACGAATCTAAACGTGCTAGGGCCGGTTAGATTTCCAAGGAAGTATAGAAGTTGTTTAGAATAAAGAGAAAATTTATCGAAAACAAAAGTCAAAATAACTCTCAAAATTCACTCAGCTTGTTGCTCTTCACTGTCCGTCATCCTTCAATAATTTGCCTCTAATTTTGAAATTTCCAGCGAACTATTTGTTGGCACGCACAAATTTACACTCATTGCACTAGCTAACACGACTATGGCCAATTATCATCAGAAACAGCGAGGCGACTCCACTACACAAACTTCTCTTTCCTACAACTATAGTGGTCACTTTCCCATGTGGCAGGGATCATGGAGGTTGTGATCATAGAGGCGGAAGGAGGGAAAGTAGAGAAAAGGAAGTGCAGTTTTCTTGTTGTATATGTGATAAGAGTATCCTATTCCCAGGAAATAACCGACGAGCCAAGTTAAAATATATGCGTCCTCATAAATTTTGGGAGCATCGATTACTTTGATTCGTGAAACCGAGCTAAGAAGCCTCTTCAAAACTTTAAACCAATCTTCAGATACGTGGCTACTATTTCTGATCCGAGCTGGAAAATTTAGTTGGTTGAATTATTAGATAAGTGGAACATGTGGGCAGTTGCACGGCCCTGGGGCCTAAAGCGCCGCGAAAACAAGGGCGAGCACGTTGCCTTTGACCTTATTGCTGGTCTGCTACTTGGGTGTTTGCTGATTTGCTTTAATCAATACCTGTCGGTCGGGTATCTAGTAGTATTAATATATGATGACGATCCTGACGTGGGCTTAACGAACTAATATAGTACGATATCTCCCTCGCTTGGGGACGTCGTGTATGGCCACCACTAGCGGCGGTGGCAGTGGCGGGCGAGATGGAATGATCAATTTTTCCCTGTCTAGGAGATGCTTACCCCCGGTCTTCTTCTTCTTAGTTGTGGCTGTGTTCCTCTAAGTAAAGGAGAACCGTGTATACTGAAAACCGAGCCCAAAGCCCTTCGCTTTCGATCCGTCCCCATGTGGCCCTATCCATTGTATCCCACTCAAGTAATGAATGATGAGAGGACACCCTAGATCCAAGAAACTAGTCATTTCACATGAACCTCCCGCCGTTATTTTCTTCATTTATTGGTATTTACTTGCCGTCGGTCGTTCCTGGTTGCCAAATGGATTGGCACACTCCTAAGCCCCTGTTTGGTTTGCGACCCAGTCCGGATTCCCGGCCGTCGTTTTGTGCCACGTCAGCCTAATTTGGTCCGGGTTGGCTTATTTCAGCATTTGGTTTATTATCCCGAAATTCGGACCAACTCAGTCCAGGTCCAAGCGGAATTGCAAATCGTAATCCGGATTAGCCCCCGCCTCCTCGTTTCACCCCCCGACTCCCCTGACTTTACTCCATCTCGCATAGTAGTTGCTCATGAGGAAGACAAAAGACAACGGTTGTTCCCGAGAAACCTGCCACGTCGTCTGCTAGCAGTGAAGCTGCATGTGGTCTACCCTATGTCCCGACACCGGAACAGGTGCTACAAGGCAGAACAAGATGTGAACCCTAGCCTTGTCTTTACTCCCTGGTTGTGTGAGCAGCAACAGCATCACGGGTGGAACAGGTGGTACCAGGGGCGAATTGAAAGGTGGATAGGTCTACCAGGCGGAGAATTGAAAGGTAAGGTGTGTTATCATCGGTCTAGTCTCGTGTTCTCCAATCCTTTTGACCTAACTTGGCCAGGTTTTCAAGGAAGAGTCAGGAAGGGGAAGAGGCGAGAGAGAAACCCTATCACCTGGGGTCATCGTTCTGCTATAAAATAGGAGTTACCTTAGTCTAAGTGCTCCTCCTACAGTTGCAGATGATTCTCCAGATAACCGCAGACGTGCCGGCTTCAGATTCATCCTTCGCCGAGCTCTCCTTGCTACTTAGGTAGGCCGCCTTCTCCAAGAGGTTATTTTGTTTTTCCATTCTTTCTCCCGATGTTAGAATCATACTAACGCTTATGCGTTATTTTTTGTTATCTTCTTTTTGATGCTTGATTTGGACGCTCTGGCGAATCTGGATGCATCTCTTCAATCCCAGGTATTCCCTCTCACCATTTCCCCCAAATTAGCTTTGTACATAGTGAAACAATTTCAATGTATGTGTGTTATTATGTGTGAAATGCAAATTGTAGTGAGACAGTGAATTTTCCAAGACAATGTGTGTTGATTTTGAAATGGAAACTTATCGAACACTATTTTTCTTATTCTTCTTGAAGTGTGGCTTTTAGGGTCATTTTATTCATTTGAGCTTTGTTGTTTATCGAGAAACACATCCTTGAATTTATTTGTTTGATGGAAATAGTCAAAGTCTCATGAGCTTTGATGTTTATCGAGACACACATCCTTGAATTAGTCTTTCTAGACTACATTTTGTTCTACTTTTACTAACAAATTTAATTTTAAAAATCATATCTAATTTTTAACTAAAAAGTAGTAACCATTTATTCAAAAATCATAATGTTTGAATAGATTTGAATGAAAGTTATACAATTTCCCTAAAAATGATGATATTTTTAATATTCACTTCAATTTAACCCACATCAATTTCTCTGCAAATAGTGGATTTTCATATTGGTTTTAATAAAGATTTTTTTTATATTTATACGCCTTTAATATGAATATGAGTCATGAGTTTGGGGAAAGCTATATATTTCTATTTTAGATATATAACAACCCAAACACAGAGGAGAGCATGGTGCTACATAGATTATCTCATGTTGATAAATTTATATACTAGTTTATAGAATTTAAATACATGGAAAGGCTATATCTCATTGACACATTTGTATTTTATTATGTAAGTCATGATTGCAAAAGAAAATCCAAAATCTCCGCACACAAAAGTTAAGGTTGCAAATTATAACATGGTTAATATCTTCTTATTGCTTTTATGTGATAAAAAGTATATATCACTCTCATATATTTCTTCTTATTGAAATTGGTAATCTAAAATGTTAGATCCAGTTTAGGTCTACGGTTGTAGGTTTCTGACTAGAGTTATATCCTTTACTTAGGTTGTAGTCTGTCATATTCACTATCTCTTTTTGTTATTTCAATTGTTTCTTTTTTCCACTATTATCGTGACCATCTAAGGTTGGATTGCACCATTAATGTTAGCTAAGCCTATGAGTGTTAACGTATTTGTTGTATTATTACTTGTTTATTTTTCTAACAAAATCTCTATCTATAAAGCTCGTCAATCAATAAAAGCCAATGGTATAGTTTGGTAATGGTTGATCGTTGTATCATTTTGGATTTGCATTTTCAAAAAGATTTTGCTTCTCAGTCTTCATTATGTGATATAGCATAAAAAGGCTTTATGATAAATGCAATGAAAAAGTTGATGCAAAGCTAAAGAAGAGTAGAATTGATTGATGTCCATGCTTGGATGAAAAATATTATAGAGAAATCTCCGCTCATCTTGAAAATAGAAGACACTTGTGATTGGATTTGTGTTCATATAGTTTGTCAATCTGCATTTATTTTTTCCCTTGAATACTTATTTGTATCTTTTAGAGCCATTTTATTCATTTGAGCTTTGATGTTTATTGTGACACACATCTTTAAATTGATTTCTTTGGTGGAAATAGCCTTCTATTTTTCCAAAGTCGCATAAGCTTTGATGTTTATTGAGACACACATCCTCGAATTACTCTTTCTAGACTACATGTTGTTCTACTTTTACAAACACCCTTTAATATGAATATGAGTGGTGAGTTTGGGAAAGGATATATATTTCCATTTTAGATCTATAACAACCCAAACATAGAGGAGCTATCACATGGTGCTACATAGATTAGCTCATGTTGATGAATTTAAATACTAGATTATAAAATTTTAATACATGGAAAGGCTATATCTCCTTGATACATTTTTATTTTATTATGTAAGCCATGATGGTAAAAGAAAATCTGAAATCTATGCATATGAAAGTTAAGGTTGCAAATTGTAACATGGTTAATATTTTCTTGTTACAAATTCAGGATGTTTAGCTGGGCTTAGGAAAGGGTACAAATTAGTTTGCAGTAATGGTTTGTCTCCCTTTGATTCGATCTCCAATTGTTGGGATCCAACAAGTAGATTGGAATTTTTTTTTCTTCATTCATTGATAGATGGAAAGATTGCAAAGGGTGATTTATATGTCCATATTTCATTTTTTCCTATTTGTGTCTTTTACGGCCATTTTATTCATTGTGGCTTTTAGGGCCATTTCATTTTTTCCTGTTCGTGGCTTTTAGGTCCATTAATTTCTTTGATGGTAATAGCCTGTCATTTTTCGAAAGTCTCATGGGCTTCGTAGTCTTTCTAGACTACATTTTATTCTACTTTTACTAACAAAATTAATCTTGAAAATTATATCTAATTTTTAACTAAAAAATAGTAACCATTTATTCTAAAATCATAAAATGATCCTTATTATTTGAGGTAGTTTTGTAATCCTTCTTTCAATAGGTTTAGATGGGAAGGTTTCTGTATGAATTTATAGATAATGTTGTAATTAATATTATCATTATAGCTTTGATTTTTTCATAGATATGACTTTACAGATAAGTCATATTGTGAAATTGCTATTCTTCTTTTCAGTCAGACACTTTTGTGTCTTTCAATTTGATACACATTTATTTCTTAATAGTTATGATGTTTCTTTTAGAGGACATTCATCTATGGTAAATTCTCTTTGTCATGAGAGGATACTATATAGATATTCTAAACTATGATTGTGAGTCATTGATACATGTATCAGTAGTGTGCAGTTGGTTTGGGAATCTGTAATGACTTTTCCTAGGCTCAACTTTAATTGTTTTTGTTTGTGCATGAAATTTTTTCCTAAATGTTTCATATTTAAATCTTTAGTTCGATAATACTAGAAATTCAGATTGTCACTAATTTTCATAATCTTCATTTTAGTAAGCTAATGGATATGTTAAAATGTGTTTTTTATTCTATAAAATTCAAGATGTTTAGCTGGGCTTATGAAAGGGTACAAATTAGTTTACAATAATGTTTTGTCTACCTTTGATTCGATCTCCCATTGTTGGGATCCATGAAGCATGTTGTTGGTTTTTATTCTTCATGCATTAATGGATGAAAAATTGCAAAGGGAGATTTCCCTTATATGTCCATATTTCATTTTTTTTCTATTCGTGGCTTTTAAGGCCATTTTATTCATTTGAGCTTTGATGTTTATCGAGACATACGTGTATGAAATTTTTTCCTAAATTTGTGTCAATGGAATTCAGGTCAGATTTGAACCTACAAGTTGTTTAGTTGGCCTTAAGAACCTAATTATTGTATTTCTAGAAACCATCTAAGTATCCATGTAAGCCGACCAACTTAATAACTGGATTGATAACTAGATTATTGTATTTGTATGAGTTCTACCAATTAATAACCATCTAAGTCATTATATATTTAAACTTACTTTAAACACCCTCACTATCATTATATATTGCAGCACCGTTGTGAGTATGTCTCCCATATGCCCCAAGCTTCATATTGTATGGTTGAGAAACTCTGATGAAGCTCTAGTTTCATCTTTGCAGAGGCAATATGACATAGGTAGGTGTATTGATAGACAATTTACTAGGGAAGCTTGGAGGGAAACACTTCGTGAATGAAAAAATAGGATGGGGAGGCCAGTCTATACGTTTGAACAGGTCAAAACTCGGTGGAAGAACCTGAAGAAGGATTTTGCCAAATTGAAGCTTGTGACCAACAAGAGTGGTGTCAGATGGGATGAGGCTAGGAACAAGACCAAGCTTTCTAAAATTCTAGAGTGGAGGGAGACCCTTGCGGTACGTACAATAATAATACACTAGCCGAAATTTAATGTACTTCATTTACATATAAATATCCTAACAAAAAGTATTTTATAATTAGGAAAACAAGGATCTAGACAAATTGAGTATCCAAACCTTTCCCCACTACTATGACATTGAGTTAATGGCATGCGGGAACATTTCTAGAGGCCACCATGTAATCTCTTCTGCATACAAACAAATACCGACCGACATCGCCTCCAAGGATGAAGTTGTTTTTGACTTAGATGCGTCTTATACACCCATCAACACTGAAAGAAACGAAGGGGAACCAAAGATAGTGTATTCTGGAATGTAGAATGAGGGTGACAAATGACAGAATGGATAACCAGGGTGTTGGGAAAAGGACTCCTCCTTGCCATAGGAGCAGGAAGCATCCCTCAATGACACCAGAGTGATGTCTTCTTTCTAATGAAGTTGTATTTGAATTCACATAGGTGTACACAAAGGTACACGAGTTAGGAAAAGGTGTGGTCACCAAAGCCAGTAAAAAAGAAGAGGCTAAAACAAATTTTCAACATTTCAATGACACTTTCCTGGATGCCCCTACCCCTATTTTTACAACTCCTTTGAATAGCATAAAGGAGTCAACAAATTGTTGTATCTACCTTAGCCTAACACATACCTCACACAAAATAACAATATGGTTGCAAGACCTATGGGAAAGTAACCATGATGGTACTGCAACACCACAACTTTCCATGCCGCCCTCTTTTGTGAAATTTCACCAGGGATTTGCTTCGCAATCCCAATCATCAAACTTCAACAACACATCAAGTATGCAGTCCATGTGGTATACTGGAAGTGATGATGTTGGCACCAGTGGGAGTAACAGAGGCCCTATAGTATAGAAATTTAGAGGGTGGTCATGGTTATGATTTGGTTTCCAATTTGGTCCTACATCTAGTACATTAAAATTTTGATTTGTTATAATATTTTCCATGTTTGGGAACATAAATGCCAATTTGATTATTGTTGTAATAATTCCTTCCCTGATGAACATTTGTTTCTCATACCATTTCATACATATCTAGTTTGTATGTAATTCTATTTTCATCTCTTTCGTATTATGTCACGTTTGTTATCCTTTGAATTATAGGCATCATGTCTGGTAGTAATCATACACAAATGTAAGACCTGATTACAAACATTTTGGATATCATGTCTGGTCTAGAAAATCACATTGCTGATGCAGTAGTTGAATCACGTAAACTCCATCATGGACAACAATTCCAATGATGACGAGATACAACCTCCAATACCTAGGTTAGTTAGTATAAAGAGTGGCCACCAAAAGGTTATAGAAATCATAACTGGCCATCAACAAAGAGCATATGAACTCTACTAAATGCTACCACATACTATAATAGCCCTGGTGGACAAGCTTGAGGGTCGTGGCTTGTTACAAAGTAGTAGAGGCATCTCATCAGTTGAGGTTGTATGCTACTTCCTATAGATGGTTGGACATGACCATACAAATCATATTTTAGCTGAGGACTACATTCACTCTGGTGAGACCATAAGTAGAAAGTTTAATAAAGTATTGGACGAGGTGTGTGCCTTGTGCCATGAATATGTTGTCATGCAAACCACAACCACAACCACAACCACAACAACACATTGTCGTATATTGGAGAGCCCAAGGTTCCACCCTTACTTCAAGGTAATAGTTATCTCCTAAAATATAAAATCATTTTCAATTATTTTTTTACGTTGAGTCCTGATTTTGGTGTTCTAGGATTCCATCAGGGCAATTAACGAGACACACATCCTAGTTTTGGTGAAACACGATAAGAAAAATCATTACCGGGACATAAAAGGGAATGTCTCTATGAATGACATTGTTGTAGTAGGCTTCTCAATGGAGTTTGCATATGTCCTAATGGGATGCAAGGGCTCGGCAGTAGACCAAAGCATCCTACAAGCAACAACTACCACAAGTAGTTTCAAAGTAACCCAGGATAGTTTTACCAAGTTGCTGCAGGGTACGCAAACACTCGTCAGTTTATTTCTCCAAATCGCAACACAACTTACCATATCTCTGAGTATCAAGGAAATAGACACTCTTACAACAACAAGAAGGAGATGTTCAACAACTACCGCCTAATCTTTGCTTATTGTATCCTCCACAATTTTATACGTCACCAGAATGATAGTGACATTATGATGAAGGAAGTCCCAGAACATAGCTCAACATTTGCCTTCTCAGGAAATGAGGTCGACCTGAGTTTCCTACAACAAACAACTTCGGCAGATGCAAGGGAGGGTGATGTATTACGTGAAACAAATTCTAATTTAATTTGAAAAACTCGTTGACCTTACTTTATACATGTCATCATTTTTGTAGTATTTTTAAACTCATCTACCACTTGACATGTGCTCTAATCCTCGTTAGGTTTGTTTCATACAATGTTTTTATGACTCCTAATTGAAAATGTTACATTAAGCTTCATTAGGTTGTCCTAAAATGGACAATGAAATGCCTTCATGTCCATGTGGCATCCACTGCACCGTACGAGTATACATGGATGCCACAGATGTGGAAAATGGATGGTTTGAAGATAACAACCCCCACAAGCCATATTTTACATGTGGTAGGGGTCTTGTTCCAACCAGATGTCATATGATGTTGCTCATGCAGTGAGTACAACCTACTGTGGCCACCTTTACTGTAATTAGGGATGTGCTGGTAATACAACTTACTTATGCACGCAACGAATGCAAGAACTGGTCTAAATAATGTGAATTTGTCTGTTCAACAAGAGCAGACATCGATAGGCTAATAGCAAAATTTTCAACTCTGAGGAAGAGGCACCAATATCTTCGTGAACTACTTAACCTACCGACCGATCGTGACTCTTCAACTGAGGAAGAGGGGTAAAATACATCATAGTTGTAATATAGTATGATCTATCTAAATAAACTTCACTTGTATGTTAGAATAGTCACATTGTTCTATCGAAATACTCTTCAAATTAGTTTTGAAATCTATGTTTTGACCTCCACATTATGTTACCAATCAACAATCACATTTTAGATGTCAATGGATCCATCTAAACTTTTGAGGTGTCATTATAGTCAAGTTGCTGCATTGCAGATTAACACAGAGGATGTACGATTATATGACTTTGGCCTTCTGAGTAAAAAGGTTGGGAGAAATGTATTACATATGTCCTAGTAGTCAAGTGTGATAGTAAATTTATAAACAATCGTTTTCCCTTCCTAATAGATTGTGCGCTCGTTTTCATTGACTCAAACTTAGGAATACACTTTAGGAAAAAAATGCTACATATACTTCCATTGGGCAATCGATCTCTCCCCAACAACTGATTCTTTGAAGGCTGAGATTACATTAATGACTGGCGAGTGCAAGTCAGTGTGGGGCCAGGTGACGAACATGCAGAACTTTGTAGAAATCCATCACAACTATGAAGATGTTTACACCTCCAAAAAGTACAAGTATGAAGTTCTAAAAACCTCTGTTGACAAGATGGAGGAAACTTGTAGTCTACTTTTAGACATTCCTTCAACTCCGATGATGCTATAATATTGAATGGCAAAGTTAGATTTAGATTGTCCTATCCAAATACCCTTCAATTTTGATTTGAAATGTATGTTTTGAACTCCACATTATGTTACTAACAAACAAGCATGTTTTAGAGTTACTACCTCTTTTTACTACTTTATGTATGCTCTATTTTTACTTCCTGCAACCAGACCCTTAAGTTTGCTTTCTATTAAAACTACATCATAAGCTTGCTACTTTATGTATGCTATTTTTTTATTGTAATTTTGGTTTTAATGGCATCATCAGATATATGAACATTAAATCTTTATATTTGAATTATCATATTATGTCTGCATGATTGTGAAATTAACCCTTACTATTGCAATATATTACATACAAAATTTATAACTATGACTGGGCAAGGCATGACGCCATATGTTATATGGTGTACAGAGCACAATATTGTCCTCAAAGGTTTGATGAGAAACCAATATGATATGGAGATATGTGTTAATGGAGTATATACTGCACATGCTTGGAGGGAGGCATGGCGTGACTTTTGAAACATAACGAGGATGCCTTACATATCTCTGAGCGAGGAACAAATTCGATGAAAATACCTCAGGAGAGAGTTCATTAGAGAAAATTGTTTCTTTGTGGGAGCTTTCATGTCTCCTCAGCCATTTACCGTGCAACACGTCATTCTACTCAACTTTGTAACGACTCGTCACACTTACCCCCTAGGAGTTGCAGAATACCTAAGCAATGTTGAAAACAACAATGATGTAGTTGCATGATTTGGTAGTGAAGGCAACCTTACATCTATAGGTGTTGAAAAAAAATTCTTGTACCTTACATTTAATTACATTTTATTATATCCTTTGTTGTGTATGTATCAAACACTTTTGTCATCAAATACATTGATTTGATAGTTATTAATCTATGCTACATATGCTCTCACACACAATGAATCATTTTCAATGGGATGACGAGTCAGATGCCGCACTCGGCACAATGTTGGGTCGTCAATACTACTTGCGGAACTTGCGTGGTCCTCATGTATGTGAAGGTTGGCGTGATGCCCTTGCAGAATTCCATACATTTTCTGGGAGGACTGACATAAACATAGTTGTCTTTAAGGCGAGGTGGAAAGTGCTAAAAATTGTAGATGCAGTTCCGCACACATTCTGCACCAGTCCTCATACTTACCCACTGGCAATACAACAACAACTTGATCAAGTAGGAAGCTCTCAACCATGTGCAACAACCGGTAATCAGAGAGACAGACAAACAACCTAATATTGTTGGAGCCGATAATGATCAAATAATGAGGGTAATGAATGCATGTTAGTTTCTTTGCTTAAACTTTTGTACTGAAGCTTTCATTTTGTAGTCTTCAAATTTAAGTTGTATGTGGGTGCTTGAATATTATGTAAAAGATATAGTACCTAACTTCATATGACCTTTTTATATTTCAAATTGTGATAGTACTTGTGCGTAATTTATGTTGTATTATGTAACAAAATATTATATATTATGAAAAGTTTAAGTTGTCTGTCGCCAATTATTTTGTCACTTACTGATTTTTAAAAAAATGCATAAGTATACATACATACAACAAGACATATGCCATGCATGCACATAGTAGTGATTAAAGTAATATTTATTTTAAATATAATATAAAAATAATAATACTCAACTCATATTCATAACAGAACAACAACAAACAAAATCAATCTTGTATAAATCTATATATTCATTGTAAATTTTAATCTTATACTGCACAGTCGGCATAGTTCTGTGGTCATTATTTTTAAAATTGTTATGTAAGAACGTAATAGGATAGCCAGATCCTGGTTAGGTTTCCAAACAAAACTAGACTAGATCCTAACTATTAGCCAAACAGAATTAGACTGAATCCTGACCAGCGGACCAAAATCAGACTGGGTTGCCAAACAAAATCAGACTCTAGACTACCCCAATCCAGATTTACTGACTAACCCCGACTAACCCAGTTCAGACTACAAAATCCCAATTCCAAACCAAACATGGACTAAGAGAAAGCAACAAAGTCGGTCTCCTAGCCCCTGTTTGGTTCGAGATCAGGATTACGAAATCCAGACCGAGTTAGTTGATAGATCCAGATTAGTTTATGTGGATTCAATCCTCTTTTTATTTGGGAAACCAATCCCATTGCAAGTACTCATCAAATTGGACTGACCTCGTAAATTGTATTTTTCAGTCTGACACAAAATAAAATAACACAAAAGACAAAGTCATATCCGGGGATTTCAAAATCTTGCTGATAACATGACTGACTTTATATGATTTAGAGGATTACGGAATCCAAAACGGACTCATCATTCCAATTTTTGCCCAACAAAACAAGACTGGATCCCGACTGGATTAGTCAGGATTAACGTCTACATGACACATAAAGACAGCCCCGAATTCGGATCAGGTCCCGAACCAAACAGCCCCTGAGTAGACGTAACAGATTCCATTCCCTTTTAACACGACTTCGGAATACTTTTAAGCATCACCGATTCTCTAGATTACCGTTCCACAGCCTGTTACCAGAATTGCTCTCTCTGCTGGGCCATGCGCCAAGACCGGTGCAAAGCTGTTAAACAATTCGAATCACAGCTCAGCACGCCGCAAAAGAAGAACAATCTAAGATCTGGATTCATCGTGGATTAGTCCTCATACCAGCTTACGGATCTTTCCACAAATATAGCATCATTTTGTATCCATATTGGAGTTAGAATGATGGCTTTAGCCCTCTGAGACCATCTAATAATTTACAGTACCTTTTTTTTTAATATGCCTGCCGGCAGAAACGCAATTCTGCTTTGCATGTGGCGCGATTTCTGTAGCTTCCTGGGTGTGAAAGGGTCAGTGGTAATTACGACGATTATGGTCCGGGAGGGTGTCGGAATAAAAAACACATAATATTCCCAGTTTCTAGCATCCAATGATGTCCAACATGTTACCTCTGATGTGCCACTATATTGTGTCAGTGAGTTGTATAATGCAAGCCACGACCGGTGTTAATGCCCACGAATATAGCACCGACCGTAAGATATACTGTAGTAGCAGTCATGTATATAGCATGGGTTAAACTTAATGTAGTGCAACTAGTAAATGTGAGAAAAGTAATTTTGTCTCTAGTGTAAATGGTAAAGAAGTTTTATCCCATATTGCTCACTTCTAGAACTTTTGTGATCCTTATATGTAGAATCACATGAGGCACTAATGTCCAAGGGGTCATAGGATGAGGTTATGCTCACCTCCTTGGTGGGTGGGGTGACCACAACACACACGCACGTACGTGCACCACACCTAGTCTGGCCGGGCCGGGCATGGGCTCAGGCTTAGACTTGTGGAGAATGTCTTTTGTATCCCGTATTCTTTTTATACTAGGATATAACTACGTAATTAATTACTCATTTAATTTATTATTTCTTTCTTATTCGGATTTATTAATCCTAACGAGAAAGTGTATTTTTTGCGGAATCTTCTGCAATATGTACAAGAGCAACTGAGTGGTCGCGTCTAAACATGAATAGGATTCGTGGGACGTGTAAGACTATAAATAGGCCTCCGGTCATTAGGATTAAATACTACTTTTCGAACACAGTCGTCAGCCGTTCATGCAAGTGTTTTGCTAGCCCTAATCCTGGAGTCTGCCAACGTCGCTTCTGCTTGTCGCTTGGAGACCTCTCTCCTAGAAGCGACAAACTCGTCAGCCTTCTTCCTTTAAGACACAACCTGTCAGGCGGTGGTTCCTGCAGTTGCTGGGCTGCACTGGTGGTGGTGCATCTGTTCGTCTGCATCGTTCGTCATCTACGCGAACGTGACACTTCTCTTCAGGTTCGTGACCGGGTCAACTGGGAGAACGACGCTTTTCCTGGAGGACTGAGCGGCACTGATTTCTTTAAGTAAAACTTGTTCGTTTTTCAACAAATTGTTTATTCTTCTGCTTCTTATCTGGATCTGGCTTGTAACTGTTAATTCTTTGCATTTCTCGTCGTTGCATGTAACGACGTAAAAATCTAATTTTATTCAACAGTCTTAAAGAAATCAGTATTTGTCGTTAATTAACAATGACCAATCAGGGTGGTTCTGGAAATAAAACTGATACGAGTAGTATGCTTGGAAAATTTACTGGTACCAACTTTACTCGTTGGCGGAGTCGGATATAAATTTGGCTGAATATTATGGGTTTTGATCAGTATTTAGAAGAGACCGAACCTAAATCTTATGATATTATTCCTAATAATGTAAATATAATTGCTAATTGGATGAAGGATGACAAAATGCGCCGCCATTTGATTCTGTTTGGTTTAAATGACAAGCTTTATGACTCTTACTCAAAGTTGCCTATCACACGAGGTACATCATGCACGTTCTATTATCCTTCCACAACACCTCAGAGTTGAGCCTTCCTCAAGGACAAACATCTAGGTATGAGGCCTCACAACATGACACTATACCTCCTCAGGGTCTAAGGAACTCCTCTTCCTATCCCTAGAAGGCAAGGTAGGCACCTACAACATCCATAGCTTGGTTCAAGAAGTCTCTTTCCTTCTCTAGGGTTTGGTTCCTCTAAAGGCAACCCAGATGCCACAAGCCTCCAAGGATCATGCACGAGGCAACCACAACCATCCACCTAGGCCGTAACATACATAACTTCTCAGGGTTCCTCATATCCCAGAGTCTAAGCTTCCAACCTTCTTGCTCGGGTCTTGCCCTCTCTATCTAGAGCTAACCCTACAAAACACCTTACTACTAGAGGTTCTGTCTCTAAAAAGGTGGATCAAGCTCACATGTATACCCCTACATGGGTGAAACCTATGTTCGCTCAAGATCATCCATAGCTCTTTATGCTGATCTCATAAGCTATCCAACATACCCTTCTGGCCTGGGTTTTAACCTACTGCCAGCGCTATGACATACTCTAGGTGCATACACTTCCATGCTCATATAAGCCCATAGAGTTTCTATATGGTCATCACTAACCTCATTGATGAAGGGGTCATCCTTCACCCTAACATGCACGAACCTTCACAGGTTGGGTCATCCAGAAGGCACTAAGTCAACCAACCTCACATAGCTCATACTTCTCATAGGTATTCAAAACCAAAAGCAGGTCAAGTCACGCACATGGTTGACCATGATATCTAATTCATCATGACATCTCTCTCTAACCACCACTTAGGGTTAGGGTTAGCATCATCCTTAGAGGATGTGCCAGATCTCTACCTTTAATAGAGGTCTCTGCCTCCAAGACCAACTTTCTAATCATCCTCCTGACAAGAAGGTCTAAGCTCAGGTCTCTCCTGAGGTTATGATAACACATGTCATACAACCTAAGCATGCAACTAATCTTTCATCTATGCTTAAACTATTAAGCTTGTGTCCACGACATCTTGTTTACATCTTTTTCATTAATTTGGTGGAGGATTCTTTAACCTTATCATACATACCCTATCCTCAAGAGGGTGAGGAAGAGAGAGAGAAAACCCTAAACCTTAGAATCTTAATTGAATTAGGGTTGAGAAGGGATGAAAATAGATGAGAGAGTCCCAAAGGTATCTTATTTTCAGTCAGAACCTTAGACATTGGTCAGGTAGTCACACTGCATCTGGGAGTCCTTACGACTGACTAGTAGGGCGGAGGAAAATATTGCCAGCCCCCGGACCGTGATCCTTTTCTAGACACCGAAATCCTCTAATAACTCCCTTGGGTTCTAAAGAGTTTGTAAAATTTAATAATTATTAGATATTAAATGGGGAACCAATGTTCTGATACCAAATGTAACAACCTTGCCTCCTGGTAACCCCCAATTAAGGGAGACCAAAAGGTCAGAGCTATTATCCCAATTTTCCTGATCAATGGTTCGACAAATAATCAATAATAATTACTAAATTCTACCAAAACTATACTGAAAAGCTGGAATACAACTTTGCATACCTCTTTAAAAACTTGGATTTCTAAACTTCTATCTGCAACTGGAGTCTTTTCTAACTAATCCTCCTTGTACTTTAATTCATATATTCACAATGTGTCGCATTAGTGTTGTCCTTTTCATATTGTACCTAAAACTCCGACAAACAAAATGTCGGTCAGCATAAATGAATATGCCGGTATGTGGGGATAACCAAAAATTCAGAAATATTGCTAAAAACCTAAATATCACAATTAAGTAATTTAACAATCCAAATTACATTTTCAATGTGACATTCTCCACCGCTTTTACCCTAACCCTGAAATACCCTCTCTAGGGTTTTTCCTTTGTACTAGACATAAGGCCACCTTCTCCATCCTGATCTGGGTGCCAGGGGTCACCTCTCATGGTTCCCAATAGCCATTCAAGAAACATAAGGCCACCTTCTCCATCCTGAGCTTGGTGCCTGGGGTCACCTCTCATGGTGCCCAATGGTCTTCCCTCTTGGGCTTGACCTAATTGACCATCCCTCTAGGGCTTGGTTATGCATCATACATCAGGGTGGCATGTAGGTGAGAGAATGCACATTTATAATTAATTGTGATAATCATAGTGATTTTAAAGATTTACATAAATGAACATTCAACAGTTAGGTTGCATCCAATTCGATCAATCATTCGAGAAAACTACGTGAAACTAAATTGATTACTCATAAATAACCACATACCTGTCAAGAAGATTTGAGAAAGAATAATCCAATCAATGTAAGAAATCCAATAGGCAATCAAGCACACAAAAAGAACCTGAAATACACATATAATTTCCTATCATAAATCATGCCATCAAGATCTATTAAACCTAGCTTGCTTCCTAGGGTTTCTAGTCCACTTTTAGGATTTGCATTACAATTAGGGTTTTTCTTGTACTTTCATCATTACAAATCCTAGTTAGGCAGAATTTCTCTTAAACCCTAATGATTCTAACCTATTTTGTTTAACAGGCTTAGGATCATCTTCCAACAGTATCGTATCACATATATCAAATTAAAAGTGATCTTTTTCTCTTTTACCCTAAATTAGGGTTTCTAAGTGCTTAATCATTCTTATTTGGTGTAAAATCCTAAATCATGCAAGAAACATCTAGATTAGGTTCAAGTTCGTTATTAACTAACCAACTTGTTGCAAATACTCAATTTCAATAATTAAGTAACATGAACTCAACCAATGTGCTCAATTAGGGTTTCTTAATCTAATATATATGCACTTTTCATTAGATTAACACACTTTTGTAAATAGGAACAATTTCAGGTTCTCAAACCAATTCTATTGTGTTTCTCGTATTTTTCTAAACAACTTTCCTATATAACTTTTTATCATCAGAGTTTTCTACAAATTTCTATGATTTTTTTACTATTAAACACAAATGGCCAATCAGGCCAAGCCACGTGGACTTGCGACTTGCCAAGTCACGCCAGTGGGGCCTGGGCTGAGCCAATCGGCTTACGCCACACAAGCAGTCGGGCGCCTACGAGGCCTCGCCTCATCAGCGCCAAAAACCGCAAAAGACCAAAAGGGTAGAGGACTTACACTGGACGTAGAAGGGCAGAAGGGTAATTGACCAAGTCGGCCTTCTTCAACCTCACTCCGAGCTGTGCCTCGCCTGTGTAGTCAACATTGTGGTTGACCTCGAGCTCTCAACCACCTATGAGTGTTATGATTGCTCAGGGAGCTTTGTCTCCCTCCTCTGAACTCGACTATAGCCTCAATTGCTCGCCACAACCTTGATGTGTCCACCTCCTACTCGCCGGACTCTAGCGAGGTCCTCTGGGATGATGAGGGTGAAGTTTGGGGTGAAAGATGGAATTGAGGGCACGGAAACATTCCTCTTAGTCTGCCTCAGAGTCTAGGGTAGAAAAATAAGATGTGGGTACCCTCTCTCGTCCTCCCCTATATATAGGGTTGAGGACAGGGATTGGATGAATTGGGATCTTTCCCAATCATCGACCAAACCCCGACAAAGTAGGGATGGTCATCACCGGACTTCTCTCCTGAGTCCAACAGTGATCTTCCCTCATCCTAACTCTCTTTCCTTTTCTCACAATGATCTGAGTTTGGATCATCTCCAACCTATCTGGCACAGGATTCCTCGCACCTGTAGGAGTCATCCCGGATCGTTGGATTGTGATCCAACGGTCCACATAAAGCCCAAAATCCTAAATTATCCAATTAATTCATATCATCGATTGCTTAGACGATTAATAACTACACTTTAGGTAATTTTGCAAATTACATATCTCGAAAATCATGTAGTATTTTCCAACCAATTTTAAGGGTTTCTCTCTGTTGCCTTTATCTACTTGCAAGTCAAGTTTGAGTCCGAAATTCCGAAAGAATGGTACTATCTCTTCATCAGCAAGTTACTCTTTAAACAAATCTAAATAATGGTTATTTTATCTTTCCTCAAACCAATATCTTGCTATTTTGGACTCCTTGGACCCCAAGGAACCCTAATATTTCGAAATCCTTTTTGAAGGATACTTATTATCCTTCTAGATACATATACATCCATTATTTCTCATTATCTTACTTATTTCTTTATTAAAAGATTTCTTTTCAAGGATTTCTCTTTATCCGTTATTTCCTTTTTCTTTTTTTCCTATTTCTTCCATTAGAAATCGTATGTAAACGAAATTCATTCAATTGTGGCCATCAATGCCACTTTCTAGAGATTTCTATGTATTTCTCATAAATATATTGCTTAATATCCATTATCTTTTATCTTTTTCTATTATTTGGACTTTTCCTCTTTTCTTCTCTTTTATATCCATTATTGGATTAACATAATAGTAGGACTCATAAAATTCCTATCAAAAGGGAGTTTTGCAAAGAAATCCATCCTTTGGAGCAAAGCATATAACCTTCTCAATTCAAGTCCATATTCATAAAATCATTACATTTTAATTTTGAAAACACATGTAAAATTGAGGTTGTAACAATTGGCTTCCATTTATAATCTCTATATCCATCAGATGGATGTGAAGACCACGTTCTTACATGGTGATCTTCAAGAAGAGATATAAATGGAACAACATGATGGATTTGTGGGTCGTGGGAATGAGTCCAAAGTGTGTAAACTTGTTAAGTAATTATATTGTTTGAAACAAGCCCCTAAGAAATGGTATGAGAAGTTTGATTTTGTGATATCATCATTTGGCTTTATTTCTAATGAATTTGATAAGTGTCTCTACTGTAAAATTTTCAATTATGGATTCATTTTGTTATGCTTATACGTCGATGATATCCTGCTTTTTGGTTCCGATATGAAAGTAGTAAATGAGACAAAGTCATTCTTGTGTAGCAAGTTTGAGATGAAGGTTATGGGTGTTGCTAATGCGATTTTAGGGCTTAAAATCATTAGGTCTACTGATGTTATAACTCTCTCACAGTCTCCTTATGTTGAGAAGATACTGGAGAGGTTTGAGTATACATCACATAAACCTATTAAGACTCCATATGATTCATTCAAAGCCTTGTTCAAGAATGAGATTGGAGTTCCAGTGTATCAATTACGATACTCTCAGATTATCAGAAGTTTGATGTATCTTATGAACTGCACACGTCCGGACATTGCATTTTCCATGAGTAAGTTAAGTAGATAAACCAGTTGTCCCGATAAGACCCGTTGGGAAGCTCTTGATAGAGTTCTGAGGTATATCAAGGGAACTATAGTTAAAGGATATAGTGATGCAAGATGGATTGCCATGAATTCTGGGAGTAATGGTGTCTCAGGATATGTATTCTTGTTGGGAGGAGGAGTTGTTTCCTGGAGGTCTAAGAAACAAACCATATTGTCTCGATCTACTTTTGAAGCGTAGTTGTGTGCTTTAGATGAAACTGGATTAGAAGTAGAATGGCTACATGGACTTTTTTCCAGTTTACCTATGGTAATGAAGCCGCTTCCTGCAATTTCAATTCACTGTGACATCACTACAACTATTGGTAAGATAAAGAGTTCCAAGTACAATAAAAAACATCATAGACACATCCAACTCAGATTGAAATCTATAAGGGAGTTAGTGTCTAATGGGGTCATGGCTGTGGACTACATCAGTACCAAAGATAATACAGCTGATCCTTTCACTAAAGGTCTTACCTTGGCTTTAGTAAAAAAATCCAGATTGGGGATGGGATTGAAACCCCTATAGATTTGCAGGCAGTAGCAACTCAACCCAAAAGAGTGGAGATCCCACAAATTGGGTTCAATATGGTAATAACAAGCTGTCGAGTGAATTAGATGAAACTATGTATTCTTATTTGATACTTCCAACATCTGTGTGTCTATCCCCTGAAATCATGTTAGTGTCATGACTGTAAGTTAGTAAGAGATTAGTCTCTGAATGGTGTTAAGTCTTAGGACAGAATGTTAGGAGTACATCATTGGAGACTCCAACTAAGTGATTGGTGTTGTTTAGGCCGTAACATGAGAATTGGGTTGTTCTCTAATATCAATCATGATATAACTTTTTTGTATGTATGGCCTTACGGCATGTTTGGTTCAAGGGATCCTCGTAAGGATAGGACTCACAATCCTATTGATAATCGAATCCCATGTTTGGATGTACTAAAAGCAACGAAAGGAAAGTAAGTGAGCTGGATTGGAGTCCTTAATGACCAGGATGTAGAGTTCTTGCTCCCCCTGGTATTCATCCGGGATATAACCCCCGACCCCTTACGCAAGTTTTCGATATTATGCTGAACCCTGCGTGTGGTGCTTCTAGCTTCCGCTCTCATAGATGAGCGGTGGTCTCTGCCGCCGTCATGACCGCTATCTGTTGGCTTCCTCACGCAGACGATCTCATCCATCTTCAAAGTCGCTGCCCTCTGACTCCTCACACACGGTGACCTCTTCTAGCTTCCATCCTCACGGTTGATGTGCCCTTGGTTCTTTAGGTACGGTAGCCTTTTGTTCATGACAATCTCTTCTCCGTGGAAAACTTCTTGGCTTCTACACCTCCGTCTCATACAGCCAGCGATCTCATCATGGACAACAACCTCTTCCTCCTTTCTGGGCTAGACAACAGTCTCATCGTCCTTTCCAGGCATTACCCACTGCCTTCCTAACACAACAAGACCAGGCTTGTACGAAAGTTCCCCTTCTATCATCCAAAGCTATTGTGATTGTATCTCAGGACATCGTTCATTGCACTTTGACAGTTTAAGTTGCTGCTCGTCTACAACAATATGCTTCTAAAGATAATCATATCCCAAGATGCATCCAAACATGAGATTGGATAAAAGGTATCCCATCCCCCACCTATACTTACCCATGCTATCCTTCTCCCTAATCCATTCAAATCCCTTCCCTTCAACCAAACATGTCGTTAATGCATTGTTTTCTTTTCTACCATGCATGTCTTTATTGTGTTGTTACGAACCTATACTCTTATACCCAAGGTTCATGTTCAAGACTTTTGTTGACCTAGTTCCTGCGAGGGTCACAGTTGGATAACTCAGGTAGATTTAAATCGAAAGGTATATGCTGAAAGCACAATATGGAGGACTGAATGATAGAGCACACTACACATTGAACTTTATGGGGGATTGTTAGATATATATTTGTAGCAGCCATGTATATAGCATGGGTTAAGCCCAATGTAGTGCAACTAGTACATGTGAAAAAAGTAGTTTTGTCTCTAGTGCAAATGGCAAAGAAGTTTTATCCCATATTACTCACTCCTAGAACTTTTGTTGTCCTTATATGTAGGATCACATAGGGCACTAGTGTCCAAGGAGTCCTAGGATGAGGATATGCTCACCTCCTTGGTGGGTGGGGTCACCACAACACACACGCACGCACGCGCGCCACGCCACGCCTCGTCTGGCCTGGTCGGGCACGGGCATGGGCTCGGGCTTGTGGCTTGTAGATTGTAGAGAATGTCTTCCGTCTCACGTCTTCTTTTTGCACTAGGATACAACTACGTAATTAATTACTCTTTTAATTAATTGTTTCTTTCCTATTCGGATTTATTAATCCTAACTGGAAAGTGTCTCTTTTCTGAAATCTTCCGTAATATGTACAAGAACAACTGAATGGCCGCATATAAACATGAATAGAATTAGTAGGGCGTGTAAGACTATAAATAGGCCTGTGATCATTAGGGTTAAACATATCTTTTCGAACACAACCGTCAACCGTTCGTGTAAGTGTTTTGTTAGCCCTAATCCTGGAGTCTGCCGTCGTTGCTCCTACTTGTCGCTTGGAGACCTCTCTCCTGGAAGCGACAAACTCGTTCACCTTCTTCCTTCAAGACGCAACCTGTCAGGCGGTGGTTCTTACGGTTGCTGGGCTACACTGGTGGTGGTGTATCTGTTCGTCTGCATCGTTCGTCGTCTACGCAAACGTGATGCTTCTCTTCAGGTTCATGACCGGGTCGACTGGGAGAACGGTGCATGTCCAGGAGGACTGAGCAACGCTGATTTCTTTAAGTAAAACGTGTTCATTTTTCAACGAACAATCTAGTCAGGTTCCTAACTCAGTTTAATTTTTCTTCTGCATTGTTTATTCTTCTGCTCCTTATCTGGATTTGCTCTGTAACTATTAATTCTTTGCATCTGTCGCTATTGCATGTAATGACGTAAAAATCTAATTTTATTCAACACGGGCTTCATCAAGAAATCTACCGATGCTTCTTGAACAGTCTTGTAACACATGCATGTATGCATGATTAGGAGAATAAATAGCATCTGATATAAGAGCTAGGCAAGCTCCGATTCAAAGTGAACATAACAGTATCGTGGACGGGTGCTCTTGTTAATGACTTGGTCGACAGCGGTAGCTAGAGGTCGCTGAATTTCCTTTTGAGTTAAAGCAACAGTGCACTTTGCTACAACTAGGCATGCACAAGATGTTTTCTGGGAGGTATATCAAATTGGGAAAATTAGGTTATCGGCTATGGAGATGAAATTTATTCGAATAAACAAAGATCTTGTAAGATCATCGGATTTTCGGTATGATCTTAAAGCGATCCTTATCAAAAGGAAAATGATGGATGCTAGTGTTAGACCGTATACATGAGACCTTATAGTCGTGACTAGTTCACTCGATATCTCATTTTTTCAAAATTTTAATATTGGAATAGGCCTGTCGGTTCTGGCGTTAGGGGGCTTGGAAAATGGTTCGAGTAGTAGGGGGAGGGCCCGACACACAATGCCAAGGGATCATGCCCTACCGATGTGTGGCCAAGTCTTATCCATTGAATGACAAGTCACAATGTTCATGTGGAATTCAGTGCGATGATCTTCTTATCAACTCCACCTTTGGTGATTTTCGTCGGTAGCTACCGAATGCCATTGCCGCGAAGTTTCTTACATGGGGCACTTGCTCGGACAGCTCACACAACCAGAATACAAACAATGGCGGTAGTCTCCTACTCCTTTTACAAGAATCTTCTTTAAGGGCTACGTTGGTTTGGTGTAGAGGAGTGTAGTTTAGTGAGTTCACAATGTAAAAATGTACATCAAACACACACTTTGTCGTCCGATTACACCCTACCAAACAGACCCTAAGTCGATCATGTTCCTCATGATGTCCTATTTGACAATGCTTATGCTTCCTTACATGATCTTCTACCATCCTTTTGTTGGTCCAAATTGACATATAAACCTTCTCCACCCCAAAGATACAATCTCTTTTAACAAATGCCTACTGCAACATGATCTTTCAATGCGGCTTCTGGGTTATGTCAATGTTAAGAAGTCGTTCTTGCTTCTCTAGGGTGACCATGCAAAAGCTTTTCTATTTACTGTTTCTATTAATGGTCTTGGATTACCTATGACGTTGGTTGAGTATCGATGCATTCTACGTTACCGACTCATGGGCTCTTTATATCCTGACAATAAGTTTTGTCTTTTTTGTCATTTCGTAGAGCTTGATTCTTTCAGTGATCATGTTATTCATTTCCAGATCCGTCTAGGATTCAAGTTCCTCCATGACGTTGTTTGAGATGCTCTTTTTGACATTCTCTCTTATATTAGGATAAAAGCCTTGAAAGAAGCCCCAATCGCCTTTTCTGGGACACGTTGTGATGGTTTCTACACCCAGAGACATGTTGACATCTTGTTATATAATTGGAGTGAAGGAAGGCACACTTGTGTTGATCTTACTGAGGTCTCTCCATTGTCCAATAATTTTCACGACTTCAAGGAAAACAAGACAACTAGTGATGTGGCCATACACAAAGTGCATAAGTATGGTGCTACATGTGAAAGAAATCATCATCATTTCCTTCCCTTTACCTTTGATATCTTTGTCTATTTAGCTTATGATTATGATTTTCTTTTAAGAAAGACCCAATACATCATTCATAAGAATGTAATGATATTGTAGTCTATATTTTCAAATTTTGTCTTTAGATCATTTAGGTTTGCCATTCAATAAGGTTTGGAAGCCCAATTTGTAGATCGTTCCTTTATGAAGACATTTCTTTAAATGTGTTCTATAATAGTTTATATTGAGAGTAAGCAATAAATTTTTCTTGAGGTACTATACATATAAGTTTCTTACAAGTCGATATATCAAGTTTGGTTGTAGAAAATATGAATTGTAGTAAAATTTGAGGTTAGGGGTAAAATAGGTTAGATTACATGAAAACATTCTATGTAAACATCTCTAATATTCTCATACAAACTGGGGAATAGTCACTTGAGCTTGTAGGGATGGCATGAGTTTTAGCTATGCAATAAGGCTTAAGTCAGATGAATTATCTACTCATACATACATTAATTTAATATCATAGTTGTGTCATCAATATATAATGTGTTGTGGGTGTCGTTATCAACTCTTTCCTTAGTCAACAAACTAAGGAGTTAGTTGATCGGAAAATGTAGTTTACTCTAGTGATGGTCAGCCAAAGTTAACTAGCCAAGTCCCTAACTAGAGGCTTTAGTTAATTTAATCAATATAAGTCAAGATAACAAACCAGATATTGCTTAAAAGAACTAATGAATGATCAAGTAGAAGACAAATATAGTGTCCAGAGCCAAGACCCTATTTGTTGACATACCAAAGGGATAATAGGGGGACTAAACTCATGACTGTCTTAAATACTAAAACGGACTATATTCAATTAACTCAAGCATATATTTGGGTATATACACCTTAAATATGACCCTAAATGGTATATCTACCATTATACACCTAAGGTTAATATTTTAGAGTATGGGTATAGGATTTATGAAGTTTCTCAGACTCTTGATTGAATCAATTGCATTAATCACTTTCCTATCAAATAATATAAGAGTCTTGGATAAGTACTTAGAACCTTGTTTTTTCCCTTTCTCTTCATCTCTTCCTTGCCTTTGAAGGTGAAATTCTCCATAAACCCATGGAAAAACCCTAGTATCATTTCCTTAGTCCACTACTACAGAACACGCCTTTCGCGTCGGTTGTTTAACCCCTTTTAGCGACAGTTTTCAAGCGACGCCTATGTGGGCGCCGCTAAAGGTCGAACACTTTGGCGTCGGTTTTATAACTGACGCCTATATAACCTATAGGCGTCGGGTATATATAGTTGGTCGATGCCTATAGGGTTCGCGCCACAAAAAAGGGCGCCATCTAGGACACGATCTGCGTCGGTTTTCACCTAAAACACCGACACCATATTCCCAGATGCCACGGCCGTGCTTCCCTGCACGGCCGTGTTTAGTACTATAAGCGTCGGTTTTATGCGAATTAGCGACGCCATTTCCACCACGGCTGTGCTTTCCTGCACGGTCGGGTTGTTTGTCATATTAGGCGTCGGTTTTTATCCAATAACTGACGTTGTAGGCCTTTGATGACAATGTTCTATAAATAATCGACGCCTATGATTTATTTTTTTTTCTTATTAGTTTGCAGGCCTGCTATGGCTGGTCAGCAGGATGAGAACCTACAGTTTAGTTTTCTGAACTGCAGGTTTACAACATCCATTGATATCAACCTACAAATAGGCCACAAACCTGCAAAATAAAAAAATATACTTTTCACACAAGTAGATACATTGATACATTCAGACATCATTTCAATTCTCACATTCACACATGTAGAAACATTCAAATACATCTATAAACATTCAGATATGTATAAACATTCAGATTCATATAACAAAATACATCTATATTCATTTACAAAATACATAAAGTGGAGCACGCACAAGTACTTCAGATTCATATAACAACATGACAGACTAACACATATATAGTGCATAACAACAACAACGCCGAATTTACATACAACACTAGCTTAGTACATATATAGTGGGACTAAGGTGATGATCCCACCTGCTAAAACAGGTTACCGACAACTAGGAGGTCGTGATTCAGTAACCGTATGCATTAGCAGGAGGACAAACAGATTTCACCACAAACGATGGAATATGTTTGTCCTCCTGCTAATGCATACAGTTGCTGAATCACGACCTCACAGTTGTTGGTAACCTGTTTTAGCAGGTGGGATCGTCACCTTAGTCCCACTATATATGTACTAAGTTAGTGTTGTATGTAAATTCGGCGCTGCTGTTGTTATGCACTATATATGTGTTAGTTTGTCATGTTGTTATATGAATCTGGAGCACTTGTTTGTGTTGCACTTTATGTATTGTATCTGTATCCTGCTTCTCTTCATTGTGGCTTCTTTTGCTGTTTCATGGCTTGCTTCCTATATATCTATATAACCTTTGGCGAACACCTACATATCCTGCATAGCTATGTCATGGCCATCCTGCATAGCTATGTCATTGCCGTCCTGCATAGCATGTAGTCTTTGGCGAACGCTTGCATATCCTCTTAGACCCATTGTGTGGTCGTAACATGTAGTTGTCGTTGAGCATCGCTGATAGCCTAGTTAGTTAGCACATTGCTTTGGTTAGTAACAATAAAGGTTAATCTTGAATAGGTGAATACATAAAAACATATATTAATTAAATTGGGAGTGACGCTTAATACCTTGAATTCATCTATTTTTCTTTGGGTAACATACTCCTCCCAGTCTTTGGGGTCGAAGTAGTTCCATTGGTGTGTGGCTTCCTTCTTCCTATATTTATTTTTCAAAGAGAATACAAACAAAAATTATTAGTGTAGAGTTAGTGAAATACTGATCAATGTCTAGAATTGGAATCAATCAAGAATCTATTCTCAACATCGCGTATGTAATCTCGGGTGAGATTGGTCCACGCTCCCACAATGTTTAGCATTTGTATTAAATAGAAGATAATGAAACATCAAATCATAAAATGATATTAATATTAAAAAAACAAACATTTAGCTTCAATAAAAAATATAAACATGCATGCCTCTAAAATTGTGATCTTTTATCAATTAACAATCCTTCATTGTGATCTCCGCGCACATATAAGTCATCATTAGCTTCAATATTTTGTGCAGTTGGCAACCCAACTAAGAATGGACTGGAGTCATCATATTTATCATAGTACTCTTCTTCATCTATAGGATCTTCAATGAACTGTCTTTTACCATGAAGAACAACCGACCATTTATCATTTGCAGGATCATCGATATAGAATATTTGTTTCTCCTGTGATGCCAATATGAATGGTTCACCCTTCTCGCCAATCTTTTCAAAGTTCACTAAAGTGAAACTCAATTCATCCACTATAACTCCTTTGGTGTTATCAACCCAATTACATTTAAAGAGTGAAATTCTGAAATCTATGTAGTCAAATTCCCATATGTCTTCAATGACACCATAATATGACATTTTAGCTTCACGTGGACTCTTATCCTTTGCACTTGCAAAATACATAGTCAACGCTTGAAGAGTGACCCCACTATTTTGGATGATACTCTTATCATCTTGGCGCTTTGTGTAATATGTGAACCCATTAATTTCAAACCCTTCATAAGACATAATATTCAGTTTTGGTTTAAAGGAGAGACATTTGATAGTTTCCGTAATATCATTTGGTGTTTGAGATAGTTGATTTAAGACTTTATCTTCAAACCACTTAGTAAAAGTCTTGTTATGCTCTCTAGAAAGCCACATTGAACTTGCTCGAGGATGTTTTCTCTTGATGAAATTGGTATGTTCCTTGATATAAACACTCACTTCGTCCATGTTATGTAAAATATACAAGTGACCTTGTTCCAACTGCTCATGGCTGATTACTTTCACCCGTGATCCCAAAATTCCTTTGCCCACCTCAATATTCTTGTCATTAACAGGAGTGTTATTACCACTCAGAAAGTCATTGCAAAAATCCATAACCTCTCTCACCACATAACCTTCAATAATACTCCCTTCAGGCCGATAACGGTTTCGAACATCACCTTTAAAAATGCTCATGTATCGCTCAAAGGGATACATCCAATACAAGAAAACTAGTCCCAACATTTTCACTTTCCTAGTCAAGTGGACAACAAGATGTACCATGATATCAAAGAACGAAGGAGGGAAATACATCTCAAGCTGACATAGGGAAACAACCACTTCTCTTTACAAATTATCGAGAGTATCAGGGTCAATAACTTTGCTCCATAGATTTTTGAAAATGAAACAAAGTCTGGTGATTGCAAATCTTCGGCAATATAGATCGAATTGCCACGAGAAATATTTGTTGCATTAGAGTGTGACAATCATGAGATTTAAGACCTATCAACTTCAGATCTTTCATTGATACTAATCTACGGATGTTAGATGAGTAACCCTGTGGCACCTTAACATTTACCAAACATTCACAAAAAGCTTTCTTCTCCTTTCTAGACAACGTGTAACAAGCGGGAGGTAAGTATGTTCTTTTATTACCCATTTTATGTAATTCTGTTAATTCTGACCTTATTCCCATTTCACGTAGGTCCAGTCTGGATTTGATCCCATCTTTAGTCTTACCTGGTATATTTAACAAAGTACCAATGATGCTATCACAAACATTTTTCTCAATGTGCATTACATCGATACAATATCTGACTGTCAAAGAACTCCAATAAGGAAGATCCCAAAATATTGACTTCTTCTTGAATGAAGAATTGTCACTCTGTGTGGCCATACTACATTGTGATTTCTTACCAAATTCATTGACAATGTCTTTTACTCTTTCATAAATAACATCCCCTGGTATAGGTTTAGGTGCACTCCGTTCATCATTCCATCCATTGAATGCTTTGCATTTCCTACGATACGGATGGAATTTTGAAAGAAACCTTCGATGACCAAGATATACAGTCTTGTCGCCATGTTTTAGTCTTATTGAATCAGTGTTTTCTTCACATATAGGACACACTTTAGCTCCTTTGACACTATATCCAGACAAATTCCTGTATGCTGGAAAGTCATTAATAGTGCAAAACAACATAGCGTGCAAATGAAATGTCTCTCTTCTTGAAGCATCATAGGTCATCACACCTTCAGCCAAAAGTTTCTTTAAGTCATCAATTAGAGGTTCAAGATAAACATCGATATCATTTCCGGGTTGTTTAGGGCTCGATATCAACAACGATAGCATAACGTACTTATTTTTCATACACAGCCAGGGAGGAAGATTGTATATAACAAGCATGACTGGCCAAGTGCTATGCTGGCTGCTCAATGTCCCGTACGGATTCATCCCATCTGTACAAAGCCCAAGTCTTAGATTCCTATCTTCTTCACCAAATTTGGGGTACAATAGATCAATCTTCTTCCACAGTGGGGAATCAGACGCATGTCGTAGGATCCCATCATTATTTTTCTTAACATCTGCATGCCACCTCAAATTCTTCGCATCTTTCGGATTTGCAAACAAGCGTTGAAACCATGATATTATAGGTAGATACCACATCACCTTGGCAAGAGAACCAATTTTGGACTCCCCCGAAGTCGTCAATTTATACCGTGACGCACCACATTTTGGACAATCTTTCAAATCCACATAGTCCTTTTGAAATAATACACAATCATTCGGGCATGCGTGTATCTTCTTGGCCTCCATTCCCATTGGGCACAACAATTTCTTTACCCGGTATGTTGAGATTGGCAGCTCGTTTCCTTCAGGAAGCATTTCTTTCAACAAAGTCAACAATGAAGTGAAGCTTTTGTCACTCCATCTATTGTTAGCTTTCAACTTATACAATCTCAACACTACACTAAGCTTTGTAAACTTAGCACAACCTGTATATAACGGTATCTCAGCATCATGCACAATGTTTGTAAAGATATGAGGTGGATCGGTGTGCTCTACCCTACAACTATCTAGCATTGCATCAACGATGTCTACTGGAACTGGTTCGTTCACATCTACGTCATCGGAGGCAATTTCTTCTTCCACCCAAGCACTGCTATCGACATCCACTGATTTCGACTTTGAAATCTCTCCATGCCAGTGCCATTCTGTATAGCCTTGTACAATCCCGTTGCACATGACATGAATTTTAATTTCGTCACCAGTGCTGACTTTCAAGTTATTACCGCAATGCCTACATGGACAGTACAACCTATTTCTAGGTTCTTTCCTATGTTCCTCGACAAATCTAATAAACTGATCAAGACCAGATATAAACTCTGGGGTGCAGCGATTGCGAATGGACATCCATGATCTATTCATTCTATGATCAAAGAGAAAATAAATATATATTAGGACAAGATTAGGGTTTACGGTTAACAAATACATGTGATATCATTCTTATATATAATAAATGTGTACCATCTATCCCATCCTTAAACACCTAATCTAACTAGTAAGTGTATAATGTGTATTGGGTTTTTGAGAAAATTTCGACAGCATTTCCCCGTTGTTCTCTAAGTACATATGTACTTAGAGAACAAATAGGGAAATGCTGCCAAAATTTTCTCAAAAACCCAATACACATTATACACTTACATCCTAAGTGAGATTAGGTGTTCAAGAACAGTCCCAAACCGGGGACTATCCAATATTTACTCCTAATGAGTAAATCTTAGACAGGTTTCTAGGCCAACAAAAGCATATCATTAAGAGCATGGTTTCATGTGAAGTCATCATAGGTCATAATAATCCACTAGAATGGGCATAAGAGTATTAGATCTTGATTCTAGAGTGTACAAGACATAATAGTGACTACTGATTTTGTGGGGTGATATCATTTCATAGGTTTTATAAATTCAAATTTAACAAGTGTACAAGTTGCATCATTTTAATACTCTAAAGGTGACTAGTGGGTCATAGCACATGAAAGATGGCATTACAAGGAATGTAAGCAAGCTAGATCAATTACCTCTGTTTGAGCGTCAGCAGGGAGAGAGGGCGAGATGGAGGGTAGGCGAGTAGGCAGGCAAGTAGGTGAGCAGGCGACAAGCAGGGAGACGGCGAGCAGCAATAGATGATCAATTAATTCCTGAATATGCATAGATAATACATTAGTTGAATGCATAACATTAGTAGTAGGCAGTACATGATATGTACATTATACTTTTATATGTATTGCAAACTACAAAGTACATCTACATAGATAATACAATAGCTGAATGCATAACAATATAAGAAAAACTAAGGTATGAATGTATGTATAGGTACAAGTATAATGTATCAGTAAATATTAGTGGTTGAGTTCATAGTAGAGCATCAATGTATGTGCAAATGATAAATATGTAATGTAGGTGTAGCAGTTCATACATAAAGTAGTTCATACATAAAGATGTAAATGGGTGCAGCAGTACATACATACAGAGCTTATATGAAGTAGGAATGATTTTGATGCATGTACAACTCAATTAAAAATGAGAAGAGCAGGAAAAAGCAGGAAGAGGGGTAGGGGGCCAGGACCAGGAGCAAGGAGCAAGCCGGAGAAACCCTATTGTCTAAGCAGGAAGAGGAAGAAGAAGGGTACCAGGTGAGTGGGTGACCAGGAGCAGAGCGCTGACGAGGAGAGAGCAGAGTGCCAGCGACAGTGAGCGGACGGGCGACCAGGAGGCGTTTTGGGGCCGACCAGGAGACAGTGTCGGAACCAGAATCGCCAAAGCAAACAGGGGGATGGAGCGGCGGCGGCGGGTGCTTGCTCACCGGAATCGCCAAGCAGGGGGAAGGAGTGGCGGCGGTGGCGGGTGCTTGCTCACCAGAATCGCCAGACCTAAAATGGATCGCCGCTAGATAACAATGAAATAGAGAAAGGGGAAGAGTCTGCTTCGCGGGGTGCTAATTAGTAAACAATCGACATCGGTCATTACAAAAAATCGACACCTTAGCAAACAGTGTCGGTTGTTCTGTAGCTAACCGATGCCGATTCAGATAAACGTCGGTTGATAGGAAAAAACTAACGTCCAAATTAGACAATCTTATTTGGTGGGAAATATTATCCGCGTTGGTTATCAAAGGATTGACCGACACCAAAAGTGGAACTTTTCACGGAAATATCCTTCTAGTATAGGCGTCGGTGATTACTGAAAACACTGATGCTGTATGTGACACAAATTTTTTTTCTTGAAATTTGGATTTCACGGGCGATTTTAGGCGTCAGATTGTTATATGCAGCCGACGCTGAATAGAAAGAGGTACCCGTTTCGGGCTGGTCTTCGACGATAGATGTCGGTTTCCCTAAATATATGATGTTGAATAATATAGGCGTCAGATTATCTTAATAACCGACGCCCAGATAAGCAACACTGAATGCTATTTCTGTAGTAGTGGCCCATGTTTTCTTTAAATTTCATTTTATCGTATATCATGTAATCCACATATTTCTATTGTAAATGTGGATTTAGAACTAAAGTGCTCACATGTGTGTCAATGTAAGTATTTGTCTTTGTGTATTCCTTCCCTTAAAATTTGAATAGTCTTGTTTCAGAGTGCACTACATGAGGAATTGAGTGGATTAGTCAATGTGGAGACATATGTGGAGTGCCTAGCACCTAATTCTATCCTTGACTTATGTGCAAAGATGGTATTTGAGTCTAATATAACCAATCAATGGCATGGTATTTTATGTTAATTCAAGAATTGGTTTCCAATCACCCTAACACAGTGAATTAATAGAGGAGATCTATCATGGTTAGGAAGAATGTGTCTCCTAGTCACTTGATCTCATCCACCTCATTTCGTTCCATAACCACCATACACTTCACACATGATTCAAATCATTTTCCTCTTTGGTTGCATCTCATGGCATGATAGGAAGCATGTAGTTTAGTCTTTCAATAGAAAATGAAAACTAAGTTGCATGAGTAGTTCATTCATATAGGATTACACATATAGCTTGCATTTTGCATTGGATGATTCATAAAGGTGTAATATATGTCTTCCACATCACTTTTTAATATAAAGAGTTACCAAGTTGGAATATAACCTTACTCATTCTCAAAGTCTATGAAAAACCCTAACTTACTCATCAACTATGTATGCTAATAAAGAGATACAAAAAAAGAAATGTAAAAGAAAAATGAATGCACAATAAAAATAAAGAAAAAAATGGAGGAAAAGGATGAAGAATAAAAGAAAATAATAATTATTCTATTTTAAGTAAAATAAGATTGTGAAAGTTTATGTTAAAGTCACCTTCCAATTCCAATCATCATTATGATGAGGCATTGACATCATCCATCATTCTACTGGAAACAATAGGCACTAGGACACATTCAATATTATTGCAGCAATCATTTAGGTGCATCATTTTTTCTTCTTGCATAAATGACTTTCATTATGTCAGAGTTCTATTCCATGCCACCCATTACATCCACCCACTTCTTTGATAGTAGGCCACCAATAAATATGTATTCCCTTCTTTGAAAAATATCTAAAGAACTACATCTATGTATACAATATTTTGAAAAGCGTAGTGTATATAGGGAGATATCATCACACTTAGTGTAATAACCTCAAATTTTGGTAAAATTGAATTATATAATTGGAATGTTTTGTAATTTCCCCAATGGTACTGATGGTGGAATAATAATTACCCTTGTGACATGTGTGCTTGTAGCACAAGATATATATATATATATATATATATATATATATATATATATATATATATATATATATATATATATATATATATATATAAGGGAATTTGTACACTAACTAATGATAATGGAATAAGAGATATCTTTTATTGGAAAGGTATTGATTTTTTCTTGTCCTTATAACAAATCCAAGATGTAAGAGAGTGGTGGTTTCAGACGGATCTATATAAGAGAATAACCATGGGTTTTATTAATAAAGAAAAGGAAGGAATATATGTTCATGTAGTTTCCTTAAACATATGAGAACTTGACCCATAGATCTGTGATTAACCCACATACACGTGAGGATAGGCCACTGTATAAAGAGAAAGCGTTTAATGGAGAGAAATCCTAAAGGGGTGAGAATAGCAGCCACTCTTTATGAGATTAGTATATATAGGATGTGTCTCCATCCTTCTCATGGAACTCCACTCTCGCCTATATCTCTTAAGCTTATTGTTCATCCTCATGACATGGTGCCTTGGTAACAACCAACCCTTTTATGCTTGAGGAGGCGGGCGCAGCTGTGACCGTCTGCCAAGAAGGAACAACCCTTCTTCACCCTTCAATCTAGGCTGGTGGAGAAGCCAAAATGACCACCTGTGCTCTTAACTCCGGGTGATACCTTCATCCTTCTCCTCACTGGATGGGCAACACTAGACATCCCTCATGTAGCCATCACCACCTCCCATCCTCCCAAAACTCTAGTAATATGGAAGGGTCTTGTAGCAGGCCGTCGGAGATCCTTATGCCACCGCCACCAGCCAAGGGCGGTCCTCCCAGTAATGTCAGGAAAGCACACCAGTGTAGTCCTTATGTAGGTTGTCTACCTTGGTGGAAGGAGGAAGGAGGCACCTAGGAGGGGGAAGGTGGGTAGGTCAAGGTCGAGAAGTAGCTGCAACATTGAGGGTGGCGATCGAGAAGCTCAGCGTCAGAGTTTTCTTCTGCGGCACCGACAACGAACGACTATGTCTGTATGAGTGGGAGAGGGTTCCTACGTGAGGAACAAGTGTTGGGGGAGTTGGCCAAGAGACTGGGGGCATGGATCACTGGTGACGATGGGCTCCTATTGTTATGCAGAGAGGACAAAGGCCAGGGTGAGCGAGAGCCAAGTTTTGGAACGAGTGACTGAACCGGCCGACTTGGTCTTGGAGCAGGCGGGCCCATCACCTACTTAACCAGCTGGACGCGGGTTCAAGGTGGCATGGCCAATGGGAGGCCGCCACATCACCCTTTCAAGAGGTAATAATGTTTTATCTTACAAAAATCATAGTAAATACTAGGATGATCAGATGAAGACATATGATATATGAAAATTGATTAGCAGAATACATAGAATCCAAATAAAATAGTTTGAGAGCCTAATTATGCTACATGTTCTAAAAGTATATGCAATATGTATTGTTATATTATTAATAGAAAGGAAGATCTAAATTTTCTTTAATGTGATGCTTAATTGAGTAGATTAGGCTAATACCTGATCTTGTTATGTATAATGAAGAAATCCTTGATAATGATGAATAAATGATGATTCTAGATTGATAATATTATTCATGTTGATTTAGGGTTTTAAAACCAATGTAGACATCTTGCTATGATCTTAATGCTAGTAATATGATGTAGGTATCACAGATAATCTAATAAGCCTAAGACAATGATTAGGGTTTCCCTAATATGTATAACTAAAGGATGTAATCTTAGAAGCCATGATATGATGGAATTAGGGTTTGTAACCCTAATCCCTAGTACAAACATGAGTTAACCCTATACCCTAGTTTAGGAGCGCATCTAGATGTGTTTAATGTAATGCTAATACATGGTGACACATATGTAGTATGTACATTTCAGATTGCATGCTTTGTTTCTTGGATGTTTGGATGCACTTTTAAAGTACATGAGTTACTCTGCATGGTTTATGTAATGGTATAAGGTATGTGGTTACGCTTATGAATACATGTATTGAATTCTGAGTTTGCCGAGGTTTCTCGATGAGATTGAATGAATGATAAACTGCTTGCTTATTTATTTACTTCTTGCAAATTATAAAGTTCCTATGAGTATCATGAAAAGTAAATAACAATATTTTGAACCTGGGTTGGACTGATCTTAAGGGTAATGCATACAAGTCCCAGAGGGATAGTTATTACACATGAGGTAGTAGACCAGATATGGGTTAGAATATGAAAACAAGTTTATGTTATTATGTGCAAGATAAAGATGTTTGCTTATATGTGTACATGTGATTATTGGATGAAACCACGTATCCGTACAGAAATATACTGACTACATATTTGTTTGTCGGCATTTTAGGTATCAGGTATACTTGATTCGTGGATATGAGGTCAAAGATAAAGATGTTGAAGACATTAAAATTATTCATGAAGGTTTAGGTATAATGGTATATCATCATACATGTACATGTTAACTCTTTCTAAAATTTATGTAACTCCTTAGAGGAGCTTTTTATGCAAACATGTAACTATTTGTTCTTTAATGGAAATTGTTTACTATTCTGTATTATTTCTTGAATCTGATCCTGGAATTTATGAGTAATGATATGCGACATTAAGGTCTTTTAGACACTCAAAAGTGTGGGTCTCTACTTCATCTCACTTGTGTGTTTAGCAGTCTACTTTTGATGTTTTGATTTTTCATGATTTGTCTCTTGTATGATAGTTGTTTGCTCTATTGTCAAAAAGAACGGTTTGGGTCTATTGAGTTATGGATGTTTTGGGTGATAAAGTTCACATATGTGTATCTTCTTTATTATTTTCAACCAAAAACAAATTAGTATTTCTCGACAATGAGCAATATTAAAGCTTTGGGGAGTTTGATGCACATTATTTTACCATCAAATTCTAGACTAATTTAGGCATGTTTTCAATGAAATGTTTCAATATTCATAGACTTTATGCTTATTTTACCTAAATAATATGAAATAACTCTTATCCATCCAATATATCTTATTTTGATGCATTTTGTTCGAGTATTGTCATGTTTTAGCACTTCCTTATGCATTGTTTGATTTATTGTAGAAAAATCAAGTACAAATTGGAGAAAGTCGGCACCGATGACTTTATGTCGGTACCACCAACATTTAAGAAAGTAAGGCTTCATTAGAGAGTTGTCTCGATACCACCGAGACAAGGCTCGAGACCATCGAGAGGATGTGTCAGTACCACTGACAGTCAGCTCAGTGGCACCATCATGAAGGTCAAATAGCATCAAATAAATATATATACTACAAACAGTCAACTCTGTGGCACCAATATCACAAGCCCTCTCTTAGTAAAGAGGCAACTTGGTGACACTGAATTCCATGTTAGTGTCATCTAGGTCTTCTTGATGGCTGTGATTTAGAAAGATAACATCTTATGATTTGTTGGATAAGTTGTGTTTTAGTCTCTTTGGTTAAAACCCAAGAGGACCTTCATGGGGGGGCTATCAACTATTCTATGAGAGGCTAGAGCCCGAGCAGAAGGAGATGAGGAGACATGTAGAAAGGATTATCATGACACCTCTGAGGAGTAGTTAGATAGTGTAAACCCTTTCCAATTGTGTCAATCTTTAGAGGGGATTAACCTTACACTTTTTACATGGGTTTTCTGCATTTTCTATAGTGTTCTTCTCCTCCAACTTTTCCATTTTGATCTCATATCAAGCAAGAGGGGCTAAACCCCCTATTTTTTAGGACCATGGTGTATCCCAGTGTTGACTTTGGGAATGTTTATGCCTAATTTAATATATATTGTCTTTGCTTCAGATTTTGATGATGGAAGTTCCTCATTTCCTTATATATGATTGGTCACCAAGAATATGTGAGAGATTGTTAATTATTGTAGGAGCGAGATTCATGGTCAGAAAATTGATTATTAACTTAGTCAATATTGCACTGTGATAGCAGGATAACCACTGTAAGGTAGATTTTCTAAAGAGATATTACATCATTTGAATTACTATATCAACACTATGAGAATAGGTTAGTAATTAGGTTAAACAATGTGCTACACTACGAGAGTGGGTAGTGCAAACTACAAACACTTAACCTAGAAGCAAGATATTTTATGTTAATTTTGTAGAATGCATGCATAGGTCACACTAAGATGAAATTGGTGCCCTAAAAACTCCATAAATATAATATTCAGTCCACTTTAACTCTCTACTATTTAGTTCATATTTTTAGTTTAAATCACAAAGCCATCTATTTTTTAGGCATAACTGGTTTGTTTTAGTTAGTAGTAGTTTCTAGTTGACCCAATTCCCTAAGATCGACATTCGATCCTCTTTGAATCAAGCATACACTTTCATTTAACACACACATAAGTCATGTCACCTATGTAGAGATCACCTTACTTCATCTTTGGTGGACTAGTGTATGTCTTTGTTGTTGACAAGAATTTTTGAGTAGCGGTGGAGGGGAGATGAGGGAGAGTCCTAGACATGTCATTTTATATTTAATTTTATTTTACTATTTTAGAATCAATTTTATTTCTACTAGGTATCTTAGCGGAAAAGCAATTAACTTTGATTCCATAGTTATGTTTGTACTTCCTCCTCAAGAACCAAGAATGTGAATTGTATGAACTTAATTGATGTGTTTTTAAGAATTTGTAGTGAATATTAGTCCATATTTTTTGTCATCCCACTTTTTGTATCCATAATAGAGTGAACAATATGAAGACACAAGATAAGAACATACAAGGAGTGATGAGGGCAAGAAAGACATTGATAGAGTATAATTGGAATTGGGGAGCATGGAAAGGATGTAACGGCGAAATGGAAAAATAAAGTGTGGGAGTTTTTGATGATATAATAAGTTTACATAGACATATAGACTTACTAATCAACTGAGGGGCAACGACCATTTTTCCAAAATCCTCTACACATCAATTTGCAATATTTGCTATGCCCTTTTTATACATATTGGTTTCCTGTATTTGTCAAAAACAATATGTGGATGCATAGATTTCTAAAAAAATTAGCAATGAAGAAGTTGTAGACTACACTATCAAAGATATATATGAATTTGTAGACAAAACTATTTGAGATATAGCCTCAAGTGTTTGGGTGACCATGACTAAAATAATGCAGGTGAAAGACACAAAGAGTGATGTTCAAGATAACTCCAATGTAGGCCAAAATCTTAGAAAAGATATGATCACATACCCCTTTAGATATCCCATAATTGTTTTAAGGATAATTTCTATTCATGTAACAACATTACTTCTCAAATTACTTATAACTATGATTCTCTCAAGTGTGATCATTTAAATATATACCCTTTTATAACATATCTTGGGATTCTATGAAAGATTTCATAGTTTTAAAGTAAGACATGTATCAAGTATCATTACCATATATCAAGGATGATATACCCTAACTTGGACACATCCTTAGGTGAGGAACATAAGGGCAAGAATTCTTCCAACAACAACCCACATGGAATCAACATTTATGCATTCATTGATTTTACATTATAATATGTTTCACTGTGATAGCTATGTACATGTATTCTTTGTGGTGTGAACTTTTCCAATTGATGAAGAGTTATTAACTATGTTACCATATATCATAAATTACAAATCAACACTATTAAAGAAGCCGAAATACACATTTCTAAACACAACTTAGCAACCATAGGCAAGAATAGTGTTAGTTGTTGGAGCCAAGTAACTTTAATTTGACTTCATGCCGATATCATTACATGACTTGACATCAGTGACCAACTTCTCAGGTTACAAACATTACAACAATAAATTTCATATTTATTGTGATAATTTAGTAGATTTCCACATGTACTTATGAGGAACATCTTCAATCCAAAGCTTCACTCTTTAATGAGATCAAACTGTTGGATCTAAGGGCTCTAGGGGGGGGGGGGTGAATAGAGCTACACAATTTCTCACAAAATAGATTAGACCTTCAAATTATATCAATTTGGAGCAATAGCTAAATGTCAATTTGAAGTCCTATCTAAACAAGCATAGCAAGGATGAGAGAGATTGACAACAAGCACTTGAAAAAGGGATGTAGAGTGGTTCCACAATTCAAACTAGAAGTGAGTCAGTCCACTACCTAGAGAGGTCAACCTCTAGGACTTTGCAAGTGCTTTTCTCTATTATATCACCAAAGAGATTTATAGAAAAAGACCACCAAAGGACTTACTCATCCAATCACAAGGATATCTCCACCTTACCAAGGAGCTCACCCGCTTAGCTTGAGTCTTCAGCCTTCACCAAGGTCTTACCCACTCAAGCTCAAGTCTTCCGCATTGAAGGACTTTGCTTATCCTCTTGGATATTCATCATTTGCCTTCTCCTTCACTTGGAAAGATCACCACTTCTTCAACAAGCTTGAAGAGGACCAGCTATAGCTCCTTCTTCACTTGATGGAGCTTGCTTCGGCTTTTCTTCATGAGAGAAGGGGATAGGTAAGTAGTGGAAGATTTGAGAGCTTTACATATACAAAGGTGGATCTCTCTTACAATAAGCCTAACTCACTCACAAATAATGAAATGAAGTGTAAACTAGAGAGAGAAAGGATCTCAAGGAGTAGTAGCACACTCAACTATAGCAAGGACCTTGAATGTAGTGAAGGAACAAACTTGGAATGAATTCCAAGGGGTCTTATTTATAGCTAGGGGTGCTCCCTTGAATTGGGGAACACTTAGGGTCAAAATATAGCCTTTTTGCACAAGGCAATATATCTATTTCCGTCCAAACAAGTCACCAATGGTTATAATCACTTTTTCTGCATTTTCCGTACCGTGCATTTGGTTGAGTTTCAATAAAGGTAACTCGGTCGATTGACTAAAAGACAAACCCAACTTTCAAACTATCGGTCAAGTTTTTCCTGGGAAACTCGACTGATTAGCCAAAATCACATTTGGTTAGTAAGCTGTTCGGTCAAGTTCTGTGAATGCACAACTCCACCGATGCATATCATAAGAAAATCAATCCATGGGATCGATCGAGGTTGGAACTCGACCGATCAACAACTTGTGATCGATTTTCTAATTTGGCTAAGAAGTGATTAAAACTTGGTACTAAGTGTCCCACATATTTGTCTCATCTTAGTTACAAGTCATACCATCAATACAAGTTATTTACCTTAATTTTTTTTAATAAGGTAAATATATTAGACCAAAAGGGGGGTATAGTTAAAAACTATACAGGACAAGGTGAGGCACCCTAAACCAGGGTCCAAAAGACACTATACATGGTGATTACATGCAAAAACCCCAGTATGTTCGTGTGCTATCATTAAGTCTATACAAAATGTCCTTCCTATTAGCACACTTGCATTGCATTTGACTTGAACTTTAAAAAGTAAGACTTGTGTAAATTGGTCCTTTTCATGTACCTAAAGTCTGAGATAAATCTTGAATACACATATTAGATACATATGAATGGAATGATTAAGTCATTATCAAAATATGGACAATGTATAACCTCTAGGTCAACATTCTCCCCCTTTTTGTCAATGAAAAACCATTCCTCAAACATATTGAAAAGGATATTGAAATTATACCTTTGCCTTGTGAATTAGGGGGATTCAAGATTTGAACAATGTGAATTTGCTCCCCCTCAATCTATGCTTACTTTAACCTACATAGTTAGTCTATATACTCAAAGCAATATAACACGCATCTATTATATGGTCCTTTAGCAAGTCACATAATAAAGCATGTATTGAATAAGAACAGGATCACATAAGCAATAAATAGCAATATGACAATGAATAGAAATATGATTGAGTTTCAAGACATTGAATTTCTCTCCCCCTTTTGACATTATCAAAAAGAAAGGGGGGGTTAGAAGAGCATATAAGCAAGTCTTCTCCAAATACAACCAAGAAGATATCCAAACATGCAATCTCAAAAACATACATCAAACAGAGACGAGAGAACCAAACATGCTATGTCATAATAAAAAAATGGTAAAATATGGCACCAACTCATAAGATATAACAGAACAAAGAGTAAGAGTGCACAGAGTATGGATTACAACCCAGAATGCAAGTTCTCATAAAAACAACTACAAGTCAAAAGCAATGAAAGCTAAGGATAAAATAGTACAACTCAGATCATGTGCCCAGATGTTTCTAATACAAAATAACCTAGAAAGATATATATGATAAACAAAGTAGGCTAAAAAATAAGAACATCTAAATATCTAGGTCAATTATATCTACAACATCCATAGCTTTATCATCCTCAACATCAGGCTCGTAGTCATCATCTCCGTCTAAGGGTGCAACAACAATTACTTCATCACCGAAGTCACCAGCAAAGAAATCAGAGCCATCACCATCATCAGATGAAGCACCAACATCCTCACCATCAGTAGCATCAACAGTCTCATCAACATCCAAGTTAGGCATCTTCTCATCAATAGAAGGATCAAAGTGACGACTGGATTAATGAGCATTATGCTCATCCCAAGTCATACCAAGAGCACAGAGCTCATTGGCCTGAGGGAAGGAAGGAGTAGAATCACCAAGACTGGAAAGAAGAGTGGCCAAGGGCCAATAGGAAGAGGCAGGATGATTGGAGAAGATCCACCAGTAGCAGAGGGTGTGGGAGCAGCAGCAGAAGGCTCAGCTGCATGTGGAGGGGCATGGTAGAAGTGATTGTATGCATAGGATGCATAATCACTATCAGGGAATGGTTGGTAGGTGGGGTATGGGTATGCACAGGAATAAGTTCATGTTAGACATGATTGAACATAAATCCTAGTGTAGATGCTCCTGAACCTGGAGGTTGTATGCCTGTTGGTGTATCATATAACCCATGAGGGCTTCATTGGACACATAGAATGAGGCACGGTTAGGTCATGTAGGCTGATGAGGTGGAGGAGCTCGGGTTGAGGTAAAGGTAGGTGCATCTGAGGCAGAGGTAGAGGGTGAAGCATCAGGTATGGTGGAGGAAAGGATAGGCACATATTTCTGAATAGTGGCCTCACTAATACACACTCCCTTCTTGGTAGGTTTGTAGTGGAAGTTAGAGAAGAGTGATTTCTCAGTGGGGAACTGGAAAAGACCACATATCAGGGTAGGATATGGAGGATGGGTGTCACATGTGTTCTTGCCAGAGTCAAAGCAAGTCATGTGGTGGAGGATGTATCTAGACCACTTGACGCTAACATTCTCTAATATGCAATATATTATCACCGCAATGTTCTCTACAATATCCATTTGGTTTTTCTTTAGATGGATGTTGCAATTGACCACTAGGACTAATATACGCTTCTTGAGATCTAAGGAGGAGGAGGGTAGGGTTCTCTTCTTCTTATAGGCAACCTCAAGTTTCTTCAGGTAACGATGGATGTCAGGAAGTGTGACATCATTTATCCAGTAGAAACCTTCAGGGTCAAGTAGGTCAAAGTACTTACCATAATCCTTATTCCAGGTATCATTCTCATTGGCTCCTGAAAAGAAGATATTTAGGATATCCTCTAATATTTGGAATTTCTTCCCGAATATCATAGAAGTAAGGATAACTTGAGTATTGGGAGGAGGTACAAGAATGTCATAATTTTAATGCAAATTTGTGTAGAATTCATGAATGGATTTCATGGTAGATTTGGAATTGTGAAAGCACTCACGCTCGACACCCATGGCAGATAGGTGATGAACAGAAAGCAACTTAGCCACTTGATCGATGAAAGCTTGACGCCTAGGGCTAGGCTCAAAACATGCTCTAAAAGGAAAAGGACTCCGTGGAAGAAGATCCTTATACCAATTTACAACCTCATTTGAAACAAAGAGGGTCTCATCGAAAGGAATCAAACGGGAAGATGAGGAGGACGATGGTGCATTGCTAGGGGTGACTCTCTTTCTTCTATTTTAATACATGAAGGCAAAATGGAGAAGAAGAGATCAAAAACACCAAAACACACCACCAAAAAAGTTCACACACATGGGTTAAGCTAGGGGGAAGGTCTAGGAAGGTCTCCCTAGGTCAGATTAGGGCTAGGTGAGGGAAGGGAAGGTTAAGGGTTGAGAGTTTAGGGCTAGAGGGAGTGGAATCGGTCGAATTTTCTCTAGTTGAGAGAGAGAATAGTCAGTCGAACCCAACTTAAGTTAGCTTTTGCCCGATGATTGTTTGAGTTCTATGAAGTGGAAACTCGATTGATTGGCCTTTTTAAAAAAGCTCTCAGCCATGGATCGGTTGAGTTTGTCCTGGGGAAACTCGACTGATGGTCAACCTAACCTAAAACTATCAAAATTAATTTCTAGCCATATGAAAGCTTATTAAATTTATTTTTCAAGTCCATTATGTATATTGAACATCCTTAGGCACATATCACTCATCGTTGGGTACTATTTTTCGATAAAACAAGTGTGTCTGAAAAATACCCAAAAATAAGAGAGAAACAAGGCAAAATGAACATGAAAAACCAAATTTAAGCATATTAGCATGCAACGATGATCACGATAGATGCAAAACATATATGATAGATGACTACTAGCTAGAAGGCATATCAGATTCATTCAAAGTAGTTATAAGCAATTTTGATCTAATAAAGTTAAATTGCTCTCTAGCTAGAGGTTTAGTGAAAATGTCCGCCAACTGATTTTCCTTGTCCACATGTATGATATAAATATCCTTCTTGGCAATATGATCATGAAGAAAGTACTAGAAAACCTCTATATGTTTATCTCCACTATGCAATATATGATTGTAAGATAAGTTAATTGCACTAGTATCATCATAATAGATTGGAGAAGCATCAAAATGAATGTTAAAGTCTTGGAGCATTTGCTTCATCCATAGGACCTGGGCACAACAACTCCCGAGTACAATGTACTCAGCCTTGGTGGTTGATAATGCCACGGTGCTCTATTTCTTGGAGAACCAAGACACCAGGCATGATCCTAGGAGGAAACAAGTGCCACATGTGCACTTTCTATCAATCACGCAGCCTGCATAATCAGCATCACTATAGGCTATAAGAGTAAAGTCCCTTGACTTGGGATACCATAGTCCAAAATTTTAGATTTTCGTTGAGTACCTTAGAATCCTCTTAACAACTATAAGATGAGATTTCTTAGGATTTTATTGAAATCTATCACACAAGCCAACATTAAACATTATGTCAGGTCTAGAGGCAGTTAAGTAAAGTAAACTTCCAATCATACCTCTATAGAGATTCTCATCTACCTTCTCACCTTCTTCATCTTTATCAAGTTTGGTGGGGTTTGACATGGGTGTGTCTATCGACTTGGTGTTCTCCATCCCAAAGCTCTTAAGTAGTTCACTTGTATACTTGCCTTGGTTGATGAAGTTCCCATTCTTTATTTTCTTGATTTGAAAGTCGAGGAAGAATGTGAGTTCACCCATCATATTCTTCTCGAATTCACTCCGCATAAGATCACTAAATTCTTTGCAAAGATCAAGGTTAGTTCTGCCAAAAATGATATCATCAACATATATTTGAATGATAATAAAATTGTTAGAAGTGTGTTTTAGAAACAATGTACAATCCACTTTATCCATGATATAACCATGATCTAAAACAAATCTCTTAAATTTCTCATACCAAGCCCTTGGTGCTTGTTTGTGTCCATAGAGAGCTTTTTGCAACAAATAAACATGGTTAAGTAGACTATCATGTTCAAAGCCCAAATATTGTGCAACATACACTTCCTCCTCAATTGTACCATTCAAAAACACACTTTTAACATCCATTTGATACAAAAGAAAGTTTTTATGACTAGAAAAAGCAAGCAACATACGAATGGACTCAAGTCTAGCTACAGGTGCATATGTTTCATCAAAGACAATACCTTCCTATTTATTGTATCCTTGAGCCACTAACCTTGTTTTGTTTCTTACCACTTTGCCGCTTTCATCTAGCTTGTTGTGGTAGGCCCATTTGGTATCAATGATCTTTCTATCATTTGGTTTTAGCAAAACGGTACAAACTTTGTTCTTCTCTAATTGGTCTAGATCCTTTTGCATAGCTAGGATCCATTCTTCATCCCTAAGAGCTTCCTTGACATCCTTAGGCTCTAGTTGTGAGATGAAGGCACTATTGGCTTGTTCTTTATTGAATGCAGCCCGCGTCTTTACTCTCTCAAATGGTTCACCTAAAATCATCTCCTTAGGATGATTCTTTGCAAATCGGGGAGTTGGATCCTTCTTTTCATCATCTTTATCTTCTTCTTGAGTAGCCACCTCTTTTCTCTTTTGGGTGATGTTGAGTTCTTTAAGGATAGGAATTACTTCATCTGCAAAATCATCATTTGAAACAATATCTTTGGGAATAGAGGGGCTAGTCTCAATAATCTTTACATTAATAGATTCTTCTACCTTAGCAAGATCAACATTATAAACTCTATATGCCTTGCTAGTAGTGCTATAGCCAACAAAATAAGAGGTACTGACAACTTCAACCCAAAAATTCTTAGGAGTATCGACTCAAGAAGCATGATCCTAGCCATCTCCTATAGAGACCTATTCGTACTCTCTACTACCCCATTTTGTTGAGGTGTTCGAGGTGAAGAAAAGTTGTGTGCATAACCAGATTCTTGACAAAAATGCTCAAAAATCTAATTTTCAAATTCTTCCCCATGGTCACTACGGATGGAAACAATCTGGCAAGAAGCTTCATTCTCAACTCATTTGCAAAAACTTGAGAAAACATCAAGTGTATCACTCTTTGAAATGAGAAAGAAGGTCCAAGTATATCTAGAGAAATCATCGACAATAACAAGGCAATACTTGGAACCACGAAGCGATTATGTTCTCATTGGTCCAAATAGATCAATATGAAGAAGCTCGAGAGCTCTCTTAGTGCTAAGGACTCCTTTGGATTTGAAGGAGGAATTGGTTTTCTTTCCTTGTGTATAAGGTTTGCATTCTTTACCCTTTTCAAAATCCAATTTAGGAAGTCCCTTGACTAAATCCTTTTTGCTCAACTTCTTTAATTGATGCATATTTACGTGACCAAGCCAGCGGTGCCAAAGAGAAATATAATTTGAGTTCGCTACAAGTCATATACCAACCATATGCTTTATAGAGTTAAGAACAATAACATAAAGATTACCACTTCTAGTTCCCTTATATATAACTTGGTAGGTGAGATAATCTAGAATCAAACATTCAAAAGAAGTAAATAGCACAAGGTAACTATTATCACAAAGTTGACTAACACTTATTAAATTGTGATGTAGGCCATCCACAAAAAGAACATTCTTGATGCATAAGGATTCACCTACATCACCCTCACCTTTGACTTACCTTTCTTATTGTCCCCAATGGTGACATATCCTCCTTTCTTCTTTGTGAAATTGTTGAAATGGTTGATGTCACCGATCATGTGCTTTGTGTAGCCATTATCAACAATCCATCTATCTTTTCCCTGCAAGAAAGGAGAATGTCGATTCCCAACTCAAACTTTGGGATTCAGAGTTAGCTTCGGGACCCATTTCATCTTTGGGTTGGTCCCCTTAGGCTCGTAAGAACAATAAGTGGAATAATGATCATCACATTTGCAATGAGAACAAACCATAGGATTCTTAGTGCCCAATGATTCTCCTACAAAGAAAGAGATATCCCTACTCTTTTTCATACCTTTGGCCTTACTCTTTCCCTTTGAGGCTCCCCCTACAATCACAAACCATTAGTACCAATTTGTTTAGTAGAATGGTCAAGGATTTTGTTTAGGGAGTTCTTCCCTTTGAAGAATTTCTACAGGGATACTCTCAATCTATGGTTATTATCATTCAAAGAAACAATAATAGAATACAAACTAGATATGTCATCCCTAGCATGCACAAGATCAGCCTCAAGACATAAAGCTTTAGTAAGATATGAATCCTTTTCTAGAGAGATAGAAGCAACATTAGCACTAAGCAACAAGGGTCTAGAGGATAGATCAATTACTTGACTAAGAAACCTAGCATTTTCATATTTTAGCATTTGAATCTCTTTGAGATAGGCATCTCTCTCTTCTCTATGAGCATCAATAAGCAACTTAAATTCCACATTTTTTGTTTTAAGCAATTCAAGTTCTTTTAGGAAATTTTTGTTCTCTTCCTTAAGATTCTCAATTTTCTTAACGTAGATACCATTCTCAACTTCAACCCCATTTTAGTGGAGTTCAAGATCAAGGTATTACCCTTGCAAATTATCAATACTCTCAAGGTTGGTTTTCTCATTCAATTCCAAAATCTCAAGCTTAGCATAAAGATCATCAATAATTTTTCTTAACTATTTTCTCTTAGATTTACATTTAGCAAAAGAAGAACGGGTAGTAATAAGCCTGTCAATAATAGCTTCTTTAGGCAATTCATGCAAACTTACCTTATTTTCCTCACCAATGTCTTCACTTATAGAGGCCATGAGAGCAAGGTGGCACTCTCCAACTTCTTCAGAGCTAGACCTGCTTGAAGATGAAGCTTCTCACACCGCATGAGCTGCATTCTTGTGTCTCTTCTCCTTCTTATCCTTCCTCTTGTGCTTTCTCTCCTTCTTGTAATCGTCTTCTTTCCTTGATCTTCTCTTGTGGTGAGACTGTCTTGACTTTGAGCATTCACTCTTGTAGTGTCCCTTTTGACCACACTTGTAGCATCTCAGAGTAGAGGAGGAGGAGGCTTGGTTTTCCTTGAAGTGCTTGCCTTTAATGTAGTTGGCTTCATGCTCACTAGGGCCTTCATCTTAACTAGAGGAGGAGGGAGAAGTCTGGCAAGCAAGTTTTTGTTGAAGGATGACAATCTCCACTTGTGCTTTGAAAGCACTATCTTTGATCTTCTTGGCCTCCTTCTCTTCTTGCTTAGCTTCTTCTTCTTTCTTGTCAAGTCTAGGCTCATGGGCTTGAAGATTGCAAATGAGTTTTTCAGTTGGGATGTCACTAAGGCTCCTCACTTCTTTAATGGAGGTGACCTTTGAATCCCATCTCTTAGGAAGAGTTCTCAAGATATTTGAGTTGATGACGCCTCTATCCAAAGTGTTGCCCAATGCAGCCAGCCCCGTTGATGATGATATTGAGTCTTGAATACATCTCCGCAATACCTTCTTTCTTTCCCATCTTGAAGTTCTCTAGGAGGTTGTTCAACATGTAGATCTTTTCCTCCTTGACTTGCTTTGTTCCTTCATATGTGATGCATATCTTGCCCCAAACCTCATAGGCAGTGTCCCATGATGAGATCCAGTTGAACTCCATGGGAGTGAGGGCTGCGTAGAGGATGCTAATGGCCTTTGCATTGAGTTGAGCCTCCTTGAGAGCAGCTTCACTCCATGTTGCAATAGCTCTGGTTGGCTCCTTATAAGGTGTGACCATCACCTTCCACATATAAAAGTTCATCCCTTAAATGTAGAACTTGATCTTCCTCTTCCAATAGAGGAAGTTGGTACCATCAAAGATCGGAGGATGCATGGAGAAGTCTCCCTCTAGGTTGAGTGAATCAAGTAGGTTTTCGCCCATCTTCTCATCTCGTGGGAGATTGTTAAAGAAGATCCTTGGCTCTGATACCACTTGTTGGATCTAAGGGCTCTAGAGGGGGGGTGAATAGAGCTACACAAATTCACACAAAATAGATTAGACCTTCAAATTATATCAATTTGGAGCAATAGATAAATGTCAATATGAAGTCCTATCTAAACAAACATAGCAAGGATGAGAGAGATTGATAGAAAGCACTTGACAAAGGAATGTAGAGTGGTTCCACACTTCAAACTAGAAGTGAGTCAGCCCACTACCTAGTGAGGTCAGCCTCTAGGACTTTGCAAGTGCTTTTCTCTATTATATCACCAAAGAGATTTACAGTAAAAGACTACCATAGGACTTACCCATCCAATCACAAGGATATCTCCACCTTACCAAGGAACTTACCCACTTAGCTTGAGTCTTCAGCTTTCACCTAGGTCTTACCCACTCAAGCTCAAGTCTTCTGCCTTGAAGGACTTTGCTTCTCCTCTTGGATCTTTAGGCTTTGCCTTCTCCTTCACTTGGATAAGATCACCACCTATTCAACAACCTTGAAGAGGACTAGCTACAACTCCTTCTTCACTCGATGGAGCTTGCTTCAACTTTTATTCATGAGAGAAGGGGATAGGGAAGCAGTGGAAGATTTGAGAGCTTTACATTTACAAAGGTGGAGCTCTCTTACAATAAGCCTAACTCCCTCACAAATCACAAAATGAAGTGTAAACTAGAGAGACAAAAGGGCTCAAGGAGTAGTATCACACTCAACTATAGCAAGGACCTTGAACATAGTGAATTAGCAAACTTGGAATGAACTCCAAGGGGTCCTATTTATAGTTGGCGATGCTCCCTTGAGTTGGGGAACACTTAGGGTTGAAATATAGCCATTTCTGCACAAGGCAACGGTTCTATTTCCATCCAAACATGTCACCAATGGTTATAATCACTTTTTCTACATTTTTCGTACAGTGCATTCGGTCGAGTTTAAATAAAGGTAACTCGACTGATTGACTAAAAGACAAAACCTATTTTGAAACTATCGGTCGAGTTTGTCTTGGGAAACTCGACCGATTATCTAAAATCCCATTTGGTCAGTAAGCCGTTCAGTCGATAACTATGAATGCACAACTCGGCTGATGCATATCATCAGAAAATCAATCCATGGGATGGATCGAGATTGGAACTCGACTAATCAACAACTTGTGATAAGTTTTCTAATTTGGCTAAAAAGTGATTAAAACTTGGTACTAAGTGTCCCACATATTTTTCTCATCTTAGTTGCAAGTCATATCATCAATACAAGTGATTACAAAATTCTTCTAAGGTCGTTTGAAGTGATTTCCTTATTAGCACACTTGCATTGCATTTGACTTGAACTTTGACAAGCAATGGCTTGTGTAAATTGGTCCTTTTCATGTACCTAAAGCCTGAGATCAATCTTGAATACACATATTAGATACATATGAATGAAATGGTTAAGTCATTATCAAAATATGGACAATGTATAACCTCTAGGTCAACACAACAAGTGACAATGCTAAATAACAATGCACCATTGCACATTGGTGGACACATCAAGACGTCTCGATTCGAATGAGAGCACACTTCATGTAAAAGAAATGAGAAAATTTAATAAAATCATTAATATTACTATTCATGTCAACATTTTCTCTAGCATTAGTTTTGCATATATTGCCTAGGCATATCAATGGGATGTCATAATTGATGCATTTTTTCCCAATCTTGCATAATCAGATTCTAAATCAAACTAATTGGAGGTTTAAAACATTGTCTTTGACCACCTACCATAATTGTAAACACAAACCACATTCAATGGGATAAGAAACAATTAATATACGAGATAGTTCAACTAGCAATAAAAAGCTTACAAAAGAAATCATACTAGATGGATTACACCCAATATTTCACAATTAACTTCCTATGACAATACACCATAACCTAAATATTATGAAACAATTTCTTATAAAATATAATGGGATGAGATATTATAAATTAAACACACACATAAAATATGAAATATACAACCTTATCACATTGAAGACCCAAAGCAACCACAATTTTTTGTTACAAAGATCAAAGAATACTACTTGAAAAGGAGATTTTGTTGAAACAAATATCGACGGAAAAAGTCTCATAACAATGGAAGAATATTCAAATTGTTTCACAAAATATTCAATGTTTTCAAATTAGAATCTATTATTAAATCTGTAGAGGATAATGGGATTGACATTCACAATAGAAATATTTTCATATCTGACACAATACACAATATACTTCTCTACTCTTTTTCACATAAATTTGAATATTCATTGTCATAAAATAATTTTGACCCATAACACCTTGTTAAGTCCTTCAACTATATATATTTTATAAAGGCTCTCAATAATCTCAATGGTGACAGATATCCACAACTCAATGGCTTTATTATATTCATCTTCCATGAATGTTGGATCACGATCAAGAAATCATCCCATAAGGCATTTAATCATAAAATATAATGATGAAATCACATTACAAATTTAAGTTATTAAAAATATATATTACCCTCATAAAATACTAATAAAACAACAAATATCATCCTTTTTAGTCCCATCACTCCATTAATATTGTCATGCCAAATTATAGAAAACCTACTCCTATTCATAATAAAAGGTCAAATCAGCCATATCATTATAAAATAATTCTAGTTAAACCCTAATGTTTTGTATTTTTAATTAAGTAATATAATTTACTTTTTAAATATTATTTTTCAAACATTTTCTAACCTACGCGTGGTGTGAAGCTTTTGGTGATCCAATTTCTATGGATCCAAGATTTTCTTTGGAATTATTTTTGAAGTGTGTGGTGAAAACCATAGCTTTGATGGATTTTCTTTATGTACTCAACAATCACAAAGTGAACTTCTTCTCCTCAGATCATGTGTTGGATTTTCAAAGTTGCTATTTTCTTCTTAAGAAACACCACTTGATTCTATTGCTCTAGCCTTGGAAGATTTTGATTGTGGGCCACATCTTTGGTTGTAGTGCATTATTTTCAGTGAAGGCCAAGTCTTTAGTTATCTACTGTGGTGTCTTGCCACCCTACCTATGCATCTATGAGGTTTGGATATTTCTACAAACCTTGACATTGGTAGCTATGCATATTTTTCCTCTCAAGTTCACACTATAAAGCTTCATGATCATATTCTTCATCATGATGGTCTTATTCCTACTGGTGTCATGTTTGACAATTCTTATGTTTCCTTACAAGATCTTCTACCATCCTTTAGTTGGTCCAAGTTTTCATTTACACCTTCTACAACCCCAATGATATAGTCTCATTTGGAAGACACATGCTACAACATGGTTTTCAGTGCTTCATGATCTCTAGGTTATCTCAATGTTAAGAAGACATTCTTGGTTCTACACATGGTGACAATGCATAATATATTTTACTTACTGATCATATTGATGGTCTTGGATTATCTATGTCACTGGTTGAGTATCGATCCATTCTATGTTACCAAATCATGGTCCCTTTATATCTTGGCCCCTTTGGCATTATGTAGAGCAAGATTTCTTAGGTGATCATGTTGTTCACTACCACATCCACCCATGATTCGAGTTTTGCCATGATATTGTTTAGATGCTCTTTTTGACATTATCTCTCACACTCAGAGAAAAGCCTTGACAGAAGCCGCAATAACCTTTCTTGGGACAAGTCATGATGGTTTCCACACACAGAGACCTAGTAACATCTTGTTATATAACTGGAGTGAAGGAAAAAACACATACATTGACCTTTCTGAGGCCTTTCCATTGTTTGGTAATTTTCACCACATCAAGGCAGGCAAGGCAACTAGTGATTCTTTCGTACAAGTATGGTAGTGCAGGTGAACCTAACCATCATCATTTCCTTCCCTTTTCCTATGATATCTTGGGCTATTTAGTTGATGATTTAATCTCTCTCTCTCTCTCTTAAAATGTATCCAACCAGATAATTACTAATAATGTGATGATGATATCAACTAAATCTTCATATTTTGTCTTTTGATCATTTGGGTTTTCCATTCAATAAGGTTTGAATGCCCAATTTGTAGTGTCTGCCTCTACAAAGGCATTCATTTAAATGTTTTATGTAATAGTTTATATCGATATAAAGCAATAAAGTTTTCTTTAAGTACTGTAGATATAAGATGCTTACAATTTGATATTTCAAGTTAGGTTTTGGTTGTAAAAACATTAATTGTAGTAAACTTTGAGGCTAGAGGTAAAATAGGTTAGATTAAATGAAAATGTGTTGGAAAATATCTAATGTAAACACCTCTATTATTTTGATACAAACTAGGACTAGTCTTTTGAGGTTGTAGGGTCACTATAGAAAGTGGCATAGTTTTGGGTATGCATAAGGCTTAATTCATGTTTATTATCTACACATACATAAATTAATATATTGTCATGGTTGGGCTGTCAATATCACATGTGTTGTGGGCGTCTTTACCAACTCTAGCCTTAGTTAACAAACTAAGAAGTTAGTTGACCAAAACATTTAGTTTACTCTAGAGATTGTCGAACAAAGTTGACCAACCAAGTCCCTAACTGAGACTTTAGTTGACTTAATAGGTATTAGTCAGGCTAACCAACCACATATTGCTTAAAAGAACTAATCAATGTCCAAGTTTTAAGATAGAAATGGTATCCAATGCCAAGATCCTATTGTTCAGAATACTAAAGGGATAACCATGGGACTAAATTCCTGGTTGTCTTAAAATACTTTAGGGTACTATTATCAATGAAATCAAGCATGTACTAGGGTATATATACCTTGAATATGACCCAAAAACAATATAACTACCATTATACACCTAAGTATTTTAGAGTGAGGGTATGGGATTTATGAAGTTTGTTGGATTCTTGATTAAATCAATTGCACAAATCACTTTCCTATCAAATAACATAAGAGTCTTGAGTAAGTACTTAGACCATTTTTTTGTTTCTTTTCATCTCATCCTTACCTTTGAAGGGTGAAATTTCTTCATAAGCCCATGAAAAAATGTTAGTATCATTTCCTTGTGCCTAATTTTTGTTCTTTTATCTAGTTGGGTATGTGTTGGATATGATGGAGAATGCCCAACAATAAGGAATCCAAGAGAAGGTGGCTATTTTATTACCTATCTAGTTTCACCTACTTAGTAACAAGTGATTGATGCGAATCCCTAAGTTACACATTTCTATATGAAATAAATGTTTCTGTGTTAAATTCACACTGAAGTACCCTAATAAATTTTACTAGAGAGAAATATAAGAAAAATAGGAAATCTTTTAAATATGTGTTTCACTTATTGCTATTACTCAAGTATATAATATTAGACGTGAATTAGTTTAGATTTAAAACACTCTATTTGGAATTGATATTTGAGAAAAATTATAGATAATGCATGTTATAGATGAAATCTAGAGTTCAATTTTAATTGTCAAGAACAACCTTGTATATGAAATTTTGATAAATTATAAAGTATTTGAGAATATTATTTAAAAATTATAGTACGTTAAGTATCAAATTCTGATATTGACACTAATTAATTTTTTGACATATTAACATGTCTTACCATGAAATTTCATTTGTTGGAACTTTTACAAATTTTTCTCTTAATGAAAAATAATTTGACAAACGGAGTACGTGAAATACTATTAGGATAGGTATCAATGTTTATAGTTGACCTCCATTGATGACTACAACAAAGAAGTAAAAAAGATGTACTTGTAGCAATCTCGATGTTAGTGAGAGGTCATCCCAAAATCACATAATATTTATATATGTGAGTGTTCGCGATGCCATAAGATGTAGGGCAATAATCAATTCTCTAAGGCTTAAATGTAGAGTATAGTTCCTTATAAAACAAAATAAATCTATAACTTAGTGTTAAACATTCAAATTGTAACAAGAGGGTATGATTGTTTAGCATACTATTTCCTTAACTAAATTATTCTCTACACATTAAGACTCACTTATGACTAGGTATAATATGGTCTACAATGTAGCAAGTTAGAGTATAATTTTACCTTACAATTAAGTTATATTGTAGATGTTGATATGTTAGCAATCCTAATAAAATGTGAACCCTAGCTAATTGGAGTAGTTTATTTGCAATCCAATGACTATAATTATAACTTGGTTGGTGAAACCATGTTTATCGAGGTAAACATTAAATATGATAAATGAAGACTTGTGGTTAATTTTTGTAACCTTAGTGAATAGAAAGAATCTATTTGGGATAAATGGATGCATGATAAGTACCTTAAAATGTGGATATTTAAAAGGGGCTGGTTCTCCAAAATTATTCACGGATGTGGAATCATATATCGAATGTAAAGGATTTCATTCTTTGTCATACTGATTTTAAAGTTAGTAACGGCTCAAAAATTCTTCTTTGGAGAGACCCTTGGATTATTGATAAGAATTTTTGATTAGAAATTGTTCATAGCTCTCTCTACCTATAGTGGGGTAAAGGAAAGTTTTTCTTCCTCAATTCCATTATACATAGTAATCAGTGGACTCTCACTATGAATAAGAGGATTTCTCCTCTTGTGGATTTTCTACAAATTAACTACAAGCCCAAAGGGAGTGATGATTACTTGTAGTGGAAAGAAAGTGTAAATATTAGGTCTTCTTTTTTTGATCTTAGGTCTTCTTGGAAGATGGACACAGTTAATTTTCAAAAGGCTGACCGCCTCAAGTGGGTTTGGAAACCAGGGGTTTCTAAAAGATTCAAGACTCATTCTTAGAAAATCTTCTTTGAATGCTTGCCAACTATTGATAGTCTTCGTACTTCAGGAATGTGTTTGTGTTCCTATTTCTTGCTTTTGAGATCTATTGGTGAGTCGATCCATCACCTATTCTATGAATGCAAGCTTTTCATTGACAATTGGGCTATGGCCCAAAAATCTAACCTAATCAACTAGGTTCCAGTAGTTTGAAGGATATCTTGAATAGAATACTAAGAGGGAGTACAATTGTAGTAGTAGGAATCTTTTTTCACATCTGAAAGCACAGAAATTAGACCATTTTTTTAGAAAAGGTTGTTCTAATGCTTCCAAGATTTGGAATAGCATTCTTTCTAGTTATAATCTTCTAATGCACAATTCTTTGTGCATGTAGTTTTGTTCTATTGTTATCCAATATAGCTCCCCTAGATAGCTTCCTTCCTTTCCCTAGTTCTATATCTCATGGATTGTGACTAGGAGTTGTGTTTTTACCATCCTTGGACTCATGTTTTCATCTCAATAAATGTGGCAGAATGCTTGGGGAAAAATAAACCATATTTAATTTACTACCTATCTCTAAAACTATTTCATATAATAAACATATGTTTATTATCTTGTTGTATTATATTGATTTGTGAACATCTAACCCATGTTCATGGTCTTGCATGTCCCTAGATATTTTGAGTGTTGTATTACATACTAAAGCTTTATGTTTTGTGAGGGCTTCATTAAAATGTATAAGGATATCACAATTCTGTAGCTACAACATCTTTAGGAGGGACTTTCTCATCAATGTGTGACTATATAGTAGAGATCACAATGTGTTTTTAGGAAAAGGATGTGCATAGAGTCCTCCCATATTTCAAAGTTCATGAAATAGGAGTTTACCACTTTATTAATTATGACATTAATTTTTATAAGAAGAATGTGGCATGCAGGAATGTATCTCTTGAACATCATTATTTTTAATAGTCTTTTTATAGATATATGGACACAATTAATTTAGTTTGCACATATGTGAAATACATTCTATGTTTGTAGGTCTATTAAAGTGAATTTTTTTGAGAATGATTTCCATATGTTGACATAAAGAATGTTTGAAGTATATCTACATATATATTTTCTATATGGGAAGTTAAATGTAGGCACAACATCAGTCACAAGACATGCTCATTTGTGATATCGAGTTGGTATGAACAAAGATATGTTAGAGGGAAGGCATCACATGAAACATCATTAACAATTCTAATAATAGGATGAGGTTAATGTAGATGAAGTTTGCTAACTACATGGCATGTTTATAGTTTGACCCTAGGGAGGAGTGGTCTCACCTTCTATAGATATAATTAACAAAAAAAAATTCTATGTATTTATCTACTTCCATTTTTGTCTTGGTACTAGTAGAACATGGTGAGACATGCACATTATCACTTCGGAAGTGATAAATTATCAGCTATTAGTAAATGAGATTCAGTATGATCTCTTATTAGAGACTCCTATTTCGGGTTAGAAGTCCTAATGGAGGTATGATGAACCCATGTTATGCATTTTCTAACTATTTGTATCTTTGTCGATCTATAGTCACTTGATATATATGGGTTGCAAAAATACAAAGTGTTTCATGGTTAAGATGGACTATTAATCTAATTAAGGACTATTATTAGCTGTAGTCATCCCCTACATTTTACATGGACATAGAAATATACTCTTACATGTCTCATGTTAGAAATAGTAGAGGAGTGACTAATAAGACATGTTTAGTAAACATCTCTCTATCATGTATTGGGCACCGAGTCCAAGAGTCCCAAGATAGATGATGTTCTTGTGGTACATGAATACATAGACGTTGACCTCAAGGCGTTACCAATAGTTCCAGTGACAATATATTTTTGTATTGCTTTTTATTGGTTTAGTTGTAGACTTATCGACTGTTTTACCTTCATTAGATATGTAATATTGCCAAATTATACCTTTCATTTAGTTTTAATTTCTATGTCAGTTTGATTGAGTACCTTTATTCACCGTGTCTTCCATTTTGGGAAGCACAAGATCCAATATGAAAAGATATATGCTAGATTCCTATTAGATGATATTTTACCTAAACTGTAGAACTGCACTATGTGTCAGCCAATATTGAAAGTGTATTTTACAAGAAAGGAATAGAATAATACAAGAAACATAAAAACCATGTTTATCACTTACACCACATATCGTCACAACGCTTCCAATGGATGACCCAAATATGACTATATAAATGATAGGTACATAGTGGGGTACTTATTATTTGGCTCAAGAATTAAACATGAAATGACAACTAATACAATGTGTTTTCAAGTTATGCACCTTTGTAAGTGTCTCCTGGAGCAATTACTAAATTTGTTAATTTATAGACATTTAAAAGGGTTCATCCATTGTCTGGGCCAAGATCTAAAGCATGTTAGGTTACTTTTTGTTACAAACATCTAGATAGAAATAGAAGAAAGGAATACACCATCTTGGAGTATGGAAAGAGAAGTGTGAGAAGGTCTTTACCACTTATAGTCACCATCTCATTTTATCTCTATGATCGATCACTCCACTCTGTGTAGATCTTAGAAAGAGATGAGAGGATGTCTAAAATGTGTTTTTGTTTATAGTTTGGGTTTTCATTCATCTTTATATCCTTTTTTTCTCTTTCCTTCTATATCTAGAATTTCTTTAATTAATCAAATGAGGAACTATATTGTTTGATTTATTTCCTTATTGCAAATCTACACCATAAGAGAGTAACCACTTTAACTTTTATGTGAGTGAGTATCACTCACACTAGTTCACATCAAACAATCATTAATTATGAATTATAGGCATACTTCAATTTTTATTCACTAATGAATGTGTGTATGAATGCATATATTAACAATTGATTGCCCTTTATATATGTCATATTCTTTTTTATGCATGCTGAGAGCTTGCTAGAAGATTATTGGGAGTTCATTGCAACTATTTGGATTAATGGAAGAGGTTATGTTGTCTATGGAGGAATCCAAGAGATCCAAACCTTGCTTAGTGACAAAAATTCTAGGTATAGATCTACATTAATTAATTTATTTATGAGAATAAAATTGGACAACTAGTTTACCTTTAATATGAGATTTCACTTGTTTATAGTATATCTATTTTATATGAGATTCATGGTGTGATGAAATAGGAATTACATGATACTTCTCTTGACCTTCTTAAATCCTCTCAATCAAAATTTTAATTCTATTCTTATTGATTAGTTTAACTTGTATTTTAATATCATGCAACCAATCTAGATTGTTGAAAGAAAAGAGTTCTTGCATTCTATCAATGATAGGTCCCATGTTGAGATATTTCTACTAATTATATCATATATACTCGTAAGGTGAGCAAGTCAAGTCATTATATATTTAAGACTCTTTGAAACAAACAACTAAAACTGTTTACTACCATTATCGTGGACCCTTCAATCTTGTGAGATTGAGAGATCTGATGAGTAATTAAGACTAGGTTAACTCACACCACTATTTCCAGTAAACCATTTAATCTTCATGTCATCCATCCTACCATTATTTCCAATAGACATCGATTTATTTTTACTCATTCTGTTCTATGTTTTCTATTGAACTTTGTTTGTTTATAATTGTAGCAATTAGCTCTCTTTAGCCAAGAAGGCATCATAGACAAAATACCAAACACTTGGATTCTAAAATAATTAACTCTACCATATGCTATCAACCTATATGGATCTATTACTTTTCCTGCAATTGAGGTGAAAAACTTCTCCATTATCCCTAATATCAAACTAGTGCTACGATAGAACCATTTTGGAGGCACTGTCATGGAAGAACCAAACCTTCATGTGGCAGAATATTTGTAGGTAATGTGGGGGTAAAGTTACTCATCTTCCCATTAACCCTGAGAGATACAACATAGGCGTGGTTACTCTGGTTTGTAGAAAGCTCCATTCATACATAGGATAATTGCCGAAGGCATCCTTTCTATATTTTATCCTTCTACCATGACTAATAAACTATAGAGTAAAATTCACAAATTTCTCTCAAATGGTGGGAGAATTGCTTTATGATGCATGAAAGAATTTCAAAGACCTATAAATCTTGTATTCATATCATGTACATGATAACTATATTCTATTACATATTTCTACATTGGCTGCTCTACAAAACACATCTCATGGTGAATTTATATGATAGAAAATCCCTCATGAATAAGACACCCAAAAGATATGTCATTCAACAACATCTAATGGAATAGAGAGAGAGAGTTCCCTTTATGTATCTTCCTCTCTTCCCAAAAGGGGAGGAACCCATTTAGTTGATGCCATTAACATGTTTTTCACCATGAAAAAAGTAGCTACATACACTAGTAAAAATGGGGCCATTATTCACGAGTCAGTCCTGTCACAAACTCCTCTCTACATGCCTTCACAAAAAGAGACGGTTGTAAATGTAACCCTCACAAATAGTCTGTGAAGAGAACTCACCTGACAAATACCAGTGGCCCTCAAGATTACAATTGTCATGGACCAACTGACCCTTAAGAATGTTATATTGAGGGACTATTTAGCCTTCATAATAACATTATTGAGGGCATGTTTAGTTCTCATAAATATATTTTTCAGGGACTTGATGGCACTGGAGAATATATTTTTGAAGGGCTAATGCCTTCATTAATATTATTTTTGAGGGGCTATGTGTTCGTCATCAATGCAATTTTGATGGTCAATCTAGATCTCAAAACTACATTTTTGAGGGATTAAAGACCTTCATCAATATATTTATGAGGGACTACTGTAAATGATTTGGAAATTGATTATTGAATGATTTATTGAATGCTAATTAATTGTTACTATAGTGAATATCAAATTTTAAATGAAAACTTTGTATATATAACCTCAAGCAATATTTTTATAATATTCACATGACATCATAAGAAGATTCAAAACCAAAATGACACATACAAATGTTAAATCACCTCAAACCAATTTCTATTATTGGAGTAAAATATTATTCATACATTGCATGCTCAACGTTGATATAAATAAATAATACATATGGTTCTAAAATTTGAGATTGATGACAATCAACATATCATGCTAGAAACTCTAAAGATCTATAATGTATCCATATTCCTTCAAATGGTGTGGTGATGTTCATTAATACCAGGCCTCATACGGTTAGGTACTTGAGTATTCTTCTCCTAAAAATGAAAAATCATTATATTAATAGAATTTAAAGTTTATACATAAATCATAGTACAACAAACAACTTACCCTTATATTTTGGTTCTGGTCTACTCCAAGGTGCATTATCGGTCGAAATCCATCATTAAAAGCAATTCTACCCTATCAATATAAATACAAAAAGGAATCAGAGTGAGTGTGTAGTAGAGATAAATGTAAGTGAACCAACATAGCAGCATCATGCACCCATAAACTAAAATTATGGTTGAACTCAGTAAATAGTACTTAATTAAAAAAACTCGATGGGTTATATGCCTATATCTCGATTGGCTGCACTTAGTTGTTGTCATCAGCGAGATGCATCTATAGATACAAAAAGAGGATGATCCTCACATGATTAGCCACATGAACATTATTTTATAGAAAAACTTCACCTATGACTCATTTGTAGGACCCTAATCAAGCAAATGATATTGGTAGAATAAGAGCAACTGACCATAGAACTTGGTTGGCTGCTAAATAATAAACAAATGAATTCTTCAGGAATTGATCTTTCCAGCAGTATTCTTGTGCATTAGTGGTTGTAATATATTTATTAGGTGGTGGTAATATCACCGGCAAACCTGAAATAGAGCAGAACTGTTGGCCCTCCCAACTGAAACACAGCAGAACAATACCTAACTCTCCTTCAGTAGAACAATACCTGAAACACAATAGAACCGTTGGCCCTCCCACCTAAAACACAACAGAACTAAAGGCTCCTTGAACACATTCACCTCTTAATTGTATCATGCCACCCCTTCGATGGATCCAAGTCATGATGTCAGCCATGTGAAGTGAGGTGCATTGGGATTAGAGGTGCTACAATGCTATGACTGGTGGGCGTTTAAATACTCCTACAGAGCACGATGCTATGAGGTCAGATACTCATACAAATGATGCCAACCTAACACTCCTTTTATGTCAAGGCAATGTTTTAGCTTAAGCCGCATAAGAACCCAAAACCGCACATGCTACATATGTTCTTAGGTGGTTGTCTGCTACATGTTACAGCTATAGTTTTCTACATAACTTGCATCAGTAAATGGGTAGGGTAATGACATCCTCATAATGACTTCTGATACAAAATATCCAATAAGAAGATCCCATGTCCAATCTTGAGACATGAAATAAGGACTTGCTTGATACTTACACATGTCCACACCATCTAGTCGTGATGGAAAAAATTAAGTTTTTACAGGTCAATTCCCAACTCATTAGCAATAGCCCAGAGTAACTAAGTGTTAATCAAGCACCTTTTTTTTTTGATATAGAGACTATTTATTCACCCCACTCTCTAGTGAAGGAGAAGATAGAATGGATGTCTACATTGGTGCTCATCTTGAGCCAATCAGGTGCATTTAATGAAAAATTAAAGTTTTGTAAGGATTGCCTAGCTTGTTTTGCGAGTGCATCAACAACAATGTTGACCTCCCTTGAGATGTATCTAATCTGTGCACCGTCGTAGGTGTGCATGAGGTTTTTGATTCTTTGACTGTAAGGCTGAAACTTGCCATTAGAACCATCACTAGAAGTGGCAAGGTTCACCGCTTGGGTGGAGTCAGATAGAATGAGGAAGCTCCTCCATTTCCTCGCCATACAGGTCTCGATGCCATGGATGATCGTCTGAAGCTCTGCCTCCAGGACACATGTACTTTGAAGCTGGACACCGCACCCATAACAGCATGTCCCTGCCTCGTCAACAATGTGAATACTAATGCCATTGCTCTCAGAGTGCGTGGCAAAGGAGGCATCCACTAGGGCATAGTGTTTGAATTCCGGAGCTCGCTCCTCCACCAATGCAGCAAATCTATCATGCGGAAAGCATTTGTGGTGTACCTTGCAGTTCTCCTGAATTGAAGCTGCACGGGCTAGAATGAAATCGGCTTTAACAGAAGATGACTTAATGAGCCCTGTATGGACATGTTCATTACGACACTGCCAGAGGAACCAGCAAGCGACTTGAAGGATCAGGTCTGCTCTGCTGAACTCAGGAGCCACCCTACAAATAGTTGAGATCCAATCATCTTCATTGAGAGAGAAGAAGCTATTCTCCATCTTCAGAGCTGTCCAGACTAGTTTGCTATAATTACAGTCCCAAAGACTGTGAACAATAGATTCTTCTGCGTTGTAGCAGTGAGGGCAGATGGTGCTGGTATTGAGGTGTCAATGATGTTTTTACATGTTAGTAAGTATCAATTTATGTTGAAGCAGCCACAAGAAGATTTCCAGTCTTGACGGAAGAGGAGAACCCCAAATGTCTTTCCATCTCCCTGGGATGGAGCAGTCCTTATGTTCGTGTAGCCATCTGTAGGCTGATCTAGAGGATAGAACACCATGTTGTTCCAATGGCCAACCCTAGGTGTCATGCCTGTTATTTGCACGAGGAGCGGGAATGAATTTGATGTAATTCCAAGTAGAAGTAGGTAGATAATGGTGAATGAACTCCCAGTCCCACTCGCCGTCATGCAATTGCATGGAGCTAACTTTTAAGTTGTCAAGTTCAGATGGAGCATGGAAGTCGGGCTGAAGATCTTGAATGGAATGACCCAAAACTATAGGAAAAGTTAAGAATAAAAATAGAAAAAGTTGGTCGTAAATGTGAATAAGTTTGTCGTTAAAACTATTAACGATGAAAAAAAAAGTTGTCGCGTCTTGTCGTTATTGGTCTTGCCGTTAATAAAGATAACGACGAATAATTTCAGTTTGTCACTATTACAAATCACGAAGACTTATATAGTTTGTCGTTAATAGTTTTAACGACTATATAAAATGTCTGCCGTTGATACTAATTGCGATCACCCAATCTTGTCGTTGATACTAGTAACAACGACTAGAAGGCTTGATCACAAAGGTCAACAACGACGTTCTTTTTCCATCATAAATAGCTATAATGACAAAAAAAATACCAAATTGCTAAATTTGTCTTTCATGTTTGCAATACACTTGGATCCTAACCTAGGAAACACGAACATGTACACGAGCTTGGATTTAGCTACAGACTAAGAGGCACCACAATTTTCAACAATGCAGGACATGAAACAACAATGGGAACAATTAACTTATTATTATACAAGTATGTATATTTATATATGAATATTTTTACAATAAGCTTTATGTATAAACACACAAATTGATCTAAATCAATCATCTATGATGGAAATCTCCATGAAATCCAACCAACAATCAACATATAATAATATATCCACAAGTCAAAGTATGAATTAACTCACAACATATATCAATATCCTTAATTATATAATTATTGTAGTAAGAATATATGGAATGATAAAATCAAAGTTAGTAAAATTTTGGAGACATTAGTTTTTGTTATTTGCGTAAGTCATACTTGTTAAGGCGTGAAGGGCACATGGCATTCCAGCTGAACGCCTTGTGACTAGGTCCGACTAGGCATCACTTAGGTGACAAATATATATTTATATATTTGTATGACAAAATAACCAATTACATTTCTAATAAATTACCATTGACAATAATGTCAAGGACAGAAAAAAGAATTATTGTAAAGAATGTAAGAGAGTGATCAAAAAATAAATATATATTTATTGTCATACATAACTACAAGTATTGAGCAATGTAATCACTATATTTCATACCATAGCTACTTAATACAATCTGAATTGAAGGTGCAAACTAAGAAAAATCAAATTCGTACTAAGAGTATTAGATCCAGTCACAAAAAGAGTATTAGATCCAGTTAAACCCAAAAAGAGTATTAGGTCTAATTAAAAGTGATATTTGGCACATAATTAACATAGGCAACAATGTTGATTTTGAATATTAGGATAGCCACATTAAACATTAAAATACATCAATATACAACCAAACCCAAAAAACTAAGTCAACTTGGTATTATAGAAAACATTGTCTCGACTAGGCACAACCTTGGGATGTCTTAACGCTTAGGCGGCCACCTAGGCGCACACCTTGATAAGTATGGTGTAAGTAATGGTGAACATGTACCATTAGGAGGAAAAATGAGAGGGTGTAAGGAAATATGTTGGTGGTGATGGAGAAGATGAAAAATAAGGTGCCTTGGAGATTGAGAGGGAAGAAAGAGAAGAGGCATACATTTAAGTGTTACTTAATATGCACATGCAAGAGACGAGGAGGGGAGATGGAGATGTAGAGAAGCAAGAAAAGAGGAGCCATAAGGATGACAACACTGGTGTAAGTAATGGTGAACGTGTACCATTAGGAGGAACAATGAGGGGGTGTAAGTAATGGTGAACATGTACCATTAGAAGATGAAAAATAAGGTGCCTTGGAGATTGAGAGGGGAGAAAGAGGAGGCATACATTTAAGTGTTACTTAAGATACATAGACAATTTGAAATTTCTACCGTAGGAATTATTAGCTGAGAAGACATCAATTCGTGTAGGAAGCGGCCGCACTGGCCGCTTTCTTAATCGTTGGTCGTGTTTTAAATAATTGTTCAATGCACTTAGTTAATTATAAGGTCCAATATCTTATGATTTAGACAACTATATTCTGAACAACTAAAGATGTGACTAAAAAATTATATACTGTAGACAATTGATACGTGCAGCTAAGTGTATTCAACATAGATTATTATAATGTTAAAATACTAAATTTATATCAATTCTGATAGGAAAAAAGAATGAGTACTCACAGTTGTATATTTTAATGACTAAGAAAAGGGTACTTACCTTTTGATTGCACATATTTGGTTTATCTTGATCCCAACAAAATGAGACACTCGTAGTGAAGAATAAGTGGAAGAAGAAAACCATTTATAGCTAAATCCAATAATAGAGTGTAATATATAATCTGAATACCAATCACCATCACTATAAATGAAACCTAAAAAAGAGATTTTAAGTATTAGTAACACAATTCATGGAATGCACATATCTCTGGATGTGCGTCAGACACATAAAGCTGAATGTGCAACATACACATATCTCAGAATGTTTAAATAGACACATTTTCCGCATGTGCAACGGATACATATCTCCAGATGTGCAACAAACACATTTTCCGCATGTCCAACGGGGCATATTTTCCATATGCTCACTCGAAAACCAAAACAACATATACATTGTGTGTTGAAAAACAAAACGGCATGCATTTAGAACTTTAGGGGATAGGGAGGGGTTTCCAAGAAGTGTTTCAGTACAAGAATCCACTCAGTCTTTTAATGGATGTGACATTCTTTTCTTGCATCAAAGAATTTACTGTGTTAACCGAAGAATGAATCGAGAAGAAAATAATATATAGCTGTTTCCATAATGAGTGTGCACATATCATATGAATAGAAATCATCATCACGTATATAAAACTATGTACCTACAAAAAATGATATATTAGGGGAACATATCACTGAATGTGCAACAAACATATAACTTCAGATGTGCAACAAATAAATTTTCTGCATGTGCAACGTATATGAATGACTTACCTTTTGATTGCACATATTTGGTTTATCTTGATCCAAAGACAATGAGACACTCGTAGTGAAGAATAAGTGGAAGAAGAAAACCATTTATAGCTAAATCCCATAACAGAGTGTAACATATAATCTGAATACCAATCACCATCATAACAGAGTGGGAATGTACATATCTCCCAATATATCAATATTGTGCAAATCGAACTCATCAATTTTAATAACCTAAATTTAGAGCAAAACATATGAAGATGAGGACAATAAAAGAGCATAACCTACATAAAGAAATATTGATATCAAAATAAAGTGAAAGAATGAACCTTGTGAAATTTCATCCATGAGTAAGTTGTAACAAAGAATGTTCATTAGTTTCTTCCAATAATAATTGTAGATTTCATTAGAGCATCCTCACATTCAGCAACATTAATAAATGTTGCATGAATGAATTTCAAACCCAGGGATGCATTTTATCCACGAGTATATTCTAAAAAAGAAGGCTCAATAGTTGCCCATATCCCTAGGAAATCTGGCTGAAACAGATCATCATTCCGTTAGTGTAAGATCCTTTAATACATCTCGAGCATAAATCAAAGAGTACTGTTTGGCTTTGGACTAAGAAAAATTTGAAAAAAGAGAGAACAATATAATCCAAATTTTTTTGGACAAATATACTGGAAAAATCTGAAAATATGGTGGAAACAAACCTAAAAAAAGCATAAGAAACTTGATAACTCTTTCATCTTCTTATTCACTTGGAACAATTAGCATAACCCAACCTGTAAAAGAAAACAAGTATGGTCTGTAAGATGCCTTTTGATAAACTCTTTAAACAACACTATCTTATTAATGGAGAAATGTAAAATGTCATGTTCAAGTAATAAAACACTCCCAATTATAATTCAAGTTCAAATAAAAATGGCATGGGATGTAATGCAACATTCATGCTCAACATGAAGAAGAAAGGCTATTCCAAAAGAAAGATACATATTAGATTTAGATACATGATTGGGAAAAAAGATGGAACCTATCACAATTACCTCATATGGATGTGATATGAAAATGATGTTGAATATATGGATATGTCACTTATGAATATCCTGTATACATTAAAATGCAACATACTCAATTAAAATCAGAATCAACCGAATTACCTATTGAAGATTTGTATGTTAATACATCTCATTTTTCCTGTGTTTTGGTAGTTCACCAAAAATAATCAAGTATAATTACAAAATTTCTAGAGGAATCATGATGTTGGATGGGTAACATTAAAATGTGTGTACTCCACTATCAGGTGAAAGTAACTACAAAAAAAGGTTTTAATTTTTCTTCCATCCAAACAAAACCATTGGACTCATTGTCTAGTTGACTTGTCATTGTATCACTTGTATCATCACTTACAATTGTGAATTAGAAAATTTATATCAATGCCAGCTCAAATATATATATGTATACCAATGCTACCCAAAATCTTCTCCTTCCATGTCTGAGGAGCAAATTAGAATAAGAAAAAGATAAAATTATAGCATAAACTACATAACAATTTCTAATATTCATCTCATAAATGAAATTAACCTCGTACCTAATTTAAACTAGTCTTTGGATATAGATGGAGAACCAACTGACCATCAACTTCCTCTTCAAATTGCACAAGTTGCTGAAAATTTGGATTTTTGACTATCATCTCTAGTAGATTTTCCACTTTGCTCAAACGACTTTGTGTTGCACACTTTTCAACTTCACTTTCTTTCAAGGCTTTCTCTTGCACATTAAAAACTTCCTCTTTATCTTTCAATGCTTTCTCCTTTGATTTTAGCTCATCCAATAGGGCATTCTTTGTTTTGTATGGTCCTCTTACATCTCTAGCCTTCACTCCTCCACCATAACCTGATATGTATTTTCTTGTTCGTGGTTCTCCATATACTTTTTTGACAATCTCTACATGATGAAGGGATGGCTTAGCTTGTTGGATGCTAACAATTTTTTCCTATAAGAGAAAGTAACTAATGTAGTGTAAATATACAAATATTGACATGACCATGCATGTTAGTATACTTACATGAACTTGGGATACCTCCATTTTAGCTAATGTATCACCTTTCTTGTGGCTCTCAAAATATATTGTTCCAAAGTCAGGTGCATTCCCATCTTTCCCCTCTATAACATTACCAAAATAAGTTGTGTAAATAAGAAGAATGAAGGTTGTACTGAAGATATATTTAAACAACCTTCTGCCATGAAATTTCTCTAAGAGACATGCTGCCCGTGCGATGAAGTAGTTTCTTGTTGAATCCTTCTCTATTCTTAGAGTTTCTCTTACTCAAGGCCTGCATTTTTATTAATAAAACAAATATGATTAAGAAATCACAATCATAAGTTCAAGTAACTTGTACCAGTGTGAAAATGATTACTCATGAGATTACCATAAACTTTTCACTATAAAAAACTTCCTTTACAAGCCATTCCCAATCACCGTCAACTTGAATTGCCATAGGCTTCTTCAATAACTGGTGCTTCATGTCTAACCCTTTCACGGTATGATGCATTTCTGCCCTCCATTTCACCCATAACTCTTTCATATGTTTTATTGTATGGCTTTTAAAATCATCCTTGTTGTTGTTAGAAAATTTATCCTATACAACAAAATATGAATTAAGGATGTTATTATCTTGTGAACATTTAAGAATTTAGATAAATATAAAATGAATTGATCCCACTCACCACAGCTGCTGCCCACATGCGATCCTTCTATCTTTCAGTGATATCATTCCATGAATGAACCTTCAATGGGAAAATGTTGTGATCACGAATAATTCTTCCCAAGTGTCTACTCCATACCTTATGGTTTTTCCCAACTGGCCGACCTTGATAAAATGTGATATCTATCTTTCTTCCTTCTTTAAGTTTAGCAACCTTTTTACATTTGTTACTTCCTTGACGCCTCACTATCTTTTCAAAGACATTACCTATCATCAAGTAGAAAAATAAACAAGATACTAAATAACAAAATATATTGGGAAATCAGTTGTGTATACACTAGGAGAACATGCAAATTAATTGGTGCATGTTAATATTCCAAACTAATGCAAATCAGCAACAACTAGAAGGGGTCTTACATGCTGATATCTCACCAATAGAATGTGTGGAAATCGGTTTAGCAGCCATGCCATGTTGATTGGGATATTCTTCAAGAGGTACATGACCTGATTCAATTGGTGGAGGATCATGTTGGATTGGCAGAGCATGCTAATATTTCAAACTAATGCAAATCAGCAACAACTAGAAGGGGTCTTACATGTTGATATCTCACCAATAGAATGTGTGGAAATCGGTTCAGCAGCCATGCCATGTTGATTGGGAGATTCTTCAAGAGGTACATGACCTGATTCAATTGGTGGAAGATCATGTTGAATTGGCGGAGCAACATTTCTAATTGGGGGAGGACTTGCTCTCAGCAACAAAATGTTCATTTAATTCATTGAATCTCTTCCATGTTAATGAATCAGCCGAATGTCGCATATCACCATTATCATGATGCCACCTCATAAGTGCAGATGTTTTTGTAGACATAAACAACATTTGAATCTGAGGAATTAGTGGAAAGTAACGCAATATTTTTATTGGTATTTTTTTCCCATTTGCTTTTACTTTCTCCACCCCACTACACTTGTCATGTTTCCATCAAGAAGTATTGCAAATTTTACAATTATCAAGACCGTGGTCTTCCTTCCAAAACAACATACAATTGTTTGCACATGCATCAATCTTGTTATATGAGCAACCAAGATCTTTGATTGTCTTCTTTGCTTCATAATAAGAGGTAGGCAAAGTTGAGTCTTGTAGAAATAGCTCATCTTTCATTAGTTCAAGTCACATTGTAAAAGACCGATTACTCCATCTCCCAAGACTCTTGATGTGAAGCAACTTGACTAGTGCAGACAACTTTGAACTCTTTGAGCCCTTATAAAGAGGTTGTTTGAGGTCATTTAGCAACCTAAAAAGCTTTTGGGCCTCACAATTAGGTTCCTCTTCAAAATTATTGTGGTCAAAATATCCCATACCCCCAACATTTCCCTCAATATTATGATGGATTGGATGCATATATTCCAGAAGCTCTAACATTTCGTCATCTGTCTCACTATCTTGTTCATTGTCATTATTTTCAACATCTAAATCAGAATCGGTTTCATGTCCCGTCTCACCATGATGATACCAAAAGGTATAACTCCTTATGAAACCATAAATCATTAGGTGTGTTTTGACTAAATCACGATGCATAGATACATCATTAACACAACAAACACATGGGCATCTAATTTTAGTTAAGCCAATTCTTTGACATGTATAAATAAAAAACTCTTTGACACCTAATTTATATGATGGATCATCAAGTCGGTCATCAACAAGTTTAATCCATTGCTTACATGGTGCCATCTTCTACATAGAAACATAGAATTTTATTAAAAATAGGGAGATAAATTTAGCATTATTGTTGTCGATCCACTATTGTTAAATAAAAATGAATCACAAGATACTTCTTTAAATAATACATTGTTGTTGTATGTATCATTTATTATATGGGGAAATTCCAAGAGAAACACATCATTGTATATCTACTTATGCTATAATAGAAATTAGAATATGTTTCTTGTTGAAGCAATATCTCTTGCCATGAGTTTAAATGAGTAAAGATCTAAACCTATTTATCACAATTGTATATTAATTTGTGCAATTACATATTTATACCCTAAAACTTTAAATCCGTTAAAATTTCTAGAATGCAATCTAAAATAATATAAGCATAAACTCCAACGAAGCACACATGTAATGGTTTAACATAAGCACATTACATAACAATAAAGACTAACAAAACATACAAAAGAAGCATGCATGTCTCAATGGTCCAAAACAAACACTAAAGAAGCATGTGACTCATGTCCAACACATGCAACAAAATAGAACATCAAGAGAATGTAATCAGTAAATATGTAGTACTGTCCAGCAATCTGTGTTTTAAAAAGTGGTATGCGCTATGCGTTCTGAGAGGTCACCTTGTAGAGTATATGCGGAATGCGGGAGTATATGCGGGGGTATATGCGGTTTCAGATGTTCTAAAATAAATTAATTATTATATATAAATTAATCACATAATTGCATATTTAATTTGTACAATCACATATTTAGACCTCAAAAACTTGAGATAGATTCAAATTTTCAATTATGAAGTTGAGAATAGGCAAAGGCAATGGATCGACACTCAACAGTAAAATTGAGAAATGTAATGGGAAATAGGGGACGGTAAAATTGGGAAATGTAATGGGAAATATAAGAAAGGGAGATTGGAAAATGGAAGAGGAATAACAACTCATGGACGATAGTAAAATTTGGAGTTGAGGGGGTAGGACAATGGGTTGTGAATGAAGGAAATCAAATTAAGAAATGGAAAAAAGGGAAAAAGGGAGTTGGGGAATGGAAAATGGGCAATGGAAGAAGAAAGAGAAATATGGAAATGGAAGATAGAACCAGAGTAGGAGAAAAAGAGGGAGTTTGGGGATCGACAGTAGGTGGGAATGAGGGGAATAGAAAGAAAAGAAGGGGGAAAGGGGAATCCAAAAATAAAATTATGGTCAGGAAGATTATATTAAGAAGTAACATTCAGCATCTACAAAGTCAAGAGACCTAAGCCATCTCGATGACAAAATAGCAAGAGATACATATAAGTTATGTAAGTTTGATCGAATACAAGTAAGATGCTTCTGTCTGAATTCCTTCCCATCACGCTGAAAAAAGCAACTTTTAATTGAAATTATTCCACGACCATGGGTAGTATTTGCATAGATAGCACTCCAACTATTAAGCTCGAAACCACAGGAACACTTGTCTTTATAGGCAATATCATTCTTCCATGGACAATGCAACAAAAGACTACTCACCAAGCAAATGGGAGCACAACTAGAAGCTTCACCCTTGACCATAACAAGCAGTTTATAAAAAGAACACAATATGCATAACCCAACTCACACAATGAAAAGCAACAGAGGCAAAAAAAACAAATAGATAGCCGACAACTCTGGCACAGATGGGTATTGTCCAAGAAGCAACTACCGTCGTTGCTCCAACTGTGCAAGACAAAACCGGTGATAAGAAAAAGTGGGAGGAACTGCTCGGGGACTCCCCACCATCACGACCAACAACGCCACTAGGCCGAAGCGAGCTATGACAAGAAAGAAAGGGGGAAGAAAGAGAAACCCCTCCCCAGTAGAGAAATGCCCCCACCAGATCTACATGCCTCCTACCGAGAAGAGAAGGTTACTATTGATTAATAGGTCACGAAGATTGAATTACCGATGCCTTTGGAAGAGGGCCGCCGCTGGAGCAGGGATGATGCCGCCACCTACTGGGGAGAGTTGCTGTCACCGCCGCCGAGAAGCAAAGCCAGCGTCGCCGATGTTGGAGAGAGGTGAGGCCGCCGCTGCACCTGTTGCTCGGAGGAGAGATGGCAGGAGAAGCCGTCGATGCACCCTAGCAAGTCACAGTGAGCGAGGGTTAGTTTTCTGAGTGTTGTTGTCGGGGGAGTGGGGACGAGTGAGGGGAGTCAGGGGGTGAGCGATCGAGGGGTCGGGTTAGACTCTACGGGTTGGGGTTTAAGTGGGAAAAACAAACAAGGTCCAACTAAAAAAGCACTGCATAAGTACTGTGCTAATGAAAAACCAGAGCGGGAAGACTTTTAATGGCAAAAAATTAGTTTATTTATGACAGATAAAAAAGTTGTCGTTGTTACCGATACCAACAACGGCGGAAAATATGTTTATTTACGACAGACAAAAAAAGTTTTCATTGTTGCCTACACCAACAATGGCAGAAAATGTTGTTTGTCGTTATTACTGTATTTATTACGACAAGATAATAAAGTGGTCGTAAACCTTGACGTTAATACACCAATTTTCTGTAGTGCAATATCCAGCGATCCGTCCATACATTCGTGTCAGTACCATCATTAACCACTTTGTAGCTATTACTTTGTAGCTGAGGAATATTTTTCTTGATGAAGCTCCATGCTGAAGATCCATGTTTTTTGGTGAGGATACCATTACAAATGTACTTTTCCTTCATTATCATGATCCAAAGCTTGTCCGGCTCATTGCGAAAAGACCACACATTCTTGAGCATAAGGGCTTGGTTCTGGTCCCGCACATCCTTGATGCCAAGGACACCCAGATATTTATTAGAGGTGACTTTTTTCCAGGAGACAAGGGACATCCTATTTTGCTCCCAAGTGCCCGACCAAATGAATTTTCGAACATGGCTGTTCAGTTCATCACACAAAGATGGGGACACCTGCATTGTCTGCATCGTATGTGTTGGGATTGCTTGCAGGGTGGATCGTGCGAGCATGATGCGCCCTGCCAGTGACAGGTGCTTCGTGGACCAGCTGTTCATACGGCTGCTTAAAGAGGCAGTGAGATCAGCATGACTAGCTTTGTTAACCCGGTGGTGCAGCGTTGGCACACCTAAGTACTTGCCCAAGTCTAGTGTCCAGGGGATATTGAGCTTCCTACTGATTGCTCGGATAACAGGTCTAGGTGTAATGCTACTGAAGAAGCATTTCGACTTCTCAGGCAAGACAACCTATCTAAAAACTCTTAAAAACCTGGCAAGGGTATCCATGACCGCGGTTGCCTGGGAGATAGAGGCTTCTCCCATAAGAAGAATATCATCCACAAATAGAATATGAGAGATTTTTGTGCCCCCTCTCGTGAGGATAATAGGTTTCCACTTGTTATTACCCACAACATTGTTAATTTCTTGGCTCAGCCGCTCCATGTAGAGAACAAATAGATAAGGGCTGATGGGGTCGCCCTGTCGAACACCTCGTGTTGCTTTAAACGGCGAAAGGGGTTTTCCTTCCCAGAGCACAGAGGTAGAGCCCTTGGTAATGATTTGCATGATAATGTTACAGATATTAACTGGGATGCTGGTCCTTTGTAAGGTATCCTTGATGAAATCCCAGTTCATGCGGTCAAAAGCTTTTGATAGGTCTAGCTTGATACACATCCAATGCTTTCTGGATGATTGTGATATCATAGAATGAATAACTTCTTGGAGTAACAGAATGTTATCACTCATCAGATGACTGGGAATGAAGGCTGATTGGGATGGAGAAATCCATTTCTTAAGAAAGGGTTTGATATGCTCGACCAAGACTTTGGAGAGGAGCTTGAAACATCCATTGTTCAGAGAAATGGGACGAAGATCGTTGCAGCTTTCGGAGGATTTGACTTTGGGAATCAACACCATGTGTGAATCTGCCAAACGCTCCTTGATGCTTTGTGAGGTGAAGATTTTCTGATGGTGTGCATAATGGACCCTCCCACAACGTTCCCGTTTCTTTGCAGGAACTCATTGTAAACACCATCGGGGCCTGGGGCTTTAGACGGTGACATAAGAAGAAGCATTCGTCTAACTTCTTCAGCAGCAGGTGGAGCAGATAGAGCAGCACAACAAGCCTGGGGGAGAGGGTGGAAGACGACTGCGTATTCGGCCAGATCTCTCGGGTCAAGCTTCAAATTGGAAGTGAGCAAGTTAGTGAAGAACTCAACTATTAACGATTGGATTCCCTGTGGAGTGGAAACCCAGACTCCCATCGTGTTCTTGAGCTTGGTGACCTTATTGAAGTGTCACCGCGCATTGACATAAGATTGAAAGAACTTAGTATTATTGTCACCCAAAGTCAGCCAGTCGATATGGGCCCTTTGATGCCAATCAGCCTCCTTCTCAAGAAGAAGCTGGGTGTATCGTTCCTGTAGGTAGATAGACTTATCAGATAGATCAACACCTATGGAGCATTGGGACAAAACCTGGCTGGTGTTGATGCGCTTTAGCAGCTCACGCTTCTCTTTATGGTGTTTATTAGTTCATTTATGGTCCCATTTCTGAGCAACAGGCGTGAAGGCATGTAAAGCGTCTGTAAAGGGGACATTCTTGTTCTAGGCTGGGAGGACGTCGGAGCAGAAAGATGGGTCGAGGCACCAGCTACCTGTGGTTATGAAAGTGTGGGGCGTCCGCGAAGGGGCATAATTGCTAGAGAGAAGGAGAGGGTTATGGTCCGACTTATCCCGGGGTAAAACAATAATGGTGGTGTTAGCATGTGCTTGCAGCCAGTCATCGTTAACGACAACGCGATCAAGGCGTTCCTTCACGTAACCACTATGGAAGGTAAAGAGTTGTCCCTGACTCTTAGCATTAATAAGGTCAAAATTAAGGAGGCATTCCCTGAAGCGGTTGGATGCTGACTTGTCAAAATAAGAACCACCCAACTTTTCAAATCCATCAAGCATTGTGTTTAGGTCTCCCATGACGATCCAGGCTGAGCTGATGGACGTCGAGATTTCTTCCAAGCGCTTCCAGAGGAATTTGCACTTCATAGGACTTGGGTTAGCATAAGTCACCATCAGGAACCAATCGTTGTTGATTTTACAGTGAATGAATTGTCGATGACTACACAAAATCTCAATATTGATGTGTGCCTTGTCCCATAGGAGCCAAATACCACCAAAAAAACCAATTGCATGAACACGATGAGAGGATGTGAACCCAATCCTCTTAATGATCTTGCTTGTGGTTTGGCCACTGTAGCGTGGTTCTAAGATAGCGAGAGCCTGGAGTTTGTGAGTGAATTTAAGATCTTTCAATATGCTAATCATACCTTTCTTACTCACTCCTTGTATATTCCAGCTACAGAAATTCATGAAGGAGACGAGGAGAAGTAGTGATGTTTAGGTGGTGGTGGTGCACAGGCTCACCGCCTATGTATCGCTTATAACAATATCTTCTTCACCCATACTGGTGTCAATCTAGGAGGGGTCCTCATCAACCAGAAAATTGAGGGTGCGAGTAGCACCATTATTATCTGTTGAAGGGGTTGCATTCGGAGGAGTGTCCAGAGTGTGTCCTTTCTTCCACACGTGGTCCAGGCTTTAGACTGACTGGTACACTATCTTGCGGTTTCGAAGCAACATGAAGTCGTTCCCTCCTTGTCCTTGACGGAGCAGGGCATGCTTGGGTGGAGCACTGCCGCTCACTTTGGCAGCCTGGAATTGGAACAATTCCCCTTGCTCCCTGAAGGGCGAACGCCCTTTGCAGAGTTCATCTTCACCAAGTATGACTGCAGTGTCATCCTTGTCGGACTCCTTGCTCTTCTCTTTGACGGATGTGGACGTTTTGGCCGCCATAGATGATGAAACTTGCTTCTTAGTCTTCTTGTTTTTCTTCTTGCTCTTGACTGTCTCCCAGTCCCCTTTCGAGTCGTCATTGTCTGAGACTGGAATAGGGACATCTTCTCCCTGCTTCTTGTTTGGTGGTTCCTTCACTGCATTATGGGGAGGCTTGATTTGTGTTTGCATCTTGCGCCTTTTCTATTTTTGGGCATGGATGGCCATGGTGTACGTGACACCAGCATCGGTATGGCCCACGCGTCTACATCTCATGCAGACGGAAGGCAGGTTTTCGTATTGGAGCTTGAAGTGCTCATTGTTGATGAAGACCACAAGGAGCAGAGGTTTAGAGGTGTCCACCTCCACCGCAATTCTCAAGAACTTCCCGCGTTGCCTTGAGATGTGGTGGGGTCTATTTTAATGGTTTTGCCGACCAGGTTTCCCATGCTCCACAACAACTGAATCTGGTACAAGAACACCGGCAGGTTAGTGACCTGGACCCAAGCACTCATCTTCCTTGGAATTGGCTCAGATGGCCGGAATGTGGGGGAACAGGATTGCACAGACAAGTAATTGCTGAAAATCGTCCACGGGCCTCCAGTCATGGCGGTTATGTAATCGTCTTCATTGGCAAGTTGGACAACATAATAATCGTTTTCTAGATCAATGACCCTAAATGGTTCCCTCTGCCACCAAAGGTTTGGATCTTATTAACCAGGATCTGGAAGTCGACGCTGATCCCTATGGCCTTCACGATAAATACAAAACACCATGGCTCCAGGAGTGATTGGATGACCTCCTGGTGGATTGTGATGGAGGGTAGGACGTCGGAGACGTCAATGGAGATGTCTGTGTCCTTAACTAGAACTGGTGATGCTGGGTTCAAATATGTAAGCATGCCCCCGACGCCGCCTGTGGTGGCATCTCTGTAAGAAACTTTCGCGGCGCCGCAGTTCTGGAGGGGACCTTCCTGGTTGGTTACCGATTGTGAAACCTCCCCGGTGGTGCTGTGATATGTGCGTAGGATCGGTATTTCCTGTTCCACTATGACTGATTGGTCCTCCGGAGGACGATTAACGTGCACATAGCCACAGCTGCCCCGGCCTCTCCCGCGGTCGCCACTGTACCCATGGCCGAACCCTAACTCCATCTCCTAAACTCATAGGTGTGTTAATCAAGCACCTGAATCAAAGCTAGAACTAGAATATAAAAATAATATTGAACACAAGCGAGGAAATATAATATTGAATACCTCATTTAAACGTTGAGTTCTTGGTGTGAAAGACACTGATGATGATGTGCTTTGTGTGCTCTGCATTTGAGGATGACTTTATCGATTATTACCAGAAGTAGGGAATGAACTTTAAACTGTAGCCTTTAATAAAGTATACATGTTAATATTCTTATGTGTATGAATATCAAAAATAATTTATAGCTATTATGAGGTACCTATTGATGAAAGATTAGTGGATATACATTTCTAGCACTTTGCATGGGAGACATGAATCCAAAAGAACTACTTTCAACCCCTTGTGTGGAAATCCTGCCTAGTCCATTCTCGCTTGAATTGCCTCGTATGGAAATTCTGCCTACTCCAGTCTCCCTTGAAATTTCTTTGTCTAGAAAGTCTGCCTAAGACATCCTCACTTGAATTATTTTGCATGGGAAACATGCCTACATCTGCACCACCACTTGTATTGTTTTGTATGTGAAAAGAACCCACACCTGACCTATTCGTGCCACTTTGAATGTGCAAGACACTTGTAGTAGTCCGATTGGGGTATTCAGCTGCACAATCAGCATTAATATTGCCATCCTATAACAATTAGATCAACAATGTCAAAAAAAAGTATATATTACATTGACATAGACAACTGAATCTAAGTTACCTGTGATTGATTATACCAAGTCATTATTTGGGAGACGGAGTTTTTCAATCCATTTACTATTTCTTCAAGTTCCTTAAGTTTATCCTGAAATAGAAAACAAATTACAAACATCAATCTAATAGAGTAGTTGTAACTAATAGTTCAAGTTTAGTTTCATAACTTATACGGGCATCTTTTCCCCTATGTCCTATCTCTTTGTGCCCAATTCCAACACCTCAGATCCTAGCCTTTTTGGAAGGATTTAAAACTTGCAAATAAGCTTCACGTGTTATATTATCAACACTTTTAGGATCTATTTCTTCTTGGTTTGCTACTTGGTTTTCCACAGTATTAGAGATTTCAAGCTGTAATTAGAAAGCATCATAAAAGGAAAGCTTAAATTTAGATATCTGAGCATATTTAGCTTTGTAGACATGATAGGAAAGAAAATATCCATTTTCTAACCACTTGTGGGCTTTTGTCATAAACTTTTTCCAAATATTTGTTAAGAGGCATAACATGTTGTTCTTCACTGACCTACACATGATAGATAACATAATCATTGTCCATGTTATATGTTCAACTCCTACTAAGAAAGACAAGTGTCCATTATTAATACCATTTCTGCCCTGTAGCAACTCCAAGGCTTTGATCCTGTAGTATGATCTATCATTTTTTTGCTCTGTTTGCCTTGTTGATCTCGGGAATTTTCTAAACCATAAGAAACATATAATTAGAAAAAGTAGATAGGTATACATGCAAGTTATATGAAACCATTATACCTTAGACTTCTCAGTTCCCCATTCTTTAACAAGATTTTTAAACTGGTCCATATCTATGGAAGCATTTTTCTCAACTTTCTTCATCATCAATTTTGGTTCAATCTTGTACTTTTCATTGTAATCTTTCTTTACACGTGCCCTCCACACTGATATCCCTTTGCTAATGTGTTCATCAATGTGATTCCATGCATTAGGGTGACTTCCGAAATCAAATATTTCTAAAAACATAGAAAATATTACTTTAGATATAACAATCATACAATTTATTGATCTTTTTATGAAAAAGATTATCTCAATAAATGATTTTCTATCTACAGAAACTTGTTGTGGTTGTTCATTCCACTTCAAGTCTAGATGCCATATGTGTGGTTTCCTTGCTAGCATATGACAATAATGATTCAATTTGGCACCATTCTCCCCAATAGCATTTTCTTCATAATCCCATTGGACCTTGTGACGTGGCTCGCTATGTTTAGGAAGTAGGCTTTGCTTACTTGCAGGCCCACGTCCATACTTCCTATTCTCCAGTTCATCCTCAACATTTTCTTCAACTGTTACATCATTTTCAATAATGTTGGACAATAGAGTAGGTTCATCCTAACAATTTTCTACAATTGTGGAGGGAGGGACAACAGAAGGTTGACCGAGAGTGATGTTACAACTAGATCTAGTGATTCTTCTTCCTGCCATCCTTTAACTGACAGGAAAAAAAATTAGATTATTAGTGCAGAAATGTTAGTAACAAACATAATAGCTGCATTTGAAAAACAAATAAATTGCGGAGAATATGAGACACCAACATATGAATATTCAACATTTGAAAAACAAACAAGTTCTAGAGTACCTTGGTTTCATATCCCAAAAAATAATAATGATGAGTTATAATGATGTCCTACTTGTTGGTATATGAAACAAGACTAAATAAATTGTAAAGAATATGCCACATAGTAATAGATTGCCAAAACAATGCAATAGAACATATTCCCCAAATAAATTATCATGGACTTGCAAACAAAATAATTTGATGAAAACAGACAGATTAATGAACTAAATATTAGCCCCATCATGCTTTTCTTTAGTTCAATCAACAAAAGATCCCTCGATATCACTTCTCATCCAAGACACATCATTAGTTACACCACCATAAATAGCTTCAAATTGTAAACTAGTCAAACAATTCTCAATAAGAGACACTTCAGAATAATATTTAGGAGGATGCATTAGCATTGTGCACCAATCATCAACATTAGGATCCTTCACATAAAATCATTGCAATTCTTGAGAAGCCAAGATAAAGGGTTCCTCTTTTCTTTTTATCCTTGAAGTGTTGATTTGTGTGTACCCATATTCATCAATTCATAACCCGTTAGAAGTGCTTTCATCATACCAAGAACATTTGAACAACAGAAATTTGATTCCTGGACCATAAGTTAGCTCAATAACCTCCTCTAAGAAGCCATAGTACGTGACTTGAGCATTTATAGGATTTCTATCTCTACCACTTGAATAACTTGAAGTGTCAGAACACAATTACACTCCACTATTTTGTGTAGTACATTTACTTTCAATGTGCTTTGAACAGGAACGATATCCATTAACCAAAAAGCCTTCATAAGACATTCCCTCAGCACAAGGGCCTTGGGATAACCATCTAAACTCCTTGTTAATACTATTCAGCCTAATCTCTCGCATTTGCATTACCTTCATAAAAAAAGTAAAACATAAATGTAATCTATAGTAACTTGAACATTAAGAGTGACAACAATATTTATGTTTGAGACTTACATGCTCTTTCAACCACTTAGAAAACTTTTTTGCATGTTTTGTTTCTAGAGTATGTGGGGCAATGTCAGGTTCCATATCTTGAAGAATAAACATGTGTTCACTGCTTTATAAGAAGTGTATAAATTAATGTACAACAAATATAAATAATTTAGAAAGAATTTTATGACGTAAATCTTACCTTCTGTAAACATCCAATTCCTCTTTATTGAAAAGGACATAATGATGGGCTTGTTCCAAAGTGTGGATGTCAAAAGTCCTTGACACTCCAACTCTAATTGGAGACCCATAAACATTATGAGGAGTGCAGTTGAGTTTTATCTCAAAATTAGGCCAGTACCTAGCACAAAATGTCAAACTTTCTTCAGCTAAATAGCCACTAGCAATAGAACCAGTCGGTTTAGTTTTGTTTCAGACATACTTCTTCAATTTCTTCAAGTGTCTCTCTATTGGGTACATCCACCCACTACTACAGAAACAACATTCAATGTCACTTTTCTGGGCGTCAGTTATTTAAACAAACCAACGCCTATAACATTCTACGTCAGCGATTTAGTAAATCTGACGTCTATATTCGAAGACCAGCCAGATACGGGTACTGCTTTGTATTCAGCGTCAGCTAAGTAAAATAAACCGACGCCAAAAATTGCCTGCGAAATCCAAATTTCGAGCGAAAATAAAAAGTGTCACATACAACGATGGTTTTTTAATTACTAACCGAAACCTATATAAGATGAAAATTAGTGCGAAAAGTGTCACATACAGTGTCGGTTATCCTTTGATAACCGACGCTGATAATGGTTCCCGCGAAATAATTTAGGGCAAATATTGTCCATTTGGACGTCGGTTTTGACTATCAACCGACGCTTAAGATGTTTAGGTGTCAGTTGTTTAGACAACCGACGCCTTTTGACAAACTTAATAGACCCACAATCACCCTACACTTCCCCTTTCTTCTATTTCATTGTGAGAATTCTCCTGCTCTTGCCGCCGCTGCTGTTGGTCGCCAGACTCAACCCCCACCCGCCGCTGCTGCTGGTTGTGCGCCGCCGCCGCTCCCCTGCTCCTTCTACGCCACCGACGTCTCTGGTCCCTAGTCGTCGTGTCGGTCTTCGGTCCCTATACCTGCCTGCCCTACGGCTGTGCCTGCCTACCCTGCGGCTGCTGGTTCTAAAGCTCGCCGGTATTCCTTGCTCGTCGCCGCCCACCACCACCATTCTCCTCGCCGCCGACCTGCTCGACCTAACCTCGCCTCGACCTCGCTTTGACCGCTCGATCTGCTCATTTTCCCAGGTACCTTCCGACCTACCCAGGCGGCACCTAGGCACCCAGCCTAGTTAGGCCTCTGGGATGCCTGGGCGGATGCTTGGGCTGTGCCAAGGCACAATGCTGCTGGGTGTATTTTTTTTTAAATTAAGTTATTTACTGATTTGTGTTTATTTATGTACTGATATGTATTTATTTATGTACTGTTTCAGGAATTAATTGATCATCTACTGCTTCCCGCCGTCTCCCTGCCCGTCGCCTGCTCACTTGCCTACTTGCCTACCCTCCGTCTCACCCTCTCTCCCTGCTGACGCCCGACTGGGCTCAAATAGAGGTAAGCCATGTTTGATCAACATTTCTACTTGTATGATCCTAGTGACTAAAAGCACTCTTTCCTGGTCCCCTCGGTAACTAATGTTCCCTTAAGATGAGTGTTAATTGATCTAGGTTGCTTACTTTCTTTGTAATGCCATCTTTTATGTGCTATGACCCACTAGTCACTTTTAGAGTATTAAAATGATGCAACTTGTACACTTGTTAAATTTGAATATATAAATCCTATGAAATGATATCACCCCACAAAATAAGTAGTCACTATTATGTCTTGTACACTCTAGAATCAAGATCTAATACTCTTATGCTATTTTAACACCATGAGACATTTTTTTCTCATTCTAGTGGATTATTATGACCTATGATGACCTAACATGAAACCATGCTCTTAATGATATGATTTTGTTGGCCTAGAAACCCTTCCAAGATTTACTCATTAGGAGTAAATCTTGGATAGTCCCCAGTTTGGGACTGTTCTGGAACACCTAATCTCACTTAGGATGTAAGTGTATAATGTGTATTGGGTTTTCGAAAAAAATTCGGCAGCATTTCCCCATTTGTTCTCTAAGTACATATGTACTTAGAGAACAGCGGGGAAATGCTGCCAAAATTTTCTTGAAAACCCAATACACATTATACACATACTAGTGAGATTAGGTGTTTAAGGATGGGATAGGTGGTACACATTTATTATATATAAGAATGAAATCACATATATTTGTTAACCGTAGACCCTAATCTTGTCCTAATATATACTTGTTTTCTCTTTGATCATAGAATGGATAGATCATGGATGTCCATTCTCAATTGCTGCACCCCAGAGTTTATATCTGGTCTTGATCAGTTTATTAGATTTTCCAAGGAACATAGGAAAGCTGGAGATAGGTTCTACTATCCATGTAGGCATTGCGGTAACAACTTGAAAGTCAGCACTGGTGACGAAATCAAAAGTCATGTCATGTGAAATGGGATTGTACAAGGCTATACAGAATGGCACTGGCATGGAGAGATTTCAAACTCAAAACTAGTGGATGTCGATAGCAGTGCCTGGGTGGAAGAAGAAATTGCTTCCGATGACGTAGATGTGAACAAACCAATTCCAGTAGACATTGTTGATGCGATGTTGGATAGTTGTAGGGTAGAACACATCGATCCACCTCCTATCTTTAGAAACATTATGTATGATGCTGAGATACCGTTATACAAAGGCTGTGCTAAGTTTACGAAGCTTAGCGCTGTGTTGAGATTGTATAAGTTGAAAGCTAACAATAGATGGAGCGACAAAAGCTTCACTTCATTATTGACTTTGTTGAAAGAAATGCTTCCTGAAGGAAACGAGCTACCAATCTCAACATACCGGGTAAATAAATTGTTGTGCCCAATGGGAATGGAGGCCAAGAAGATACAAGCATGCCTGAATGATTGTGTATTATTTCAGAAGGACTATGTGGATTTGAAAGATTGTCCAAAATGTGGTGTGTCACAGTATAAATTGACGACTTTGGGGGAGTCCAAAACTATTTATCCTGCCAAGGTGATGTGGTATCTACCTATAACATCACGGTTTCAATGCTTGTTTGCAAATCTGAAAGATGTGAAGAATTTGAGGTGGCATGCAGATGTTAAAAAAAATAATGATGGGATCTACGACATGCGTATGATTCCCCACAGTGGAAGAAGATTGATCTATTGTACCCCAAATTTGGCGAAGAAGATAGGAATCTAAGACTTGGGCTTTGTATAGATGGGATGAATCTGTACGGGACATTGAGCAGCCAACATAGCACTTGGCCAGTCATCCTTGTTATATGCAATCTTCCTCCCTGGCTGTGTATGAAAAATAAGTACGTTATGTTGTTGTTGTTGATATCGGGCCCTAAACAACCCGGAAATGATATCGATGTTTATCTTGAACCTATGATTGATGACTTAAAGAAACTTTGGGCTGAAGGTGTGATGACCTATGATGCTTCAAGAAGAGAGACATTTTGTTTGCACGCTATGTTGTTTTGCACTATTAATGACTTTCCAGCATACGGGAATTTGTCTGGATATAGTGTCAAAGGAGCTAAAGTGTGTCCTATATGTGAAGAAAACACTGATTCAATAAAACTAAAACATGGTGGCAAGACTGTATATCTTGGTCATCGAAGGTTTCTTTCAAAATTCCATCTGTATCGTAGGAAGTGCAAAGCATTCAGTGGATGGAATGATGAACAAAGTGCACCTAAACTTATAACAGGGAATGTTGTTTATGAAAGAGTAAAAGACATTGTCAATGAATTTGGTAAGAAATCACAATGTAGTATGGCCACACGGAGTGACAATTCTTCATTCAATAAGAATTCAATATTTTGGGATCTTCCTTATTGGAGTTCTTTGACAGTCATGCATTATATCGATGTAATGCACATTGAGAAAAATGTCAGTGATAGTGTCATTGGTACTCTGTTAAATGTACCAGGTAAGACTAAAGATGGGATAAAATCCAGACTGGACCTACGTGAAATGGGTAATAAAAGAACATACTTACCTCCCGCTTGTTACACATTGGCTAGAAAGGAGAAGAAAGCTTTTTGTGAATGCTTGGTAAATGTTAATATGTCACAGGGTTACTCATCCAACATCTGTAGATTGGTATCAATGAAAGATCTGAAGTTGATAGGTCTTAAATCTCATGATTGTCACACTCTAATACAACAAATATTGCCTGTGGAAATTCGATCTATATTGCCGAAGCATGTAAGGTTTGCAAACACCAGACTTTGTTTCTTTTCCAACAGTCTATGCAGCAAAGTTATTGACCCTAATACTCTTGATAATTTGTAAAGAGAAGTGGTTGTTACCCTATGTCAGCTTGAGATGTATTTCCCTCCTTTGTTCTTTGATATCATGGTACATCTTGTTGTCCACTTGACTAGGGAAGTGAAAATGTTGGGACCAGTTTTTTTGCATTGGATGTATCCATTTGAACGATACATGAGCATTTTTAAAGGTGATGTTCGAAACCTTTATCGGCCTGAAGGGAGTATTATTGAAGGTTATGTGGCGAGAGAGGTTATGGATTTTTGCAATGACTTTCTAAGTGGTAATAACACTCTTGTTAATGACAAGAATATTGAGGAGGGCAAAGGAATTTTGGGATCACGGGTGAAAGTAATCAACCTTGAGCAGTTGGAACAAGGTCACTTGTATATTTTACACAACATGGACGAAGTGAGTGTTTATATCGAGGAACATACCAATTTCATCAAGAGACAACATCCTCAAGCAAGTTCAATGTGGCTTGCTAGAGAGCATAAAAAGACTTTTACTAAGTGGTTTGAAGATAAAGTCTTACATCAACTATCTCAAACACCAAATGATATTACGGAAACTATCAAATGCCTCGCCATTAAACCAAAACTGAATGTTATGTCTTATGAAGGGTTTGACATTAATGGGTTCACATATTACACAAAGTGCCAAGATGATAAGAGTGTCGTCCAAAATAGTGGGGTCACTCTTCAAGCGTCGACAATGTATTTTGCAAGTGCAAAGGATAAGAGTCCACGTGAAGCTAAAATGTCATATTATGGTGTCATTGAAGACATATGGGAGTTTGACTACATAGATTTCATAATTCTGCTCTTTAAATGTAATTGGGTTGATAACACCAAAGGAGTTATATTGGATGAATTGGGTTTCACTTTAGTGAAATTTGAAAAGATTGGCGAGAAGGGTGAACCATTCATATTGGCATCACAGGCGAAACAAATATTCTATATCGATGATCCTACAAATGATAAATGGTCAGTTGTTCTTCATGGTAAAAGACAGTTCATTGAAGATCCTATTGATGAAGAAGAGTACTATGATAAGTATGATGACTCCACTCCATTCTTAATTGGGTTGCCAACTCCACAAAATATTGAAGCTAATGATGACTTATATGCGCGCGGAGATCACAATGAAGGATTGTTAATTGATAAAAGATCACAATTTTAGAGGCATGCATGTTTATATTTTTTTATTGAAGCTAAATGTTTGCTTTTTTAATATCAGTATTTCACTAACTCTACACTAATAATTTTTGTTTGTATTCTCTTTGAAAAATAAATATAGGAAGAAGGAAGCCACACGCAATGGAACTACTTGGACACCAAAGACTGGGACGAGTTTGTTACCCAAAGAAAAACAGATGAATTCAAGGTATTAAGCGCCACTCCCAATTTAATTAATATACATTTTTATGTATTCATCTATTCAAGATTAACCTTTAGTGTTACTAACCAAATCAATGTGCTAACTAACTAGGCTATCGACGATCCTCAATGAGCAAGCATCCCACACTAAGGTTATATAGATATATAGGTAGCAAGCCATGAAACAGCAAAAGAAGCCACAATGAAGAGAAGCAGGATACAGATACAATGCATAAAGTGCAGCACACACAAGTGCTTCAGATTCATATAACAACATGATAGACTAATACATATATAGTGCATAACAACAGTAGCGCCAAATTTACATACAACACTATATTAGTACATATATAGTGGGACTAAGGTGAAGAGTTAACAGGAGGACAAATAGATTTCACCACGAGTGAACATTGAAGAAGGTCTACTAACCTACACTGAGCTAAACAAGTTTATCAGTACTAGCCTAAGGCACAAGTATCGTTCGTCAGGATAATGACGACCATGGAAGCTTAGTGGCCACCAACTTAGTGGCCACTACACGTTCAACTGGCGAGTGGCCACTAAGCTTCCATGACCGTCATTGTCCCGACGAACGATACTTGTGCCTTAGGCTAGTACTGATAAATTTGTTTAGCTCAGTATAGGTTAGTAGGCCTTCTTCAATGTTAACTCATGGTGAAATATGTTTGTCCTCCTGTTAACTCATCACCTTAGTCCCACTATATATATACTAAGCTAGTATTGTATGTAAATTCGACACTACTGTTGTTATGCACTATATATGTGTTAGTCTGTCATGTTGTTATATGAATCTGAAGCACTTGTGTGTGCTGCACTTTATGTATTGGACATCGATAGCATACATGAGGTATTATATATAGTCTCATTAGTTAGTATGAAATATATCAATCTTATTTTTATATTATTACTTATATATATACATCATTCTCTTTGCAGGTGTTTAAAACTGACCACACTATAGGTAAATACTTAAAATATGTACATGCTCCATACACGATGGAAGTATTAAATGAAGTAAGAGAAGAAGGGAAAAAGCCATTCAAGCAGTGGGGACTGTAAAATATAATTGGGATGCTGATAGCGATGTTGAATGATATTTTGTAAATGAATATTTCTGAATGTTTATACATGTATTTGAATATTTCTACATGTGTGAATGTGAGAATTGAATTGATGTCTGAATGTATCTACTTGTGTGAAAAGTATATTTGTTTATTTTGTAGGTTTGTGGCCTGTTTGTAGGATGATATCAATGGATGTCGTAAACCTACAGTTCAGTTTCTGAACTGCAGGTTCTCATCCTGCTGACCAGCCACAGCAGGCCTGCAAACTGATAAGAAAAAAAACCTAGGTGTCGGTTATTTATAGAACACCGTCATCAAAAGCTTACAGCGTCAGTTATTGGATAAAACCGCTACCTAATATGTCAAACAACCCGACCGTGTAGGAAAGCCCATCCGTGGTGGGATATGGCGTCGGTTATTAGTATAAAACTGACACCTATAGTACTGAACACGGTCGTGCAGGGAAGCACAGCCGTGGTGTGTGTGAATATGGCGTCGGTTAATTAGTTGCAAACCGACGCAGAAAGTGTCCTAGACGGAGCCCTTTTTGTGGCGCGAACCCTTTTGGCATCGGCATGCTATACATAACCGACGCCTATAGGTGCCTTGTTGGTGTGTTTTCAATGGCGCGAAGCCTTTTGGCATAGGTTAGAAAACTGATGCCGAAGAGTTTAGGCTTTAGTGGCGCCCACATAGGCGTCGCTGGAAAACCGTCGCTAAAAGGGGTTAAAGGGGTTAAAAAACTGTTGGGACTTTTCATCCCAACAAGTTTTCTATCAGATGCTAACACACCTAGATATGTTAGAAGAATAGCCATCAGGAACTTTTAGCTTTTCTAACACAGATAGGAACTTATCTTTCTACACATTAGTCATGGTGTAAGATGTTGGAGGCAAGTAATAGTAGTCACCTGCATCTACTGGCCATAAATCTCTTCGAATGCGCATTTTCTTCATATCTTGATGAGCTTGTAAGTTGCCTTTACTTTTCTTAGAATCACCCAATAATGTGTTTAAAATGTTCTCGCACACATTCTTTTCTATGTGCATCGCACCCAGATTGTGTCTAACAGATAAATACTTCCAATAAGGTAGCTGAAAAAAGATGCTTATCTTATTCCAACCAGGAGGTAATGGTGGAATTTGATCTCCATGCCTCTTGCACTTATTTGTTTTTTCAAATGTGATATTTTCATATCCATCAATTTGCCTCATTATATCTTCTCCAGATAGTGGCTTAGGTGGAAAGCAAAAATCTTATTTGCCATAAAAAATTTTCCTATCATGTCTATATGGATGATTCATTGGAAGAAAATGTTGATGGAAACCATAGCATTTCTTTTTCCCAAACTTCAACCATTTCGATACAGTCTCCACATTACAACAAGGACATCCCAAATCTTTCTTACGTTTAGTGCTCCAACCAGATAAGTCACCATATGTTGGAAAATCGTTAATGGTCCATAAAACCATTGCCCGCATAGTGAAATTCCTTTTTCTATATGCATCAAAAACTTTAACTCCAAACTCCCAAAGTAGTTGTAGCTCCTTAATTAATGGCTCCAAGTATACATCAAAGTCATTGCCAACCATATGTGGTCTTGGGATTAATAGGGACATTATAATAAATTATTCTTTCAAAAGAAGCCAGTGCGGAAGATTGAGAGGTGTCACCAACATAGGCCAGATGCTATGTGATGCATTCATATTGCCAAATGAATTAAAACCATCGGTTGCTAATGCCATTCTAATATTGTGTGGTTCAGCCCCAAAGTCTGGATACCTGGCATCAATAGACAACCATTCTGGTGTGTCTGAAGGATGATGAACACGACCATCCATGCCTTTTCTTTTAGATGGTCAAATCATATCTTTAGCAACAGATGAAGACATATACAACCTCTCTAATCGAGGAATCAAAGGGAAGTGATACATGACCTTAGCAGCTACCTTCTTTCCCTTTTTTTGTATTGCTTTTTGTACCATCTTGAAGCACCACAAGTATCACAATTTTCTTTTGAAGCTGCATCTTTACAAAAAAGCATGCAATTATTTGTACATACATCTATAGTAGAATGATCAAGTCATAAATCTTTCACGATCACATTTGCTTCATAGTACATCTCCGGGAATAGAAAATTTTCTTCTGGAAATCCTGAAATAATCAACTATAACAACTTTGTGAAAGAATCATTGGACCATCCAGATTCCTCCTTCAGATATAGCAAGGCAACCAAATAGGAAAACTTAGAATGACTTGTACAACCTCTATAGAGTGGTTGATCAGCCTCTTTTAGTAGCTTGTAAAATCTTTGTGCATCTAAATTTACAGGTTCCTCTGTAGCTTCAGTAAAATGGTCGTTTGCTGGGTCACCCATACCAAACAAATCCCCTAGAATCTAATGCATATTTTTAGTGCAAGGCACATTTGGTTCCAAAATAGGATTGCTCTTACCAATCACCTCCCCATGAAACGTCCAAACATCATAGTTATGCACAAATCCTTTTTGTAATACATGTGAGAATACATCCTCCTCTGTTTTAAGGTATCTCTTCAAACATACCTTGCAGGGACATATTAATTTCCCCTATCTAGTTGGTCTCTAATGGATAAGAGCAAACTCAATGAACTTTCATAACCCTACCTTGAATACATCACTTCGCACTCTATTCCCAATATACATCCAACTCCAGTCTATTAGAAAATCCATCTATATGAGGGAAAACATAAAATAAGTTAAGCACACATTACAAGAAATATATATATATATATATATATATATATATATATGTAATTCAAATACTTGTCAAAATTGAAACAATGGTAGACATGATTGTGGAACTGATAGTGAAGCCACATTAGATAGCCAATAATAATAGAAAAAAACTATTGGTTTTTGGTCAGGTGAAGGAATAAGAGACTTGGTTCTACAATGATGACCAAGAGGAAAGTAATTGGCATGCAAGTTTGGAGAGTACCCATCAATACCATTAGAACTTAATGTACTTGTGTCTAATATCACAAATGTCACATATGAGATCATGGAAGATCGGGAGTCATGATGGACAAAATAAAAAGGCTCTTTATAATATCTGGATCATGGTGAGTTTCTTGCTAGCCCATTCCTTCTTTGTTGTGTTCAATACATTTTTATTTTCTATTGGGAAGGTTCTACTATGCGATGGGATGGGATGAGCTATATGACTTTACTCAACGTATGTATATATGTTTGTCCAGTTGTGAAGTTGCTAAGCTTAATGCTAGATACAACTGATTATTAGTATTATATCTCTATAAATCCTCATACTAGATTCACAATTAGTATATTAGTATAGTGATAGATTTTTGTATTTGTAAATCCACTTATTAGATTTACATTATGTGGGTGCATGTTTTTTGAGCCATACAAACTCCTGATGCAGATGGGTCCATCCAAATTTTAACGATTGAATTTACTCTTACCAAAAAAAGTAAACTTTTAGATCCAGATTGGATTTTATAATGATAGTGAATCCTCGTGGTGTAAAATAATCTTAACATATTGAATAGTGAGATACATTTGTATCCATGATCTCCTTTGTCCAATTTTAGTGAAATATGAATTTTTTTCATTATAGAAATTAGCAACCATGATCAGTAATCTACTTTATTTGCACCCATTAAAATTTTGTGAAGCACATACACCAATATCAATATATCTTCTTTCTTCTACACCTTTAAAGAAACCTGTTGAATATTTACTGAATTTTATGAATTTCAAGTAATGTAGTGCATGAACACACAACTCTTCCTCTAGTATTCTGGTTATCTCTCTTTGAGGCCAGGTTATAGAACCATGGCCTTTTGGTTCTTGTTATTTTAGTATGAGTTTTGAAACCAATGAAGAATTAAGCTTAAAGGGGTGGTTCTATGAAGTTTTTTCAATTGTTATAGAGATTATAGAGCTACCTGATGAGTTGGTTGGTGGTCGTGAAGGTTCAAGTGATATGATTATGTTGGGATTTATGGGAGACAGAGAAGGCAGCGGAAACAAAAATTTTCTCCCCAACCCATACCGAGGAAACGCGTCAACGTCTATATAATAGGAAAGGATGGTTTGTGGAATCATACCTTGTCCCGAGGCTTGCTCGGCGACAATACCTGGCGCAATGCGCGGTCTTCAACTCCGGACTTCGACGGTGTCTGTGCAGCTCCTGGTCGCACCAGGACTGACAACTCCTACTCGAACCGGACTGTCGGATGGCAGTTGTCCTCCTAAGCGGCAGTGTCCTCCCGCCTCTGTAGTAGTCCACACGGACCACCTGGAACTCCACACTCCTTGTCCCACAAGGAAGTGGAAGGAGTCGCACCCTCCTGTTGACGTACTAGTCGCCAACATGCTCTCCTGCCTCCTGTTGCAACTGTAGTTGCCCTTCCCTTGCTGCACCTCCCTTTTGCGGGAAGCACTTGCTCGGGCTCTCTCACGGTTACCAAAACCAGAGAGAACGACAACTTGCAGAGCAACTGGTTGCACTGAGCTGTCCTTTGAGAAGCCCCCAATACCCCTATCTATATAGGAGAGTCATGGGACAGGGTTCTCCATCCCGGGCAATGCGGGACTAAAGCAGGAGTAGAAGGGTTCGAGAATTTTTCACAAAAAGCAACCGGTTCACAACTTGAAATGATCGGTTCACAACTGAACCGATCGGTTCGGCCATTGAGCCGATCGGTTGGACCTGAGCCGATCGTTTGGGGCACTCCAACCGATCGGTTGGTGCCCTGAACCGATCGGTTCATGGTCCTAATCCGGCTCAAAAAGACTTTCCTTGTTTCTTTCCCAATTGGTATCGAATACCAATATTATTCCCAATCGAATTGGGCAATTTGAAACCAAAGAAAATTCTTGCCGACATGACTTTTCCCAACTGGTCGGTTGCACCAGTTGAGCCGATCGGTTCAACCCTTGAACCGGTCGTTTCAATCTGGGCATGAGCCGATCGGCCTGGACACTCCAGCCGACCGGTTCAGCAACCTCAGCTGACCGGTTCATCACATGAACCGATCGGTTGGGAGCACAGGTTGGGCAAAATCAGTCAATTGTGATTTCAATCAATCTGATACTCCAATCAATGCGTCCAACACCTTGAACCATACGATATTGAGCAATCGATTGATTGAGTGTTTAATTGAACTACTAAACACCTTTAGTAATCAATCTAAACATTACTTTGTGGACAAAACTCCTCTTCCAGGTTAAATCCTATGTGTGTGACCCTGCAGGTCCATTTCACGTTGGCAGTGAAAGTCCATAACACTTATGACTTCACAAGCAAAGAGCGGTGCCTAGTCACACATCAGTGCTACCCAAGTGAAAGTAGAAAGTTGGAGAACAACTTTCATCCTACAATCCATGAATGGTGTTACAGTGAATGTATAATTCCTTTGTCACTGATATCCCGAATGAACTCGAGGCATGGAACAGTCATCCTGTCAACGTTCATTCACTTCCTTGATCTCAGAGTAGACTGGAAGAGATATGTATGACATCAATATCATATACTGATTCACACATGCGTGCACGCCTTTCTCAATCCTACTCATCAAGTGGCCATGGATATCAAACTCCCTCAGGAGGGACAAATCCCATATCTATCACTCACCCCTCAAAATCCCCATGTGTCAAAGCCACCCAATCATCACCTTTATAACAACCCATGTTTCAGGACTGTGTTTGATGATGTCAAAGTGTGCCCAACGACATGTGTTGAGTGCAGTGATTTCAGGTCTAAGAATCACACTCACCACCATCACTGTGAGTACTGACTGTGACTACCATCTCATGGTTCCATGTGTCAAACTCACGGTGGGTCTGTCCGGTACCTTATTCTCTAACAAGTACCTATGTGTTTGGTTTGATATCTCTATATCATGACTAATGAGATTCTATCATCAACCAACACCACAATCTAGTCTTGTGTGTCATTGCTGTCTATCTACCTTCCACAATGACATCCGACTAGGGACATAACAAGAATGTACAAACTCTTAGCATCCGTATGATCTCATCGTTCAAGTCATGAACCTGAAGGCATACGTCATTGAGTACTGTCATTCTCTAGTCATTCAATTTGTTCTATCACTATCTCATATGACTGAACCAGAAAGAATTGGAAGCTCGCCTTTTATGTTTATCAAATCAATCTTAATGTATCCCACCAATTATCACATGATTGGCTCTCAGGGCATACATACCAACAGACTCCCACTTGCACTGCGAGCCAATCACCCATGAATCATATTCATAGTGATCTTCAAACATGTCCCACATGTTACTGTGCTGTAGTGCCAACATAGTGAGTAATGGCAACACCTTGCCAAAGTCTGTATAAATTTTATGTCTCTCATCTCTTCACTGTACGTCACACGTATGAGATGGAGTTGCCGTAATATGCGATCATGTATTCCATTTGCTAACCTTTAGCCACATTGCATGATCAAGGATTCCAGACTTGTCATCAATGAGTGGAATATAAGTTCATCTCATGAACTTTCAGATCCATATCGTATCCACTGTTGTTCACTAACACATAGATACTCGGAATTTCCCTTTTAAATGGCTTTATTGGAACACTTCCAATTATCAACAAACATTCACTTTTATACATCTCATGTATAGATATTGCGATTAATTTTCTGTCCTTTCAGAAGTTCGCATCAATGTAACTCTTTACATCGAACTCTTCTCCATAGAACTAGTGCTTCACAAGCACTTATCAAGTTCTCATGGTATTCCAGTAACACTTACTGGAAGCAGACAGACATCCACTCGTCATGTCACACATACGAGTTATCATATTGCCATGTCCTACATACAAGATGATGAATGCATTTTATTCTTGCCATGTCATACATGCAAGATAATGGGATGATTACATACATGATAGATCCATATCTATTCTTAGTGTTCCCATTCTTCATAAGAATTGGACACTTGGCCTTGGGATACTAATATCCATGTAACATGGACAAGTTTTCTCCCACTGAATCTGTGCATACTGAACACTTCAGTACAGATTGCCAATGTATGCTTTCTCTTTCAGGTCAAGAGATTTTCGAGAACTATCTCTATAGATCTCTATTCCTATCACATAGGAAACATCTCTATCTTCCTTAAAGATAATTTCCACTTTTGGATTTCCATTCTAGAACAATTCCATTTCACATCAATATGTGGAATGTGAATACGCTCCCACTAAATCATAGATCACTTCTTTATCTTTGACACATCAGTCAAACCCTTTGACTATATTATCAAAATAAAGATCCAATTTTGAGTTGCTTGTACTCAATCAATCACATTGATTAGTCCATTGTAACTTATAGACTTCATTTGCATTAGTGGATTCATAAACCTTATAGGTTGTGTCACGTACACATCCTGGTTTTATTCCTCATAGGAATGCGGTTTTAGTATCCATATGCCAAATGTCTTAGTCATTAAGTTGCAATCAACAGGCATCATCCTTCTCAAAATGGTATCCATGTGTCTTAACACTTAAGACTCATTTGCACTTATGGATATAATCCAATGAGTGCTACCATCAAGGTCATACCTTATGGTTCACATGGATGTCATTTAGGATGTAAAGGTCATAAACCATAACTCAAGATTTGGTTCCTCATATTCATCTTAACAGTTGACTCATCACATGAACAACTCATCACATAGATAATTGAGGTGTATCTGTTAAAGATATAAGAACTCACAACCCTTGTGATTCTTAATTTCTTTTATTAGTGTGGGGTATTCTTTTATTAAGAAGAATTCAGTTATTTGATAATCATTCTCTAACTCCTTAGAGTATGATTCCTTCTTGATTCAGACATAACCATGCCTTAATCATGAGTTCACTATGATACACTATCATAATCACTCATAAGGATCTCAAACATTTGGTCCAAGTATTTCATTCATTGATCTCATCAAGAATTAATACTTTACCAAATTTGTACTTCATTTATGATAATCTTGAACATTTCAAGACATTCATATTGGTATTTCTCTAAACACCATTTGAAGTATTAGCATTTATTCCAATAGGTATGTAAATACATCACATGTATTATACCTAATAGGATAATCACTCTTCCACTACTTTAGTGAAGATTGATTAATCATGTCCAAGATATTCATGTCCCTTACTGGTTCTCTAACCAAAAGAGTCTAGTTTTATCCATCACATGGAAACTAGAAATGAATTTCTCATGATTAATGCTAATTAAATTGTTTGAGTTATCTATAACGTTTAGGTATCGTCTTATCTTATGCATATCAAATATCACAAGATAAATAAGGCATTGCCACAAAGATCATATCTTTAAGATTGAAAACACAACTTTATTAATTGCCATCATTGTCATACAATATGCAAAAATAAAGTGTTTCTATCTATTGGCAAGTATGAAATAGCAGTTCATAACTATATTACATGCCTTATTGGCTGAAAATAAACTAAAGTATTCCTATCTATAAAGGAAACACTTGCCCCAAGTAAGAATGCTTTACACTTTACATCTTGATATCATATATCTCAAAAAGTGTTACAAGTTTATTTACATGACACCTTCAAGTAGAGGCTTCAGTCGCCTCCTTCTTCTTTTGTTCTTCCAGGTAGAGAGGACAATTCCTTTTCCAATGTCCTGGCTTTTGACAATGGTGGCAATTTCCTTTCTTTGTCACGCCTCCCTTGGCCTTGAGAGCTGAAGATGGCTTGGACTCCTGGCTAGCTTCAGAACCTTTCTTAGCTTTGCCCTTGCCCTTGCGCTTGGACTTGCCTTTCTTGCTCGTGATCACCATCACGGACTTAGGCTTGTCCTTCTTCATCTGTAACTCGGTTGTCCTCAACATGCCCAACAACTTTGACAGTGGCCTATCAAAGTTGTTCATGTTGTAGTTCATCACAAACTGACTGTAAGATTCTGGCAACGATTGCACTATCACGTCAGTAGCCAACTCTTGGCTCAGTGGAAATCCCAGTCTCTGCAGGTTCTCCACATACCCAATCATCTTGAGTGTGTGAGGACCAACTGGATCTCCTTCTGTCATGATGCACTTGAACAACACCCTAGAAACATTGTATCTCTCTTGCCGTGCCTGATCTTCATACATGTTCCTGAGATGCAGAATCATCTCTATGACACCCATGTTCTCATGTTGCCTCTGCAACTCATGGTTCATTGAACATAGCATCAAGCACTTTGCATCAATGGCATCATCAGAATGCTTCTTGTAAGCATCCCTTTCTGTCCTTGGTGCATTAGGAGCGGGTTCCTTTGGAATTGGAGTATCCAGGACATAGAGCTTACGCTCTTGAGTGAGAACAATTCTCAATGTCCGATACCAGTCGTGGAAGTTTGTCCCATTTAGCTTGTCCTTGTCAAGGACCGATCGCAAAGAAAAGTTGTTGTTGTTTGTTGCCATTTGAACTACAAAAGGAAAATATGCAATTTTAGTCCAAAACTCACTTTTGACTTATTTGATTGATTTGAAAGTTTGACGATATAATTAGGCCTTTAATTAATTATCGCTCCCACTATTTTACTTCAAATTGATAGCCCTCACCATCAATTCAGAAAATTGCAGCGTACAACCTTCTAGTGGGCAAGATCCTGAAATCCTCTAAGTCATGGACCAGCTTGGGCTGTCACCCACAACATAGATCTCTCAGGTAGGCAACGTTTTCCAATTGCATCATATGCAACTCTTGATAAGATGTCATCTACAACTCCTTGCAATGATCATCTCCATGCCTCAAGGTGCTAGATCCTATCTAGGTCACCTTGTTAAGTCCAACCCAAAGCAAACACGATGAATATGCACCCTGCTTGGGCAGACCCACACATTCATCCTTCACGTTTCCACGAGATAGACGGTGCACCACGCTTGGGCGTGCCCACACTTGGTCGATCAAGCTTTTCACGTGTGTCGCATTTGGAAGGCATCTAAAACTTAATATTTAATGAGGGATTTGGTTTTATATACATATACATATCCAATCACCACAATACATAGTACGTATCATATACATTCTATATCCCACAGAAAACATGCACAAACGATAAAGAGCGATGATTATGGCCATCCTAATGTGATTCCTCGAGCCAAGAGGAATCACAGTCATCTAGGTCTACATCACATGCAACCTGTACAAGATGAAATCTGTGCCTTTGCCTTCCGAGTTGATCAACTCATCACATGAATGATCTGTACTCTCCAGCCGGTCGTCTGGGTGCCACCAGCCGATCGGTTCAGATGTCGTCTTGATGTCTGCCGGTCTTTGACATAACAGGAAATAAAATCTATCCTATTTATTACATTGCTTTAAAAAGGGAAACCCCGAGTTACATTCGGGGGGAGCAAAGGTAGGAAAGAATCTCGAATTATTTCGAGTTACATCAGGAATAGGAGAAGGAAGATCGGTGCGCAGACCAAGATGCAGGCGACCACACACAACCAATCACAAATAGGGGTTTATAGGCCATAATCACGCTACGCACATCCACCACAAAACTCGTTTAAGGGCGACGCGTATCGAGTGCATTTATAATACATATCATATATGTAATTTGGGATTTGTGATTTAGGATTGGACATGCATAAAGCCAATATTATTCGCATCGTATGCAATAAATAAAGGCGACAAACCAAAATCGATCATATCGATATTCCTAAAATATAGAACAACTGACCTGGCTCTGATACCACTGTTGGGTTTTAGGGGAGACAGAGAAGGCAACGGAAACAAAAATTTTCTCCCCAACCCATACCGAGGAAACGCGTCAACGTCTATATAATAGGAAAGGATGGTTTGCGGAATCATACCTTGTCCCGAGGCTTGCTCGGCGACAATACCTCGCGCAATGTGCGGTCTTCAACTCCGGACTTCGACGGTGTCTGTGCAGCTCCTGGTCGCACCAGGACTGACAACTCCTACTCGAACCGGATTGTCGGATGACAGTTGTCCTCCTAAGCGGCAGTGTCCTCCCGCCTCTGTAGTAGTCCACACGGACCACCTGGAACTCCACACTCCTTGTCCCACAAGGAAGTGGAAGGAGTCGCACCCTCCTATTGACGTACTAGTCGCCAACACGCTCTCCTGCCTCCTGTTGCAACTACAGTTGTCCTTCCCTTGCTACACCTCCCTTTTGCGGGAAGCACTTGCTCGGGCTCTCTCACGGTTACCAAAACCAGAGAGAACGACAACTTGCAGAGCAACTGGTTGCACTGAGCTGTCCTTTGAGAAGCCCCCAATACCCCTATATATATAGGAGAGTCATGGGACAGGGTTCTCCATCTCGGGCAATGCGGGACTAAAGCAGGAGTAGAAGGGTTCGAGAATTTTCCACAAAAAGCAACCGGTTCGCAACTTGAAATGATCGGTTCACAACTGAACCGATCGGTTCGGCCATTGAGTCGATTGGTTGGACCTGAGCCGATCGTTTGGGGCACTCCAACCAATCGGTTGGTGCCCTGAACCGATCGGTTCATGGTCCTAATCCGGCTCAAAAAGACTTTCCTTGTTTCTTTCCCAATTGGTATCGAATACCAATATTATTCCCAATCGAATTGGGCAATTTGAAACCAAAGGAAAATTCTTGCCGACATGACTTTTCCCAACTGGTCGGTTGCACCAGTTGAGTCGATCGGTTCAACCCTTGAACCGGTCATTTCAACCTGGGCATGAGCCGATCGGCCTGGACACTCCAGCCGACCGGTTCAACAACCTCAGCCGACCGGTTCATCACATGAACCGATCAGTTGGGAGCACAGGTTGGGCAAAATCAGTCAATTGCGATTTCAATCAATATGATACTCCAATCAATGCGTCCAACACCTTGAACCATACGATATTGAGCAATCGACTGGTTGAGTGTTTAATTGAACTACTAAACACCTTTGGTAATCAATCTAAACATTACTCTGTGGACAAAACTCCTCTTCCAGGTTAAATCCTATGTGTGTGACCCTGCAGGTCCATTTCACGTTGGCAGTGAAAGTCCATAACACTTATGACTTCATAAGCAAAGAGCGGTGCCTAGTCACACATCAGTGCTACCCAAGTGAAAGTAGAAAGTTGGAGAACAACTTTCATCCTACAATCCATGAATGGTGTTACAACGAATGTATAATTCCTTTGTCACTGATATCCCGAATGAACTCGAGGCATGGAAAAGTCATCCTGTCAACGTTCATTCACTTCCTTGATCTCAGAGTAGACTGGAAGAGATATGTATGACATCAATATCATATACTGATTCACACATGTGTGCACGCCTTTCTCAATCCTACTCATCAAGTGGCCATGGATATCAAAATCCCTCAGGAGGGACAAATCCCATATCTATCACTCACCCCTCAAAAGCCCCATGTGTCAAAGCCACCCAATCATCACCTTTATAACAACCCATGTTTCAGGACTGCGTTTGATGATGTCAAAGTGTGCCCAACGACATGTGTTGAGTGCAGTGATTTCAGGTCTAAGAATCACACTCACAACCATCACTGTGAGTACTGACTGTGACTACCATCTCATGGTTCCATGTGTCAAACTCACGGTGGGTCTGTCCGGTACCTTGTTCTCTAACAAGTACCTATGTGTTTGGTTTGATATCTCTATATCATGACTAATGAGATTTTGTCATCAACCAACACCACAATCTAGTCTTATGTGTCATTGCTGTCTATCTACCTTCCACAATGTCATCCGACTAGGGACATAACAAGAATGTACAAATTCTTAGCATCCGTATGATGTCATCGTTCAGGTCATGAACCTGAAGGCATACGTCATTGAGTATTGTCATTCTCTAGACATTCAATCTGTTCTATCACTATCTCATATGACTGAACCAGAAAGAATTGGAAGCTCGCCTTTTATGTTTATCAAATCAATCTTAATGTATCCCACCAATTATCACATGATTGGTTCTCAGGGCATACATACCAACAGATTCAACACATTGCAGGTGGTGAACTCATATCTCTGTTCTTTCAACTTCTCAATTGTTCTGCAATAATATATAGTGTTATTGGTCTGAGCAATGGTTACCCAATTTCAGGAGACTTATTGACATAATAAAATAGGTAAAGACCAACTTATTGGACATGAAAGTCTCTAGCCTAGTCAACCTAGATGGTGACTGGAAACATGCATTTTCTATAGGAATACTTGCTTTCAAACTGCACTGCATTGATCATGAATCAATCCCCTAGACCTAGAATCTCCTTCAGATACTTGGGCATGGACTAACGAGGTTAGTGGGATATATTTTGTCAAATTTTCCTTCACAAAGCCATATCCAACCTTCCAAAAGGCCCATCAAAAACCAGTTGTCACCTTGACATACCCAACAAGATCAGTGTATTTTTGTGGCTAGTCAGAAATGAACCGATCATGACTAATAAAAGAAGGAAAAATAGGCACTTCATAGACAACAACCTATGTCCTTGATGTAACCATGAAGAATAAACTACTCTACACACAGTCAAGGATTAAGTTTTGTAAGATCCACTTGGGAGCAATGTGATTTGTTTAGAAACTAGTACTATCTTCAAGGAATCTCTACTACTAAATGGATTGGCATAAACATCAATATAGATAATAATCACTTCACTTAATTTGAATTTTGTCGCTTGTTCATATGGAAGGTGAGGAAGTATAATGTATTTGAAGGAAAGGATCTCAATATGGATCAGCAGGTGTAAGTGCTATCAAACAACATCATGCTAAATAACCATGCTTTTAGGAAGATCATGGGTGGTGACCCTTCAGTCACAAATGTTAGCTCTCAAACACCAGAAAACCTACGTGACTAGGTCATATATGAAGACACTATCCTCATGTGAGTGCATGCAGCTGTCAAGGGTAGTGAGGTAGCCATTGCTATTACAATACATAGAGGGGATTCACATGGTTAGGAGGCACAACAAAATGCATCAAGACCTCTACTGTCACTGAAGCTGAACTCTGACCAATAGAACTTGCAATGAATATGATAAAAAAATTAACTATATGAAAGTGGTGATTGGATTATAGAATGATAGTGAATCCTCGTGTGAACTCATGTCTCTGTTCTTTCAACTTCTCAATTGTTTTGCAATAGTATATAGTGTAATTAGTAATCAGTATGCATTATGCAACTCATATATTAACTCATATGTCACTATGTGGTTGCTCACCTAAAGGTTTGATATCCCTCTATCGATCTTATTCAATTCAGACCGTATGGTCTTAGAATCACAAATATTGTATCCCCATTGGTGAGATGTTAGGTGGATGATATGTTTCTTAATCTTGCATAGTATACAGGGAGAAAAATAACTGAAGCCAAGTGAATCATGATACATAAAACAAATTCTCAGAAACATAACATAAAGAATAGAGAAAATAATATTAAGGTATGTTCAAAATATGAATGGACTGGTCGTATGTTGGCATGGGAGCTTCCTTCAAATATTCACTCATGGTTGGGCGGGAATGGAATCTCCTTGATATGTCCTAACTATAGGCACCATGTAGTAAAGCAAGAATGGCCTCATGGATGAGCTCACCTATGTTAGGCGACATCATATGAATGACTGGTATATAATGTGTCTCTTTCTCAACTAGGATCTTGACCATACCCTCAACATCATCAATGGCCTTAGCATGACTGATGGCCATAAATGGGAATTCATCAAATTGATGGTGAGTATAAGAATCCCCTAGTGTTGTGTCATAATCAACATGTCCATGCTTTGCAGTAATGGACTCAGTCACATATAACTCCATCTTGTAGGTTCTATGTGAACTTGGGAATATTTTTGAAATTTAAATCAAAGATTAAGAGTGGAGCATCACATGCTAGACTTATTTTTTAGAGTGGAGCATGTGCCCACATAAATCACTATAAAACAATATATACAACTTATCGCAATTACTCTTTCCAACAATAAATATCCTAACATAACCTGGCAGTGCCCACTAATTCTATATGTGGCACCAAATTTGCATTGGTGTTTATTTTTATTTTTTTGCCTAATGTTCTGTTCAATTAATGCATTGGTGTTTTTGCCTTGTGTCTCTTGTACCCTGTGGGACCCTCCTCATCAGACCAACACATCAATGGAATTTACTTTTGGTTTTCTGATATGGATTTAATCCTATGAACCTATTTTTCAATATCTACTGAAAGGAAATTAGTTTAAGTGGTAGCTCAAGAATTGAATGTGTAATTTTCAATTTTTGTATTTCTACATCTTGAGTTCCTTCTTTCCCAATATGTTAACTTACTTATGTCCTAATGATTTATTTTAGGAACTTTCGGGGATCAAATCATCAGCTAGCCTTGATTTGCATCAACTAAGAGCAGTATGTTCTGTTCGATACAGTTTACTTGATGTATACCCTACAATAATCCACAGTATGCATTGACATGAATTTGATGAGTTGAGGGGCACTCTTCAACAACAAAAAGAGGATATGAAAAATAGTTTGAGGAGCTTTGGTCAAATAGGTTGCACTACAGTTCAAAGTATTGAGAAACCAAATTTCAGGTCAAGCTTTTAGGAAAGGGGCAAATTGAAACCAAAGTAGTTTAAATCACTCCGGGATGAACCAAATGAAGGAAAAATCCATAAAATCATAACCACAAAGCAGACTTATCTCCTTATTTTATTAAGGAAGTTATGCTTTGAATGTCGATTCTTTCTGTGGTAAATATAGAGCATAATGCTAGTGTAGAAACTCACATGAAATTCGACCCTGTGATTTAGGATGTGTCTTGAGGTGGGTTTTGGAGGAGGTGAAACCTCATATTCTGATCATCCCTAAAGAACCTAATAAAACACAGATCCAAAAAAATTAGCTAAACGTCAATTGAATTAGATTTTCATAACAAATTATAAATTTTTGTCCCTTGATTTTTGTTTCAATACTAGCAAGATATTCATACATCTGGCTAAGGAGCTCAGGAGAAAAACCTAGAACTTATATAAACATTTAAAGCACACCAATTCTATGTAGTAGAATATCAGTTTGTACTAGCTATTGTCTGGCATTTGGAGAAACTAAATAATAGGTTTAGTTTTAGTACTTATATTAGGTAACCCAAAAAGCCAAACCAAACCAGTTCTCTTTTAGTGTTTAAGTTAAATTTATTATACAAGTTTATAGATAATTACATAACTATAACTATGTGAAATATGAGTTTATCTTCTCTCCAGTCATAGATACCAAAAAATACATGCATACAAGCATGTGTAATGATCACTCATTTAGTTTTACTTATCTATTCTACACAGGCTAGCTTAACCCCTTTCTCCTTTGCAAACTCTGCTTTGTTAATTGGTCAAACAGGTTCCACTACAGTTCAAAGTATTGAGAAACCAAATTTTAGGTTAATCTTTTAGGAAAGGGGAAAATTGAAACCAAAGGGGTTCAAATCACTCCTGGATGAACCAAATGAAGGAAAAATCCATAAAATCATAGCCATAAAGCACACTTATCTCCTTATTTTATTAAGGAAGTTATGCCTTGAATGTATGTTTTTTCTATGGTAAATATAGAGCATAATGCTAGTGTAGAAACTCGGATTGGTCCCTGCATTAAGACCCTGTGATTTAGGATGTGGCTTGAGGTGGGTTTTGGAGGAGGTCAAACCTCATACTCCAATTGTAATAGAAGACATAATTATATGAGAGAAACAAGAAAAAAATAGGAGGCATATACCTTACACAATGAAATTGGAAATAGTAGATGAGATATAAATTTATCCTAGTGATAGATAGTAATGCGACATACTCGGTTGGTACATTCCTAGTCTCATCAAATAGTATTACCAATGCCATTCATGATGATGAGGATGTGGTCAAGGTCCTGGATGACAAATAAATAGATAAAATATGGAGGGTTAGCATAAAACCCAGGAAAATAGGAGATGTCAACATTATTATTAGTCCTCGTAAGGCTATAGTTACATCTACAAATAAGCATCAGAGTTTTGAGATTGGTTCATTATGCATGGTATTATATATAGATGTCATACAATGTGGTGTAGAATTAGGCAATTGATTGGAGTATGAGGTTTCGCCTCCTCCAAAACCCACCACAAGCCACATCCTAAATCACAAATATCTTTTTCCTACTGATTAAATTTTCTTTTGAGGTAGATAATATATTTCTAAAAATAAGAGAAATAATACTTGGATGTCACTAACTCTTAGGACTTTCCCAAGGAGTCTGTCGTATTGACCTATTGGTGCGCTCCCGCTAGAGGCTTGCAACAAGTGCAATCCATGAGGTTGGGAGGCACGGGAGAGATGGGATCTTTGCTTTCGATATTTGTATGGTCCCACACTAACTACCTACATCTACTAAGACACTACGCCTGCAAGCGCACGGGGTCGTGCCGTAGTATAGGTGAGGCGGCAAGTACAGGGTCGATCCGCGGAGATAGAGGGGGCGCTAGAGTTAGATGGTGTGAGCTACGTTCCTAGTGTGGAGAGTAAGGTTTTTAGGGTTTTAAGGTTGATTGGTTGATTACACTAATGAGCAAGTAAGAGATGTGAAAAGAAAACTAAATTATGGAAGAGCAAGCAAATTAGTAAACTAATTTATCAAACTAACTAAGCAGGAACAAGAAGGGCTACACTACTCTAGAAAGGCAAGAAGAAAATAAGAACTAGACTAACCACTAGAAAGAGCAAGAGCCTAAGTTAACACTGAAGAGTAAAACTAAGCAATTGACTAAGTTAGACTAAAGAGATTGGACTAAGCTAGCATTAACAAGCAGACTAAGCGATTAGGGTTTTAAGCAAGGTGATTAAGGTGGGTGGGCCGTTTGGGGAATGTCACTTTGATTTTAGTTGGGGGAGTTCATTAAACATGCATGGTGCTCAATTCATATCTAGATTACCAAACTAAACAACAAGGGCAATGCCATTAGAACATACCCTATACTACTAGTAGAAGACTAGGGTTAGGTGTAGTTCTAGTGAGATTGGCCAAATCTAGGTTTCTAGGGTAAGTGATAGTGGACAATTTAGGGTTGATGGTAGAGATGGGAGTGGAGATGAAGGGGTTTAACCTCATGCCACTAGCCACTCTAGCCTTTAGAAGGCCCTAGGCAATTGCATCACTCTCACTTACACTAGCCACTTAAATCTCACACTCATTTGTAGGGGGAGGGATGTGTATGTAGGAACAAAGGGGGCTAGCTAGGGATCCACTAATTGGACCTAGGAGCCATTCCTAAGATTGCCACATACACCCCAATTCCTCCTAGAAATGAAGTGTCATCAAAAACCTCAAAACAAACAATTCATACAAGAAGCACAAACCACATGCAATAAGATAGGAAAAGAGATGGAAGCAAGAAGTAATCATCATAAATATGAATCAAGTTCATTACAAGAATTTATCCCCCAACATGGTATCAAAGTAACATTTTAATCCCAAACAGTCCACCACAAGAGGGCTTAGCTAGACATAATCATGAAAACAGGAAAAGAAAGGGGTAGAAGAAGTAGGGACTCCATGAAGCTTGATGTAGAAGCCTCCTTCTTCACCTCGAAGCTTGCTGTAGACGTCCTCCTCCCTCCAAGGATGCAGGGGTGCATGAAAATGGTGGAATGGATGGATAGAAACCTAGAGAATCTAGGGTTCTATGGTGGAAATGAGTGGAAAGTGGGTGGAAATGGGGTTGAATGCAAGGAAGAAGGTGGATGGGGGTAATGGATGTAAGGGAGCAGCTAGATTGCGTCTAGGGGGTGCTCTCTCTCGAGCCCTAGAAGAAACTAGTGTTTATATAGGAGCTAGGGCTAAGTGGGGGCAAAATAGGAAAAATAGTGGAAAGTTGTATAGGGTAGGTGATCACCACGGTCGTGGTGGATGTACCACGGCCATGGTGAGGGTAGTGGGGGAGGACCGTGGGGGGGGGGGTGAACACGGTCATGGGGTGAAGGAAGTGGTGAGATGGTGGTGGCCACGGCCGTGGCGGAGTGCCACGGTCGTGGTGGGTAGCATGCACCACGGTCGTGGTGGGTAACACGGCTGTTTTGGAGGGGTTGGAGCTGACCGTGGGGAGGGGCCACAACCGTCTTGATCAGCATCAGCCACGGTCATGGTCAGTGAGGCCAATTCCCTGTTGCAACTTGACTTCTTGCAAATTAAGTCCCACGACCGTGGCAGGGTGCCACGGTCGTGTTGCCTTCAGTGGCCACGGTCGTGGCTGGGAGGCCACGGTCATGGGCGATCTATGGATTTCCCTATTGCAACCTGTTGGTTTGGCTAAAAAAAAGCCACGACCGTGGCATTGTGGCCACGGCCGTGGTGAGGTTCGACTTCTTGATTTCTCTTCTAACTTTGTCATTTTTGGATGTCTTTTCCCAAGGATGACTCTTGGCCACTAGAGGTAGGTTGAGGGAGACTTTGGGGCCTTCTATGGGTCCCTCCTTCTCTCTCTTCCATCTAAGCATGGTCCAAGTACCTGAAAAATAGTGCAAATACCATCCATAAGCATATTTGCAATGATAATCATATTGGGGAGAATAACATGTAATTTTAGTGCATTTGAATGTGATAAAAGTACAAAATGACACAAGATACAACCCTAGAATAGGGTTGGATCACCACCCCAAACTTGAAACATACTTGTCCTCAAGTATGCTCCAACTCAATCTCTTTTCCATTTTCCACAATCAAAAGATATGACAAATACAAAATGATGGGCGACAAATGCTAAATGGGATCAAAGGTGACTAGGTACATGCAAATCACTTCCCTCCTCTTCTTCTTTCACAAACCAACCATGAAGAGAGCACAGAGCACATGAACTTTGCATATAATGCATGGATTGTACAAGTCGTCAATATCTCATTCATAGGGTTCCGGGTAGACCGTATCATGATGATGTTAATCACCGATGACTAGGAGTGTTGTTTCACTTTCATGTGTTCAACCTTATGCTTCAAGTTATGACAAATGACCCACATGGCTGCGGAAAAGGGATAAAGTGAGCTAGGTTTGAAGTTTTCTAGCTCAATGGGTATAAAAGTGGAAGAAAGGGATGCGATAAAATTTTTGGAGTGTTTTTACACACTCATCTTTTCTTTATTTGAATGCTCTTAAACAGGAGCATCCTTTTATTTTGTTTTGTTTTTCTTTTTCTTTTCTTTTCTTTTTTTCTTGCCCCTGGTGTAGATAGGGCATATGGTGGATAGAGTGAAGCGGGGAGATAAAGATGTGGCCACCCCAAACTTTTGGAGGTGGCCACGGCTAATATGTGCGCTTTGGCATCTTTTTATGAGGCGGAGAGGTATGAAGATGATGAAAGAGTGGTCGGGTCAAAGAGGGGTCACTTGGCATACTCTTCCACATAAGGTCTCCTGCATAAAAACTAGTCCAACACTTCACCATAGATATCACATCACATGAATGAACCAAATGAAATCCATATATCAAACCAGTAACTCCACAAACATTAAACGTTCTATGCTTGCTTGGATCATAATTCAATCAAACCAACACATTCCCAAGGGAGGTGATGAGCATGTAAGAAGTCACTCGTTGATACCACATAGCACTTCATCACAGCATATCATCTTGTATTTGTCAACGATAAGCAATTTCATTCAATATGGTAAACATTGAGTTAAAACACGCTTTTTGGACAAGACACATCAAATCTGGGCAAAATTGGCCAAAAAGGTGCCACATTGCACTAAATCACATTCAATCACAACTTTAGGTAAAAAGCAAGTAAATTCTAGCTAAAACATGCAAAAATTAGCAAAAACTACATGATATGCAATGCATGGCTGAAAAAGCAAAAATTTTGAAAAATTACTTAAAAATGCAGAAATCAACTACATGTTATCCAAAGATGCAATGAAAAGAACAAAAACAGTAAAACTAAACTAGATGGCAGGGTGATATCAAAATGACCAAAAATAGAGAGATGGGATGATTTGTACCGCCCTACCCACCCCAAACTTTAGAATCATGCTGTCCTCAGCATGAAACTATAGCTTAAGGGAGATAGGGGAAGTGTCATGGCTGTGGTGGCCGGTCTGGCATGTTCGGGGGATCTGGAGGAGGAGCCGAGTCTGGAGCTGAGCTTGACGGAGGATGCTGGTAATAGTGACCCCAGTAGTCATCCTAAGGTGGAGGATACGCCTGTGGGTGTCCAGCTATACCACCCCAAAAGTTTGCACCCCATTCGGGGTTTCGTGCTTCCTGGGCATGTTAGTATTGGTACAAGTGGTTGATCAGATAGTGCATCTGCTGTTCATCTTGCCACATGTACTGCTAGACAAGCTGCATGTCGCCTTGAGTCTTCTGAATACTCTCAAGGTGCGCCTGAATGGTAGCCATGTCATAGGCGTTTTCTGAGGGCGGCTGCAGCTGGGATGTCCCCTCATCCCTCCTTCTAGTTCTTCGGGGCTTCCGTTCTTCTTCTGCTTCATGCTCCTGCCCTTGTACATTAGATTTGGCGATTTCTTCATGTACGGCAGTGGCTTCCCTTGCATACGTCTCTCGTGGGTGTTCTTGCTGCCATTTGAAAAGTTTTTCTTTCAGATTGAAATGAATTCCCAATGCAGAAAGAAGAGGCACCGCGTGGTATGGCAGCTCGAGCTCGAAGTCTGGCACACTAGTAATAAGATAGATCATCTTCTTTTCCTTTATCTTTATAGTGTGCGAGCGCACCAAGTAGTTGAGGTCAACAAACTCTGCCTCAAGTGCGTCATGTAACCCCGAGAGATCGTATCCCAGCGCTAGTGCAATCAAAGTCACAAACCCACCCATGACAAAGGGTTTTGTGCTCTTGTATGGTATGGACTTCATATGATCAATCAATAGAACACCAAGGTCGAGGTGCTTCTTGAGGTACATCGATATCAAGACAAACATATCTTTTTGTGAAATGGAGCCTTGATTATCATACCTCCCTACAATTGTGTTCGCCACGACCTTCTGCACATAGCGCATCTTTGGATTGCTTATGGCGACTGTTTTTTTATCTTCCTGCATCGTACACACCGCTGCCTGTGATTGTCTCCCAGAAATAGGCATAATCCAGTTCTTTCACCTTCTCTAACAAGCCGTCATCCATCTTGACGGCCTCTTCAGGACTTGCAGCAAATATCCCATTCAGCTCAGTGGAAGTGAGGGTGTGCACATTGCCCATTATGGAAATTTTGATTGTGTCACAACCCCTCACTTTAGTCCTTTCGAGAGAAGCGAAGAATTCTTGGGTCAAGGCGACGTAGGTTGGCTGCGGTGTGAAAAGGATGTCCCACAACCCTATTCTCTTTAAGCTCCTTTCCACTGCCTCCTTGATCCCTAGATCATTGATCACTTTCTGAGACCCGTACTTGGTGGCGACGACTCGCCTCATCATGCACTCGGGGTAGATAAGATCAACTTTCTTTTTCCTGTGTCCTCTACCATAGGACACCCCCACTGGTGCTTTGCCTAGGGTCTTCTCTCTGTCTGCCTCCAAAAAAGTCATAACATCTTCTCCTTCCGGCTCCAGCTCCACCTCTTCCTCCTCGCTATCTTGTTCTTCCTCCATCGCATAGGATTGCGACCCTGAGCTGGTATCAAAATTGTACCAGAGGGCAGACTGCTCCTCGTCGTGCTGAAATTGCCGTGAGGGTTGTGGCTGCACATCACGTCTCGCTACCGCACTGGATGTCGAGTGGCGGGGTGGTGCGGGCTTTGGAGGCAGCCTGGATGAGGACGGCGCCGCTTTGGATCTCTGGTTTCTTTTTGCAGTCGCCGGCTCAATCTCATCAATGAGGTTGTCCATGTCGACCCCCATGGACTCCTCCTCTTCTTCATCTTCTCCCTCGTAGGTAGCGTCTATGATGTGGTGGCTATCGGATGAGAGGGAGTGTGATCCGCTCACCGATTGTGACCGGCAGAGGGAATGGTGGGCGGAAGCGGTAGGTGATGGGGTGTGGGATGGAACGGACACATCTGAGGAGGCATTTTTAGAATGTCGTTTCCCTCCGGTGAGGATGTTCGTCCCCTTTGTGATAGCTTTCCCAATCTTCGTCATTGCGAAAATGGAGGTGAAAGTGGTATAGGAGGGAGATTTTCAGGTTTGGTGGAGAAGGTGGTGTGGGTGTGGTTTTATGGGTGGAATGGAAGGATAGTGATGTACGAATGGTGGTTATATGATTAGTGGTGGATTTGGGCAAGAATGGAAGGGTTTTTGTAGAGGTTTTGTGTAGGGGAGTTGCTGGGTGGAATGGAGATGGAAATCGAGATGGAGATGCGATTGGGAGAGATTGGACGGTGGGAATGGGAGAGGGAAGGTTGGGGATCGATTTGGGATGGATTGGGGATCAAAAGGGGGTGGATTGTGGTGGATTTGGTGGTGAATGGGGGAGCACGGAACCGTTTTCCGCCGCCACAGTCATTTTCTGGAGGTGGAAGACGAAAGAATGAGGGGGAGGGTCATTTTTGGACGCTTAAAAGTATATTTTTTTTCCTGAACCGGGTTCGGCCACGGTCATGGCAGTGGGCCACGGTCGTGGCCAGGGTTGGGTAGCACGGCCGTGGTGGGTGCCACGGTCATGTTGTCGATGAAGAGAACCCTAGTCCGACCTCGCCACGGTCATGGCATCCAGCCACGGTCGTGGCCTTGTCCTCATGCCACGGCCGTGGTCGACTCACCACGGTCGTGGCCGATCTTCAAAACAACCTGTAACTTTGGCCAATTTGTAGCAATAATTTCCACGGCCATGGCGAAGGGCCACGGCCGTGTTTGGCCAAGAATACAACGATCGTGGTCGACTCGCCATGGTCGTGGCCGATCTTCAAAACAACCTGTAACTTTGGCGAATTTGTAGCAATAATTCCCACGGTCGTGGCGAAGGGCCACAGCCGTGTTTGGCCAAGAACACCACGGTCGTGGTCTGTCTCCACGGCCGTTTTGGGGTTGTCTCTTTAGTTTTCAAACTTTAAAACTTGAGCTTTCGATTTTATTTGTTCTTTTTGCCACAACCATGACTGAATGACCACGGTTAACTTCTAGATCCTCCCTCTCTAATGTCTATCACCTGCCATCATCAAAACTCAAACAAAAACTGTAAAGCACAAGTGTGCATGTGTGTATTTGTGTAAAACAAAACTAAAGTATCAAAAGAAGGGTTCGAGAATCTCAAACCACGTGGGTTTCCTCCCACTAGCGCTAAATTTAACGCCTTCAGCCAGGCTTATTGATTGTTGGACTTTTTTCACTTTTTGGGAATCTTCAAAAGATCCTTGTAGTAAATCCCTTTCTCATCCTCGTCCAAGCATTCTTCTTCCTCAAATTCTTCTTCTATAAGCATGACAATATCGAAATCTTGGTTGGCCTTGTTCGGGCGGACCTCAACAACAGATTTTAGCCTTTGCCCATTAACAGTGAATTCCTTATCTCCTTATTTTGCACAAATGATCACTGCCCCGGATGGGTACACCTTCTTGACAAGGTAAGGACCTTCCCATCTAGAACGAAGCTTTTCGGGGAAGAACTTCATCCTTAAATTGTATAGCCATACCCATTTTCTGGGCTCAAACTCTTTCTTCTATATGATCTTGTCATGTAGAAACTTGGTTCTTTCCTTGTAGTTCTTTGACATTTCATATGCTTCATGCCGCATTTCTTCTAGTTCATGCAATTGAAACTTTCTTTTCATTCCGGATTTCTCTTCATCGAAGTCCATCATCTTCAAGGCCCACAATTCCTTGTGCTGCATCTCAACCGACAAATGGCAACTCTTACCATAGACAAGCTTGAACGGTGTAGTGTCAATCAGGGCTTTGTATGCAGTCCTATATGACCATAAAGCTTCATTGAGGTGAAGTGACCAATCCTTGCGGTCCGGGTGCACCGTCTTCTCCAAAATGAGCTTTATCTCCCGATTTGCCAACTCAACTTGACCACTCATTTGAGGGTGGTAAGGAGTAGCTACACGATGGTTAACTCCATGTCTCTTTAGCAGCCCTTCGAAGGTGCGGTAGATGAAATGACTCCCGCCATCACTAATCATAGCCCTTGGAACACCAAAACGGCTAAAGATGTTGGATTTCACAAAATCACACACCACCTTATGATCATTTGTCCTTGTTGCCACAGCCTCAATCCATTTTGATACATAGTCTACGGAGACCAAGATGTAGACATACCCGAAAGAAGGAGGGAAAGGACCCATAAAGTCAATCCCCCAAACATCAAACACTTATACCACAAGAATAGGTGATAGAGGCATCATGTCCCTCTTTGAGATGGTGCCCACTTTTTGGCACTTGAAGCAACCCTTGCAAAGTCATGAGCATCTTTGAACAATGTCAGCCAGTAGAATCCACATTGAAGAACTTTGGCGGCCATGCGTTTCCCTCCAAAATGGCCTCCGCACACTCCGGAATGGCACATAGATAAGACTTCTTGCTGCTCCATCTCCGGAATGCACCTCCTAATGAGTTGGTCCGGGAAATACTTAATGAGGTGAGGGTCATCCCAAATGTAGTTCTTTACCATAGCAAACAATCTCTTGCTTTCCTCTCTTGTCCACATGCTCGATATCCTCCCACTGGCTAGGAAATTCGCTATGTGCTTGTACCATGGCTTTTGGACAGATGAGACTAAGAGGAGTTGTTCATGCGGCATTGTCTCTTTGATTGGACTTGTCATATCAAAAGGTCCATCAAGGTGGGAGAGATGATCTGCAGCACCATTTTCTATTCCTTTCTTATCCACAATTTCTATGTCAAATTCTTGGAGCAACAAAATCCATTGGATCAATCTTGGCTTTGAGTCTTTCTTGGACATGAGATACTTCACCGCAGCATGGTCCGTGTAGATTGTCACTTTGTTTTGCAAGATATACCGTCGGAACTTGTCAAGAACGAAGATCACCGCAAGCAACTCCTTCTCGGTAGTCGTATAATTTCTTTGAGCATCGTCTAATGTTTTGCTTGCATAATAGATAGCATGAGGAATTCGGCCAATTTGTTGACCCAGCACAGCCCCCACTGCCATATCGGATGCATCCGTCATGATCTCAAACGGCAAAGAGAAATCTGGGGGCTGCATGATAGGAGCAGAAATAAGCCTCTCTTTCAAATGATTGAAGGCTTCAACACATTTGTCATCAAACTGAAATTTGACATCTTTCTCAAGTAATCGACAAAGTGGTCTTGAGATTTTGCTAAAGTCCTTGATAAAGTGACGATAGAAACCTGCATGTCCCAAGAAAGATCAAACATGTCTTATGGTGGAAGGAAGGTCGAGTGTAGAAATAAGGCCCACCTTGGCCTTGTCAACTTCAATCCCATCTTTAGAAACTCGGTGTCCTAGAACTATACCCTCAGGTACCATGAAATGGCTCTTTTCCCAAGATAGAACTAAGCGAACTTTCACACATCTTTCCAGTACCGCAGCTAGATGTAGCAAGCACTCATGAAAGGTTTTCCCGAAAACTGAAAAATCATCCATGAAAACTTCAAGTGACGAATCAAGCATGTCAGCAAAGATTGAGGTTACACATCTCTGGAAAGTGGAAGGGGCATTGCACAATCCAAATGGCATTCTCCGATAGGCAAATGTACCACTTGGACAAGTGAATGTCATCTTTTCCTGGTCCTCCGGATGCACATCAATCTGAAAATATCCTGAGTACCCATCAAGAAATGGGATCTTTACTTTCTGGCGCTGTTGCCGGGGAGAGATGGGATCTTTGCTTTTGATATTTGTATGGTCCCACACTAACTACCTACGTCTACTAAGACACTACGCCCGCAAGCGCACGGGGTCGTGTCGTAGTATAGGTGAGGCGGAAAGTACGAGGTCGATCCGTGGAGATAGAGGGGGCGCTAGAGTTAGATGGCGTGAGATACGTTCCTAGTGCGGAGAGTAAGTTTTTTAGGTTTTGAAGGTTGATTGGTTGATTACACTAATGAGCAAGTAAGAGATGCGAAAAGGAAACTAAATTATGGAAGAGCAAGCAAATTAGTAAACTAAGTTATCAAACTAACTAAGCAGGAACAAGAAGGGCTACACTACTCTAGCAAGGAAAGAAGCAAATAAGAACTAGACTAACCACTAGCAAGAGCAAGAGCCTAAGTTAACACTGAAGAGTAAAACTAAGCAATTGACTAAGTTAGACTAAAGCGATTGGACTAAGCTAGCATTAACAAGCAGACTAAGCGATTAGGGTTTTAAGCAAGGTGATTAAGGTGGGTGGGCCGTTTGGGGAATGTCACTTTGATTTTAGTTGGGGGAGTTCATTAAACATGCATGGTGCTCAATTCATATCTATATTACCAAACCAAACAACAAGGGCAATGCCATTAGAACATATCCTATACTACTAGTAGAAGACTAGGGTTAGGTGTAGTTCTAGTGAGATTGGCCAAATCTAGGTTTCTAGGGTAAGGGATAGTGGACAATTGAGGGTTGAGGGTAGAGATGGGAGTGGAGATGAAGGAGTTTAACCTCATGCCACTAGCCACTCTAGCCTTTAGAAGGCCCTAGGCAATTGCATCACTCTCACTTACACTAGCCACTTAAATCTGACACTCATTTGTAGGGGGAGGGATGTGTATGTAGGAACAAAGGGGGCTAGCTAGGGATCCACTAATTGGACCTAGGAGCCATTCCGAAGATTGCCACATACACCCCAATTCCTCCTAGAAATGAAGTGTCATCAAAAACCTCAAAACAAGCAATTCATACAAGAAGCACAAACCACATGCAATAAGATAGGAAAAGAGATGGAAGCAAGAAGTAATCATCATAAATATGAATCAAGTTCATTATAAGAATTTATCCCCGAACATGGTATCAACGTAACATTTTAATCCCAAACAACCCACCACAAGGGGGCTTAGCTAGACATAATCATGAAAACAGGAAAAGAAAGGGGTAGAAGAAGTAGGGACCTCAAACTATTTGAACTTGTACACCATTGACTGCTCGTTGTGTAGCATCGTTGATGATCAATACTACCATAGTGAGGTACCTTGTTGCCTCTCTATGTTTGAACCTATAGTGATGGCATTCTATGATTCAAGCTTAGGGATAAAAACTAGTAAACATTTAATTTTAATTAGAATTTTCTTTTTCTACTTTGTAGGTCATTTTCGTTTATTTTCTGACATGATTTGATATGACATATGTTCTATTATTTTTGATGATCACACTCAGTTGGAAAATGCATTTCTGGCATCATACTCTAAAGTAAAATGGAAATCATTTTAGTATGGACAATGGAAATCATAGTGTTTGATTCTTGTTAAACCCTAGATGAGAATTTTGGACATGTGTTTATGAGGCTATGTGTATATGATCTATAGGTAATGTGACACAGATCCAACAATGATGTTGATTCAGTCTACATCTTCATTCTAAATGGATTGGATCTACCAATCCTTATTTTTATTTATTAATCCTTGAAATATAGGTTGTTTATTTGGTCAAGATTCATCCCAATTAAACCCTCTGGGAAAGCACTCTAAAACATACTTTTAAGTTCACGAGTGAGACACTCCAAACTGCCATACTCATCTATAGAATGATCCTATACTTGTTCAAGGGTCAACATATAACACCCCATGTCTTCTAGCTCCTCAAACTATCCTAACAAATTGATAGTGGCTTTTAGATAAAAAGGAGCATCGAGATGCATGCACACTAGGCCCATACAAGAGTCTGTTAGCACCATAATGTAGCATGTGCAAGGCAAGGACAAGATGTAAAGAACCTATTTTCTAAAAAACAACACATTCCTTGGCCAAGTGAGTGTCTTGTGTTAGCAACATGGGTTGATATGGTGTACCAAAAGACCTGCATAGGGAACTTGTACACACAAAAAGGATAACTAAACATGTTATGCTTGGTCAACCACCAATCATCCACCAGTCCTAATTACATAATTAATTACATCCCATCCCTTTTGGACATTCTCAGGTAGATTGTCCTTGAGAATTGGGTTCACAAAAATGACATGAATAATGACATTCTGAGCTTGTATGGTTAGGTCATTCAATACATGGTGCTCCCCTTGATGTCCTTCTATTCCTATCTTTCTAGAGGAAGTAAGTTTCCACTAATATGGCCACTATGGCAAGTTGGGATCATTGCTTATTACTCCCTCAGACCTTCTTGATCACGTCTGTCATTATTGATATCGACTCTTAGTGGCCAATGCTCTTGCTAGAGTGATGTGTGACGTTAGACCACAATTTCCATGAGAAGTTACACATGAAGAATACATTCTCTATGAACTCCTTCTCCCTATTAGAAATCACACACACAATATTGTAGTCTAGTGCCCTAGCTCTAACCTTTTCATGGTGTGGAGATAATAGTGGTGAGGCTCACACATTGTGACAGTTCATCATGGGATGCACCTACAATGCCATGTCATTTTCCCCACCTGGCATGGCGGCCCATGTATCCTAACCATATCCCAAGGATTAGGTGTGTTTTCTTTCCTTGAGCATGCACCAAGATGTTTCATGGTGAACATGTGTCTAGATCAAGGGTAATCAAATACCAAACCGTTCCATGTACAAGACAATCTTGATGTGGTTTCTATGTTTGTCCCGAGTTGCACCATAATGCATACAAATCCATATGGTCCATACATATCCCATGTCTATTAAGAACTTTGTTACATGCATCATGATATCCCATTGTGTAATACCTTTGAATCTATTTAGGTTCAACCCACCTCCAAAGAGAAAAGTTGTCTTGTCCAAAAATATAATGTAGACAGAGCTTCCCCAAAAGATATTACATTCTAGATGTTGTAAGCCCTTTATTACACAAGGAGGAATGAGCCCTACATGATCAAGAAGTAAGAATCCTAATAATTATTTTTTCTCACCTACACTAAGAGGCTTGCAAAATAGATTCAATTCCCTATCCATTTCTCTACATTCTTCTCATGCAGTCCGTACACTTCCCATATTGACGAGCAAAGGATGAGGTTACAATGAGTGGGAAACTGAAGTATGTGCACAATAATGTCTGAACCGTCATACACACCACATATTTCAATATCTTAGGTGAATTAATGCAACCTGCGATAGGAATAGAAAATATGTGGAGAGATTGGCATATATGCTAGAGGATATGAAAAAATCTAGGAAGGAAACATTGACTATGTTCAGGCATGACATAGAGCTATTCACAAATAGTATCATGTTGTCCACGAATGTCAAGTGCAACAACATTGGAGTGTCCCTAACTTTGAAAAACTTGATGAGTCCATGATGTTGTTTGTTATTGACCATCACGTTCAAATAAGTTATCACCAAGGTGAAGAAGTGAGGAAAGAGGGGATCCCCTTGGCATTTCTCATAGTTGCTAATGAAATTTTGAGTGGGGAATCCATTGACCCACATAGAGGAGTATAACTATATGAAATCCTTAATATATCTAATCCAGTTCTATTAAAAACAAAAAAATGTGGTATTTTCTAGAGTCCTTCCATGCCACATTGTCATATGCCTTCAAAATATTCACCTCCAGAGAACATTTTAGGTTTGACTCTCCTAATTTCAAATTTGTATAGGAACTACTACCAACTTTGCACAATCATAGATACCCCCCAGATGGAAGTACCCAAATTACAAGATATGAGAAAAGGAACAAATCCATTTAGCCTAAGATCCAATAGTTTTGACTGGATCTTCTAGTGCATGCCACAAAATGTGATGGTATTTAGTTGTTCATGGTTTCCATGTTGCTCATCTTGGGTATGAGTGCCAAGAAAACATGATTAGATTGTCTAACTGTGCTTCCACCATCATAGAGGCATCTGATACAATCACATAAATCATCAGCCACACATGCCTGGACTAGTGTGCATTAAACCCATCAAGCATAACATCTTGTCCAATTCGATGGACCAGCGAACATATATGATTTCAGCGTTAGTGACCAATGGATAAGTTGACAACTTTGCATATCCATAAGCATGTATGTTATCCAGACAGTAAATATATCACGTTCCACATCCTATCTTTTATGAAAATTATGGAATAAACTTTTTCCTCCTTGTAAAAGTTTTACTAGGCATGTACCTTGTTACCGTTTTTGTCTATGAGTTCATGAATGAATTTTTGAATGATTTTGCATTTCACCACCTATTAACAGAGGGAGGTGTTATGATGTCCTTGTCTCAAGATACTCAACATCATTGGTAGACCAAAGATTTTCTAACCTTAGTCAGAGCTTTAATCCTAGTACTTACCTCCCATTCCACATAAATTAGTGTGTCATCCATAGTTGTAATTATTAGGATGTGATGAAATGATTGAAGTGCTTAATGTATGAGAGTTTGAGTGAGAGCATTTACATTTATCAATAACCCATTTCTTGATACATACTTTTATGGCTTGCTATTTCTTAGCCACTATGTACAGAGGGTTACCATCAACGTGAGTTGCCCTACTTTACACTAGCATTTCATAAAACCAACCCCAACCAACCTAGTAGTTCAAGAAATGGAAGAGTTTGTTTCTCTTCTGTTTCTCCTCACACACCAAGTGTAGCAACAAGGATACTTGATCACTCTTCATAAAAGGGAAGTCAATTACTACAAATGATTTAGTGAATGCAAGATTGACCATTGCATTATCAAGCTTACACATCACCTATTTGTAAGTATCTTGGAGTTTAGTTTGTGTGATATCAACTATGTGCATGGTTATCTCAATTAATCTTGAAATCACCTTCATTGCATCGAAGTTCAAAACCACCTTCAATCCTCAGTCCTTGCCATCCATCTTCTCCTAAGTGAATTGACTACAGTTGTAGTCCCCCATTAGGATCCATGGACCCATAAAGGAGTTAGCCAACCCAGTGGTTGTGTTAACTAGATCTTGCCTGTCAGTTGGAGTAGTGTACCCATACACATAAATAATATACAACCGCACACCCATGGATTTGGTACTTGTGGTTGTGTTGGTTTGATGTGTGGGGTACAAGACATTAACTGAAAAAGCATGAGGGTTGACCCCAAACAAACTCACTCCATTATTATCTGCATAATGTTATATATAGAATATCACCCACTACAAAAGAGGTTTTCAACCTTACATCATGTGGAGGTGCCAGTCTTATCTCAATAGGAAGGGTCATTGATGCATTACTAAAGCATACCACCCTCCAAATATATCATTGTAAATGTAGGGTAGAACCACCACAAACATTCAGTGTGAGTAGGGTCAAAGAGAAACCCCATTAGTTCACTACTTGGATACATGAGTTTGACGTATGCATTACACACTTAGGTCCCAACCTTTCCTGTGTCCCTCCTTTTGTTGGTATCTTTTGGTCCTGATATTGTGCTACACCAACTTCCTCAAAACTTTGTATAGACTAAGGTTGATCTATCTTTAGAACACCTCTTTCTCTCCTTTATAACTTTGGTTTTGGGACTATAGGATTTGCATGAACAAAGATAGTATTCATGTGAAATTCAGGTGTCGATTGCCCAAAAAATGAAAGGAACTCTTGCTTCTCATGGAAAACAAATCTCAGAGTGTTGGTCCTTGTAGTGCATTGCACAAAATGGAAGGAGGTAAGGTTGAGCATCCTAGTCTTCACAACTAGAATGTGCACCTAGGTTTCCAGAGTGGATTTACCATCAACATAGTGCATCTAAGAACTACCCTTATTGAACGGGCTAGGCTCTTCATATGTGCAATTAGTTGATTTCAGAGAGATATTTGAGATGCAAGGATAAATTGTAGATTGGGGAATATAAGGAGTCCCTTCAAAATTGGAATGACATCACAAACATGCCCTAGATCAATTTTGATTCTTATCTCTAACAGGCCCCACAACTCTAGTGAGTGCCCCCACATGAAATGAAGACATAATGCTTGCACTGTGGGGGGGGGGGGTATGACAACCATTCATAAATATTGTGAATCCAAAACACTTAGCTTCATTGATGAATGTGGATGTGATTTTCCATTTTCATCTTTCTCATTATGGAAATGCCTCAATTTATAAATTTGGTTTGAAAAGTCTATCCATTTTCCACTAGACTTCCCATTTCTATCAAGACCACTATCCTTTACATTTTTGATGTTAATAGAACCCATAAATAATGGATTAGGAATTAGTAATGTGGCATTGAATACTTCCTCTACAGTAGGTACCCATTCGGTTCTCTCATTGTCCAATTTATCTTAGACAGTACATCTTGGATTTTAGATCCCCATTCTAGCTCGACCACTTGTTGGGATTATGATATCCTCCACTCTATAAATTACTATGATGGATCCACCACTAGACCCTTGTTGCACATTCATAATCATTCACCATACAGATCTTTGTCTTATATTGGTCCTTGAGGGGTATTTTCACATGAAGGAGGTCACCAATGAGAGATAAAGTTTCCTCTCTGTGTTTTTTGCTTCACATTAAAGTGGATTACATTATTTGGGCATCAATTGTGGATCTAAACAAATATCACACACATCAAGTATCACCTAGGGTATTACTCATACTCCATTGAGGAGGTCAGTGAGCCTTCATTCCCAACATCTTTCTTGTATGCATATTATGCCAAGAATTTGATAAAAATTGTTCTATCTCCTTAGCCACAACATATATACACAAGAGAACAATATTCAAATATGCCACACAAACAAGCATTAGTATGCTAACAAAAGTTTGATTTGTTTGAAACACCATATACAAACTTTTCCTGCCCAAACCTGAGAGTACATGGATGACTCTAGGACACACTAGACATCTAATCAACTTTCTCAAAGATTTATTACTATATATCCACTTTGTTTCCACAAGTTTGTTTTTGTCACTAATGATTACCTAAAAAAAATGTGGCGAACCACAAGGGTGAGACCCAGTCCCAGCAAGAGATATAACCTCCAACAACATTTATTGATTACAACATTTTTAAGTAATTAAATAGTTAAGAAATTTAATCAGATATAGCAAATAAGATCAGTAGTACTGATGATTAACAAAATACATAAAGGAGTAGATAATAACTATCATCATTACCCAGACTATCATCCTTTATCTTGTTGACAATATAAGCAATTCAGTACCATATGCATATCTATCATCATGAGCAAGTCTTGTAACATAGCATAGGTGACAACATGAGCATGTATAATTGGTTGAACATATCAACATCATAACAAGAGCTAACAACATAAGTACAACTATCTGGATAAGCATGATTAGCAGTATATGCATCTCTAGTTACAAAGGCATGGCTAGCATGGTAAACATAACTAACAACATGAGGTAGTTAGCATCATGATTATAATCAGTAGTAGAAATATAGTTATCAACATAATCATGGCTATTATATGTACACATCTACAATCTTAAGCATATCCACAAAATAAGTATATTTGCTATCTATTTATTGCACTAAACATCATCTTTATGTAAAGATAACAAACAAGGGTTATCATCCAATGTGAAACGTTGTGTATAATCCTAAACAAATATGCTACATGACTGTATTACATATTTTATTATGCTCCGAGGAATTTGAATTGTACCATTAAAAGTCCAACCAACCCCTACAAAGGGCTATTTAGTTTCGTACAAGATCAAGGAGTGCCGATATCCTAAGATCTCTTCCCCTCGCTCAGTATGAGTAAAAAGGCAGTGTCATATCAGTCAAAGCTGCCACCACAACAACATATAGTCAAGCTGCTAACCACTAGTCTGCCCTTGGTACAGGCCACAACACTAGAAACCAGGGTATACAAACCCAATCACTAAGGTACAACCACAGTTTTCCTCTAATCACATCATGTTATAACCATCGAGACACGACCACAACCATTCTCAATCACATCAGATGTATGAGGCATGACCATAGCCAACATCCACAATCTACATTGTGGATGAAAAGTATATATCCTCAATCTACCACCCCCACATACTCAATAGTATGTGCTCCGCGTTTCCCTTAGGAATACTCATTTCACCATCCAACAAGTTCTGACACTGAAGATGGTTCTACGACACACGACAATACAAGATTAGAGTTGCACTTAATTAGTTATGCCAATTGGGTGAATTAAGGCTTCATCAAACAAGTGGACATACAAACCCTAATTCACTTCTATCAAGCATATAAATATCACAACTTTATAAAAATATAAAATGTGTGAAACATAATTTCTCATCTCATCCTCACATGGTACTATTCACTTGCCATTCATGAGACCACACTAGTCATCATACTATCACAAGATATAAATCCTTTTCACAATATCACAGGGTATCAACCCTTATCAACATAAGAGGATTACACCTCATGAAGGGCTCAACCATGCCCAAAGGTCATTAAGACCATCATATTATTCCCTATAAGATCATCATTATCTTTGCATGCCTTATAACAAGGCTCAAAAACATCACTTACATATAATGTACCAGATCAACACAATATTGCATTAATGAGATAGGAGATATTCATAAACAATCATAGTAGGGTTATATTATCATTAAGAAAATTCCTTTATTACATCAACATGCAAGGAATCTAGATATGATTAACCCTCATCATATTCATAATGCACATATTTCGCATAAGTAAGTATCAACCATGTGTCTATGACAACCACCAATTAACACATTAAGGTTATGATCATGTTAAGGAGGTTATTCCACCATCATTCCATCATATAAGAATGTAAAACATGAATACTCATATTTATCTATTTGCATTAGAGTCAGGTTCAACATGATAAATTATATCAATGCTACTAATCAACACTTATACCCAAACCCTAACTCACGACATCCCCATTGGATCATGGATGCATAAGTTGAAGCATCACCATAACATTTCATACTATTCTCAAGTATGAACCCACACATAAATCAAGGTGTAACCATCAAGTTATAGCATGCTAGGGTTTGAACAATAGTTACAGAGTACTCCATGATTCTATTAGTCATTCAAGGACTATTCATATCCAATTACCATCATTTAGTTATATTAAAGATATGTATAACAAGCTATACCTCATTAGGGTTACATATCAACACAATATGATTATCATCCCTTCTATTCATATGAGTGAATAGGTAAGACTACCTTATTAAGGGTAACCCTACATTTGTTCCATCATCATTCAACCTATATCACCATACCACAATGTCACCCAGAACCATTGGATGTTTAAAAGGTAAGACCATTGGTTGTTTACATAAGTAAACACCTTGGATAAAACACCTATGAAGTCCTTGATTTGTGCTCTATAAAGATTCACCATTAACCCTAGACATCCCTTGATGAACAACACAAAAATTTCCACTGAGAGTAGGGTAAAACCCACAATTGACTGTTCATTTAAAACAAGCCATCCATTGTCAACAAGTAAGCTCCTTAAGTTGATCATATAAAGGAAACCATCCAAATCACATTATTAGGACCAACATATTACATTATCAATCATTCCACTTTATTGGAGGAATAAACATTATATCTTGACCATTGGGTCAAGTTCATATATTAAAACCATCAATTATAATATAGTTCCGACCATTGCATCAAATTACCCAATAAACCATTGGTCTAAGGATTAATTGATGATACAACTATATAATTAACTCACCATAGGTTTTGGAGACCTGATACACCATCATTAGTGACCATTAAGTCACCATAGGTTGTTAGATCAGCACTATATTCATTAATCAATATCAAATATCAAACTAATATCACCATTGATTGATAGCATCATTAGGGTACTTAGTTGTTAATTACTAGGCTTCTAATTAGGCCAAAACATAACCTAAGGGGTGAATGTCAGTTGACACCCTTGGTTACCACCATCAATTGTCATGAAGACAATACCATAGGGTTGTTACAATGGTACCATCATCGGGTCATGGGTTTATAGAAGAAATCAGCTTAAAACCCTAAAATTGACCATTGGTTGATAGGTGCTTAGCACCATAGCTTGTCAAACCAACCTGATACAAGTAATATTATACCTTAGGAATAACGTAAACATGATCACAGGTTCATCTATAACTGAATTTAGAACATGGAACATTATAAAAATCGAAATCCAAGTCAACCATACCTTTTTAGTGCATGGATCATCATTTTCAAGCAAGAACATGATCTAGAAAGCTTATGGTAAGAAATAAACGTGGAGAAAGTTATTAAACTTGTCTTTAATAAGAAGATGAAACCCCTTACAGAAGAAATATTGAGCAGGTAGGGTAGAAAATCCAAGAATAAGCTATGAACTCGTTCATCTAGCACCTTTCTTCATCAAATGAGCAAACCCTAAGCATAAGGAGCAAGAAAGGTAGGGTTTTAGAGATTTAGAGCAATTTATACCATGGAACAGCAAGGTTATGACCTGGAGGAAGGTCTAAGGAAGGAAAAGAACAAGAGAAATGGAGAAGGAAGAAAGAAAATAACGTGCCTTGGTCAAAATCCCTATAAGATGATGTTGGAAACCCTAGGTAGGGCTAAATGGAGCTCTAGGAGACCTTCTTCTCCAAAAAGAGGTTGTCTTATACCTTAGAGCACTTAGTTGTACAGTAAAACAGAGTGGAGTCATTTATCTAGGTTGGAGGAAAGAGAAAGCAAGCATAGATTCGTAGTTGGGAAAGGAAGAGGTAAATATAGCCCATGGATAAGGATGGAAGCAAGCATGAGGTGTAAAGTTAGCTTCCCCATGTGTCTATGCCCTTAAACTATTAAGAATATACAAGCACACACACAAGCAGCTCCCCCACCGTCCTTATAGACATGCTTATCTTTCCTTTGTTGAATTTCGCAGCCAATCACATAATTCATTAGTTGATAGCTACTAAAGGTAGCTCATCCGTGAAGGGGTAAACCCTAAAATACCCTTAGAGAAAACACCTTCAAACCAAGGATTAAATAGGTTCCCCATGGCTCAAAAAGCTCAATAATGATGAGATAATATACAAGGAACATAATGTAAGTGATAAATTTCAAATAAAACCTCTCAATTGGGTAAATTGAATAAATGTCCAAAATGTGCATAAAATTGCATAACTTGCTCAAACATTGTACAAATTGGACCAAATTTGAAACTTAAGCTTTTATTATGATTTCAAAGCATATCAAAAGGTTTTATTAGGGTTATAAGAATTAAATTTGGTAATTAATCTTATTCAACTCATTAAGCAAGTTCAAGGGCTTTACAAATAATATGTTTACCCAACATTATAGCTCCATCTTCAACAAAAGCAATTCTAGCCAATCCCATGAGCATTGTTGGGACCTCCATAAGTTGTAGAACTACACATTGTAAGTAAATTCACTTTGATGACTAGCAAATAAATCTATGAAATTGTTAAAAATGTTGATAATGACAAATCCCTAGGCCTGATGGGTTCAATGCCCATTTCTACAAGACGACTTGGGACATCATTGGAAGGGACGTCTGTGAAACAATTAATTTTTCTTCTTGAATGGAAGAATATAAAATAGGTAATGATGCATACATTTCCCTTGTCCTCATGTTAAAGAAACATACTAAGATTGCAGACTGGAGGCTGACTTTGTTACGAAACTTTGGCTACAAGATCATAGCCAAGATTCTAGCTAATTCCCTAAGGAATTCCCTTCATGAGATGATCATCCTGAACTAGTGCGTGTTTGTGAAGGGGTGCCACATATCATATGATATCCGTTTGGCAAATGAATTAGTCCATGACTTCTACAAGACAAGCAAGAAACACATGAAATGTTTAAAAGCAAATTTAAACAAGGCATTCAGTTCTATCAGTAGAGAGCACATCCTAAATGTGATGAAGGGCATGGGTTTCCCATCATGCTGGTTATAGTGGATTTGAGAATGTCTCTATTTTGCCTCCTTCCAAGCCGTCATCAAAGAAGACACCTCTCTTATCATCAAATCCTCAAGAGGTATCTGTCAAGGACACCCTCTGGCACCCTGTCTATTTTTCATAGATATGCAAGGGCTTACCTCCTTCCTAAATTAAGATACAATTGACAGTAAGATAACCCCTATTTTCTCTTGATGAATGGGTATATCCCACATAGTTTTGTATAAGATCTCCTCCTATCTACTAAAGCAAATGAAACAAACACCACGAGCATCATCAACTACTTGAGAAACTTTGACACGATGTTGAGTTTGGAACTTGACCCCATCAATATCCAACTTCTCCTAAGTGACAATGTCCCTCCTCAGATCAATTTTTTCATTGGAGTTGATAGAGTGAAGCTCTCCATTAGATACCTTGGAGTTCTCCTCTTCACATGATGCCTTATAAAGATCCTATGAAACCCACTCGTAGTCAAAATTTAAACAAAGTTGGGCTAATGAAATATTCTCCTACTATCAATGGTAGGCATATTGGAGCTATTTATCTCATTCCTTTCATCCTACCACATGTACTAGATATGTATTTTCCTCTCCCTAAAGAAGCCATGGAGGAGATTGAAATATTAAGCAAGCTTTTTCTATTGAGTGATAAGGAAGAGTCTCTCCATATCCACACTGTCACCTAGGAGATCATCTTCATACCTAAGATAGAAGGAGGATTTAGCACTAGAAGAGTTGAAGACTAGAGCAAAGTAAATATGCTTTGGAATTTCTGGTGTATCAAAGGACAACCCATGGATCCATTGTATTTACAATAGGTACATTTAAGACAACACAATTTGGTCGTTCTCATCCAAACCACATCATAGTTTGTACTAGAGGTCAGTCCTCAAATGTAGATTTTTTTTCCATCCTATGTTTATATACAATGTTAGTTCAGGCTCATCTATATCCTTATGGAAGGATCTGTGGGTGAACAAAAACTTTCTCGAAGATTGCATTAGAAATAACCAAATGTTGAAATTTGACTTTGATAAATCTAAACACATTGAGTTTATCATAAAAGACAGGAGGTGGGACATCCTGAAGGTATGTGGCACAGTTGAACTCTTTAAAGTCTACAATATGATACCTATTAAAGATGGAAATTCTACCTACGTTCTCAAAGACAAGACCATTTTTCTCTAAAGGGTGCTTGAAATCTCTATAGAAGCACACAACCTCTAGTCAATTGGGCATGAGAGATATGGAAAACAAGAGCCCCTATTGTTTCCAAATCCTAGTATAGAAAGTAATGCATTGAAAATTGATGTATGGAGATAGTTACAAAATAGAGGCTGCAACCTAGCATCTGGATACAACTATTGTAAAAATAAGCAAATGAAACAGATTGCCACATTCTTTCAAGATGTGATTTTGCCAAAGAACTCTAGTCCAAAGCAAGAACATTCCAATGATACAGGAAGCAAAGAAGACATTATAATTTATGGTGGTCATAGAGTATGCACCACCATCCTTTCCACTCTTAGCCAAATATGGAGTGTCAAGAACATAGTCATTTTTGAAGAAAATACACCTTTTATTGATGTAGTATGGAAAAAAACTTTTTTAGATATAGAAATCCTCCTATTGCATATATATATTTCTTTCTTTTTGGGGTTTTCTTAGCTTACATATAATTACCAAAGTTGGGTTTTTCTTGATGAATTAGAAGAGTAACACACTTAATGATAAAAATAGAATAATGATGTTTTTAACCCAAAATTGTTAATCTTATATTGTAATGTTATCAAATCTTGGGCCCACCTCAATACTAGTGTCATGTATCCCCCCATGACACAATATCATCCCATGGACCCGTTCTTACTATGTTTATTCTTTATGGTACTACATATATGAATATGACCCCTTTCGAGTGAAGTATGATTTGACCTTAATTCATGTGCATCATTGGTCTCTTAGCTTACATATAATTACCAAAGTTGGGTTTTTCTTTATGAATTAGAAGAGTAACACACTCAATGATAAAAATAGAATAATTAATTTTTTAACCCAAAATTGTTGATCTTACATCGTAATGTTATCAAATGTTGGGCCCACCTCAATACTAGTGTCATGTATCCCTCCATGACACAATATCATCCAATGGACCCATTCTTACTATATTCTTTCTTTATGGTACTAAATATATTAATATGACCCCTTTCGGGTGATGTATGATTTTACCTTAATTCATGTGCAAAATTGGTCTCTTCTAATACATAAAACCCCTTTATATGATTGAAATCAGTGACACCATGGTGACTAGAGACCCTAATGTCTAGGTTCACACTATGTTTTTGTAGTGATGTATGTGAACCTTTTCATATACTTATTCGCCTCATGTAACCTATACGACTTGAGTTGTGCTCTCATGACATTGAATTGTTATGGATTCTTTTCTCTTGTCCTATTCTCTTAAACCAGAGAACACTCTACCCTCATGATCCATTTAACATGAATGTCCCACTTAGGTCTTATTTTGGACCCTAATGATATAAATCTTACATGTTGGCTTTTTAAATGCATGTTGAATATGTTGGACTATGATGTTGGGATTTAGGGTAGTAGATATGGTAGATGAAACAAAAAGTTCATTTTGTATCCCAAACATTTATATCGTGTCAACAATGACTTATTTAGGAAAGAGGGCTTGTAAGGTGTACACTTGGTCCTAGATCAAGTCCAGTGATAATCCTTGCAACTATGTGCTTCTTTTATAAAGCAACACCTAGACGGTTGTCAGCGGTGACCTCCTGGTGTAGCACCACAAATGGTAGTTGATGATGTCCTCCTAGTATGGTAGCAACACCTCCATGCCTATATGGTAGTCCATGCTTATCACTGGGAACTCTTCATCGCTCTTGCTACACCCAATGGGAAGGAATTTTTTCCTTTTGATGTCAACATGCTAGCACTGACTTCTTCTCCTTGATAGTATCTACCTTTTATGAGTAAGACTTGCTCATGCTATCATATTACCACAACTATGAGAGGACAACACTTGTCATCATTAGTTGTATCATCTGAAAGCCTTGACTACCCATCTATTTATATGAGGTCAGGTTCAGGGTTTCTAGATCAACTGGGAGTTGAACAGACATATTTTCATGAATGTTTTGCTGCATCAAATACTCAAATGATGACAAGTCCCCATATCCTGATGGATTAAATGCCCACTTCTTCAAGAAAACATGGGATATAGTGGGCCATGATGTTTGCAGAGCAATCAAAGATTTCTTCCACAAAGGCAAACTATTAAAAGAGGCAAACAAGACATATATTTCCTTTATCCTGAAGGTGAAACAACCTAAGAAAACAAATGACTGGAGGCCTATATCTCTCTGTAATGTGATCTACAAGGTAATATATAAAATCCTTGCTAATCGACTTAGGGATATTATTCTTGACATTATAAGTCCAAATCAATCTGCATTTGTTAAAGGGAGACATATCTCCGATGCAATTCCATTGGAAAATGAAGTTATGCATGATTTCAATACATGCAAGGATCATACGTTCTATCTTAAATCCGACATTAATAAGGCTTATGATACAATTTATAGAAGCTATATGTAATATAAAATGATGTAACAATTCATGTTATAATTATATGTTCAATGGTGAACATGTGTGTATGGTTTTATTGTTGTTCATGTACATGTGTTATTGATTGTTTCCTTCTGAATCCCTTGATTTTCTCTTTCTTATCCTAGTGTATGGTGTTTAAATTGGGATTCTCATTGAGGTGAGGGTTTTAATTTAGATGTCACACATAATATTAAGTTTTAGAAAATCCGGCGACGTCACACTATATACTTGAAGTTATGCAGGCGATGGATTTTCTCGAGTGCTAGCTTCAATGGGTCAGAGAATGTCTGTACACCCCCTCTTTCCAAGTCTTGGTCAATGGGGCTCCCACTAAATTCATCTATGCCTCCAGAGGCATAAGACAAGGTTACCCACTCGTGCCTTATCTGTTTGTCATAGGGATGGAGGGCCTTACTTCAATACTCAACAATGCTATTGAGGAAAAGAAGTTCAAGCCTCTTGTGACTCACAACAATTCCTTGTCTCATATTCTTTTTGCTACTGACCTTTTGATTCTTGCTCAAGCTTCAGAACAAGATGCAAAGGGAGTGATGGAATGCCTCCAACTGTTTAATGGATTTTTGGGACTCAACCTAAATCCAACAAAAAGCCAACTCTTCATGAGTAAATATGCTCCTAGCATTGTTAGCACAACGATGAGGGTGGAGAAAACTAATCTTCCTATGGGATATTGGGATTGCCTTTGTTTACTGGGAGACTCACCAAAATCATGTGTACACCCCTGATTGGTAAAATAAAAAACAAATTAGATTCATGGAAATCCAAGCTTCTCTCAAAGGCTAGAAGACTAGAGCTCATTATGTCTACTCTGTCTGCTTACCATCTATTTTGGATAGGTACCTGTCCTCTTTGTAGGGGGACTATGGACAATATTGATAGGTTGTGCATTTCATTCTTGTGGGGTGATACTGAAAGCCCAAGGAAAATTGATTCTATTTCGTGGGACAATATATGCAGTCCTAAGTTTGAAGGTGGACTTGGCATTCACTCTATAGAAGCTTGGAGCCAGGCAGGTCTTACTAAACTGCTTTGGGACATTGCCAATTGCAAGAAAAACCTATGGTTATGTTGGATCCATAGCCACTACTTGAAAAATGATTCTTTGTGGTCTTACAAGTAGAAATATAATGGCAGCTGGATGTGGGAGCCTATCCTAAGGCATCGTGACAACCTCATTCATAAGGTTAGATTTAAAGTTAGGATTGGAAACTCTATCTACCTATGGAAAGATCCGTGGGTTCGTGGTGCTTTTCTCAACTCATTTGTGGGAGATGGTCTTATTCCTAGAAATGGTTTGGGTCCTTACCAGAAGCTAAATTCCTTGATTTCTGAAGGTAATTGGAGGTTCCCGACTGTCGGAGGATTGGCTAAGTTTTCTACTTTTTGTCAATCTATTCTCATTACAACTTCAAATCAGTGTTTCTTTGAAGGGATGGACTCCTTCTCCCTCAAAGGAGCCTGGAACCTATGTAGGGTACATAAACCAGAGATGACTTGGGCTCGGTGGATCTGGAAACTCAAGATTCCATACAAAGTTAAATTATTCCGTTGGAAAATGTTTAAAGGGAAGTTGGTTATTGAAGTTTTTCTTCAAACTAGGGGGTTCTGCCTAGACTCCACATGCTCTTTATGTAATCTTGCAACCTAGGATGAATCACATGTTCTTTGGAGCTGTCAATATGCCCAAGAAGTATGGGATAGAGCTAAGTTGCGTTTTACAGGAAGTCCTACCAATAAAAGCCAGCTTATCAGTTTGGTCAATTCAAAGGAAAAGCAACTAAGTATGCTTATACTATACCATATCTAGTCTGCTAGAAAAAATTTCATTTTTGAAGAAAATTTCTCAACCGAAGCAGACTTGGCAGAAAGCCGATGTAGACTTGAGCTGTGTCACAGAACAGTTCTTACCCCAATCCCAATCCTACTGTCGAAACAATAGAAAAAGGATTAAAGTGCCTATCCTTGAGTGGCCCCGTAGGATCTAACACACTGGCATATACAATAAGAAATAAAACTCAAAAACTGGATATATAAATAACAAACTAACCCAATATGGAGATATATCTGATTTATCTTTGTCATCAGAGTGTATGAGTGCGGAAGCGATCTTATTCAAATATTCCATTGGTATTACCTAAAATCAATAAAATCAAGACACAATCATGCAATTTCATGGTACACTATCAAAAACAAGTAAAACAATTTATAAGAAAATATGTATACTTGGCAGGACTTATATTTCAAGAGAATAATAAGCGATTTGCAAATCCAACATTTATTCGACAAGTTTTTCAAGTAATTCAACTTTTATTATGCGTTCCCATTATGCTGTAATTCGAGAAGCATTCTTATATATTTTTGTGTGACTTTATCACCCCAACGCGATGGAGTAAGTCACTGGGCTCCTTCTCACCATAGGAACATAGGAGGCCAATGTACAAGTCCCACCTCCAATGAGCTGGTTGTTGTACCCAATATCAACATTATCAACATTATCAATATCATCATCATTATCAATATACGGGCAGTCATAATGGGCATGCAATTTATGTTTTCATGTTTTTCAAAATAGAGTATAGAAAAACAGAAGACTAATCATAGGGAACAGTAGCTCATCCAAATAAATAGCCAAGTATACAATCAAGAGATACATAAAAGTATCTACAATACAACCAAGGAGGAGTCGTATAATAGCGTACTTTTCACCGAGGATTTTGAGTATAATCAATATTTGAATCAATACGTCAACCCTTTGAGTTAGATCCTAAATCATCAGGATTGGATCAAAGGTCAAGATCATGATGTTCATAAAATCATGTTTTAACATTCGAGATTAGGGTTACATTTTCCTTGGTCAACCTTAGGGTTAGGTGATCCACTTATGATCCATAATATTTCAATATGTCTAACAAAGTGTCAAGAATATTTCAAGTGTGGATGACCTACTTAGGTTTTCCAGGATCATATATGTAAACCCTAATTTTATGATCATTATCCAAGTCATTATCAAATTATAGATCATCATCATGATACTTAGCATCAGTGGTATTCAAGATTAGATCAAGTTCTGATTATAATTATGAGTAAAACAAAGATTAACTTTTAGGTCAATAGATCAAGATATTCCATAAGATTTGGATCAATCATATTATCAAGATAATATCAAAATTACCTTCAGGCATAAGATTAATATTCAAAGGTGATTAAGACAACAAGACTAGATCTAGTATAGACAAGTATGATTTCATGTCTCAAGATAATCATCAGAGTCCAAAACTAGGGTTTTCAACATTTAATCATGATTAACCACAAATAGAGTCATTTAGACAATTTACATAATCAATAGATGAAGATTTAGGTAGATAAGTGAGCATAGTTTGGAATCAGGTTTCAAAATTATTTTTAATAGGTTTATTGGATTTTCCTGATAAAAATTGACTATTTGTTCATCATTTTTGGAGTTCAGATGCATTTTCTATGATTTAAACAAGATCTGGGCATTTACTTTGAATTTCTGAATAGAGAGGAGATATTTACCTTATTTGTGAAAAAGGATGGCCGCACGATGCATGATGGATGGCCAAGATTGAGCCGCATAGACGAGGCAGTTTGCTTGGTTCAGGATCCAGTTCAGAACTTTAATTTGACGACCCATTGCTTGATTTCTCAGTTTGAACAATGGTTTGTTGGGCCGGTTGGTTTCCCTTCCGAACCAGCAGCTAGCAGGATCCTCCCTCGCGCAGGCTTCTGTGAGGTCCAGGAAGTGCGATGGAGGAGCCCGCCGATGCTTCAGGAGGTTGGGAGCAGGAGGGGCGGATGGTGGCAGCAAGAACGCCGCCCGATCTCGGCTTGGCCCCGCGGACTAGATGGGGCCCATATAATTGGGATAGGAATTGAGGAGCATGGACGCCCGATCTGGGCCGTGCGGTGGCGCTGCTTGGTGCAGTAGGTGGCCAAGGGAGGAAAAATGAGAGAGGGAGCATGAGAGAGCAATGTGAGGTGCCGCTCATGATCGTGGAAGCGAACTGAAGCCGATGGCAGGGTTTAAATAGTGATTCAAGGCTAGGTTTAGGGTTAAATCAAAATTTGAAATGGCCATGGCTGTTAGAGTGAGAGGGGAGACCAAAGAGCTTGTTTTGGCGGCTAGACAGACCACAAAAGATGGTCAATATAGGATTCATAGGGTTTGTATTTGCGAGGGGAGCGTTTCCTCTCGATCAGATTCTCAAATCGGGTCAAAAATGAGCCAAAACCATGTGTCGATCCCCTTAACTTCCTCCCCGTTGATTGCGGGAGGTAGGGGACGACCTCCTAGCTGCTTGATCGGGCTGCGATCAGAGGATGCCCGATCTAAGGGTCTAGAATCGCCCCTCTGCTGGAGGATAGGATCGTTGACTTGGAAATAGTCAGAAAAGAGCAAAAATAAAAGGGTTTTTGAGCATTGAACTTCGAAAAATCATAAGAAATAGTAGGAATGTCCAATTGTTCTCAAATTTGGACCACAACTTCAAAACAATGTGGAGAATATATACAAAAAGTTTGAGGACAATGTGATGAATTTTTATTGACCAATTTTCTTATTTGGACAAAGTGTTCAATTAATCAAATTTAAGGTGTTATAATGTGTATAAAATTCACATTGATCACCATATTTTGTATTTGAGTCTAAACATTGATTATGAAGACAAGAAAAATAATTTGGGACCATTAGTAAGTATAATGAGGGCAAAAGAGTAATTATCTCATTATTTTGCTAAAATCCACTTTGTCACATCCTTCCCTCCTTAAAAAGGAATTTTGTCCCCAAAATTCAAAAACATCATCAAAAATCATGATTATTCGACGTAAGTGATTTCCTCAAATATTGGGGTATCCTCAAGTATAAAATCAAAATCATGTCCTCAATTTTCAAGTAATCCAATGATTATAATTGGGATTCCATGTTCCATATCATAACCAACTTGGTACTGACACCATTTCATCATCACACAATTGAGTATCAGGATTAATGCATATATTGTTCACAATTATCATATGAGTCACAAATATGGAAAGCATCCTATTGATCACAAATTTGGAGAGATCATATCTTAGGTCAAACAAATATAGTTTCTTGTATCAAGTGTATAAGGTGACTTTCAATCCCAAAATCTCAGGGTCTTAGCTTCTACGTTGGCCTAGGTGGGGTTATACATCCATGATTTGAGATTTCATATTTCAACATTTCAAGACAACATCATACTTTCGATACCACTATTTTGAGCTCAAAATCAATGGGAAGGTCCCACCTAGTCCTAATGAGAGCTAAACCCTAAGTCATAAATCGAAGGAGTCAGTATAGTCATTACTTCAAAAAAAAATCAAAATTTGGGATTTTTGAAGTCATTAGTCTTATATCTCAATGTACAAATAGTGTGATCATAGGATTTGTAGATTGATAATCATAAGTCACAAGTCCATTTATCAATATCAAGAGTCAAGATTTTAGACATCAAAAGTCATAAATCCTAAATTTTATCATATGTATAGATATTCCAAAGCTAGGGTTTATATTCGTATTTATACCTTAGGGGAGATCACTCATCTATATTCAATTTTAGCAACAATATTCAAGCAATATTTGATCAACATGTCAAAATTTCATTATCATGGTTTCCAAGGTTGATGAATGATCTAGACGTAGGTCTATCTAGGAAGTCAACCTCAAGCTAGAGTCAATATTGCCATATGTCAAGGTCATTATCGTATCAATATTTAAGATTGAGTATCAACCATGATTTTAACCTATTAGGCTTAGGTCCACCAATACAAATAGGGTGGAAGGGAATACCTTTCCAAGTTCTAAATAATCAACAATATGAAAATTTAGAGGTAGTCAAAATAGGGATGTGACCTAGGTTAGGGGTCATGAGTCAACTACCACCCTAATCTGGCACATTACTAACTTCAGTCATTACCAATTGAGTTTATTCAAATAGGGAGAGTATCAATGATTAAATCGTATATATCAAGTCATAAGATCAAAATTCTAGATAATAGGGAAATAATGTCAAGATTTGCAATTCTTTCCTTTCCTGATCAAGGTAGTGATATAATTTGGAAATCAAGGATTTGAATTGGGCATTCGAGGAATTAGAGCATAATAGTGCAAAATCTAGGCCCATCATCATCATATCAAAATCGAGATTGCAAAAGGCATAAATAGTCAATAGGGCAACTGCTTTTTGCATCATAGTCTTATGATTTTGTGAGTTTTAGACTTAGTCATTTGATAGCATGGTCAAGGTGTGTATAAAATAGGATACGATTTTGCTTAATTATGTTTGAAGTTTAATCAATAATAGGGCAACATGGGTTTAATCAAATAGGGACCTTATCAACAATAAGGTATAGGGTATAAGTCATCCTTATTTCACCATATCATAACCTCAAACATAGTCAAAATTGAGTGTTCATGATATTAGGATCATACATGACTATTTGGTTTCAAAATTAACTGATCAAAATCGAGTTTTCAAATTCAGGTCAGATCATAGTATCAACTTTCAAAAAAAAAATAACAATATTCATTTTCCCATGCATAAGCTACCAATAATCGAGATATCAAGTGGTAAAAGGTCATGAGAAGGACCACATGATGAGATAAGAAGACTACCTAATCTTCATCTACATGGGTGGCTTAGGATTGTCCTTAAAGAAGAGATGAGATGCTAGAAGACTCTCTAGGGTTTCACAAGAGAACCTTTAGGTCCAATTCTGGATCAATTAAGGCCAGGTAGAGCGGGGAATCTCAGCCACCGTGAAGACGGATAGGAGAAATTATGTCAGGACCCCGAGCCTAGACACCTCAATTTTCACCATTATGGACTTTAGGGTTTCTTGGGTGTAAGAGATTTGAGAAATTATTTACTTAAAGTATATGGGAGTGTGAAAGCTCTGATACCAACTGTCACAGAACCGTTCTTACCCCAATCCTAGTCCTACTGTCGAAACAGTAGAAAAAGGATTGAAGCGCCCGTCCCTGAGTGGCCCCGTAGGATCCAACACACTGGCATATACCATAAGAAATAAAACTCAAAAACTGGATATTTAAATAACAAACTAACCCAATATGGAGATATATCTGATTTATCTTTTTCATCAGAGTGTATGAGTGCGGAAGCGATCTTATTCAAATATTCCATTGGTATTACCTAAAATCAATAAAATCAAGACACAATCATGCAATTGCGCGGTACACTATAAAAAACAAGTAAAACGGTTTATAAGAAAATATGTATACTTGGCAGGACTTATATTTTAAAAGAATAATAAGCAATTTGCAAATCCAACATTTATTCGACAAGTTTTTCAAGAAATTCAACTTTTATTACGAGTTCCCATTATGCTGTAATTCGAGAAGCATGCTTATATATTTTTGTGTGACTTTATCACCCCAACGCGATGGGGTAAGTGGTGCGCTCCCGCTAAAGGCTTGCAACATGTGCAATCCACGAGGTCGGGAGGCACGGGATGAGATGGGATCTTCTCTTTCAATATTTGTAAGGTCCCACACTATCTACCTACGTCTACTAAGACACTACGCCCGCAAGCACATGGGGTCGTGTCGTAGTATAGGTGAGGCGGAAAGTACGGGGTCGATCCATGAGGATAGATGGGGCGCTAGAGTTAGACAGCATGAGCTACATTCCTAGTGCGAAGAGTAGGGTTTTTAGGGTTTTAAGGTTGATTGTTGGTTGATTAAACTAAGAGAGCGAGTAAGAAATGCAAAAAGGCAACTAAATTATGAAAGTGCAAGCAAACTAGCAAACTAAGTGATCCAACTAACTAAGCAGGAACAAGAAGGCCACTAGCCACTCTAGCCTTTAGAAGGCCCTAGGAAATTGCATCACTCTCACTTACACTAGCCACTTAAATCTCACACTCATTTGTAAGAGGGGGGGTGTGTATGTAGGAACAAAGGGGGCTAGCTAGGGATCCACTAATTGGACCTAGGAGCCATTCCTAAGATTGCCACATACACCCCAATTCCCCCTAGAAATGAAGTGTCATCAAAAACCTCAAAACAAGCAATCCATACAAGAAGCACAAACCACATGCAATAAGATAGGAAAAGAGGTGGAAGCAGGAAGTAATCATCATAAATATGAATTGAGTTCATTACAAGAATTTATCCCCCAACATGGTATCAAAGTAACATTTTAATCCCAAACAGCCCACCACAAGGGGACTTAGCTATACATGTTCATGAAAACAGGAAAAGAAGGGGGTAGAAGAGGAAGAAAATCCATGAAGCTTGATGAAGTGGCCTTCTTCTTCACCTCCAAGCAGCTGCAGACGTCCTCCCTCCTCCAATGGTGCAGGGGTGCATGAAAATGGTGGAATGGATGGATAGAAACCTAGAGAAACTAGGTTTCTACGGTGGAAATGAGTGGAAAGTGGGTGGAAATGGGGTTGAATGCAAGGAAATGGGTGGATGGGAGCAGTGGATGCAAGGGAGCAGCTGGGTGACGGCTGAGGAGTGCTCTCTGTCGAGCCCTAGAAGCAACTAGTGCTTATATAGGAACTAGGGCTAAGTGGGGGCAAAATAGGAAAAACAGTGGAAAGTTGCATAGGGTAGGTGAGCACCACGGTCGTGGTGGGTGTACCACGGCCGTGGTGATGGTAGTGGGGGACGACCGTGGGGTGGTGAAATGGTAGTGGCCACGACCGTGGCGGAGTGCCACGGTCGTGGTGGGTAGCATGCACCACGGCCGTGTTGGGTAACACGGCCATTTTGGAGGAGTTGGGCTGACCGTGGGGAGGAGCCACGGGCGTCTTGATCAGCATCCACCACGGTCGTGGCTTTCTAGGCAACTTCCCTGTTGGAATTTGACTTTCTGGCAATCAATTCCCACGACCGTGGCAGGGTGCCATGGCCGTGGTGTCTTCAATGGCCACGGTCGTGGCTGGGAGGCCACGGTCGTGGGCGATCCAAGGATTTCCCTGTTGCAACCTGTTGGATTTTGGCAAAAAGCCATGACTGTGGCATTGGGGCCACAGCCGTGGTGAAGCTTGACTTCTTGATTTCTCTTCTTACTTTGTCAATTTCGGATGTCTTTGCTCGGGGGCGAGTCTTGGCCACTGGAGGTAGGTTGAGGGAGACTTTGGGGCCTTCTTTGGGTCCCTCTCTCTCCCTCGTCCATCTAAGCATGGTCCAAGTACCTGAAAAACAGTGCAAAGAACATCCATAAGCATATTTGCAATAATAATCATATTGGGGGAAAATACTTGTAATCTAACATGTTTAGATGCAACTTAAATACAAAATGGTACATGATGGAGCCCTAAAATAGGGCTGCATCACCACCCCAAACTTAAAACATACTTGTCCTCAAGTATGCTCCAACTTAATCTCTCTTTTCCGTTCTTTTCAACAAAAACAAATGACAAATGCAAAGCAACAGAAAATTATCGAATATATGGTCTTGGAAATGACTAAGTGCATGTGTCTCACATCTCTCCTCTCCTTCTTTCACAATCCAATCATGAACTGAGCACTGAGCATACAAACTTCAAATATAAAGCATAGAAACACAAGTTGTCCATATGTCCTTTATGTTATTCTGGGTAGACCGTTTCATGTTGGTGTTAATCATGGGTGACTAGGAGCGTTGTTTCACTTTCATGCATTCAGTCTTATGCTTCAAACCACACTAGATGATCCACTTGGATGTAGAAAGGGTAAAGTGAGCTAGATTTGACGTTTTCTAGCTCAATGGGTATAAAAAGAGAAGAAAGGGTTGCGGTAAGATTTGGAATGCTTTTACACACTCTTCTTTTCTTTATTTGAATGCTCTTAAACAAGAGCATCCTTTTATTTTATTTTTTCTTTTCTTTTCTTTTTCTTTGCCCATGGTGTAGGTAGGGCGCAAGGTGGATAGAGTGAAGCGGGGGAATAAAGATGTGGCCACCCCAAACTTTTGGAGGTGGCCACGGCTAATATGTGCACTTTGGCATCTTTTTATGAGGCGGAGGGGTATGAAGATGGTGGAAGAAAAGTCGGATCAAAGAGGGGTCATCAGTGTAGTTTTCAACATACGATTCCCTGCATGAAAGCTAATTCAACACTTCACCAAGTAATATCACACCACATGATAGAATTAACACAATATTCATATCTCTACCAAGTGATTCCATTGGATTTAAGCGTTTGTCGCTTGCTCAATTCATGATTCAACCAAAAGCATTCACAGACTTAAGAGATGTGGTTCACATGTAAAAAGTCACAAACAAGACCATCTATCAATAAGATCTAAGAATATAGCATGCATTTGTCACAAGAGTAAACCATTTCATTTCAAACATTGGAGATTAAGTCAAAACATCCTATCGGAGCAAGAATATTCAAATCTGGGAAAAATTGGCCAAAATGGTGCCAATTTGCACTAAGTCACATCTAAACCTACTTTAGGGAATTTAAAAACATAAAGCAACAAATCCTACTTAACATGCACAAGAAATTATCAAAAACTACGTGAGAATGCGATGCATGGTAAGAAGAAGCAAAAAATTTGAAAAATTACTCAAAAATGCAGAAATCAACTACATGTATGCGTGAATGCAAGCAGGCACACAAGGTCAAGGTAATCGAGTATGGTAAGTCAGTCAAACTGTTTGATCATCTTGCAAAAATTCAGCACAAGGTACATAGAGAAAAATGCGGAGAAAGAAAGCTTACCGCCCGACCACCCCAAACTTTTAACTCATGATGTCCTCATCATGAAATAGAAGTTTAGACTAGTAGGGTAAAAATGTGTGGGGTTGCGAAAGGCAACCGGCGAGAGCTGGAGCGGTCAAAGTAACTTTTAGGTGAGCAGGACAGGGCCGCCACGGCCCTTTCTTCCTGTAGCTCCTCCATTGAGTTGCAATCTTTTCTTCCACTTTGACCTCCGTCTCGGCTAAACCCTTCAACATCGTCTTTTCTTTCTTGTGCTTGTGCTAAAATGATTCACAAACAGAAAAACTATCAAGAATAGTGTGTGTGTGTTTCTTGGAAATCAAAAGAAAGTATGGTAAAAATAAGGTTTGAGAATCTCAAACCATGTGGGTTGCCTCCCACTAGCGCTAAATTTATAGCCTTCAGTCGGGCTTGTTGCTCTTTTTCATCATGTATTGACACCCACAATGCCCTCTTCCTCTTCTACGGTGATCCTGTCGAGCGCTCTGATGACATGTGCTTCGTCCCAAAGAGTGTACATGGAATAGAAGTATGGGCTCGATCTCCACAGCTCCAGAGGGTCATGATAGCACAAACTCTCACCGAAGTCTTCATTGGCCAGCTCGTCTCTCTCTTCTTTGGTGAACATGAAGAAGTCGAACTTTTTCCTCTTGTAAGTAACTGTCTGCGTGCCCTTGCGGATGTTGATTTCTGTGCATGTGGAGGATAGGAAGGGCCTACCCAATATGATGTACTCTTCTCCATCAATCGTTGAGGTATCCACTATCAAGAAATCGGTCACATAGGCAACGTTCACCCTTTCATCCATCGACACTATTGTGTTCTGCATGATTCCCAAGGGCTTCCTCTTGGTTCCGTCACCTAAGATAATGGCACACTCCACTGGTTTCATTTTGTTTAGGCCAAGCCGTAGGTACATGCTCCATGGCATGAGGCTTGTCCTTGCACCTAAGTCGATGAGAGCGTGCTGGACGGGTTGTGTGCCAATGAAGCAAGAAATCAGAGGTACTCCTGGATCACCTCTCTTTTCTGGGAAGCCATTGTCATAGATGAAGTTTACAGATTTGGAGGCAACAATCTCCTCGGTCGGCAGTAGCACTAACTTTCTCCTTCCCATGCATATGTCCTTCATCAATGAGAAGAGTGATGTAATGCCTATTGTTCCCCGCTTCAAGTTTCCTAGGAGATTCATGACATTTCCGCCCCTTTTTTGGAGAGTCGAACCTTCATGGGGTTGCTTCCCGTCTTCATCAACTATCTCCACTGTACTGGATGGAACTTGCGGAGAGATGATGGTGACGCTCATCTCATGTAAAGGTCCTGGTTCCCATAAGGATATGGCTTCAAGCGCTGCTATGTCTATGGTAATTTCCGCATCCCCGAGTCAGGGTGGAACCAATGAGAGTGCCTCTACATTCACGTCTGGCGCAGTAGCAATCCGGGTGCACTTATCATTCCCTGGTGGTACTTGGGTGGTACTTTCTTCAGAGTATTCTTTATCTTTGCTAGATCCCTCAAGCATCGGGACTTTGTTTCCAACCTCAGTCACTTTCTTTTCCCTTTTTGCACAACATTAAGCAGTTTCTTCACTCCATATGATAGTGACCATACTCACTTGCTCATGTGAAGAAGGGGGAGCTTGTGAGGACGGAGGTGGTGGTGGTCTTTGCTGGGGAGGATTAGGATTTTGGAGTATGCAAGTTGGTTGTGGTGGAGGTGGAGGTTGGTAAGTATGTGGAGGTGGTGGTGGGTATTGGTAGTTTAGTGGGGGTTGGTGGGATGGCGGAGCATATGGGTGCGGTGGCCCTTGGTATTGTGGAAGTAAGGTAGCTTGGCCACATGGTGGGATGTATGCGGCTTGGCGGCAGTCACACAACTACCATCGCTGTTAGGATTTGTCATAGGTTGAGATGGCAGTCTCCCCTCTTCACAGAGAGCAAGTGAGATAGAAATTTGATCGAGCCTTTGCTCAAGACGGCTGATGTTCTGTCCTTGAGAAGACACTTCTCTCTTTACCTCATCTAGATTCCTCAGTCTCCCGAGTACTTCCTCTTCAAACTTTGAGTTGTAGCGTGGCTTTTGCTGCCCCTGTCCTTGCCCATCCTCATTTTGTTGTTTCCAAGAGAAATTTGGGTGGTTCCTCCAATTGGGAGTGTAGGATTGGGACATCAGTCCCTGGTTGTTGCGGCCACCAAAGGAATGTAAAGCGTTAACTTCCTCATCTACAGTGTCCACGACCATTGCGGGTTGGCTAGAAGAGCCACCCACTTGATTCTTCATCATTTGCATCATATCTGCCATCATTTTCATCATATCGGGGTTGGTGGCATTGCATGCGGGAGCCACGGAGGAAGGCGGAGGAGTGTAGTTCCGACCGCAATGCCCCCCTTTAGTGGAAGCTAGGTGGCGAGAATTCTCGGCGAGATGTTCAAACAGTGGCCATGAGTCCTCGGGCGGCTTGGCCATGAACGTGCCCCCGCAAGAAGAATCTACACTGTTTTGGCTCTGCTCCTCAAGCCCCGTGTAGAAGGCTTGAACCAGCTGCCAAAGCAGGACCTCATGATGAGGGCAGTCACAAAGCAACTTCTGGAATCTCTCCCACGCCTCGTGGAAGGGTTCGTTCTCTTTTTGGGCGAAGGACGTGATGCATCTTCTCATGTAGGATAACTTGGCTATTGGAAAGAACTTCTTCAGAAACTCATTCTTTACTTCATTCCATGTGACGAGCTCTGGCCTCGAGACGTACCACTCCTTGGCCTTCTTTTTTAGAGAGAAGGGAAAGAGCATTCTGCAGATCGAGTCGTCGGTGGCAGCCGGCGTGCGAAAGGTAGAACACGTTTCAAGGAATGCATCTATGTGGTGGTAGGGGTTCTCGTTCTCCATACCGAAGTATGTAGGGAGAAGCCCCAAGAGTGTCGGCGGGATGGAGAACTTTTGACCTGGCATATGGTCAACTAGAGTGGCGATGGGGGAGTTGTAGTTCCCCAGCGTGAAATACTCATGAAGTGGGCGATGTGGCGGTGGAACCTCCGGTGGTGGTTTGTTCTGTGCCATCTCGGCCTCTCGGTGTAGGTTGTGGCGAGCTTGATGTCTTCTTCTCCCAATCTCGGGGTCATAAACCACCAAGTCGGTGCAAGTCAAATGCGTGCTGCGCATGCACAACTATCACCTGCACAAATCACAAGCAAATAACAAGGAGACAAGTTAGCAAACCAATATGCAAGAGTAACACAAAGAATAAATAATAGCAATGGTGAGGGCAAAAGGAAAGGCTAAGCTACACTATCTAACTAGGCCGAGCGCCTCGATCCCCGACAACGGCGCCAGAAAGCTTGGTGCGCTCCCGCTAGAGGCTTGCAACAGGTGCAATCCACGAGGTCGGGAGGCACGGGATGAGATGGGATCTTCACTTTCGATATTTGTAAGGTCCCACACTAACTACCTACGTCTACTAAGACACTACGCCCGCAAGCGCACGGGGTCGTGTCGTAGTATAGGTGAGGCGGCAAGTACGGGGTCGATCCGCGAGGATAGAGGGGGCGCTAGAGTTAGATAGCGTGAGCTACGTTCCTAGTGCAGAGAGTAGGATTTTTAGGGTTTCAAGGTTGATTGTTGGTTGATTAAACTAAGAGAGCGAGTAAGAAATGCGAAAAGGCAACTAAATTATGAAAGAGCAATCAAACTAGCAAACTAAGTGATCCAACTAACTAAGCAGGAACAAGAAGGGTTACACTACTCTAGCAAGCCAAGGAGCAAAAACGAACTAAACTAACCACTAGCACGAGCAAAAGCCTAAGTTAACACGAAAGAGTAAAACCAAACAATTGACTAAGTTAAACTAAAGCAATTGAACTAAGCTAGCATTGACAAGCAGACTAAGCGATTAGGGTTTAAGCAAGGTGATTAAGGTGGGTGGGCCGTTTGGGAAATGTCACTTCGATTTTAGTTGGGGGAGTTCATTAAACATGCATGGTGCTCGATCCATGTCTAGATTACCAAACCAAACAACAAGGGCAATGTCATTAGAACATACCCTATACTACTACTAGAAGACTAGGGTTAGGTGTAGTTCTAGTGAGATTGGCCAAATCTAGGTTTCTAGGGTAAGTGATAGTGGACAATTGAGGGTTGAGGGTAAAGATGGGAGTGGAGATGAAGGGGGTAATCCTCATGCCACTAGCCACTCTAGCCTTTAGAAGGCCCTAGGAAATTGCATCACTCTCACTTACACTAGCCACTTAAATCTCACACTCATTTGTAAGAGGAGGGGTGTGTATGTAGGAACAAAGGGGGCTCGCTAGGGATCCACTAATTGGACCTAGGAGCCATTCCTAAGATTGCCACATACACCCCAATTCCCCCTAGAAATGAAGTGTCATAAAAAACCTCAAAACAAGCAATCCATACAAGAAGCACAAACCACATGCAATAAGATAGGAAAAGAGATGGAAGAAAGAAGTAATCATCATAAATATGAATTGAGTTCATTACAAGAATTTATCCCCCAACATGGTATCAAAGTAACATTTTAATCCCAAACAGCCCACCACAAGGGGGCTTAGCTATACATGTTCATGAAAACAGGAAAAGAAGGGGGTAGAAGAGGAAGAAACTCCATGAAGCTTGATGAAGTGGCCTTCTTCTTCACCTCCAAGTAGCTGCAGACGTCCTCCCTCCTCCAATGGTGCAGGGGTGCATGAAAATGGTGGAATGGATGGATAGAAACCTAGAGAAACTAGGTTTCTATGGTGGAAATGAGTGGAAAGTGGGTGGAAATGGGGTTTAATGCAAGGAAATGGGTGGATGGGAGCAATGGATGCAAGGGAGCAGCTGGGTGATGGCTGACGAGTGCTCTCTGTCGAGCCCTAGAAGAAACTAGTGCTTATATAGGAACTAGGGCTAAGTGGGGGCAAAATAGGAAAAACAGTGGAAAGTTGCATAGGGTAGGTGAGCACCACGGTCGTGGTGGGTGTACCACGGCCGTGGTGATGGTAGTGGGGGACGACCGTGGGGTGGTGAAATGGTAGTCGCCATGGATGTGACAGAGTGCCACGGTCGTGGTGGGTAGCATGCACCACGGCCGTGTTGGGTAACACGACCGTTTTGGAGGAGTTGGGATGACCGTGGGGAGGAGCCATGAGCGTCTTGATCAGCATCGGCCACGATCGTGGTGGCTTGGCCACAGTCGTGGCTTTCTAGGAAACTTCCCTGTTGGAATCTGACTTTCTGGCAATTAATTCCCACGACCGTGGCAGGGTGCCACGGCCGTGTTCTCTTCTACCGATCACGACCGTGCTGATGGCCACAACCATGGTGTCTTCAATGGCCACGGTCGTGGCTAGGAGGCCACGGTTGTGGGCGATCCAAGGATTTCCCTGTTGCAACCTGTTGGATTTTAGCAAAAAAGCCACAACCGTGGCATTGGGGCCACGGCTGTGGTGAAGCCTGACTTCTTGATTTCTCTTCTTACTTTGTCAATTTTGGATGTCTTTTCTCGGGGGCGAGTCTTGGCCACTGGAGGTAGGTTGAGGGAGACTTTGGGGCCTTCTTTGGGTCCCTTTCTCTCCCTCATCCATCTAAGCATGGTCCAAGTACCTGAAAAACAGTGCAAAGAACATCCATAAGCATATTTGCAATAATAATCATATTGGGGGAAAATACTTGTAATCTAACATGTTTAGATGCAACTTAAATACAAAATGGCACAGGATGGAGCCCTAAAACAGGGTTGCATCAGTAAGTCACTGGGCTCCTTCTCACCATAGGAACATAGGAGGCCAATGTACAAGTCCAATGAGGGGGTTGTTGTACCCAATATCAACATTATCAACATTATCAGTATCATCATCATTATCAATATACGGGCAGTCATAATGGGCATGCAATTTATGTTTTCATGTTTTTCAAAATAGAGTATAGAAAAATAGAAGACTAATCATAGGGAACAATAGCTCATCCAAATAAATAGCCAAGTATACAATCAAGAGATACATAAAAGTATCTACAATACAATCAAGGAGGAGTCGTATAATAGCGTACCTTTCACCAAGGATTTCAAGTATAATCAATATTTGAATCAATACGTCAACCCTTCGAGTCAGATCCTAAATCATCAGGATTGGATCAAAGGTCAAGATCATGATGTTCATAAAATCATGTTTTAAAATTCGAGAATAGGGTTACATTTTCCTTGGTCAACCTTAGGGTTAGGTGATCCACTTATAATCCATAATATTTCAATATGTCTAACAAAGTGTCAAGAATATTTCAAGTGTGGATGACCTACTTAGGTTTTCCAGGATCATATATGTAAACCCTAATTTTATGATCATTATCCAAGTCATTATCAAAATTTAGATCATCATCATGATACTTAGAATCAGTGGTGTTCAAGATTAGATCAAGTTCTGATTAGAATTATGAGTAAAACAAAGATTAACTTTTATGTCAATACATCAAGATATGCCATAAGATTTGGATCAATCATATTATCAAGATATCATCAAAATTACCTTCAGGCATAAGATTAATATTAAAAGTTGATTCAGACAACAAGATTAGATCTAGTATAGAAAAGTATGATTTCATGTCTCAAGATAATCATCAGAGTCCAAAACTAGGGTTTTCAGCATTTAATCATGATTAACCACAAATAGAGTCATTTAGACAATTTACATAATCAATAGATGAAGATTTAAGTATATAAGTGAGCATAGTTTGGAATCAGGTTTCAAAAGTAATTTTAACAGGTTCATTGGATTTTTTCTGATCAAAATTGACTATTTGTTTATCATTTTTGGAGTTCGGATGCATTTTCTATGATTTAAACAAGATCTGGGCATTTACTTTGAATTTCTGAATAGAGAGGAGATATTTACCTTATTTGCGAAAAAGGATGGCCGCACGATGCATGATGGATGGCCAAGATTGAGCTGCATAGATGAGGCGGTTTTCTTGGTTCAGGGTCTGGTTCAGAACTTTAATTTGTCGATCGATTGCTTGATTTCTCAGTTTGAACAACGGTTTGTTGGGCCGGTTGGTTTCCCTTCCGAACCAGTAGCTAGCAGGATCCTCCCTCGCACAGGCTTCCGTGAGATCCAGGAAGTGCGGCGGAGGACCCCGTCGGTGCTTCGGGAGGTTGGGAGCAGGAGGGGCAGATGGTGGCAGCAAGAACGCCGCCCGATCTCGGCTTGGCCCCGCGGACTAGATGGGGGCCATATAATAGGGATAGGAGGTGAGGAGCATGGACGCCCGATCTGGGCTGTGCGGTGGCGCTGCTTGGTGCAACAGGTGGCCAAGGGAGGAAAAACGAGAGAGGGAGCACGAGAGAGCAATGTGAGGTGCCGCTCATGATCGTGGAAGCGAACCGAAGCCGATGGCAGGGTTTAAATAGTGATTTGAGGCTAGGTTTAGGGTTAAATCAATATCTGAAACGGCCATGGCTGTCGGAGTGAGAGGGGAGACCAAAGAGATTATTTTGGTGGCTAGACAGACCACAAAAGATGGTCAATGTAGGATTCATAGGGCTTGTATTTGCGAGGGGAGCGTTTCCTCTCGATCAGATTCTCAAATCGGGTCAAAAATGAGCCAAAACCATGTGTCGATCCCCTTAACTTCCTCCCCGTTGATTGCGGGAGGTAGGGGACGACCTCCTGGCCGCTTGATCGGGCTGCGATCAGTGGATGCCCGATCTAAGGGTCCAAAATCGCCCCTCTGCTGGAGGATAGGATCGCTGACTTGGAAATAGTCAGAAAAGAGCAAAAATAAAAGGGTTTTTGAGCATTGAACTTCGAAAAATCATAAGAAATAGTAGGAATGTCCAATTGTTCTCAAATTTGGACCACAACTTCAAAACAATGTGGATAATATATACAAAAAGTTTGAGGACAATGTGATGAAGTTTTATTGACCAATTTTCTTATTTGGACAAAGTGTTCAATTAAACAAATTTAAGGTGTTATAATGTGTATAAAATTCACATTGATCACCATATTTTGTATTTGAGTCTAAACATTGATTATGAAGACAAGAAAAATAATTTGGGACCATTAGTAGGTATAATGAGGGCAAAAGAGTAATTATCTCATTATTTTGGTAAAATCCACTTTGTCACAAGCTGCTTTGCATAGATAGGAAACTTTCATAGATAATTTTACTTTGTTATGTCCTTTTTTCTATTATAACCACTTGTAAATGCTGGTTTGAAATAGTAATAGAAGAGCACACTTAATGATAAAAAAATGAATTTTGGGCTGTTGCAGATAATGAGTCGGTCGACTCAACACATGAGCCATTCAACTTCCACTGTAGTCATAAAATGGAGCATTCAGTCGACATATTGGAATGATTATCTATTTACAAACATATTGGCTTTCAATGTAGTGATTAATGCACAACATGATGTTAGCATCAATCCTTGATCTACTCTTACTAAATGTCTAGTTGGTCGATTGAAACTCTGAGTTGGTTGACTTGACTCATGAATTGGTCGACTCAACACTTGTGTTGGTTGACTCATATTACCAATCAACCAATTTTCAATCAATATTGTTTGAATTGACTCAAAACTTGAGTCGGTTGACTCACATGTCTAGTCAACCAATTTTTATCTAATGTTGTTTAAATCAAATACCTAAACACTTTAGTAATCAAGTTAAATCTCAATCATGAGTTAACTCCTATTCCATGTGCTTCCTATGTGTGTGACCTTATAGGTCCCAAATTACGTTGGTAGTGAATGTCCATAACCAATTTATGACATCACAAGCAATGTGTAGTATCTAGAAACACATCATTGCTACCAAAGTAATTAGAAAGTTGGAGAACAACTTCAACTTAGATATGTGATTAGTGTGTTGTGATTCTATAGTTCTTTTGTCTCAGATATCCATATTGAACTAGAGGCATGGAATCGTTCTTTTGTCTCAGATATCCAGATTGAACTAGAGGCATGGAATCATCAACCTCTTAATAATTCAATTAATGCTCCTTGAAGCATAGCACACTATATGAGATGCATTCGAGCTCACAAATCACATATTGATTCACATGAGTATGCCCATACATTTCTCAATCTTTCTTACCATAAAACCATAACATCAACTCCAACATGATGGACAAATCCTATCTACATCACTCACAATCAATCCTCATGTGTCACAATATTCCTGAGCATCACCTATATGGTAGCAATTATTCAAGGTCATGTTGGATGATGTTAAAAGATAGTGAACAACATGTGATGAGTGTAGTGACTTTAGGTCTAACAATCACAATCACCACTATCACATTGAGATGTGATTATGACTGCTATTCATGTATCACTTGTTAGGGTTGGTCTTCCCGGTACAATGTACTCTTACAAGTACCTATGTGTTTGATTTTATATCACACATCATGACAAATGAGATTCTTTCATCGAAAGACACACAATCTAGTCTTATGTATCATTGATATCTATATATTATTTCCACAATAATAACTGACTTGGAACGTAATAAGAATGTATATACATTTATCATACATTTGATCTCATTGTTCATGCCCTCAACCTAAAGACATATGTCATTGAGTAATATCATTCTCTAGACATATATCATGTTATATCATCATCTCATAATTAAACAAACATATAGATGGATTTACAATTATTATTAATAAAATCATTTACAAGATATTCCATTACAATCATCGTATGAATGACTCTTTAGTCATACATACCAACAAACCCCCGCTTGCACTTAGAGACAGACACCCACAAACTTAATCCCAAGTGACCTTACATGACCATCATGCTTCTGTTGTGAAATTTCTTTTGTTAAGGCTCAACGACATTGCTTTCAATTGGCATTCGAAAAATCTTTACATCTCCTTGCAATACGATCTCTCGTATGAGATGGAACTACCAAAGTATGTGTTTGGAATTCTGATGTGATCTAAGTTCCTTAGCTTGTTCAATATCTCCATTGTTGTCATAATATAACTCTACTTCATTACTAATGCTTGGAACCACCCCGAGTTCTGAGATGAACTTCTCGATCTAGACAACTTCCTTGTTGCATTAGATATAGAAATGTACTTAACCTCTATTGTAGAATAAAAAATTGTCTCTTGATAGGAACTCTTCTAGCTTACAACTGTGTTGTTAAGGTAAAACACAAATCTAGATTGTGATCAATTATCATCTTGTTAGTTTGGAAGTTTTCATCGGTGTAACCCCTTACCACCAACTCTTCCTCACCACCTTTGATAAGAAATTGATCCTTAGTTCTTCTCAAGTACTTAAGGATTTTTTTGATGATGGTCTAGTGACTTTCACTGAGATATAACTGATACCTTCTAGTCATACAAAAGGCATATGAGACATCAAGATGAGTACAAAACACTACATACATGATAGATCCAATTGTAGATGCATATCGAATATTACTCGTGCTTCCATTTTTTACAAGAATTGGGATATTAAACTCTAGGGATACTAACATTATGGGACATGTGTAAGTTTCATCTCTTTGGATTCTCCATGTTGAACCTCTTCAACACCTTATCAATATATGTGATCTGGCTTAGGCATAGAATGCTTCTAGATCTAGCTCTATAGTTATTGATTCCTAAAGTATATGATGCTTTGCCTAAATATTTCATAGAAAAGGTACTTCCCAACCAGATCTTCACCACCTATAAAGTAGGAATGTGATTTCCCATCAATAATATGCAATCTACATACAATATGAGGAGTACAACTATGCTCCCACTATCCTTCTTGTAAACACATGGTTCATCTTCATTTTGTCTAAAGCCAAACCCTTTGACTATTTTCTCGAATTGAAGATTCCAACTCTAAGATGCTTGCTTCTATCCATAGATTGACCTTTGTTGCTTACAAACTTTATTTGTGTCCTTTGAATTTCTAAAACCATCAGGTTGCATCATGTACACATCCTCAAGAGGATTCCCATTAAGGAATGTGGTTTTAGCATCCATCTTCCAAATCTCATAGTAATAATAAGCGGCAATGGAAATCATGATCCTGTATTTAATCATGGCAAATGGAGAAAAGATTTTCTCATAGTCAACACCTTGAACTTGTTTGAAACACTATACAACCAATTTGTCCTTATAGGTTTGTACATTACCATCCATGTCGGTCTTTTTCTTGAAGATCTATTTGCACCCTATGGGTTTTAATCCTTCGAGTGGATCCACCAAGGTCATACCTTATTTGTGTACTTGGATTTCTTCTCATATATTGTGGCCTCAAGCCATTTCTCAAACTCTAGTCCCTCAATAGCTTCTATGTAGGTTGTTGGCTCATCATATATGACTAACTCATTGCCTTTTTTAGTCACCAAATCTTTCAGGCTAAAGGCTTGTCCTACGAGACCTATGAGGTTCATGTGTCACAAGAGGAACTTCAGATTCCACTATAGTTTGTGAGCCTTCTTGTTCCTTATGTACCTATGAGGTTCAATGTTTTCTTGTAGTCTTTAACTTCTTTGATTTCTACTTTTCTCCCACTGATTCCTTTGGAAATAAATTCCTTTTCTAGGAATACAACATTCTTGGAAACAAACACTTTGTTGTTAGATGGAGCATAAAAGTAGTATCACCTTATTTATTTGGGATATCCAACAAAAAAACGTTTATCAAATTTAGCTTCAAGATTTTTGGAAAACTTCTTTCTCAGATAAGCTTCACATCACCAAATCTTCATAAAAGACACTTCGAGACTTTTCCCATTCAATATATCATATGGTGTCTTTTGAACCAATTTAGATGGAACATGATTAAGTGGAAACAAGGAGGTTTCTAAAACATATCCCCGGAATGAAATCAGAAGATAAAAAAAACTCATCATTTCTCACACCATATCTAGTAATGTGTGATTCCTTCTTTCTGATACACCATTATGTTGTGTTGTTCTAGGTGGAGTCCATTGTGATTAAATGCCATAATCTCATAGAAGGTCCTCAAGCTCTTAGTCCACCTCGATCAAAACCAAATTCTAACTTTCTTTTACCAAGTTGGTTATGTACTTCATGTAGGGAAATATGGCATCCAGTAGGTAGAAGAAACAATTTTTTTACTTCCATATTCCCCATTAAACTAGAGTATCGTGTCAACAACTATGAAATAGAAAGTATAGTTTATAGGATATACCTAGTCCTGAAGCAAGTCCAATGACAATCTCCTCATCATGGTGTGCGCCTTTTCTTCTAGTCGCACTCAAACATCATTTGTGTCGGCCTCCTGGTTGATCACCATATTCATCAAGTTGACTTTGTACTCCTAGCAGTAGGAAACAACCTTCATGCTTATATGTAACTCCACACGGATAACCTAGAACTCGTATCATTCTACTAGAATAGACAGGAAGGAGTTATCCCTGCTATTGGTGTACTAGTCACCAACTTGCTCTCCCACAATTGTTCTCCCTTGCTATCCCTCCCTTTATTGGGTAGGACTTGCTCAAGTTCTCTCGGTTACCCAAACCGGTAAAGACAAAAAATTAATAGAATCAATTGAGTTGTGTCTCTGGGAAGCCCCTAGTACCCCTCTATTTATAGGAGGGTTAGGGTCATGTTAGTATGTATGCCCAGAGAGCCAATAATATGATGATTGTAATTGCATAACTTGTACATGATTTGATTATTAATAAAGGCAATCTTCCAATTTATTCTGTTCATTCATTTTTTAGATAATGAAATAACATAATAAATGTCTAGAGAATGATATTACTCAATGACGTATGCCTTCAGGCTGAGGACCTAAACAATGAGATCATACATATGTTACGAGTATATGCATTCTTGTTATGTCCTTGACCAGCTGTTATCGTGGAAGGTAAATAAACAAAATTAACACAAAAGATTAGAGTGTGAGTTGGTTGATGATAGAATCTCATTAGTCATGATATGGAGATATCAAACCAAGAACACAGATACATGTTAGAGAACAGTGTATTGGATAGACCCATCATGAGAATGACACATGGAAACCATTACCATGGTAGTAATAGTCAACTCTTATAGTGATGGTGGTGTTTGTGGTTTATAGACCTAAAATCACTGCACTCATCACACATCATTCGGTATGCTTTGACATCATAAAACACAATCCTAAAACATGGGTTGTTATAAAGGTGATGATTGGCTGACTGTGACACATGGGGATTGACTATGAATCATAGAGATGGGATTTGTCCCTCCTATAGGAGTATGATATCCAAGGCCACTTGAGTTAGCGAGACTGAGAAATACATGGCCATGTACATGTGACTCAATATATGATATTGAGCTTATAAATATCTAATACAATCTTCTATAGCAAGAAACATAGATTGAATGTTGGAGAGGTTGACAGATCCATGCCTCAAGTTCAATCTGGATATCAGTGACAAAGGAACTATCCAAACACTATATCACCATACACAAATTGTAGGTTGAAATTGTTCTCCAAATTTTCATTTAGTTGGGTAGCAATAATGTCTGACTAGGCATTACTCATTGCTTGTTATGTTATAAGTTGTTGTAGACATTCATAACCAATGTAATATAGGACCTATATTGTCACACACATAGAAAACCATTTTGAATAGGAGTTTGATCTTGAATGATTATTGGATTGATTAATAAAGTGTTTTGATACTCGATTCACACAACAAATCATCTAACTGGATTGCCAAACGATCAGTTCAAGTGTTGAGACAATCATTTGGAGTGTCAGGCTGATTGTATTGTACATGGGCTGAAATTCTATTTGACCCGAGTTGTGAGACACCCATCTCTCTTGTGTGAGACGGACGTATGGCATGGTGTGAGATGCCTATATCATCTGCACCAAACATCTAATTCAAGGGTGCTATTTGATTACATCAAGGATTGGTGTTGACGTCATGTTATGCATTAATTTAAATCGAATTGCTGAAACATGTACAAAACCAGGAAACTGAAAAAATGACCATCTCGCATGTCTGACTGTCGTTTCAACTGCCATAGGCTGTGAACATTCCAGAATTATTGTGAAAATTTTAGATCTACCAATATCTTCCACTCCTACACAGACTGGGAAACTTGAACCTAACCTCTACTATAAATAGAGGGGTACTGGGGGCTTCCCAGAGCACAACATAGACAATTGAGAATTATAAAAGTTATATTCAATAATAAAGTGAACAAGAGTTGTTAAAAGGAAATGTTTCAAGTAAAATTAAAAGGTGATTGGCTCTAAGTACAAGTGGTAGTCTGTTGGTATGTATGCCCATAAAGACAATCATATGATGATTGGATTGGCATATGTTTTGATTGATTTGATAAACATCAAAGGTAAGCTTCCAATTTATTCTAGCTCAATTGATTATGAGATAAATGATGGAGCAAAATGAATGTCTAAAGAATGACAATACTCAATGACGTATGTCTTCAGGTTGAGGACCTAAACAATGAGATACATATGCTAAGAGTATGTACATTCTTGTTATGTCCGTAGTCAAATGTCATTGTGGAAGGTTGATAGACAACAATGACACATCAATACTAGAGTGTGTGTTGGTTGATGACAGTGTCTCATTAGTCATGATATATGATATCAAACCAAGCACACATATATATGTGGGAGAATAGTGTATCAGACAGACCCACCATGAGAGTGACACATGGAACCATGACATGGTAGTCAGAATCATCTCTCATAGTGATGGTGGTGATTGTGATTCTTAGACTTGAAATCACTACACTCTTCGAATGTGATTGGGTACACTTTGACATCATCAAACGCAGTCCTGAATCATGGATTTTTATAATGGTGATGATTGGGTGGCTTTGACGCATGAGATAGATTGTGAGTGATAGATATAGGATTTGTCCCTCCTAAGGGAGTATCATGTCCAGGCCACTTGACAAGCGAGACTGATAAAGGCATGAACATGCACATGTGAATCAATATATGATATTGTTGTCGCACATATCTCAGAGAGTCTGCTGTAATTCTAGAAACATGAATGAACACTGAAAGAATGACAACTCCATGCCTTGAGTTCATTTAGGATATCAGAGACAAAGGAATTATACATTCATTGGAACACCAATCACAAACTGTAGGATTGAAAGTTGTTCTCCAACTTTCCCTTTCACTTTGGTAGCACTGATGTGTGACTAGGTACTTCTCTTTGCTTGTGATTTCATAAGCTAGTTATGGATATTCATTGCTAAATGTGAAATGGGACCTATAGGGTCACACAAAAAGGGTTAACCTAGAAGAGGAGTTTATCCATGAATGATGTTTGGATTGATAACTAAAGTGTTTAGGTACTCAATCAAACATTCAATCAACAAACTTGACTCAGAATCATCAAGTTCAAGTGTTGAACCAACTGATTAGAGTGTCAGATTGATTGAGAATTCAATTGACTGTGTTCTGCACAATCTGGACAACCAACCAGTTAGTTCACTTGGTGAACTGATCGATTCATGGCCAGTGAGGAGACCGGTTAACTCTAGTGAACCGATCAGTTCAACTGGTCCAAACGAGTAGTGTTGGGTTGTCCCGATTTGTGAAAAAAAGTTTTTCGTTTCACCTATTCAATTCGATTGGGACAAGAATTAATATTTGTGTTAATTAGAAACGAATAAGGAAATTCAATTGGAGGCAAGTCTTGGAAGTGAAACGACTGGTTCACTAAGTGAATCGATCGGTTCACACTCCCAACCGACCAGTTCATAAGTGAACCAATTGGCTCACCCCGACAAATGGCCATTTCATTTATGAAATGACCGGTTTGCCTGTTGTAGTGCAAATTGTTCATGGAAATTCCAGACCCTTCTACTTATGCACATACTAGGAACCCTGAACCTAACCTCTAATATAAATAGAGGGGTACATGGGGCTTCTCCATACACACAACTCAGAACATTAGTTTCTCTACAAAGTTGTTGTCCTCTCTGGTTGTGGTAACCGAGAGAGCCAAAGCAAGTTCTACCCATCTAGGGAGGAACAACAAGGGAAAAACAACTACAAAAAACCAACTGTTTGTGGGAGAGTGAGTCGGTGACTAGTACGTTGACAGAAGGGGACAACTCCTTCTAGTTCATTCTTCAAGATGACTAGAGTTCTCGGTAGTCTGTGTGGACTATCTATAGAGGTGGGAGACTTCTACCGCTCAAGAGGACAACAATCAACCGTATTCCAGCTGAAAACCAGGAGCTACACAGATGCCATCGAAGATAGGTGGTTGAAGACCGCACTAGTTGTGAGGTATTGTCAATGAGAAAGCCTCAGGACCAGGTATATCTTGCTAAAACCATCCTTTCCATTACATATATGTTGATGTGATCTGCTGGTTATGGGTTTATGGTCAAGTAAAATTTTTGTTTCTACTGCCTGCTCCGACCATGTAAAACCCAACAGTGGTATCAGATCCACTTCAATACTCTATGTTTTGGGATAATCGATATGATCAAATTTTGGTTTTAGAGTCCTTTATTTATTGCATACGATGCAAATATTTAAATGACTAATGTGAATATCCAATTAATACCACATGATCCCAAAGTAATATATACATATATGATGTAGTATATATGCAATCGATACATGCCACCCTAGAATGGTTTCGATGATGGATGTTGATGGAGCTTCTACTTGCGTGGAATTGCATGCACCACTAAAAATCCTAAAGATAGTAAATCTTCAGGTTTAGCCTTGCTTATACTAGATTAAAAACTCCACCCACGTATGCTAGGATACATGGAAGTCTTATCAGAGTATCGTTAAGGGTCGAATCCACAAGACAACAGTCTTGTCGAGGTCAACAAGATAGAAAACGTAAGAATTTCACTTAACTTCTTAACAGTTGGTATTTAGATCAAAGAGTTGGTTTGGTTGTTTAAACTAAGTGCAAGTAAAGTAAAAACAGGAAAGTAAGTAGGAAGGTAAATTTAAGGTCGTAAAAAATATTAAGGAACCACTAGGGTGTTATCGGCTTTCGCCACCACTACTCATGGATCAAAACATACATCACAAAAACTTGGCTTGCAAAGAAAAGAGTCTAAACAGTTAGTATCTTTGTAGGCTTAGCCTCCTTGTGGATAACTAACTATGAGAAACGTGGAAGCGTTGCAATGCCAGCCATCCCCGGATGAATGGTCACTTACTTTGCATCGCTCCCCTAACAAAGTGTGTTCCTCGACCCGTCAAGGTTGCACTTTCATACGTCAACTGATTCCATTTCATAGTATGAAAGTGCAACGATGGAGGTGAGCTTACTCCCATTCTTAGGAAATGCTCCTAGATACCAAACCAAACGTACGGTGACTACATACAATCTAGAACCAACAAACAATTGATATTCAAATCCAGAAGTACAAACATAAACAATTTGCACTAAAAGATAATAGATAACACAAGTTTGGCTCCGAACGGTCTTGAGATGATGTGGCTTTGAACGGTCTTGGGACCATTTCGTCTCAAACGGTCTTCGGACCATTTGGAGCTTTTATAATTTTTTTTGTACTTTTCTGTAAGGAGAGAAAAGGGGAAAGTTAGTCTAATGGTATATTTATAATAAAGAGGAAAGTTAACATTCTATCTAATTTATCTAAGAAAGAGTATGAAAAACTGAGGGAAACTAGTAAGATAACATCGCAAAATGGGAGTTTATCACCCCCCCAACATAGAGTCTAGCTTGTCCTCAAGCTAGATAGAGCTAAGGCATGTAGTGGCGAGGCGATTTTATTTAGTGAAGATTTCCATACTTTTTCTTCAATTCTAAACTAGAGATCTCTTAGAGTTTTATTGGGCTTCTGCTCGCACTAACTCTTTCAGGTATTGGGAGTTGCGTGGATCTCAGATTTATTCCGTATCACGTAGATCCCATTGGGACCACCTTTTCCTGTATCACATTCTGTTCATGTTTTCAACTCCAATCAGTTTTATACTTCTTTGAAAAACCTACTGGAAACTAAGATAGGCATGAGGGTTGGCTAAATGCTGATGTGTAACTCCCCCCTTTTAGTGGGAGAGGGTTTATCTAAACTTTTAGGATCTCACTACCGGGCGCGACACATCTGGCTTTGTGAGGGTAGCTAAATGTACCGGCCAGGCAAGTCCGTTATCAGATTTTTCATATATTTAGAGACCTTAGGATCTCATTACCATGCGCGACACATCTGCCTTTGTGAGGGTAACTGAATGTACCGTTCGGGTGAGACCTTTATTGGTCCTTCATATAGGTCCTTAGGCATGGCACAACTCTCATGTTTTTATTCAACACTCTGGATTTTATTCTTACACTCACAGGCTTAGGAGTTGGGTATTTAGGAATTTTGTTTGGGCTGCCATACCTCTTTTGAAAAAGAAGAAAACTGTTCTTGGAGTCTCATGACATGCACTTATTTTGATTTCATACTTGGTGGTCCACTTGCGAGGTTCCTTGATTTGGATTTTACCTAATTCCCTCCCGTCCTTGGAAGAGTTTTGGCTGGCTTGGGCCATGATGATAACTTGTGGAGAGTCTGGGGTAGAGTTGAAGCAAAAACATGGAAATCGGGTGTGAAAGTAATTTATTGATTTGGCATTACATGCTTAAGTGCTTTTTATGTTGTTTCTTTTTGAGGACTGCTTTGATTCTAAATTTAGCTGGGGGTGACTTTTTCCAAGAGTGATGTTATACTTATGTATAAGAATTATTGAAAGAAATTACTGAAAAAGTCTAAAATGTGAAAGGAAAAATAGGAGCAGTGCATAAAAAAATTGAAGGAGAAGGGATGAAAAAATGATACCTCGCCCTTATCCAGTGTACCCCCCCTAACTTATAACTCACTCTGTCCTTAGAGTGTCAAAGTGATAGGTTGAGAAGTACACAGTTAAGGGCATTATACGTCTGTTAGTCCTTTGTTGGCTCCATGCGTTCAGAGAAGATTAGCTGTGAACTTTCCACATAGAGCGTGGTAATCCACATCCTTCATGTCCTCTACTGATCTTCCAAGAACAGCGATGGTGTACATCTAGTAGAGGACATGGAAACCATAGTCGTTTGACTCTCAGAGCTGTTGGGGACATCTGTGGCAGAAGGTGGGGCGATGAAAGTGTTCTTTATCATATGCCCTTGTGTTCTTGCTTAAGAGACCGTGTAGTTTGTCAGCACACTCCATATCCACCTCCTCCATGGGCGTGTTAGCTGTCACAACATACTACCTTTGGTTTACATCAAATTGGCTATTGAAACTATTGTAGATGATAGTTGTTCCATCGTGAAGGTTTGTTTCCAGAAGCATCCAATGTTCTGAGTGAAGGAAAGGAAGCATAATGAACTTCAGAGTCGTATGTTGGAGGAAAGAGATGAGTGCCTCCGTTGTTCTGAAGTTCTTTAGCTTTAGAAGATCATCCTTCATATATGCTGATGCCATATAGATCGTAGGGTGATTCCGTCCAAGGAGATATTGATAGGCGATCATCAAACTCACGGATAGAGAGCCTTTGAATTGTACAGTTTCACGGAGCGTATCTACCATAACCAGAATGTCTTCGGCTAGAAAAATGAGATCATCTTTCTCAGCATATAGCCTAGACATGATGAGCCGAAGTTCATTTTCAGAAAGACTTTTGCAAGCTGCAAGGTCAAAATTGGGAAATGTTGGTTCAATGGAAGATATCGGAACCATTTGGGGATATGATCTTTTGATAGGGGCCCCTGTTAATAAATTGATGTCCCCTTTATCTTTCACCATATCAAAGGTGTAATGGTCCCATAGACGTTTTTCAGGGACTGTGGCGGGTTGTTGTTTCTCCAAGTCCTGTAATGTGTCAGAACGGCTGATTATGTGGACGTTGGATCGCCGAGTAGAGGTAGAGAGGGACATCATCTGGTTCCATAGTCGGGTCCTTGAAGAACCTTCTATCACATATGAGCTCCATGGTGTAACACCCTCGTAGAGAGTGAAAGTCTTCTGCGGCCAGCTCGGTGAAGGGGATTTGTTGATTAAGTGCTTGTATGTGGTGTATAGTGCAGAAAGCGCAATCCCCGAATCATTCTTGTGTTTGGACTTGTGGGTTTATTATCCGGAACCATGGTTGGTTCCAACCTTGTTGTAGTGATGTCTTTGCATCCCAAATTAATTTTAGGAGCTGGAAAGGGATGCATCTTGCCTCCCCGACTCCTAGACCGGAAAAATTAATGATTCTTGCTTTAAGCTCACTGACATAGAAGTTGTACACTTTCGCGTCGTGAGCCTCGGTGTCAACGATCATGAGTAGCCAGTGGCCAAAAACTTGGAAGGGTACTGTGATATATCATACCTTCCACTCATTCCCCCTACGCAGTCGTTCAATAGTCTTGTTGTGTAAGTCCTTGTACAGTAGACTTAGAGACAAAGCAGGTGAAGCATTAAGAACTGGCTGTAGCCGTTTTGAGCTTTTGTATGTTTTGATAGTGTTGGCAAGAAGGACACGGAAAATTGCCATCCTCACTTTTGATTGAGGTCGAAGGATGACACGAAAATCTTCACGTGTTAGCTTGCACTTAGTCTTTATATTTGTGTAGATGATGTCCCCCCCTTCTTTGGCATCATCTACGATAGTGTTCTGGATGAAGATATCATGGATATCTAGGTTGGATATGGCTACCATGTCTAGGTCGTGCATCTTTTTGGGTAGAGGTGGTAGCGGGGGAAGCTCATACAATAGTGGAAAAGAAGCCTGTTCTAGGTCGTCCATATAGTGTTGCAAAACTTCATCATTTTCGGAGTCAGAATCAGAGTTGAGTTCATCATCAGTGTCTAGACTCACTCTGTCTGACTCTTCTTGCTCTGGGGGTAAAGGCACCAATTGTTCTGGTGTGGAGTAATGATGAGCTGCTGATGTAGGTGGACTAATGCTAGTTCCTAGGATACATTGCTGGAACTCAGCAAAAGATGCTTCTTTGGCAGCTTCCCCCATAGATCCCATGGTAGAATAGTTAAGGAATTGATCTACATATGAAATGTTAATGTTGTCAGTGTGAGCGGGGGATTTGGGATCGTGTCCACCTTCCTGGTGGTCTTTGTCTGCTCCCGTCTTTGAAGGTTCTGTTCCTCGGCTGGTTCCCTCCCCAGGATGTCCTGGGTCATCATGTTTATCCTTTGAAGAGGAGGTGTCATCATTGGAGTCAGCGGAGGAGTCAGAATCTTCTTCTTTGTCTTCGTCTTCTTCTTCTTCTTCGTCATCTTCCGCCTTGTTTTTTTGTTTTGTTTTGGCGTTGTTTTCTTGCACTGCCGGTGAAGTTCTTGTAGTTTCATCAAGAGCCACTTGCACATGCTCGTGTATCTCAAGCAGTGCATCGTGGGTTTCTTTGAGATCGGAGTATCGTGCCTCGGTAGAGAGGAGTCGTGGAGAAAGGTCTATAAGTTGGGCTCATAGGTGATTGATTTCATTATTTGACGACTCCTCTTGGCAGCTATTGAGTTGTGCGAGGGTGTTGGTAATGTCATCCAAATGCATGCTGAAAGCAGTTTGCTGTTGCTTAAGCTTGTGAAGGCTCTCTGGTAGAGGTTGAGTCTGCGTAGAGATCCTGCCGACTTGTTGAGACAACATTTCTTGGTGGCTTTTCACCTCAAGCACCAACTGTGGCAATTGTTGTAGGGGGTCATCGATGTGTTTGACTTGTGAGGCCACCACTTCCTGCCATTGGTTGATGCTTGAGAGGATGCCAGGTAGGGCGTGGTTTTGCTCATCGATCTTGGCGACCTGCTTTGTAAGACCCTACACACAAGAAAAAATAGAATACATTATGATTGAAGGGTCAGTGAGGAGGTTTCAGATGGCATCAAATTGACGTCTGAATTCCTCATCGACATTTGTAAAAGGGACCCCAGAAAAGGATGGGTGGGATGGCTGGGGTCGGGGTGGAAGGGTGGTAGTGCTTTGTGGAAGAGACACTAAAGATGGTCATAAGAAATGCGTGCTGACTGTAGATGGATTCACTAGTGGTGTCGGTGTGGTGGTGGATGCGAAGGGTGGCGACATTGATGGGAAAGCGGTTGAGGTGGAGGCGAATGAGGTGATAGCGAGACCGAGCGTTCATGTGAATGGAATGCCCAATGAGAAGGGCATTGAGGCGGAGGATGGGGGTGGAGGTGCAAATGTGGGGAGGGGGTTAGTTGGTGGAATTATTGTGGAGAATGATGGGAGGGTGGTGGATTGTGGAATGGTGGAGGATGGTAATGTGGTGGTGGTGGTGGTGGAGGCAAGCTCAACATTTAGACTCATGATGAAGGAATTCAATGATGAGGTGGTGATGTGTTCTTCAAGGAGAGGAGGTTCAGCTTCTGGATTTGGCCGTGATGTTGGCGTCCCCGACAGTTGTTGTGTTTGCAAACACCCTTTTGATGATCGTTTCACTAGAATTATTGTTATTCTAGCTGCCGGGGCGGTGATGCTATGCTCTGTCTGTCCTATCTTCACTTTCTTTTCTACTACCTGGACCGATGCAAGGAGGTTAGTAAGGTCCTCTTTAGTGAAGAGAAGCTTATACTTGTCATAATCTGTGAGCACTAGTAGAGGAAGTAGCGTCCTAGAAGACTTTATTGTAGGGTAGAAGATGTAGTGTAGATTATCATCCTTTTCCTTAATGATGTATGAATTCTTTAAAGTCTGTTCATTAGTAAGGATGTCGCCCTTGATCTTCGTGAATTTGGGTAATAGTCTGTCCATCTTTAGATAATGCAAAATTGAGGTTATGTGTCCTCTGAGACATACTTATTTTCCAAGGGCGTAAGCTGTGTGCTTATGTATCAATTACCATCCTATGTTGACCGGCAGCCCATTAAGGACGGACCAGAGGACGAAAAGATCAGAAATGTTAACATTTCTACCCTATGTCATGGGGAAGAGTGTGCCTGTGATGATTTTGAGTAGAGTGTGCACCAACCCAGAATGAATATTAGAGGCCTTGCAGGTCTTTGCCTCAAAGGTTGGGATCCCTGTCCGGGATTTCCAAAAGATGTGTTTGTTGAACTGGGAGCTATCGACGCCTACATCTTTGGCTTTTTCCAACTGCTCCTTGTTGTCTATAAAGATTTCATTGAGGATGTTTTCTGTTATGACAACTTTGTTGCCGAAGAGGTTAGTGACCAGCCTGAGGTCGCCTCTGTATTTTGATCTGTCCATTATGTCCACTACTTCTTTATGGAGGAAGGTGAAAAATTCAGTTGTTGGCTCAACATAAGAATTCTCTATGACAAAGCAGAGTCTTGCGAGGTTGGCATTGTCGAGCAAGGTGAGGATTCTGTCATAAATCCCCATCTTTTTCAGTATGATGGAGCAGACATACTTTATCGACTTCAGTGCTTTGTCGAAGGATGGAAGGGTGTGGATGAATAGGTTTGGTGGTGGTGGTGCTGTAGTGGTGATGGTGGAGAAAACAAGAATAATGGTGGTAGCGGGAGTGGTGATGGCGGTGGTAGTAGCGATTGATGGAATGTATCCCGCTAGGGTTTGTTCCCTTGCAGTGTCGGGGTGGACCTATTTCCTTGCCCGTTTCTTCGTAGGTTGTTCTTTGGCAGCTTCCTGGGCCTTCCTTTTTCCTTTGGACTTTGTAGTTGGGGATTCCTCCTCAGGATTTGGCTCGTATTCTGAGCCATCATCACTGGAAGAAATTTCTTCTACTTCTTGATCAGGTTCCTAGGATAGACACCTGTTGAGGCGGTCAATTTCATTCATGACCACGAGTAGGTTGACTTTCGGTGGGATCTGTCCAGTCGTGTCGTAGATGTCGACGACCTTCTGGAGCATGGTGTAGTCTTCTATCAGTTTCTCCCTTGTCCAGAAGGGAGCATCCTTGATTCCGGTGGCTTCTTTTGTGGGTGATGCCATATCTGAAAAATTAGCAAAAAATCGTGTGTTAAAAGGATTTGAATTTGCAAAGATAACAAGTTTATTAAAAGAAAAAGTTACATTATGTAAGTGTTAATGTTATTAGGTTTTAGCGGAATCCAAGCGGTTTCTGAAACCAAACGGTTTCAGGACCGTTTGGCTCCAAAAGGTTTCAGGACTGTTTGGCTCCAAACGGTTTCAGGATTGTTTGGCTCCAAACAATTTCATGACCGTTTGGCTCCAAACGGTTTCAGGATCGTTTGGCTCCAAACGGTTTCAGGACCGTTTGGTTGCTCCAAACGGTTTTAGGACCGCTTGGTTCCAAATGGTTTCAGGACTATTTGGCTCCAAACGGTGGAAACCGTGAGGAAGGTGGAACGACAAGGTCATCGATTGTTGGTTAAAAAGGTGGCGGAGGAAGCAAAAGATGGCAGCTACACGCGCGTCAGCATCTTAACGAGAACCCCGTCGACGATGCAACATTGGAGATGGTGGAAACAAAGCGGTGAGGTGCCAGAGAAAACGTCAATCGTAATGGTGTCGAGCTGCTGGTTCACCTTGCTATGTGACAACGATTCTGACAGTGAGAAGCTCTGTGAAAAATGCGAGGGGACGACGACGGTGATTTTGGAGATGGTGGTAGAGAGAGCAGGCATCGCGAGTTGCACGGGAGCGAGAAACAGATGGGATGAAACCGTACTCGCGTGAGGGTTTAGGGAGTTCGAGGTTTAGAATAGGAAAAAGGGATGGGTTGGGGTTATATTTATCAGATATGGGGGGAGGCATTACAAATTCCCAAGGGCAAACGGTTTTGAGACTTGTGTTCCAAATGGTTTCGAGACCGTTTAGGATCAAATGGTTTTGAAACTGTGAGGTGAAGATTTAAATGGTTTTTATATTTTTATGTTTGTGAATTTTTATATTTTTAGATTAAAGTTGATAAACCTAAATCAAATGAAGAGAAAGCAAAATAAAAACTATGATACTCAGGTCCTGGGTTGCCTGCCAAGTAGTGCCTGGGTTTTACGTCACTGGCCCGATGGAAATCTGGTTTGGTTATGTCAATGCTGAGGGACCGTGGATCTCGATAGTCGGTCTTGATATTTTGTCTGCTGGTGTGTAGTATCTCTTCAATATGTGGCCATTAACGGTTTGTTCTCCCCCATTATTGTCAAGGATGATGACTGCTCTGGTGGGGTGGATGTGTTTAATTGTGAATGGTCTAGACCACTTCGTGGGGAGCTTTCCAGGAAACATTTTAAGTCTGGAATTGAAGAGGAGGACCTTATCTCTGATAGCAATGTCTTTTCTGTTGAGGTGTCCATCATGCCACATCTTGATTTTTTCTTTATAGATTCTGGCACTATGGTAGGCTGTCATTCTAAGCTCCTCAAGTTCTTGTAACTGGAGTTGTATGTATTCACCAACACTTTTAAAATCAAAATTCAGTTGTTTGATGGCCAACAAGCCTTATGTTCCAGCTCAACTGGAAGATGGCATGATTTTCAATATACCAGTCAGAACGGGGTTGTTCCAATCAGTGTTTTATAAGCTGTGCGGTAAGCCCAAAGGGCATCGGGAAGCTTGGTGGACCAATCGATATAATTTCTATTGACTGTTTTCTCTAAAATTGCTTTTAGTTGTCTGTTCGAAACTTCAACTTGGCCATTAGTTTGTGGATGGTAAGGTGTGGCGACCTTATGGTTGACTCCATATTTTTTTAGGAGGGCTTCGAAGCTTCTTTCCATAAAGTCAGTCCCACCGTCTGATATGATAGTTCGGGGGACTCTGAATCTGGGGAAAATGATATCTTTGAACATTTTGATGACTGGTTTTGAATCGATGGAAACTGTGGGTGTAGCTTCTACCCATTTTGAGACATAATCCACAATGACCAGTATGTAATAAAATACATAGGAAGAGGGGAAGAGACCCATGTAGTATATTCCCCAAACATCAAAAAGTTTGATTTCTTACCACATAGTGAGAGGCATTTCAATCCTTTTAGTTATACCGCCAGAAAGTTGACATTTATTGCACGATCTTACAAAATCATGGGAATCTCTTGCTATTGTTGGCCAAAAGAAACCCGATTGTAGAACTTTTAGGGCGGTCTTTTTCGAACTCATGTGTCCCCCTGTGGGGCCAGAATGACAATGCTCTGAAATAGGAGTAATTTCCTCTTTTGGTATGCAGCGACGGAAAAGTCTATCCGCACATAGACGAAAAAGATAAGGTTCATCCCAGTAGTATTGCTTAACATCATGGAGGAATTTATTTTTTATCGTGGTGAGAGGCGGAGGGATGGATGATTCCTATAGCCAAATAGTTCACTATGTCGGCATACCAGGGGAATCCGGTGGTAATTTTCATAAGCTAGTCGTCACGGAGGGAGTCTTAGATAGATACATTGTCGTTGTCTTGATATTCAATGCGACTTAGGTGGTCAACAAAGAGATTTTCCACTCCACTCTTGTCTTTTATTTCAAGATCAAATTCTTGCAGTATTAATACCCAGCGGATGAGTTTGGGTTTCACATCCTATTTCTGAATAAGATATTTGATGGCAGAGTGGTCAGTATATACTACGACCTTTGATCCAAATAGATAGGAATGAATTTTTTTGAAAGCGTAGATAATGACTAAGAATTCCTTTTTAGTAGTAGTATAATTCATTTGTGCCTCATCTAACATCTTGGATGCGTAGTATATTACATATGGTTTTTTGTCTATTCTCAGTCCCAACACATCCCCTATGGCATAGTCGCTAGCATCACACATTATTTCAAATGGTTGTGACCAGTCAAGTGCTCTTAGAATGGGTGCTGAGATTAGAGCATTATTCAAAGTTGTAAAGCTATGCATGCATTCCTGGTCAAAGTTGAAATCAACATCCTTGGTCAATAGGTATGTCATAGGTTTTGCTATTTTTGAGAAGTCTTTGATAAATCTTCGGTAGAACCCGACGTGACCCATGAAGGCTCGCACTCCCCTTATGTCTTTGGGTGGTGACAACTTTGAGATGACATCAATTTTTGCCTTGTCTACTTCGATTCCTCTTTTGCTTACTCGATGTCCGAGGACAACACCTTCGGTCACCATAAAGTGACATTTTTCCTAGTTTAGGATAAGGTTTGTTTCCTCGCATCTCTGTAGGACTTTACTTAGGTTGAGAAGACAGTTGTCAAAAGAATCTCCATATACTGAAAAATTCTCCATAAACACCTCCATAATTGTTTCAGTTAGACCCGCGAAGATAGCAGTGATGCACTTTTAGAATGTTGTGGGTGCATCGCATAGCCCGAAGGGCATCCTTCTGAAGGCATATGTTCCAAAAGGACATGTAAATGTTGTTTTTTCTTGGTCTTCGGGGTGAGTTGGGATTTGGTAAAACCCAGAATATCCGTCAAGGTAGCAGATTGTTTTTTGGTGGGCTAGCCGCTCAAGGACTTCATCAAGGAAGGGTAAGGGGAAATGGTCTTTCCTTGTTGACTTGTTCAGTTTTTTGTAATATATGCACATTCTCCAGCAAGTAACGGTTCTTGTAGGTACTAGCTCATTTTTATCATTTAAGACAATAGTGGTTCCCCCCTTTTTGGGGACCACTTGAACATGACTGATCCACTGAGAGTCAGAAATTGGATAGATAATACCTACTTTCAAGAGTTTAAGAACTTCGAGGCGAACTACCTCTTTCAGATTTGGGTTTAGTTTTCTCTGGTGCTCCCTCGAGGGTTTGAATTCTTCTATCATAGGTAGTTTATGCTTACATAGAGATGGGTTTATGCGTGTTAAGTTAGTCATTTTGTACCCAATTGCTTTCTTGTGCTTCCTTAATTCAGTGAGAAGACTCTCTTCCTGATCGTCATTCAAAGAGGAGCTAATGATAACTGGACATAATTTTCCTTCATCTAGGAAGACATGTTTGAGCCTCGTTGGTAGAGTTTTCATTTCTGGGGCTTTGGGTACTTCTGTTGTCTCTAATATGGAGGTCGATTTCAATTCTTCAAAAGTGGCTTCCAGGGCTTTTTCATCCTGCTCCAAGTATTGCAGGCATTGCTGAACTAACTCATTGGTTGAAAATTCAGCTTTCAGATTTATTAGAGCGTCCTCTAGGGCATATGCTCGTTCTGGATTTGCTTGCTTGAGTTGAGACATTTAATCAATAGCTTCAAGCAAAAAGACCTCTTCATGGATACTAGGGCTCTTCAGGCTGTTGAAAACCCTGAACTGAATAGTTTCTTTACCCAGCCTCAATGTAATTGTGCTAGCCTTGACATCAATTAATGCTCTAGCTGTGGCAAGCAAAGGTCTACCGAAAATTATCGGGTACCTTAGTTCTTCTTTAATATCCATAATGACAAAATCACACGGGACATAAGAGTCCCTCCCCACTCTTACTAGAATATCTTCAATGATTCCTAGGGGTGCAATATCGATGGAATTGGCGAGCTGGATGGTCATTGCTGTAGGCAATAAGTTTGTAAACCCTAATCTTTTGCACATGGAAAATGGCATAATTGATATGTTGGCTCCCAAGTCAGCCAATCCCTTTTTACAAGAAGTATTCCCAATAGAGAATTGTATGCCAAAGGAGCCAGGGTCCTTCTGTTTTTTTAACATTTTATTCAAAATGATATCATAAGTGGTTTGGTCTAGCTTGACAGTTTCATGATCCTCTGTCATATATTTCTTTGACAATAAGGTCTTCAGATATTTGGACCAGGCTGGGATTTCAGATAAGGCCTCGAGAAAAGGAATATCAACATAAAGTTTCTTCATTGCCTCTTTGAATTTCTGGAATCTAGAGTATAGTCTAGTTTCCTTTAGCCTGCCAGGATAGGGTATCCTTGTCTTATATTGGGAAACCTCTGGTTCTTTGGGACCTTGTTCCTTTTCTTTCCTTGCTTCAACATCTTGACCTAATTTTTCTGTTGGGATGATTTCAGTTACATCCTCATCTTCTTGATTGATCGAAATGGCTTCAGTGAGAGCACGACCAGACCTTGTTGTAACAACATTTAATTGTTCTGGTCTATGTTGGTCATGTCTTGGATTTGTTTCTGGTTGGCCAGTGAAAGTGCCTACTGAAGGTTTTAGCTGAGCTGCTATCTGTGCTAACTGAGTTTCCACGGATTTTTGTTGGGCCTGTTGGTTAACCCGCATGGTTTGCTGAGATTGCAACATTTGCCTTATCAAGGACAGTTCATCAGTCTACTGTGGTGGGGCATTCTTCTGTTGAAATTGAGTGAGTTGTTGCTGCCCTTGAAGTGGTTGTTGTTGAGGCACTGGCAACTAAGGTTGCTGCGACTGTTGCAGCTGAGTTTGTTGTAATTGTGGGTGCAGAGGAGGGTGAGTATACTGGTAGTATGCGGAGGGATTTCTTGGGTAGTTGGATCTTTGGAAATTGTTTCTAAGATTCCCTTGAGTTTGGTTGTAGTTGTTTTGAAATCTAGGTGGTAGTCTGTTGGAGGATCCCCCTTGTGTTTGATGTTGCGGATTAGCAGTCCCCGCAGGATTTCCATATTGAAAACTAGGATGATTTCTTGGTTGATTTGGATTTTAGTAAGCTTTTCCTAGTAAGGAATGAATGGAGTTTACTTGTTCTGGCATTTGATCCTCAGGGTGTTCAATGATCGGCTCATACTGTGGTTGAGGTGGTTTGCAAATGCATCATTACATTGTATAGAAGCCCACATGATAATGTGGGATGATCTGATGCATGAAAGGCCTCACAAGTTCCTATGGCTGCTTTAGCTTGTTGGGGGTTCTTGTTTTTGTCATACTCCCCAAACGATGCTTTGAGGGCTTGTTATTTGTTGGCTATGGTTTTCAAAGCTTCGACTATAGCTTTCATTTCCGTAGATTCTTCAGCTTTACAAACCTTTGGAATTCCTCCTGTGGTCACCCTCCCCCAATTGGATTGATTTTCTGCTCCGAGAGTGACGATTCTCCAGGTGTATTCGTAGTTTTGTCTCATAAATTTTCCTCCATATGAGGAATCTAATAACTTTTTAATTTCATCGCTTACTCCCCTATAAAAAGTTTCTATGAGTTGGTTTTGCAAGATTCCATGGTGAGAGCATTTCCTCAAGAGTTCTTTGAACCTTTCCCATGAGTCAGCCAATGACTCTCCTGGTAGTTGAAGGAATTGGTTGATTTGCCCTCTAATTTGGTAGATTAGTGAAGGTGGGAAGAATTTCTCCAAGAAATTCTCTTCTAAGGGAGCCCAGGTGAAATTGAAGAGTCTAAGCATGACTACGTCCATAGTTGTTCCAGCTTGTGGTACCATCCTGCAAAGAGCCTTGAATCTCTTCAAATGGTCCATGCAGTCATCTTTGACACTTCCATAGAATGAGATGCCCTGCATTATTTGGATCCATTGTGTCCTAATCTCAAAATTAGGTGTGTCAATGACTGGCGGTTGGACTGGATGGTTGTCTTCATAGTTCTTGGGAATAGTGTAGTCCCTTAGTTGCTTTCTCCTTATCAACAGTTGCACAACAGCCTTGGCTGCTTCATTCTTAGCATAGATGCGAACTTGCTCTTCAGCCCGTACTTCAGCCAGAACTTGGGTGCACGTGTCGGCGATGAGTTGCGCTCGTTGGGCTGCTATGGCAGCGTTGACCCTTTCCATCCCTAGTGCATCTTGGTGTTGATCTTCGGCCATTTGTCTGGCTTTTTTGGCAACTAAGTCTAATGCAGCGATGTAAACTTCTCTCTACCTCAGAGTCGTACTCTAGATTAGGGGAAAATATGAGATTATGCGTTGGTTGCATACACGTCTTCTACCTAAGTAGAGGAAGAACCACACTTTTTAGATGATGCGGGAGATATGATGAAATCTAGAGAATATGGACTATATTTAAAGAAAAAGTGTAAAACCCTAACCAACTAGCAAGATGATAAATGAAATTAAAACGTTCCGTTGTCCCCGGCAACGACGCCAATTTTTGATGGACCTTCCACTTGCGTGGAATTGCATGCACCACTAAAAATTCTAAAGATAGTAAATCTTCAGGTTTAGCCTTGCTTATACTAGATTAAAAACTCCACCCACGTCTGCTAGGATACATGGAAGTCTTATTGTAGTATAGGTAAGGGTCGAATCTACAAGACAATGGTCTTGTTGAGGTCAACAAGATAGAAAATGTAAGAATTTCACTTAACTTCTTAACAGTTGGTATTTTGATCAAAGAGTTGGATTGGTTGTTTAAACTAAGTGCAAGTAAAGTAAAAGCAAGAATGTAAACAGAAAGGTAAATTTAAGGTCGTAAACAATATTAAGGAACCACTAGGGTGTTATTGGCTTTCGCCGCCACTACTCATGGATCAAAACATACATCACAAAAACTTGGCTTGCAAAGAAAAGAGTCTAAAAAATTCGTATCTTTGTAGGCTTAGCCTCTTTGTGGATAACTAACTATGAGAAATGTGGAAGCATTGCAATGCCATCCATCTATGGATGAATGGTCACTTACTTTGCATCGCTCCCCTTGCAAAGTGTGTTCCTCGACCCATCAAGGTTGTACTTTCATACATCAACTAATTCCATTTCATATTATGAAAGTGCAACGATGGAGGTGAGTTTACTCCACTTCTTGAGAAATGATCCTAGATACCGAACCAAACATATGATGACTACATACAATCTGGAACGAACAAACATTCGATATTCGAATCCAGAAGTACGAACATAGACAATTTGCACTAAAAGATATAGAAAACACAAGTTGGTGATCAAGCAACTAGCATTCATTAAATGATTGATGTTGAACTGGAAAGATAGTGTTTTTCTATTGCAAAGTCAAGAATTACAATGCATGAAATGAAAACATGGGTAGAGAGGCTACTCCCCGCACCCTAGTGTATAAGACTACTCGCTCATGGCAAGAACAAAGAAGGGGGCGATAAGAGAGAGAGAGAGCATCATCTCCATGAAGGAGGGAGGAAGGTCAGCCCCTTAGAGAGAGAGAGAAACGATCTTCACACTTCATAGCTTGCTTGATGATGAATCCTCCTCTTCCCACCTTCTTCGTCGATGAGAGAGAAATTAGCTTGGAAATGGAGTATGGATCTTAGACCGTCAGCCTCAGGGCAGTGGATGAAGGATGGAATGGTTCATAAGCAATAGAGGAAGCCTTTAGACGTATGAAACTTGATACTTTGTGAGGACCCCTCGGGTCTTATTTATATTCTTTGAGTGAGGCTCAAACGGTTTGGGAGGTTTGGGCCCAAATGGTCATGAAGACCGTTTGGACTTTCTCTCAGTTTGGAGACCGTTTGAACTCTATCGTTCTGGAGACCATTTGAACTCTCTCGATCTGGAGACCGTTTGAACTCTCTCGGTCTAGAGACTGTTTGAACTCTCTCGGTCTGGAGACCATTTGAACTCTCTTGGTTTGGAAACCGTTCGAGTCTTCACGGTTTGAAACCGTTTGCCTTTATTTGGTCTTGGGATCGTTTGATGTCCATTCAGTCTTGGGACCGTTTGGCTCCGAACGGTCTTGAGATCGTGTGGCTTCGAACGGTCTTGGGACCATTTGGTGCTTTTGTAATTTTTTTGTTCTTTTCTGTAAGGAGAGAAAAGGGGAAAGTTATTCTAATGGTATATTTATAATAAAGAGGAAAGTTAAAGATTCTATCTAATTTATCTAAGAAAGAGTATGGAAAACTGAGGAAAACTAGTAAGATAACATCGCAAAATGGGAGGTTATCAGATGTGTAACATGATTATGGCCTATAAACCCTATGTGCATGTTTGTGGTTGGTTATGGTTGTTTGCATTTCGATCTACACACTGAGCCCTCTTCTTCTATTCTGAATGTAACTCGAGATAACTCGAGATTCTCTTCTACCTTTGCTCCCCTCGAATGTAACTTGAGGTTTCACAAAGATTATGTAAAATAGGATTAGCTTTATTTCTTGTTATGAGGAAGACTAAAGATGACCGCTTGATGGACCAAGATGACCGACTGAGGAATAGTTGGTGGCCTGATGAGGAGCCCGACGACCCAACAAACTGACCGTCTAGAGGAACCAGACGATCGGTTGGTGACAACCAAATGACCATCCAGGATGCAAGCCGATCAGTCATAGGATGAGTTGATCATCCCAGAATGGCCTAAGTACAAATCTTCATCAACAACAGGTTGCATGTGATGTAGACCTTAGATGACTGTAGTTCCTTGTGGCTCCAAGGAATTACAATAGGATGGCAATAATCATCGTTTAATCTTTATTGCATGTTTTCATTTGTAGGATATAGCATGTATATGATACATACTATATATGTGGTGATTGGATACATTTATGCATATATAAGCATATTGAAACCTCTCAAACATAAATATTAAGTTTAATATGTCTTCCAAAAGTAGCACACATGAAAAGCTTGATCGACTAAGTGTGGGCACACCTTCGCGTGGTGAACTGTCTATCTCGTGGAAGTGTGATGGTGAATATGTGGGTCTGCCTTCATAGGGTGCATATTCATCATGTTGGCTTTTGGGTTGGACTTAACAAGGTGATCTTAATAGGATTAAGCACCTTGAGGCATGTAGATGTACATGGCAAGGATTTGCGCATGCCACCTATCTAATTGCATATGATGCAATTGGTAAATGTTACCTACCTTAATAATTGATTATGGACGCTAGCGTTGTTAGGGTAATAACTCAATTGTTTTGGATATTGGTACACTAGAAGGTTGTACACTACAATCTTCTGAATTGATACATGAGGGTTATCAATTTGATCAAAATAGTGGGAGCGATAATTAATTAAAGACCTAATTATATCATCAATCTTCAAATCAAATCAAATCAAACGAGTTTTGGACTAAAATTGCAAATTTCCTTTTTGTAGAATAAATGGCTACCAACAACAATCACTTTTCATTGTGATCAGTCCTTGAGAAGGATTAGCTAAATGCTAACAATTTCCATGACTGGTTTAGGATGTTGAGATTTGTTCTCACTCAAGAGCAAAAGCTCTATGTCCTAGATATACCAGAGCCAGATGAACTTGCTCCCACCGCACCACAGGCTGAAAGGATGCTTACAAGAAGCATACTGAGGATTCCATTGATGTGAAGTGCTTGATGTTGTACTCAATGAACTAAGAGCTGCAGAGACACGATAAGAGAGATATGATGTCTCCAAGGCACTATTCAAGTGTGTCATGACAAAAGGAGATCCAGTAGGCCCTCACACACTCAAGATGATTGGTTATGTGGAGAACCTAACTCGACTGGGATTCCCTCTGAACCAAGAGTTGGCTACTTATGTGATACTGCAATCATTGCTAGAATCCTATAGTCAGTTTGTGATGAACTACAACATGAACAACTTTGAAAGGTCACTGACAGAGTTGTTGGGCATGTTGAGGACATCCAAGGCATAGATGCAGAAAGACAAACCCAAATATGTGATGATGATCAGTAGAAAGAAGGGAAATTATAAGGGCAAGGGCAAGGGAAATGCAAATAAAAGTTCTGATGCTAGCCAGCAACCCAAGTCATCTTCAACTCTCAAATCCAAGGGAGGGGTGTACAAGGGAGGCAAATGTCACCATGGTCATGAGCCAGGACATTGGAAGAGAAATTACCCTCTCTAAATGAACTAAAGAAGAAGAAGGAGGGGATGGAAGTCTCCATCTCAGGCATTATGAAATAAACTTAAAATGCTTCTTTATCTTAGGTATGTGATAGCAAGATATAGATCTGACACATATGATGTGCAAGATCTGAAAAGAAGTGATGGCCTTTATGAAAGGACCAAAAAGGAACACTCATCAAGAATGGAACAAATGTTGCTGCCATTGATAGTAGTACCTTTAGTTTAATTCATCCCAAAAGGTGTGTAATAGAGTTATGAACTACTATTTCATTTTGTAAATAAAACATTTTATTTCTGCATCTTGTAATGACAAGGATGTCTATCAATAAAATTTATGTTTTTATGGAAATGCCTTATTTATCCTGTGGTACTTGGTATGCATGAGATAAAATAATAACACCTAAAAGTTATTGATGACTCAACCAATAAATTAGCATTATCATCTAAACAAATGAATGAGAAATTCATCTCTAGGTTCCATGTTGATGGATAAACTAAACTCTCTTGGTTAATGAACCATTAAGAGATATGAATGTCTTGTTTATTGGGCATGATGACAAGTCAATCTTCACTAGATGTAGTGGGAGATTGACTATTCTATTAGGTATAATACATATTGATGTATATACATACCTATTGGAATAAATTCTAATACTTCAGATATGGTATTTAATGAAATACAAATATGAATATATTAAAATGTTCAAGAGTATCATAAATGAAGAACAAACTTGGTAAAAGTATTAATTCTTTGATATGATCAATGAATGAGATACTTAACCAAATGTTTGAGGACCTTGTGAGTAACTATGATAGTGTATCATAAAGTACTCATGATTAAGGCATAATGATATTTAAATCAAAGAAGGAATCATACTCTAAATAGTAAGAGCATGATCATCAAACATAATACTAATCTTATAGAATTCTTCGAAAGAACATGCCTTACATTAAATAAACGTACAAAGGAGATTAAGAATCACAAGTGTTGTGGAATCTCAAAATTCTTATGTAACAGATACACCTTATATATCTAGTAGATAACACCTTGAGCTTGATGCATAATGATGTCCTACAAACTCAAAGGTTATGAATTCGTCAAATGATGATGAGCCAATAATCTATCTAGATGATGTTGAGGAACAATATTTTGAGTTATGGCTTGAAGCCATAAATTCCAAAATGATTTCCATGTGAACCAAATAAGGTATGACCTTAATGGTAGAACTTATAGGGATAAAACCCATAAGTGCAAATGGTTCTTAAGAGTTAATATTGACATGGATGACATTTGAAGAGTTGATTGGTTGAGATAAATTCAAGTAAGTTCAAAGTGTTGAACCTGATGATTTTATTTAACCAATTGAAGTGGATATAGGCCATATAGGATCATGCTTTCTATTGGAACTTGAAGACTATGGAATTTGGCATATGGATATTAAAATTGCATTCCTAGAAGAAATAACATGAGGCTGTGTATGTGACACTACCTAAAGGGTTTTATAATTCCATTAATGCAAATGCAGTCTATAAGTTAAAAGAGATTAATCAATGCGGTTGATTAAAGATAAGCACTTAAGAACTGGAGACTTTACTTTGATTATATAGTCAAAAGGTTTGACTGATATATCAAAATAAAGAAGGGATCTATGATTACAAAGATTTAGTGGGTGCATATTCATATTCCACATGATGATGAGGAATGAAACGAAACTGGTGTGGAAATACCTTCTTTAAGGGAATAAAGAGAAATGTCCTATGTGATAGTAATGGAGACCTATAGACATAGTTCTAAAAAGTATCATGACTTGATAAAGAGAGAGTATACATTGGTAGTCTGTGCTGAAGTGTTCAATATGTAAAGATTCAGTGGGAGAAAACTTGTTCATGTTACATGGAGTTTGTCTCTCAAGATGCCTAGTGTCCCAAATTCTTAAGGAGAATAGGAACACATAGATAGATGTGTTTTGCATTCACAATTGGATCGATCATGTATGTAATCACACATAGTCTATTATCTTGTATGTATCACACATGACAAGAAAATATATATGCATTCATCATCTTGTATGCATTGGACATGACAATATGATATACTCATCCAGTTATCTCGTATGTAATAGACATGATGAGTGGATGTTTGTCTACTTCTAGTAAGAGTCACTAGAATACCATAAAGAACTTATTTAAGTACTTATGAAGTATTAAAGGACTAGTTATATGGTAATAAAAGGAAGAGTTAAGTGTAAATTAGTTACACTAATGCAAGCTTCCAAAATGATAGAAAATGATCACAAAATGCAAAATATAAAAGTTATAATCAATTATAAAGTGAACAAGAGTTGTTAAAAGGAATTGTTTCAAGTAAAATTAAAAGGCCATTTAATTCTAAAAGGGAATGATGAGTATCCTTGTGTTATGAACAACAGAGGATACTATATGGATCTAGAAGTTCATACATATGAACTTATAGATATTCCAACCATTGATGACAAAGTAGAAATACTAAGTCAAATAATGGAGCTAATTGTTAGGCAAGGAATATCAGATAGCATATTATGACAACTCCGTATCATACAAAATGTCGTACAGTGGGAAGATGTGAAACATGTAATATACTAACTAAAGAAAAGTGTTTCTAACTCACTGGATTAGCACTAGCACAGCAAAAACATGTAGGACATGCTTAGAGATCACTGAGAATATGATTCAAAGGTGATTGGCTCTAAGTGCAAGTGGGAGTATGTTGGTATGTATGCCTAGAAAGCTAATCATATGATGATTGGATTGGCATATGTTCTGATAGATTTGATAAATATCAAAGGTAAGCTTCCAATTTATTCTAGCTCAATCGATTATGAGATAAATGATGGAGCAGAATGATTGTCTAAAGAATGACAATGCTCAATGATGTATGAATTTAGGTTGAGAACTTGAGAAATGAGATCATATGTATGCTAAGAGTATGTACATTCTTGTTATGTCCCTAGTCAGATGTCATTATGGAAGGTTGATAGACAATAATGACACATCAAGACTAGAGTGTGTGTTGGTTGATGACAATGTCTCATTAGTCATGATATATGATATCAACCCAAGCACACATATACATGTTGGAGAACAATGTATCAGATAGACCCACCATGAGAGTGACACATAGAACCATGACATGGTTGTTAGAATCATGTCTCATAGTGATGGTGGTGATTGTGATTCTTAGACCTAAAATCACTACACTCGTCAAATGTGATTGGGTACACTTTGACATCATCAAACACAATCCTAAAACATGGGTTGTTATAAAGGTGATGATTGAGTGGCTTTGACGCATGAGATAAACTGTGAGTGATATATATTGGATTTTTCCCTCCTAAGGGCGTATGATGTCCAGGCCACTTGATAAGTGAGACTGAGAAAGGCATGCACATGCACATGTGAATCAATATATGATATTGATGTCACACATATCTTAGATAGTATGCTCTAGTTCAAGAAATATGAATGAACATTGAAAGGATGACAACAACATGCCTTGAGTTCGTTCAAGATGTCAGAGATAATAGAATTATACATTCATTGGAACACCAATCATAGACTATAGGATTGAAAGTTGTTCTCCAACATTCCTTTTCACTTGGGTAGCACTAATGTGAGACTAAGTACCGCTCTTTGCTTGTGATGTCATAAGCTAGTTATGGACATTAACTGCCAATGTGAAATGGGACCTATAGGGTCACACACAAAGGATTAACCTGAAAGAGAAGTTTATCCATGAATGATGTTTGGATTGATTACTAAAGTGTTTAGGTACTCAATCAAATATTCAATCAATAGACTTGACTCAAAATCATTAAGTTCAAGTGTTGAACCAACTTATTAGAGAGTTAGATTGATTGAGAACTGAATTGACTTTGTTCTGCACAATCTGGATAACCAACTGACTGGTTCACTGGGTGAACTGGTTGACTCATGACCAGTGAGACAACCGGTTCACTATGGTGAACCGATCGATTCAACTGGTCAAAATGAGCTATGTTGGGTTGTCCCGATTTGTGAGAAATTTTTTTCATTACACTTGTTCAATTTGATTGGGACAAGAATTAATATTTATGTTAATTAGAAACTAATAAGGAAATTCAATTGGAGGCAAGTCTGGGAAGTAAAATGACTAGTTCACTAAGTGAACCGAGCGATTCACTAAGTGAACCAACCGGTTCAAACTCCCAACCGACTAGTTCACAAGTGAGACGACCGACTCACCTTGCCAAACAAGCATTTCATTTATGGAATGACTGGTTCTCCTATCGTAGTGCAAATTGTTCATGGAAACTCCAGACCCTTCTACTCCCACACATATTGGGAACCCTAACCCTACCCTCTACTATAAATAGAGGGGTATAGGAGGCTTCTCCATGTACATAACTCATAACATCAGTTGTTCTACAAAGTTGTTGTCCTCTCTGGTTGTGGTAACTGAGAGAGCCCAAGCAAGTTTTACCCATCTAAGGAGGAACAGTGAGGGAAAGACAAATGTAGAAAAGCAACAGGTTGTAGGAGAGTGTTTCACTGACTAGTACGTTGATAAAAGGGGACACCTCCTTCTAGTTCGTTCTTTAGGATGACTAGAGTTCCTGGTAGTCCGTGTGGACTATATATAGAGGTGGGAGACTTCTGCCGCTTAGGAGGATGACAATCAATTGTAGTCTGGGTCAAAACAAGGAGCTGCACAGATGTCATTGAAGATAGGTGGTTGAAGACCGCACTAGCTATGAGGTATTGTCGTCGAGCAAGCCTCAAGACCAGGTATATCTCTCTAAAACCATCCTTTCCATTACATAGATGTTGATGCGATCTATTAGTTATGGGATTATTGTCAAGTAAAATTTTTGTTTCCGCTGCCTGCTCCGACCATGTAAAACCCAACAAATAACCCCTATTATGTGTGCATGATTGCATGGTTGGTTAATCTTATTTATCTTGGTCTGTGAACTGGGACTCTCTCTTAACTTCCCAATGTAAAAGTATCATTCTCTTCTATGTTTTCTTTCCTCGAATGTAACTTGAGGTTTCTCAATAATTATGTAAAAGTACGATAGTTTACTTTCTTGTTTTGAGGAAGAATAAAGATGTTGCCTGATCGCATAGAGGAGTCGAGCTGAACGGATGGAGGGTCTGAGCCAACTGGTTGGTGGGGCCGAGCGATCGGCTGGCGAGTTGACTAGGAGCCCAAAGGACTAGATGAATAAACCATTTGGAGGATCTAAACAATCAACTACAGGACAACCAACCGGTCATTTAGAGCAGCCAGACGATCGGTTGGAGGAGACCAACCAATCAGCTAAGAGGCGAGGCGACCTATTTAAAGGTTGAACTGGTCAACCTAGATTAGCAAGCACATATGTTCATCAACAACATGTTTCTGCATATGATGTAGACCAAGAATGTTGTAATTCCTTGTGGCTCCAAGGAATTACATTAGGTTGGACATAACTTTGTCTTTTTGTTTATTGCATGTTTTCATTGTGGGTTATAGCATGTATATGATATGTACAATATATATGCAATGATTTATTTAATGTGTATATATTTTAGAAACTCCCTCAATAAAATATTAGGTCTAAGATGCTTTCCATTAGAGGCACACATGAAAAACTTGATCAACCAAGCGTGGGCACCCCAAGGTTGGTATGTCGTTCATCTCGTGGAAGTGTGATGGTAATAATATTGGCCTACCAAGCAGGGTGCATTATTATTGTATTGGAAATTGTGTCATGCTTAAGTGGTGATTCTTAGAGAGTCTAAGCCCAGAAGCATGCAGATGATTATGTAAAGGAATTGGGTATATCATCTATCCAAGAGTTTCATAATATGCAATTGGAAAATGTTTCCTACCTTAACATTTGGTCATGAGCGCCAACGTTGGTTAGGTATTGAATGAATTATTTTGGATCTTGGACCACTAGAAGATTGTATGCTAAAATCTTCCTAATTGATATTGAGGGCTATCAATTTGAATAAAATAGTAGGAGAACTAGTTAATTAAAGAACTAATTAGTATTAAATTTTTAAATCAAATCACATCAAAAATGGTTTCTGACAAATGCAAATATTTTCTTGTATAATCAAGTGGAAAACACTCAATAATCACGATCAGACGAATTAAAAGAGATTTATTCCCATAACTGGTTCAAGATCTTGAGAAGTGTTCTACATGTTCTTGAAACACTAGTTCTAGTATCCACTCCAAATTTTCTTAAGACTGATATGGATTGTTGTTTAAAGCATGCCAATGATGCTGTAAACATTAAGAACCTTATGTTGTGTCAAACAACATGATAACCATGAAATCTATAATGTCTCTAATTCACTATTTGAGTGCAAAATGACAGAGGGAGATTCAGTACAACCTCATTTGCTTAATATGATTGGGTATATGAAGCATCTTGAAAGAATAGGATTTCCTTTAGGCCAAAAGTTGGCCAAATATTTGATTTTGCAATCATTGCCTAAATCATATATGTAGTTTATCGATTGTTATTACTTGAGTAACATGGCTAGACCGCTATCAAAGTTGCTTAACATTTTGATTAGTGTTGAAGCACAAATGAAGATGGACAAAGGCAAAGCCAATACGCGTTATGTGACTAACCTAAAGTCCAAGTCTTCTGCACTCAACATAAGGAGAAGGATATGGGAACCTAGGGAGATGAAAAAAGGGATTGAGATCTCTACTTCTGGTATATACATTATTGAGGTTAACTTTACTACTTCCTCATCATGGGTACTAGATACCGGATGTGGATCACACATTTGCTCAAATGTGAAAGATCTAAAAAGAAGTAGACCTTTAGATAAAGGTGAGGTAGAATTGCGAGTTGCAAATGGCATAAGAGTTACAACCAATGTTGTTGGAACCTATGAGTTATCTCTTCCAAGTGGGCTATCAACAATGTTAGAGAACTACTATTATATACCTTCCATTAATAGGAACATCATATTTGTATCTTGTTTGGACAAGAGAGGATTCAAATTTCTTATAATAATGGAAGAAATTCAATTAGTAAAGATGGGATCTTTTATGGTAGTGCCCTAATATCTTATATATACTTGATTGATATAGAGACAAGCATATATAACATAAATACCAAAACACAAAAAATAAACAACTCAAACAAAACATACCTTTGGGATCTTTGTCTAGGGCACATAAATGAGAATCACATATCTAGACTCCAGACAGATGGTTATATGGACTCTTTTGATCTTGAATCAATAGAGAAATGTGAGTCTTATTTGTTGGGTAAGATGACCAAGAATCCCTTGACAGGAAATAGTGAGAGGGCTAGTGGTCTATTAGGACTCATACATACTAATGTAACAACTGCTAGAGGTGGTTATCAATAGTTCATTACCTTTACAAATGATTTTAGTAGGTATGGCTATGTTTACCTAATGAAACATAAGTTAGAAGCTCTTGAAAAGTTATGAGAGTTCATGAATGAATTATATAATGAACTTGGTAAAAGTATTAAGGAACTTCATTTTGATCGAGGTGGAGAATACTTGAACGAAGAGTTTGAGGACCTTCTGTGAGCCCATGGTATTGTATCACAATGGACTCCACCTAGAACACAACAACATAATAGTGTATCAGAAAGAAGGAATCACACATTGCTAGAAATGGTGCAATCTATGATGAGTTTTGCTGATCTTCCAACTTCTTTATTGGGGTATGCTTTTGAAACTACCACATATACACTAAACTGAGTACCATCTTAATTGGTTCAAAGACACCATATGATATATGGTATGGGAAGCGTACCAATGTGTCTTTTATGAAGTTTTGGTGATGTGAAGGTTATGTTAACAAAATGTTTTCTTAAAAGCTTGGCCCTAAGTCTAAAAAATGTTATTTTGTTGGATATCCTAAGGAGACCAGAGGGTACTACTTTCATTCTAGAAATGACAACAAAGTGTTTGTTTCTAGAGAGGTAGTATTCCAAGAAAATGAATTTATTTCTAAATGAATCATTGGGAGGAAAGTGGAACTCGAAGAGGTTCGTGACCAACAAGAGTTCATTGAACCAATAGATGTACAAGATGAACATAGAGAATCACAAAATGTTGTGGAATCTCAAATTTCTCAAGTAACATAGGAGCCTTATAGATCTTGTAGGACGTGCCTTGTACCTAAGAGATTTGGATATCTTGTGACTCAGGTAGGCGTTGAGTTGTTCACTGATGATGAGACAACAACCTATCTAGAAGCTATTGAGAGACCAAAGTCTGATAAATGGCTTGCATCCATGATATCTGAGATGGAATCCATGTATGCCAACAAGGTATGGTTCTTGGTGGAACCACCTAAAGGCATAAAACCCATCAAGTGCAAGTGGGTCTTCAAGAAGAAGGCATATATGGATAATAAAGTACAAACCTATAAGGTTATATTGGTAGAAAAGGGTTTTAGACATGTTCAAGATGTTGACTATGATGAAACTTTTTCTCTAGTGTCCATGGTTAAGTTCATCAAGATCATGCTTGCTATTGCATCATATCATGACTATGAGATTTGGTAGATGGATATTAAAACTACATTCCTTAACAAGAATCTTCTTGAGGATGTGTTTTTGATACAATCTAATGGTTTTATCAATCCAAAGGATGCAAATAAAGTTTGTAAGCTACAAAGTCAATCTAAGGATTGAAACAAGCATCTTAGAGCTAGAATCTTCATTTTTGATGAGACAGTCAAAGAGTTTGGCTTTGTTCAAAATTAAGATGAACCTTGTGTGTATAAGAAGTTTAGTGGGAGCATGGTAATATTCCTCACATTGTATGTGGATGAGATACTATTAATGGGGAATGACATCCTGACTTTACAAAAGGTGAAGACATGGATTGGAAATACATTCTCTATGAAATAATTGGGAGAAGCATCCTACATCTTGGGGATAAATATCTATAGAGATAGATCAAGAAGGCTTATTAAACTCAGTCAAAACACATACAGTGATAAAGTGTTGAAGTGGTTCAACTTGGATAACTCAAAGAGAGGTAACCTACCCATGGTACTTGGAGTTACCATCTCTAAAGTTCAATGTCCCCATTCTTGTGAAGAAAGGGAACATATGATCTTGATTCCATATGCCTCAACAATTGGATCAATCGTGTATGCAACATTGTGTATCCATTTTCACGTCTTGTATGCCCTGAGAATGGTGAGAAAATAACAATCAGATCCAGGTGATGCTTACTGGAAAACCATGAAGAACATCCTCAAGTACATGAGGAGGACTAAGGATCAATTCTTGGTCGACGATAGAGAGGAAGAGTTGGTGGTAAAAGGTTAAGCCTATGTAAGCTTCCAGAATGAAAATTTTGAGTATGAATCACAATTAGGATTTGTGTTTTGACTAAACAACATAGCTGTAACATGGAAAAGTTCCAAGCAAGAGACAATTTCTAATTCTACAATAGAGGCTAAGTATATTGTTGCATCAAATGTAACAACGAAGGCTGTATGCATCAAGAAGTTCAATTTAGAAATTGGGGTCATTCCAACCATCATCGACACAATTGATCTATATTGCGACAACAATCGAGCTATTGCACAAGATAAGGAACCCATATCACATAAACACTTAAAGCATATACAAAGATGGTTCCATCTCATACAAGAGATCTTACAACCAGGAGATGTAATGATTTGCATAGTACTAACTAAGAACAATGTTGTTGACCGCTTGAAAAAGACACTTTCACAACAGAAGCATGATCGTCATGTTAGGTCACTCAAAATAATATTTATGGATGATTAGCTCTAAGTTCAAGTGAGATTCTATTGGTATGTATGCCCATAGAGCCAATCATATGATGATTGTAATGGCATAACTTGTAAATGATTTGATTATTAATAAATGCAAGTTTCCAATTTATTCTATTTGTTTAGTTCTACAATAATGAACTAACATAATAAATGTCTAGAGAATGATATTACTCAATGATGTATATCTTCGGGTTGAGGACCTAAACAATGAGATCATATAAATGTTAAGAGTATATGCATTCTTGTTATGTCCCTGATCGGTTGTATTGTGGAAGGTAAATAGACAACAATAACACATAAGATTAGAATGTGAGTTGGTTGATGATAGAATCTCATTAGTCATGATATGGCGATATGAATCCAAGCACACAGATACATGTTAGAGAATAGTGTATCAGAAATGGAAACCATTACCATGGTAGTCATAGTCAACTCTCATAGTGATGATGGTGTTTGTGATTCTTAGACCTGAAATCAATGCACTTATCACATCTCATTCAGCATGCTTTGACATCATCAAACATAATCCTTAAACATGGGTTGTTCTAAAGGTGATGATTAGGTGATTATGACACATGGGGACTAACTGTGAGTGATAGAGATGGGATTTTTCCCTCCTATCAGAGTGTGATATATAAGGCCACTTGAGTTAGCGAGACTAAGAAATACATGTCCATGTATATGTGAGTCAATATATGATATTGAGTTTACACAAATCTCGTAGAGTCTACTATAACAAGAAACATAGATTGAATATTGAGGAGGATGAAAAATCCATGCCTTGAGTTCAATCTGTATATTTGTGACAACGGAACTATACAAACACTATAACACCATACACAGGTTGTAGGTTGATGTTGTAAGATGACCATTTCAGCTATCATAGGCTGTGAGGTTTCTAGAATGGTTGTGAAAATTCAAGATCTATTAGTCCCTTCCACTCCCACACAAACTGGGAACCCTGACCCTGACCTCTTCTATAAATAGAGGGGTACTGGGGGCTTCCCAGAGCACAATATAGACAATTGAGAATCAATTGCTCTAACAATTGTTGTCCTCTCTGGTTGTGGTAACCAAGAGAGCCCAAGCAAGTCCTACCTGACTAGGGAGGGATAGTTACGAGAGAGAAACAACTAAGGATCATTGTTGTGGGTGATTAGGTCGGTGACTAGTACACTAATGAGAGGAACAACTCCTTCTTGTCCATTCTAGTAGGACCACATGAGTTCTAGTTGGTCTGCATGGACTTCCCTGGAGGCGAGGTAGCCTTTACCCATCGCAGTGTTAGCTAGAAGTCTGTGATGAGAGGAGTTGTTGCAGACGATGAAGTTTGAGTCTGCTGTCCATGGAGGAGTTGTCAGATGAGTCCTAGTGCAACCAGAAGCTGTATAGACACTATCTAAGATAGAGTGCACATCTACATTGATGAGGATTGTCACTGACTTCCTCCTGGAGCAGGTATATCTTCATAAAACCATCCTTCCCATTGCATAATTATTGATGCGATCTACTGGTTAATGAGAAATATATCCATAAATTTTTTGTTTGTGCTACCTATCTGATGTTGTATTTCCATACAGGTCAGGGTTCTCAATATGTGTGGGAGTGGAAGGGACTAAAATTTCATGAATTTTTTCTACCCAAGAGTGGCAAAATGATCGGTTCACATGGCATGTGAGTCAATCGGTTCATCAAGTCCCAATGACAATTGTATTGACAATTCTAATCCAATTAATGCATGATATGACATCAACATTAATCCTCGATGCAATCGAATTGCTCTTGTGAATTGGGTAGATCATCTCATGAATGGGTAATCTCACAACCATAAGCCGATCGGTTCACTCAGTGAACCAGCCAGTTCATTCCTGGAGTCATCTAGAATTAAGCCAATGCAATATCCAATCATCATAACAATCCAACCAGTTGGTTAAATACTTGAATCGGGTCAGTTCTGAGTCAAGTCAGTCAATTGTTGTTTAAATTGAATAGCGAAACATTTTAGTATTCAATTTATATATCATTCATGATTAAAATCATATTCTTGGTGTATCCTATGTATGTGACCCTATAGGTCCCATATTACATTGGTCGTGAATATCAATAACCAGTTTATGACATCACAAGCAAAGAGCGGTGCCTAGTCACACATCATTGCTACCCAAGTAAATGGAAGTTGGAGAACACTTCAACCTACAATGTGTCATTGGTTTTATAATGTTTATATAGTTCCTGTGTTAGTTATACCCATATTGAACTTGAGGCATGGTATCATCATCCTTTTCAATCATCCAATCAATGTTCCTTGAACCAAAGAAGACTATGCAGAGATATATGTAAGCTCAATATCACATATTGACTCACATGTGCATGACCATCCTTTTCTCAGTCATTCTTATGAATTGTCTAGGATAACATACTCTTGTATGAGGGACCAATCCCATCTATATCACTCACAATCATCCCCATGTGTCATAGTACACCCAATCATCACCTTTATTAAAACCCTTATTCAGGATCATGGTGGATGATGTGAAAGTATACCAAACAACATGTCATGAGTGTAGTGACTTTAGGTCTAAGAACCACAATCACCACCAACACTATAAGAGATGATTCTAACTACCAATTATGGTTTCCATGTATCACTCTTATGGTGAGTTTGTCTAATACACTATTCTCTAACATGTATCTATGTGCTTAGTTTGATATCAAATATCATGACTGATGAGATTCTATCATCAACCAACACACACTATAGTCTTATGTGTTATTGTTGTCTATCATCCTTCCACAATAACATCTGACTATGGACATAACAAGAATGAATATACTCTTAACATCTGAATTATATCATTATTCAAGTCACACACTTGAAGACATACGCCATTGAGTAATATCATTCTCTAGACTTTATTATGTTACTTCATTATGTCATTATTGAAGAAATAGAATAAAATTGGAAGCTTGCCTTTATTAGTAATCAAATCATTTACAAGTTATGCCATTACAATAATCATATGATTGCCTCTCTGGGCTTATATATCAACACTAAATTCATGAAATTCTTGAACTTTTGAAGGGTTTTCAACTCATGTTTCATCAAGTACACCTAGCCAAACCTACTGCAATCATCAATGAAGGTAATGAAGTATTGGTAACCTCTTTTGTAATTTGTTCTAAAAGAGAAACACAAATAAGTATATATGAGTCCTAATAGATCACTCTCCCTCTCACAGTGACCAATGAAAGGATTTTTTGTCATCTTGCTTAATAAACAAGATTCACATGTATCTATTGATTCAAAATCAAAAGAGTTTAGACAACCATCTTTATAGAGTATAGAAATGCATCTTTCATCAATGTTCCCTAGACGACAATGCCAAAGGTTTGTGTTTGTTTGATTTATTGGGTTTTAGCCTTTTGGTATTCATGTTATAAGCACTTGTCTCTAGATATAGAAAATAAAGACTGTATGACATTGGGGCACGGTCGTGAAAGCTCTCATCTTTGGAAATAGAACATCAACATTCTTAATGTGAAACTGGAATCCATTGTTGTCCATACAAGATGCAAACATGATGTTTATATCAATGGAAGGTACAAAATAATAGTTTTCTAACTCCATTACAAGCTCACTGGGCAGAGATAAATGATAGGTTCCAACTACAGTGGAAACAAATCTTGATCCATTTGCAACACATAGTTTGACCACACCCTTTCTTAAAGGCTTACTTCTTTTCAGATCTTGCATATTTGAATATATGTAAGATAAAGAAAAGTTTTACTTCTTTTCTGCATATTTGAATATATGTGAGATCCACATCAGGTATTCAATAGCCAAGATGAAGAATTTGACATATTTATCTCAAAAACATGTATACCTGAAGTGGAGATCTCTATTCCTTACTTCTTCTTCCTTAATTCCTCCACATAAAGAGGGCAATTTCTATTCCAATGTCTAGCCTAGTGATAGTGGTGACAATTACCTTCCTTGTTCACCCTTTCCTTAGCTTTCATTGCAAAAGACTTGGGTTTCTAGATAGATTTAGAATTCTTCTTAGATTTTACTTTACCCTTAGACTTCCCTTTTCCTCTATTGATCATCTTCACAAATTTGGGTTTGTCCTTTTTCATTTGTGCTTTAGCTGTTCTTAACATGCCAAGTAATTCTGATTAACAAAATGTCAAAATTATGCATGTTGTAGTTCATGACAAACTGGATATATGATTGTAGTAGTGACTGTAGAATCACATCTATGGCCAACTCTTAGCCCAAGGGAAATCCCAATCTTAAAGGTTCTCCATATACCCAATCAACTTGAGCACACCGGGACCTACTGTATCTCCTTCTGCCATATTGCACTTGAACAATGTCTTAGAGACATCATATCTCTCTTGTCCCACCTATTCTTGGTACATGTTCTTGAGATGTGTTACCATCTTAATAACATTCATCTTCTCATGATGTCTCTACAATTCATAGTTCATTGAGAATATCATCATGCAATTCACATCCTTGACATATTCTGAGTGATTCTTGTAAGCATCCCTGTCAGCCTTAGGCATAGTGGGAGAAGGTTCATTCAGATCTGGTGTCTCCAGGATATAGAGCTTGTAGTATTGTGTGAGGATGATACTCAATGTCTTGAACAAGTAGTCGAAGTTATTCCCATTAACTTATCCTTCTCAAGGATTGGTTGCAACAAAAACATGTTTTTGTTTTTCATTAGCTTCTACAAAAGAAGTGTTAGAAATTAGCTTCCTTATTTATTAATCTCTCTACTATTTCATTTTTTCCTATTGGGTTTATTATGAAACTATTCGTCTCTATATAATAAAGGGGAACCCGTTCTAATCGGGTATCACTTAACTCAAATTCAGTCACATGGTATCAGAGTGTATCCCACTACAACAACCCTAGCCACCACCCCTTCCTCTCCTCCTCCCGCTCTTCTTCTTCTTCCCTCTTTCTTCTCCGGTTGCATCCCCCATCACCGCCACCATGGGACAACCATCAGTGATAGTCTTCACCAGTCAGTCAGTCCTCCTCCTTTGACCCGTCAAGGCACAGTGACTACTTGAAGGAGAGGAGGAGAACCCCTCATTCTATCCAAAAGAGAGAAGGAGGAGTATCTTTATTCTCATCCTCTTTCCTCTTCATGTAGTCCTCATATGTGGATGAGTGCCCACATCTTTTAGGGATACTTATGCGTTAGATTTGCATCATCAATTGACAAGTGACAATGCTAATTCCCGTAACCCCTCCCTAGCGCGCCTTCCCAGGGCCATCTTTTCTCTGGAACATCTTCCTAGAGTCCATTTTTGCCCTTTGATGGAGCCAATTCACATAAAAGTATACCTCTTCCGTCGCTGATATGGTGTGTTCTTCACTCTATCTGGTACTGTTGTCTTAATGTCTCAATATGGGAGATGCCTAGCCTACTACTTCTGCTACAGTCATCTGTAATGACCAATCTCAGATCACTTCTATGAAGCTTAACCCACAAAATTATCTTCTTTGGATGAATGCTATGAACAATGTGCTTGAATCTCATGAAAATGTGGACATTATTGAGTCATATCCTTCTTTTGAAGGTAGCAAACACTATCCCAATTGGTAGAAAAATAATGGGCTGCTAAAATCATGGCTTTGGAATACCATGCAGCCTCAGATTGCTTCCATATTTATGTTCTACACTACAACTAAACAAATGTGGGAAGCTCCAAAGAAGCATCTTCCCCATGAGAAGAATGCTCTCCATCGTTATACTGTCTATGATCGTCTATTTTTAGAAAACCAAAATAGTTACTCCCTTGAGGATTATTTTGGAACTATCTGATATATTTCTCAAGAACTCAGTTTCTATTAGCCACTAAAGATAGATAACCAAATGTAAGACCAAGATGATATAGTACCATCAAGCTATCTATCGAGCTAAAAGCATGTATATGCATTAACCAAGAGCATTATTTTGGCCATAGAAAAACTACCAAGCTTTGGAGAATCCTTTGTACAAATTCATTAGTTAACATTTGAGTCCTTTTCAACTACTCTTGGAGAACACCATATGAAGAATCAATCTTCTCTTACTACTGCTGCCAAAGGAACATGATGGGGTGTTGGTCAAGGATGAGAACTAGACACCGTCCATAATGTACATTCTGTGGAAAACTTGAATTTGTACAAGAAAAATGCTATTCTAAGCATGATCGCGCCCCAATGGGTGCTGCACATTATACTGCCAACTCCTTCGAAACATCTACCTCTGGAGCTTCTAGACAGATGCACTTAGATGTTATGTTATCCAAAGAGGAGTATGACCGTCTCCTACAAGCCATTGAGCAAGCTTCCCTTGGCACTTTGGCTAATCTAGTTTTCGATGCAGGTAATCAGGGGTCTTCACTTGTTGCCTCTCACCCATCCTCTATGTGGGTGGTGGATTCTGTGGTCTCCCAACATATGATGGGTTTATGATCTATGCTTCTTTCCTCTGACTCATATATCCAACATTCTTCAGTGACACAGGCTGATGGTTCTGTCAGACGAGTCCAGGCGTGTGGCACCATACAAGCATCATCCAATTTTACTTTACAATCAATACATTATGTACCCGACTTCCCATTTAACTTAATGTTTGTTGCTAATATGGTTGATACTTTGAAATGCTTGGTAATCTTTTGATACTTTTCTTTATGTTACATGATTGTAGGACCGGGAAGATGATTGGTGGGGGATCTAGGAAAGGCGATCTCTACTTCTTTGAAGGTGGTCGTCCAACTCACCAGATTCCATCCACTGCATCCATCATGTTCAGCTTCTCTCCCTTGTAATGACATTTTCTCTATGGACATCCATACCTATAGAGTCTTCAGAAGCTTATTCTAGGGTTAGCCTCCATAAATTCGTTAGAATGTCAATCATGTAAATTAGGCAAACATCACTACATTTCTTTTCTGAGTCATAGTATGAAATGCTCTAAGCATTCTTTTGATCTTATTCATAGTGATGTCTGGGGTCTTGTTAAAGAGCCAAGTTATAATGGCTTTTGATATTTTCTATCTTTCATTGATGATTTCTCCTGCATGAATCGGGTTTAGTAACTTCAGCCTAATAAGGACATGTAAAATCCGATTTTGATATTAGTTTTCCCTTTTGGAGTCTTTTGCTATTTTATTTTAATTCTTTTATAGTAAATCACATTTTCTCTTTCCTAATGCATTAGAGACGTCTAGAATTATCCAAAATTGATGAAACTTCACCCACAAGTCATATTTAATGTATTGGATACAAAATTTCCATCAATTTCACATGTTGGAGTTGTTCGTATAACTATTTAATATTTTGAAGGTTCTACACACTTTCTTTCTCCTAATTTCACCTTTTAAGCAAACTTTCTCCAAATTGGATGAAGAAATCACCCAAAGGCTATATTTATTATGTATATTATGAATCCAAGTTTATTTTCATCGTTTGGATTCATTTATTATTTTATTTGATATTTGGGAGAAAACTTAAATCTTCTCACTCTAAAAAGAATTAAATTAATTATTATAATGTGAAAAATGTGAAACTTGACTCCCATGGTATCTGGGAGCCAAGGAACATGAGTTTTAAATTATATTTCACTGTTGGGGTTTTCATTAATGATTAATGACAAAATTAATATTTGTGACCATAATTATCTCATTATTTCATTATTATCACTTTTTCTCATTCAATTATGTTCCATCTCTTAATATTATCACCAAAAGAATTATGTATCACTATTTACATGGAATTTTATACAATTCATTATTATTTCATGTGACATATTTCATGTGTCTATTATTGGCCAAAGACTAACATGAGAACATTAGGGTTTTATTAAGGTGATTTATACATGCTTTAGCTCTTGTTGTAATATCCAAGTCTAGTGTACACGGTCAGACTTGTGTATTTGACTCTCAATTTGCAATTGAATATATGTGTTAAACAATGTTTCTTTAATATATTTGTTAACTTTTGAGATTATGATAGGTTCCTTTATCTTATTATTTTTTAATCATCATCATCATCATCATCATCTAAGCCTCAATCCAAACTATGTTGGGGTCAGCTACATGGATTCTTCATTTCGATTCAGCTCTATCATGGGCCATATTCTGGTGGAGATGTAGAGATTCAAAATCTCTCTTTATAAGATAATCCCATGTTAATTTAGGTCTTCCTTTTTTCTATTTATTGTACTTGAATAAATAGCATTGCTTCATATCATTACTCAGTCAATGTTACACATGTCTGTACCATCTGAGTTGTCCCTCGCGCAACTTGTCCACAATGCTCGCCACCCCCACTTTATTCCTAATATATTCATTTCTCAACTGATCTTTTCTTGTCTTCCCACATATCCATCTCAACATACCCATTTTAGCCACATTCATCTTGTCGAGACCTTGTTTCTTCACCTCCCTACATTCACTCTTGTAGAGCATGGTTGCCCGTATAACTATTCTATAAGACTTACTTTTTAACCTGAGAGGGATCTTATGATCACATAATAATCTAGCTGCACTCCTCCTTTTCAATCATCCTATAGTGATCCTATGAAAAACATCACTTTGGATATCCCCATCAATTTGAATAATAAAACCCAAGTAACAAAATTTGTCACATTTTGGTAGATCTACTCCATCCAACATGGCTCCATCATTCACACTATGAGATTGGCTGAAATTGCAATGCATATACTCAATTTTTCTCTTGCTAATCATCAATCCATTTGATTCCAGTGCCTTTCTCCAATATTGAACTTTATCATTCAATCCATCTTTAGTTTCGTAAATAAAAAAATATCAATAAAAAATAACAGACACTAAGGACTATCATCATGGACATTCTTTTTCAGCTCATCCATAACAAGAACGAACATATATGGGATGAGTGTGGATCCTTGGCATACCCCAACTATGATAGGAAAAGTTGGTCTCTCTTCCCAGAGTTTTCACACTTGCAATAGAGCTAGAATACATGTCCTTGATCAAGTCAATGTATTGGATTGACACACCCTTATTCTTCAAAACCATCCACAACACTTCTCTAGGTACTTAATCATAAGCCTTTTCCAAATCCATAGACACCATGTGAAGATCTATTTTTCTTTCTTTATTCTTTTCCATAAGCCTCCTTTTAAGACAATAACATCTGTTGTTGATCTTCCAAGCATGAAACCAAATTGGTTGTTTGATATCTGCATTATAGATCTTAGCCTCTAATCAATAATCCTCTCATAAAGCTTCATTGTGTGACTAATCAACTTGATGCCTCTTTAGTTTGTTCAGCTCTAAACATCACCTTTGTTATTTTAATATGGGGACTATAGTACTATTTCTCCACTGATCCTACATCTTCTAGTTCTTCATGATCTTGTTAAAAAGCATTGTTAACCACATAACTCCTTCATTCCCCATACTCTTTCATACATGAATGGGAATACCATATGTTCACGTGCCTTCTCATTTTCATCTTCTCTAAAGCATTCTTGACCTGAAATGGTGAAACTCGTCATGTGTAAATGACATGTCTTGTATTCATGTCACACAAGTCTCTAATGTTATTTGCAATATCTCCATTGAAAAGATTATGGAAGTAATTTCTCTACTTGTTCTTGATATCATTGTCCTTCACCAACACCCTGCCATATTCATTCTTGATGCATTTTACTTGACTCAAGCTTCTTCCTTTCCTTTCTCTTATATGAGCCATTTTATATATATCATTTCCTCCTTCTCTAGTTATCAACTTATTCTACATATGATTAAATTATCTAGTCCTTACCATCTGACCAACCTTTTTAGCTTCTTTCTTTTCTTGTTTGTATCTTTGGAATGTTGCATCATCTCAAGATTTGGGCAAGATCCTATAGATCTCCCTTTTCAGTTTAATAGCCTTATGTACTTCATCATTCCACCACCAAGTCTCTTTCTATGGAGGCCCACAACCTTTGGACTCCCCCAAAATCTCTTTGGAAATTTTTGTTATGCAGGAGCTCGTGTTATGCCACATAGTGTTAATATCACACTCCAGGTTCCAAGTTCACTCCTTCATGAGTTTATCATGAAAAGTCAATTTCTTTTCTCCTTTAAGATTCCACCACTTAATCCTTCTATCTTGGTTTCTGTTGTGCTTCCCTTTATTAATCCTCATGTTAATATCAAAAACCACCAACCTATGTTAGGGTGTGAGCTCTTCATAAGGAATCACTTTACAATCCTTGCATATATTACAATCTACCTGCCTTGTGAGGAGGTAATCAATTTGCTAACAATTGTTCCAACTCTTGAAAGTAATCTTATGATTTTCTCTTTTCTTTAAATGGGTGTTTGCTAAAATCATGTCATATGTAGGAACAAAATCTCATATGCTCTCTCCTTCTCCATTTATGTTTCCATATCCAAAACCACTATGAACTCTCTCATATCTAGCATTGTTACTCCCCACATGGCCATTTAAATCACTCCCAATAATAATCTTCTCCTCTATCAGAATTCCCTACATCAATTCATCCATGTCATCCCAAAACTCCTTCTTAGCATCCTCGCTAAGGCCAAATTGAGGGGCTTAAGTTCTAATAATGTTAAAATTATTTCCTCTAAGAACAACCTTGATATCTCTGATTCTATCACCTAACCTTGTAATCTTGACAACAATATCCTTGAACATGTTATCAATAATAATACCTATGCCATTTGAGGGTCTCACTCCCGGAAGTGGGGAAGCACTGGTCGTTCAGAGCCATTAATGTGATTACTCACACCATTGGGTAACCTCACACCATCAACATAAGGATTGACAGTTCCATGATGAGATGCACTCGAGTTTGTGTCAATATCACTATTGAGGAGGAACCGCCACCCAAAATCATGGTGGAGTTGCCTAATGGAGGAGAATGGGAGGTCAAGCTGAGGTATGAAGCCCCACCTGACTGGTGCTCTTCTTATAAGGTCTTTGGCCATAGTACTGGAGTTTGTCCTGGGGAGAGAGTTACCAGCCCCCAATTGTCCCCCCTATCATCGCTCCTGAGTTCAGAAGGCAAAGCAAAAGGAATGCTAAATCCAGACCCCCTCCTAGTCGGGGCTCCTCGAGGGTAGGATGGACTGAGAAATGCATCCCTATCAGCACAGAGAAATAGAAGGAGGTGATTGTCAATGAAACGATTATTCTTAAAGAGGGTGAGATTCAAGAGGCGACCGAGGAAGTGCCCGTTGTCCCTGTGAGTAGAGAGGAACACATAGAGAAGATGGGCTCAAACCCATTCTCTATTCTTGAACAATTGGATGAAGAGGAAATGTCTGCTAGATCAGTGGGTGGAAGAAGTAGAAGTCCTAGAAGCACAAGAAGTGGGATAGCAAAGACGAAGAACATACCCAAATCCATTGGAGGAGGAGGGTAAAAAACAAAGGCTTAATGAGGTTCCTCGCATGGAACATGTAAGGGGCTTCCTTACTTGGGTCACAAGCTAGCTTAAGGAAGATTATAAGAAGGATACAAGGGGAGGTTATCTATTGTTTTGAGACCAGAATTAGGAGAAATTGCACCGAATGGGTGAGGACCTTGTTTCCTTAGGAGTGGAAGTCTTTGTCCAATCTTGAGGCGGTGGATGGAGGCATGATCGTTCTGGGGTGGAACCCGGACAGATGGAGCATAGAACCGATAGAAGTTAATGACCAAATCATAACTGTTAGCTACTTTAATCCAAGTGGATTCTCCTGTATCCTTTCAAGAGTGTATGGGGAGAGTCTGGAGGCTGATAGGGATAGGGTCTGGCCTTTCTTAAAGGAAATTGCTCAGAATCAAATCCCGTGGATTGTACTTGGGGATTTTAACAACATTAGAAATGCATGTGAAAAGAAAGGAGGAAGAAGAGTACCCTAAAGGATTCTAAACAACTTCAATAACTATCTAGATGTTGTAGAGCTTCACGAAATCAATACCATTGGGGGTGAGATCGCTTGGTCCAATAAGTAAATTAGTCATATTGCTACCTGACTGGATAGGTGCTTGGTTAAAAATGCTTGGTTGGAACCGTTCCCTAGGGTGGTTGCTAGAGTGGGTTCACACCACTTTAGTGATCATGCCTGGTTGAAGGTGAGTTTTTCAAACATGACACAAAAGCCAAAGCTTTTTAGGTACCTTGAGTTTTGGAGTAAGTGGGACAGTTTCAAGGATGTTATAGAAGATACTTAGAGGTCAAATATCGAAGGCAATCCTTTGTTTAGCTTCCTCAAGAAACTCCAAACAACTAAAGATAAGCTTAAAAGTTGGACAAATGAGAAAATCAACATTCAAAACCTACTGAAGGAAGCTACATTAAAGTATGACACAGACTCCAGTAGATTGAGAGATGATCCTCTTAATTGCAATCTCATTAAAGAACAGAAAAACAACAAAGACAAAGTTCAAAATCTAGAGAAGGCAGAAGAACAATACATGTGGCAGATAAGTAGAATGAAATGGATTAATGATGGGGATTGCAATACAAGAATTTATCATGAGGCTACTAAGAAAAAGACCATGAGGGATTACATTTATGAGTTTACAGATGAGTATGGTAGAGTTGTGGACAGTCATGAAGACATAGCGGACCGAGCTATCAATTTCTTTAAAAACCTATACAACAACAATGAATGTGCTTATGAAGGAGAAATGGAACTTCCTAGAGATAGAATCAGTACAATGATGAATGAAGACCTTTTCATGGACATTACTGAAGATGAAGTCAGGAGCACTTTGTTTTCTATCCATAGCTCTAAAGCGCCTAGACTCGATGGTTGCAACAACCATTTCTTCAAATCTATGTGGCACATCATTAAAAATGATCTTTGTAATGCTATTAGATGGTTCTTAAAAGGTGGGAACATGGTCCGAGCTATCAATCATTCCTTTATTAAACTGATTCCCAAGTCTAAAGAAGCAAGAGCCATGAGAGATTACAGACCCATTGGTTGTTGCACTATCCTTTACAAAACTATAGCTAAATTGCTTACTAGAAGGCTTAAAGTTGTACTCCCTCACATAATTTTAGATGATCAGAATGCTTTTACCAAGAATAGAAAAATTGAAGATTGTTCCCTACTGGCTTCAGAGTTCCTCATCGATTTTAATAGAGGCAAGTCTAATGCCAAAGCCCTCATGAAAATCGACATCACCAAAGCGTATGATCGCGTTAGTTGGGATTTTCTTTCTAAGGTAATGACTTCCTTAGGCTTTTGCCAACAATGGAGATCCATTATGAAACAATGTTATGAAACATGCTCTTTTTTAGTGCTCATCAATGGGGAACCTGAAGGTTTATTTAAATCCTCCAATGGATTGTGTCAAGGGGACCCCCTTTCCCCCTCCTCTTCACGTTAGTTATGGAAGGTTTGAGTCACCTAATCAAAGATGCAGAAAATAAAAATTTGGTGAAAACATTTAAAGTGAAAGGGGTTAAAGTCAAGCATGTTCTCATCTTCGCTAATGATGTTCTTCTCTTTTTTACTGGCCATGCTAAAATCCTAAGGGAAGTAAACTAAGTTCTCAAATTTTTTGGTAGAATGATGGGTTTGTACATTAGCACCATCAAGTCAAGGGTCTTCTTATCCAAATCTTGGGATAATAGGAGAGGTTGGTTGAAGGAAGAAACAGGGATGGAGAGAGGTCATCTCCCGACCAAGTACCTTGGTGTTCCCTTGGTTGTGGGCAGAGTGAAGTTGAGAGACTAAAGTCATCTTATGGACAACCTCAGAGAAAAAATGGAAGAGTGGAGTGGACTGAACTTGACTATGGCGGGTAGACTGGTGTTAATCAGGTCTGTTTTGTAGTCCATAGTCAGGTTTTGGGCTGCCATGAGGGATATTCCCATGCCTGTTCTGAATGATATCTGATCTCTCACTACTAATGTAACGCCTGGGCCCACTTCCCATGGCTCTAGTAGAGTTTTAGGAATGATGACTGGCCCCACAAACCACCACTAGCCTTAACTGCTCACTTTGTCCACACTGACGTGCAAGCCATGATCAACTTCCTAACTGGTCACCCATCCTAGTACTACTCCAAGATGAGCATGCTTAACTATGGAGTTCTTTAGTGATGGGCTCCTGGAAAAAGAGGTGCACCTTGGTGATATGGGTAGTCCAATAATTCCTTATAAGATCATTTTATCCGAGGCCTCAAATCTTGGGACGTTACAATCTCCCCCACTTAGACTCTTGACGTCCTTGTCAAGGTTCAACTATATGGCCTCATAATCTGACCCCATTTCAGTGCAGACCCACAATGGCCCATGGACACCCAGCTCCCATCCATGGCTACCAGCGCAAGGGCGGCTCCATCTCGTCTCTACGGATAGCCCTTTCCAACTTACCTAGACCGCACGGCTCAAAACTGGCATGCCACATGCCCATGTGGGCCCCACCTACTGGAAGGGTTATTGCTCTGATACCATTTGTAACGCCTGGGCCCACTGCCCATGGCTCTAGTAGAGTTTTAGGGATGACGACTGGCCCCACAAACCACCACTAGCCTTAACTGCACACTTTTTCCACACTGACGTGCAAGCAAGGATCAACTTCCCGACTAGTCACCCATCCTAGTACTACTCCAAGTAGAGCACGCTTAACTATGGAGTTCTTTAATGATGGGCTCCCAGAAAAGGAGGTGCACCTTGGTGATATGGGTAGTCCAATCATTCCTTATAAGATCATTTTATCTGAGGCCTCAAATCCTGGGACGTTACAGCTAACTTCTTGTGGGCAGGTAAGTTTCATGGTGTCTCTTGGGAGACAATTTCTAAACCGTTCAGCCAAGATGTCCTTCAACTTGTGGATCCTATCTCTATCTTGGAAGCTAACACTAAAAAGAGAGTAGACATGTTTTTAACGCAGACTGATAGCTACTGGGTGGAATGGATAAAGAGAAGTTATAATAATGCCCTGGAGATTATGGTTGGCTGTAATCCTTCAAGATTTTGGAGAGCTATGTGCTCGTATGTCGGTAGATCACCTACTCTGTATAGTGCAGATAGTAATGGTAGGTGGACTCCCCTAGTCCCCCCACCATTAATCAACACTAATATAGGGGCGTCTAGCTGCCAACAACTTTTTGATACGATTTGGGGAAGATTCCATTGTCCGAAATGGAGCACCTTGGCCTATCAGGTGCTTCTTAACAAACTTCCTACCATAGATAGACTTCTGAAGTGGGGTATGCAGGTGCATCTGTTATGCCCCTTGTGCAAGGTGGCAACTGAAACAAGGAATCATTTGTTTTTTGAGTGAAAGTTTTCTAATCAGATGTTCATAATTGTGTTCCTTAGAAATGGTTGGCAGTACAATAGCTAATGCAATCCATATGATTTTTTGAGTTGGGTTAATAAGAAGTATAGAAACAACAATTCCTTGAGAAGATTTGCTAATCTATGTATCATAGGGCTTATTTTTTCCCTTTGGAATGAAAGGAACAGAAGAGCACATGGTAAGGGAGAGTTGGGTGTGCTAAAGCTTATGGATGTGTTCTCCACTAACCTCAAGTGGCATGTAAAGTATAGGTAAGAACTCTTAGATAGTTTGAGTTCAATGACAAGCATATACTGGGGATTTTTGTATAGAACCCACATAAAGTTTTCTGCCTTTGTTGGTTTTAGGGTCTCTTTTTGAGATGCCCTACACTGTTTTTATAGCTTAGCTATACTTTCTTTTGGCAATATATTTACCGTATTCCAAAAAAAATACCTATGCCATTTCTATGTTTATCAATACCTGTATACCAGATTTTATATCTTGTGTCTCCAATCTCTGTATAATGTTTCCCTATCCACTTGGTTTCTTGCAAGCAAGCTATATGGACTTTTCTTGTCATCATCATATCCACTATCTCCAAAGATTTCTATGTCAAAGAGATAATATTCCAAGATCCAACTCTAATCCTTTTTTGTTGAACTTTCTTTTTTACCCTCCTTCATAAAAAATGTTGCCCTTGTGCATTTTTCACTACATTTTGGAAATGATGCAGAGGGACTAGCATCTTTACCAACACTTGTCAAAGACATGGAAATACTTACACATTTTTCATTACATTCGAGCGATGATGCAGTGGGACTAGCTTCTTTACCCACACCCGTCCAAGATGTGGAAACCCTTGTCTGTGCTTCAACACAAACGAGCGTCGTTGTGTCAAAACCCCTTGCATATTTATAACTTCACCCCGGTGCCAATGTAGCGTGTCACTAGGTAGGGACGCTCGAATGAAATTATTTTTTAATGAACGCTAAAATATTATTCTTATGTATTCAAGATTCGGTAATACCATGCTAGGGACAAACAATGACGTCCTATCATCATTGCCTTTGTAGTCATTTGGAGTTAGGATTTGAGTAATAAACTATTTTGTGACAGAGGCTATCAGATATTGAATGATAACTACATAAATCATTGCTTAGATGAAACATAAATTAACTCAACATTACATCTTAACCCTAGAAACTTAATAAGTTTTTCTTGTGGACTAAGTTACCTTAGCCTCTAGGTTAGAACCTAGATATTCTAGATCTAATTGTATAGTTGTATAATCCCTAGAATCCTTTCTTTTCTCCTCCTTCTATCCTACAATATGTGCTTTAGGTTCAAGATGGTGAGAAAAGGGAGATTGTATTATAACATTAAACATACGTTCACATCATGTACTTAGGGTAACTACACAAGTTAGCACCATGTTATTGCTAGTTTTATATGTTCCATGGTACTAGACTAGCAACGAATGTGGTCACTCATTTTTGTTTTATTTTTATTCAAGTGGAGTATGGAGGTTTTAATTTCCCGTTTCAATGTTGGAAAAAACCTATTTCATGTATGAGTATAGATTAACATATGAAAAATGTTACCACACATAGAAAGGCAGTGAGTATCCAAGTAACCTAACAGAAAGAGATGTGCCATCAATCTAGATGAGAGTGTTATGTGATAGATGTAGTCTCTAGAGTTTTCTATATCCACAATAAAGGTTAGGCTATTAAGTAGTTTAGATGACCTAAGCTAATGATGACAGCGATGACGACGACGATGATGATGATGATGATGATGATGAAGAAGAAAATGACAATGATGATGATGATGATTGATGGAGCTTCCACTTGCGTGGAGTTGCGTGGAGTTGTGTGCACCACGAAGAATCCTAGAGATCGTAAGTCTCTAAGTTTAGCCTTGTGTGTGCTATAATAAGATCTCCACCCACATATGCTAAGGTATATGGAAGTCTTATCGTAGTACAATTGAGGGTCAAATCCACGAGACAATGGTCTTGTTAGGGATTAACAAGATGGAAAACATTATAATTCTATTTATCTACTTAAGAGTTGTTATTTAGATTGAAGAGTTGGGTTGATGATTAAACTAAAATGCAAATGTAAATTAAACGGCAGGAGAGTAAACTTAAGGTTGTAAACAATATTTAGAAACCACTAGGATGTGATCGAGTTTCACTACCACTACACATGGATCATAACATATATTATAATAATATGGCTTGCAAAAAGGGTATAATCAGTTAGTATCTTTGTAGAATTAGCTTTCTTTCGAATAGCCAACTATGATAAACGTGGAAGTATTGCAATGCCAACCATCCCTGAATGAATGGTCACTTTGCATCGCTCCCTTCACAACGTGTGTCCCTCGACCTGTCAAAGTTGTACTTCCATATGTCAACTAATTCCATTTCATAGTATGAAATTACAACGATGGAGGTGAGTTTACTCCACTCCTTAAAAAGTGTTCCTAGATACCAAAATAGATATATGGTGACTACATACATCAAGAACCAACATACAATTAATAATTGAATCTAAAAGCACAAACATAGACAATTCATACAAATAGATAATAGATAACACAAGTTGGTGATCAAGCAACTAGCATTCATTAAACGATTGATGTTGAACTGAAAAGATAGTATTTCTCTATTGCAAATTCATGAATTACAATTCATACAATGAAAACATGGGTAGTGGGGCTATTCCCCACACCCTAGTCTATGGAACTACTCGCTCATGGCAAGAACAAAAAAGGAGACCAAAGAAGAGAAGGAAAACATCATCTCCACATAGGAGGAAGGAAGGTTGACCCCTTAGAGTAGAGAAAAACTATCTTCACACTGCGTGGTTGCTTTGGTGATGAATCCTACTCTCCCCACCTTCTATGTTAATGAGAGAGAAAGTTGGCTTAAGGATGGAGTGTGGATCTTAGACCGGTAGCCTTGGGGCAAAGGATGAAGGATGAAATAGATGTGGAACAATTGAGGCAACCTTTAGGCATCTAAGAGTCGATGTCTAATGAGGACCCCTTGGGTCCTATTTATAGTCTCCAAAGGGGTCTTGAACGGTCTTGAGTTATTTGGATCTTCACGGTTTGGAGACCGGTAGCTTTCACACGTTCTTGAGGTCAATAAATATTCATTCGGTCTTGGGACCACTAGAGTCCTTGTGGTCTTGGAACCACTAGAAACTTGCTCAGTCTTGGGACCATTAGGGTCTTCACGGTCTTGTTCCTTCACGGTCTTGGGATCACTAAGGCCTTCACGGTCTTGGGACCACTAGGGCCTTCACGGTCTTTGGACCGCTAGGGCCTTCACAGTCTTGGGACCGGTTTGGAACTTTTGCAATTTTATGGGGTTTTCTATAAGAAGAAAAAGGGAAAATATCAGTCTATTGGTATATTCACAATAAAGATGAAAAAAAGTATTCTATCTAATTTATCTAAGAAAGAGTATGGAAAACTAAGAAAAACTAGTAAGATAACATCACAAAATGGGAGGTTATCACCCCCCCCCCCCCAACTTAGAGTCTAGCTTGTCCTCAAGCTGGATAGAGCTAAGGCACGTAGTGGCGAGGAAATTTTATTTAGTGAAGATTTCCATACTCTTCAATTCTAAACTAGAGATCTCCCAGAGTCTTATCGAGGCTTCTGCTTGCACTGACTCTTTCAGGTATCAGGAGTTGCGTGGAGCTCAGGTTTCTTCCGTATCACGTAACTCGCATTGGGACCACCCTTTCCTTGATCATATTCTATGCATGTCTTCAACTCTAAGTAGTTTTATACTTCTTTGAAATTTCTACCAGAAGCTAAGATAGGTACAAGGGTTGGCTGAAGGTTGTTGTGTAACTCCCCCTTTGAAGGGGGGAGGGTTTATCTAAACTTTTAGGATTCACTACTGGGTGCAACACATCTGCCTTTGTGAGGGAAACTGAATGTATTGGTCAGGCGAGAACTTTATCAACATTTTCATATATTTGGAGACCTTATGATCTCACTACCAGGAACGACACATCTTCCTTTGTGAGGGCAACTAAATGCACCGGCTGGGCAAGAACTTTATTGGCTCTTCATATAGGTCCTTATGCATGGCACAACTCTCATGTTTTTATTCAACACTCAGGCTTTTATTCGTATGCTCACTGGCTTAGGAATTGGGTATTTTAGGGATTTTATTTGGGTTTCCAAGCCTCTTTTTGAAAAGAAGAAAATTGTTCCTTAGAGTTTCCCGACATGCACTTGTTTCAGTTTCGTACTTGGTGGTTCACTTGCGAGGTTCCTTGATTAGGATTTCACCTGGTTACCTTCCGACCTTGAGAGTGTTTGCTTGTTTCGGCCGTAGTTTTGACCTGTGGAGAGTATGATATAGAATTGAAGCATAAACATGGATATCGAGTGTGAAGGTGAATTATTAATTCACCATTACATGCCTAAATGCTACTTATAAGTGATTCTTAGGACTACTTTGTCTCTAACTTAGCTAGGGGTGTCCCCTTTCCAAAATGAATGTTGTCTTATGTACAAAAGCTATTTGATCAAAGAAATTATCAGAAAATGTAAATGTCAAAGGTAAATGAAAGAGAAGAAAGTAAGGTTTGAATATAATACCTCGCCCCTTGCCCAGTTTACCCCCCCCCCCAACTTATCACTCACTCTGTCCTCAGAGTGTCAAGGTGATAGGTTGAGAAGTACATGGGCAAGGGTATCAAGGTTCTGTTAAACCCTTGTTGGCACTATAAGAATAGATAAGATTGGCTACAAACTTTTCACTGTAAAGCATGATATTCGACGTCCTTCATGTCCTCTACGTGTTCGCCAGGAATGGTGAGGGTATACATCCAGTAAAGGATGTAGAATCCACATTCATTTGATTCTCTGATTTGTTGGGGACATCTGTGGCAAAAGTCTGGGTGGTTGAAATGTTCTTTGTTGTACGCCTTTGTGTGTTTTTTGAGAAGATTGTGTAGTCATTCGACATAATCCTTTGCCACTTCCTCCGTGGGCGTCTTTTCTATAACATCATACATGCTCTGGTTGGGATTGAACTGGCCATCAGAACTATTATAGATAATTGTAGTTCCATTATGTAAGTTTGTTGCCAGCAACATCCAATGCTCAGAGTGAAGAAATGGAAACATGATGAACTTTGGAGTCATATGTTGAAGATATGAGATAAGGGCTTATGTGGTTCCGAAGTTCTTTGAGCTGAGTAAATCATCCTTCAAGTATGATGACGCCATGTAAACCGCTGGCAAATCCTGTGATAGAAGAAATTGGTAAGCAACCATCACACTCACGAATAGTGAACCTTTTACTTGTACAGTTTCACAGAGTGCATCTGCCATTACAAGAATATTCCCTTCAAGGAAAACTAGCTCATCGTTCTCTACATACAACTGAGACATGATGAGTCTGAGTGCATTATCAGAAAGACTCTTGCATGCAGCAAGTTCATAGTTTGGGAATGTTGGTTGTATATTAGATAGAGGCACCATATCTTTGAATGATCTGTTAAGGGTGGCTCCTGTTCACAGATCTGTATCCCCCTTATCTTCTGCCAAATCAAAAGTGTAGGGGTCCCATTGTCATTTTTCTGGGACCTTGGAAGTTTGTTTTTGCTGTTGCTCCAACTCTGTGTGGGAGAGACACCATTGGCGTACATGTGAATTATGTGGTGACTGTAGAAGGAGTCACCAGCGGTGTCAGGGTGGTGGCAGATGAGTAAGGTGGCAACATCCTGGATATGGAAGGTGGGATCGAGAATACCGGGGGGGGAGGTGGTGGAGGTGAAGGTGAGATCGTGCGTTGAGGTGAAAATTGGGTCACCTGTGGGGAAAGGGAGTGAGGCAGGATGTGTGGGTGAAGTTGTGATTATGGGGGAAGAGATTGTGGTGGGTATGCTTCTGGAAAATGGTGGAAGAGTGGTGTGGAGTGGATAGGTGGTGGACGTTAGGAGAGTGGAAGATGGGAGTGTGGTAGAGGAATGAGGTCTTGATCCCTCTATCCCAAGGGTAGTGGGGGTGGTTGTAGAGGTGATCCCAACATCCATATCCATGATGAAGGGGTCTGATGTTGGATTGATGATGTTTTCTTCATTGCGGGGATGTTCTGCCTCTGGGTTAATCTTGGATGTAGGCATCCCATAGTGTTGTTTCTTCTGTGCTCACAGTTTGGATGACCGTGTTATTGGTATTTTCTTCGGCCTTGTCATTGGGGTAGTGACGCTATGCTCTATTTGCCCTACTTTTCCTTGATTCTCCTTTCCTTTTATAGAGGCTAGAAGGTTAGCAAGCTCCTCTTCAGTGAAGAGTAGCTTGTCTTTAGCATAATCAACAAGTTCCGAAAGTGGTAGCCGCATCCTAGATGCTTTGAAAGTTGGGAAGAAGACAAAGTGGAGTTTGGCATCCTTCTCCTTTATGATATAGGTGTTATTTAGAATCTGCTCGTTTGTTAGGATGTAACCATTTATCAAAATACATCTTGGAAGTGGTCCATCCATCTTGAGATACTTCATAATTGATGTTACGTGACCACCCATGCAAATTTCCTTTCTGGGGGCATAGGATGTGTGTTTATGTATCAAATGTCATCCGATGTTGACCGACTGCCCCTTTAGGATGGACCATAGTATGTAGAGGTCTGAAATGAGCACATTCCCGCTCTCTGTTCTAGGGAATAGTGCACCTATTATTATAATTGAGGATCCCAGTCAATGATTTCTAGAAAAAGTGTCTGTTGAATTGTGGGTGATCCAGACCTAATGCCGTAGACTTCATTAGCTGGTCTGGGTTGTCAATGAGAATTTTGTTCAACATGTTTTCAGTCAGTGTAACCTTGTTCCCGAAAAGTGAGGTTACAAGCTTGCATTCACCTTCGTCTCTTGATTTTTCCTTGGCCTCCACTGGTTCTTTGGTATGGTAGGTAAAGAATTCCAATGTGGGCTCAAGGTAAGAATTTTCGGCGATGAAGAAGAGTTTTGAAAGGTTTGCCTTATCGAGAAAGGAAACAACTCTATCATAGATGCCCATCCTTTTTAGTATGTTGGAGCATACATACTTTGTTGGTCACAGAATTTTATCACCAGCCTGTAGGTGTTGAATATGCAGAAAAGCTGGTGTTGCTGCTGCAGTGGTGGTAGTAGGAGGAGTAGCGTGCCCTGCCATGATTTGGTCTCTTGCAGTTGTGGGATAGACTTGCTTCCTTACTCGTCTTTTGGTAGGTCTTTCCTGAATAACCTCCTAGGCCTTCTGCTTTCCCTTTGACTTGGTGGCTGGAGATTCCTCATTCAAGTTTGGTGTGTAGTCAAAACCTTCGTCGGTGGAGGAGGGATCGTCGATTTCTTCCAATGGATCTTCTGCTAAACATTTGTTGACGTGCTCAAGGTTGTGGATGACCTTGGGCAAGTCAACTAGAGTTTTGCCTATTTTTGCACACATGTCAATGATGCGTTGGAGTTTGGTGCGACACTCCAAAAGCTACTCCCTGGTCCAGTGTCCATCTTCGGTGACGTCCTTTGCAGGGAGGCCATCCTGTAATTTTAACAAGAAATCATGTACATTAGTAAAAATTGAAATTTTAGTGCTAATGGAATTATGGTATGAATGTTGAAAAGGTTGCAAAATGGTGAAGAGATCTGACAGTTTCAAAATCATGTAGGGTTATGTGGTTTAAAGCATGAAACTGCAAGGGTGAAAACCGCGAGGGTAAAAACATTAAGAATGAAACTGTGAAGAAATCAAACGGCTTTCAAGACAGCAAGAGTCCATTCAGTTTTCAAGACCGTGAGGGTGAAAATTGCAAGGGTAAAAATGTTAAGAACGAAACCACGAAGAGATCAAATGGTTTTCAATACCGTGAGAGTCCATGTGGTTTTCAAGACCGTGAGATTCCATGTGGTTTTCAAGACCGTGAGGGTGAAACCGTTAAGAGTGAAAATTGTGAGGATGAAACCGCAAAGGTCCATGCAGTTTTCAAAACCGCGATGGTGAAACTGTGAGGATGAAACCATTAAGAGTGAAAACCGCGAGGGTGAAACCGTGAAGGTCCATGTGGTTTTCAAAACTGCGAGGGTGAATCCGTGAGAGAAAAACCGCGAGGGTGAAACCATTAAGAGTGAAAACTGCGAGGATGAAATCGTGAAGGTCCATGCAGTTTTCAAACCGCGAGAGTCCATGTGGTGTGTGATACTTCTAGGAGGGTGCAGGTATTGAAACTGCGAAGGATTTGAAATGGCAGCTGCGACGAGCGTATTAATGGTGATGACGGTGAAGAGGCAACAACAATCGAAGGCATTGGTGGTGGCTGAGAAGAAGGGTACATGCTTCAGTGATAGCGGCGATGAAGAAGAGAAAAGAACACGTGTCGTGGTGACAATGATGTGCCTGAGTACCATCTACCTTGATAATTGGGGTGATGGTTGCTGTGGAGAAGAGGACGACGCTACTGTCACGAGCATTAAAAAAGACAGCTGAAGTGAGACCCGTAGCGAGAGCATGAACGAAGACGGTGATTGGCTTGGGTCTCGTGGGAGTAGAGAAGTTGGAAGGAATAGAACATGGTCTTACGAGAGAAGATTTGGGAGTCAAAGAAATGAAAAGGGAGGGGGGTCGAGTAGTATTTATATAAAAAGGAGGGGCGACTGTAGAAATTCATTTTAGGTCAAACGGTCTCGAGACCGTTTGGGTCCAAACGGTTTCAAGACCATGAAGGCCAAACAGTTTCAAGACCATTTGGGTCCAAACGGTTTTGAGACCATGAGGACCAAGACTGTTTGGATAAGACTATTTTAGTTATTGATTTTTATATTTCTATATTTGTTTTGGTTTCTTATATTAATTTTTATATTTTCTAAAATGAAAAAGAAAGGTGATAATTAGTTCTTGGGTTTCCTCCCAAGTAGCGCTTTGGTTTTAAGTCACTGGCTCAACAAGATTCCAGCTTGACCAGGTTGATGCAGTGGGGTCATGAATGTCAATGGTTTGTCTTGGAGTTTTATCAGCTAGAGTGTAGTGTTTCTTCAGTCTGTGACAATTAACAGTTCGTTTTCCTCCATTGTCATCAAGAATGATGACATCTCCAGTTGGGTAGATGTGTTTGATAGTGAAGGGTGCGGACCACTTTGTACAAAGTTTCTCGGGAAACATTTTGAGTGTGGAATTGAAAAGGAGGACCTTGTCTCCGATGATGATATCTTTTCTTTTTAGGTGGCAATCATGCCACATCTTAGTTTTCTCTTTGTAAATCTTGGTGTTCGGGTAAGCAGACATTCTTAGTTTTTCAAGTTCTTGTAATTGAAGTTGTATGTATTCTCCAGCACTTTTGAAATCAAAATTCAACTGTTTAATAGCCCACCAAGCCTTGTGTTCTAGTTCGACTGGAAGATGGCATGACTTTCAATACACCAAACAGAATGGAGTTGTTCCTATTGGTGTCTTATAAGTAGTACAATATGCCCAAAGAGCATCAGGAAGCTTGGTGGACCAGTCTGTATGGTTTCTATTGATAGTTTTCTCTAAAATAGGTTTCAGTTGTTTGTTTGAGACTTGAACTTGATCGCTTGTCTGCGGATGATAAGGCGTGGCTACCTTTTGTTTTACACCGTACTGTCATATAAGTGCTTCAAAACTACATTCCAAGAAATGTGACCCTCTGTCGGATATGGCTGTTCTAGGAACTCTGAATCTAGGGAAAATAATATCCTTGAACAACTTAATAACTGGCTTAGAGTCACAAGATACAGTAGGTATAACTTCTACCCATTTGGATACGTAATCAATAACGACCAATATATAGGAGAATCCATATGATGAGGGAAATTGACCCATATAGTCCACTCCCCATACATCGAAGAGTTCAATTTCCTACCACATAGTTAGTGGCATTTTGTTCCACTTGGATATCCCTTCAGAGAGCTGACATTTACCACATGATTGTACAAATTCATGTGCATCTTTTGCTATTGTTGACCAGAAGAAACCAGAATGTAAGACTTTAAGAACAATCTTCTTTGAACTCATGTGCCCCCCAGTAGGACCAGAATAACAGTGTTCCAAGATTGGGGTGATTTCTTCTTCAGGAATGCAACAACAAAATAATCCATCTGCACATAAGAGGAAGAGGTATGGTTCATCCCAGAAGTATTGCTTGACATAATGGAAAAACTTCTTGATGTCATGATAGGAAGCAGAAGGATGGGCAGTTCCTGTAGCCAGATAGTTTTCTATATTAGTGTACCAGGGGAATCCAGTGGTGACCTTCATGAGTTGGTCATTGAGTAGAGAGTCACGAATAGGTATATTATCTTCATCTTGAGCTTCAATGCGACTCAAGTGATCAGCGACAACATTTTCCACCCCACTTTTATCCTTTATTTCCAGGTCAAACTCTTGAAGCATCAACACCCAGCGAATAAGTCTAGGTTTGGCGTCTTGTTTCTGAATCATATATTTTATTTCCGAATGATCTATGTAAACTTTAACCTTTGATCTGATCAGGTAAGAGTAGAATTTCTCAAAAGAATAGATGACTGCCAAGAACTCTTTTTCTATAGTCGTATAGTACTTTTGGGCCTCATCAAGTGTCTTTGATGTGTAATATATCACGTAGGGCTTCTTATCTATCATGTACCCTAGTTCTACTCCTATAGTGTAGTCACAGGGGTCACACATTATTTCAAAGGGTTGTGACCAATCATGAGCTCTTAGTATAGGTGTAGAGACTAAGGTGTTCTTTAGAGTTGTGAAGCTATGTAAATATTCTTGATCAAAATTGAAGTCCGCATCTTTGGTTAACAAGTGAGTCATAGGTTTGACTATTTTTTAAAAGTCTTTGATGAATCTTCAGTAAAATCTGGCATGGCCCAGGAAAGCTCGTACTCCTCTGATGTCTTTTGGTGGTGAAAACTTTGAAATAACATCTATTTTTGCTTTATCTACTTCAATCCCTCATTTACTCACCCAATTCCCGAGGACAACACCTTCTGTCACCATAAAGTGACATTTTTCCCAATTAAGGATCAAATTTGTTTCCTTGCATCTTTGTAGCACTTTACTAAGATTAAGTAGAAAATTATCAAAGGAATCTTCGTAGACTGAGAAGTCATCCATGAATACTTCCATGATAGATTTGGCTAATCCTACAAATATGGTGGACATACACCTATGGAATGTAGCGGGTGCATTACATAACCCAAAGGGGAACCTCCTGAAGGCGTAAGTTTCGAAAGAGCAGGTATACGTCATATTTTCTTGATCTTCAGGGTGTATCAGAATTTGATAAAACCCTGAGTAGCCATCAAGATAGCAAAAGAATTTCTGGTGAGCTAGACATTCAAGAATTTCGTCAAGAAAGGGTAAAGGAAAATGGTCTTTCTTTGTCGCCTTGTTCAATTTTCTATAGTCGATGCACATCCTCCACCCAGTAACAGTCTGAGTGGGTACTAGTTCATTTTTATCATTGAAAACAACCATGGTTCCCCTTTTTAGGGACCGCTTGAACCGGACTTACCCATTGAGAGTCGGAAATAGGATAGATAATACCAACTTTTAGCAGTTTCAGAACCTCAAGATGAACTACCTCTTTGAGATTTCGGTTTAGCTTCCTTTGATGCCCCCATGATGGCTTAAATTCTTCCACCATAGGTAATATGTGCATGCACAAAGCTGGATTTATCCCAGTTAGGTCAGTCATCTTATATCCAATGGCTTTCTTGTGTTTACTTTCTCAACAAGGAGTCTTTCTTCCTGGTCATCTATCAAAGTGGAATTGATAATGACCGAACGTAGTTTTTCTTCATCTAGAAAAACGTGTTTGAATCCAGCTGGTAGGAATTTGATCTCAGGTGCCTTGAGAACTTCAGTGGTCTCCAGAGTAGTGACAAATTTCAACTCCTCAAAAGTAGCTTCTAGAACTTCTTCGGCTTGTTCATGGTATTGCAAACATTGTCGAACTAGTTCGTCGGTTGAAAATTTGGCTTCTGGATTCATTAAGATGTCTTCCAGAGTATCAGATGGTTTAGGAGTTTCTTGCATTAGCTGGGACATTTTATCTATTGCCTCAAGAAGAAAGACTTCTTCATTGATGCTAGGACTTTTAAGATTGTCAAAGACTTTGAATTGTATAGTTTCTTTCCCCAGCCTTCAGGTAATTGTGCAAGCTTCGACATCAATTAGTGCTCTGGATGTAGCGAAGAAAGGTCTGCCAAATATTATTGGGTACCTCAAATCTTCTTTTATGTCCATGACAACAAAATCACAAGGGACATAGGAGTCTCTTCCTACTCTCACTGGGATATCTTCAATAATTCCCAAAGGTGTAGTAATGGTAGAATCATCTAGCTGGATAGTCATTGTTGTAGGTAGCAAGTCAGTAAAGCCCAATCTTTTACACGTAGAAAAGGGCATGATAGATATGTTGGCTCCCAAATCAGCTAATCCTTTCTTGCAAGAGGTGTTTCCTATAGAACATTGGATGCTGAAGGAGCTAGTGTCCTTTTGTTTTTTTGACATTTTGTTGAGAATGATGTCAAAAGTAGTCTGAGATAATTTGACTATCTCGTGTTCTTCGGTCATGTATTTCTTTGATAGCAAAGTCTTTAGATATTTAGACCAAGATGGAATTTTGGAGAGAGTGTTAAGGATGAAATATCAACATATAGCTTCTTCATTTCTCCCTTAAAGTTTAGGAATCTAGAATCTAGTTTAGTCCCCCTCAATCTACTTGGGTAGGGTATCCTGGGCTTGTATGGTGAGACCTCTGGTTCCTTGGGAACTAGTTCTTTTTCCTTCTCCTTTTCAACCTCTTGATTTGTGCTTACAGTTGGGATGATTTTAGATGTATCTTCGTCTTCTTGAATGACTTTGGTAGCATCAGTAAGAACATGACTAGACCTTGTGGTCACTACATTCAGTTGTTCTGGTCTGTGTTGATCATGTCTCAGATTTACTTCTGGCTGACCTATGAAAGTACCCATCAGAGGTTTCAATTGAGTTGCAATTTGCACCAATTGGGTCTCTACATCTTTCTGTTGAGCTTGCTGGTTGGCAAACACAGTCTGTTGAGATTGTAACATGTGCCTTACAAAGATAACTCATCTGTTGGTGGAGGTGGGGTATTCTTTTGTTGCTTCCCTTAAGGTTGCTGCTGTTGAGGTGCTGGCAACTGGAGTTGTTAATTTTATGGTTGTGTTAACTGGGGTTGTTGCAATTGAGGGTGTAATGGAGGGTGGGTGTATTGATAGTATGAAGAAGAATTTCTTGGGTAGGCAAATCTTTGAAACCCACCCCTATAGTTTCCTTGGTATCGGATATAACTTCTCTGGAATCCAAGTAGTGGTCTATTAGAAGACCCACCTTATGTTTGGTGTTGTGGGTTGGAAGTTCCCGTGGGATTCCCATACTGAAATCCATGGTGGTTTCTTGGTTGATCTAGATTATAGTATGCTTGACCCAGTCTGATGTGGATAGAGTTAACTTGCTCTGGCAGCTGATCCATGGGTTGTTCAATGATTGGTTCATATTGTGGTTGAGGTGTCTGCAGATTCATCATCACATCATATAAGAGGCCACATGATAGTGTGGGATGATCCAATAGCATGACAACCTTCACAAGTCTGAGTAGCTACTTTGACTTTTCGAACTTGAGAGTTCTTCTTCCTTTCATATTCTCCAAACGTTGTTTTAAGAGCTTGCTGCTTACGAGCTATGTTTTTTAGAGCTTCAACAATAGCTTTCATTTCTATAGATTCTTTAGTTTTGTAAACTTTTAGGACTCCTCCTATAGATGGCCTTCCCCAATTAGATTGGTTCTCGGCTCTGAGCGTAACAATATTCCAAGCGTCCTCATAATTCTATCTCATGAAATTTCCTCCAGATGAGGAATCCAAAAGCTTATTTATGTCATCACTTACCCCTCTGTAGAATGTTGCTATGAGTTAGTTTTGTGAGATTCCATGATGTGTGCATTTTCTCAGATGTTCCTTAAATCTTTCCCATGAGTCTGCTAGTGATTCTCCAGGAAGTTGAAGGAACTGGTTGATCTGTCCTCTAATCTGGTAGGTCAATGAAGGAGGAAAGAATTTCTCTAAAAAATTTCTTCCAAGGGAGCCCATGTGGTGATTGGCTCTCCATCTAAAGAGTTATACCAACTTAGTGCCTTTCAAGAAAGAGTGAAGTTGAAAAGTCAAAGCATAATTGCATTGAGGGTGGCTCCAGTTTGTGGTACCAATCAACAAAGTCCCTTGAATCACTTCAGATGGTCCATTCTATCATCTCAAGTGTTTCCTGAAAATGAGATGCCTTGCATGATTTGGATACATTGTGTTCAAATTTTGAAGTTAGGAACATTAATGAGTGGCGGCTGAACTAGGTGATTATCCTAGAAATTCTTAGGAACAACGTAGTCTCGAAGGTACTTGTTCCTTATCAATAACTGAGCAACTGTTGTGGCTGCCTCATATTCAACTTGGATGTGAGCTTGCTCTTCAGCTCAAACTTCAGCTTGGACTTGAGCACGTGTATCAGCGATGAGTTGTGCTCTCTGAGCTGCTATAGCTGCATTGACTCTTTCCAGTACCAAGGCGGCTTGGCGTTGTTCTTCAACCATCTGTCTAGCTTGTTGGCGGTTGAGTCTGATGCATCGGTGGAAGTTTCATTCTACCTCAGAGTCGTACTCTGGTTCAGGGGAGAATTTGTGGTTTTGCATACACGTTTCCTACCTGAGTAGAAGCAAAATCACACTTTAGATGATGGAAAGATGATGGAATCAAAAAGATATGAAGTAGTTATCAAGGAAAAATGTAAAATCCTAATCAACTAGCAAGTTGATAAATGAAATTAAAACATTCCATTGTCCCCGACAACAACGCCAACTTTTGATGGAGACTCCACATGCGTGGAGTTGTGTGCACCACTAAAAATCCTAGAGATAGTAAGTCTCTTTGTTTAGACTTGTGTGTGCTATAATAAGATCTCCACCCACATATGCTAAGGCACGTGGAAGTCTTATCGTAGTACAGTTAAGGGTCGAATCCATGAGACAACGGTCTTCTTAGGGATTAACAAGATGGAAAACATTATAATTCTATTTATCTACTTAAGAGTTGATATTTATATCGAAGAGTTGGGTTGATTATTAAACTAAGATGAAGATGTAAATTAAATGGTAGGAGAGTAAACTTAAGGTTGCAAATAACATTTGGAAACTAATAGGATGTGATCGAGTTTCACCACCACTACACATGGATCATAACATATATTATAATAACATGGCTTGCAAAAAGGGTCTAATCTGTTAGGATCTTTGTAGACTTAGCTTTCTTTATAATATACAACTATGAGAAATGTAGAATTATTGCAATGCCAGCCATCCCCGAACGAATTGTCACTTACTTTGCATCACTCCATTTGCAAAGTGTGTTCCTCAACCTGTCAAAGTTGTACTTCCATACGTCAACTGATTCCATTTCATAGTATGAAATTACAATGATGGAGGTGAGTTTACTCCACTCCTTGAAAAGCGTTCCTAGATATTGAAATAGATATATGGTGACAACATACATCAAGAACCAACATACAATCAATAATCGAATCTAAAAGCACAAACAGAGACAATTTGTACTAGTAGATAATAGATAACACAAGTTGCTGATCAACAACTAGCATTCATTAAACGATTGATGTTGAACTAAAAAGATAGTATTTCTCTATTGCAAACTCATGAATTATAATGCATGAAATGAAAAGATGGGTAGTTGGGCTACTCCCCGCACCCAAGTGTATGGAACTACTTTCTCATGGTAAGAACAAAGAAGGAGACCGAAGAAGAGAAGGAAACCATCATCTGTATGTAGGAGGGAGGAAGGTTGACCCCTTAGAGTATAGAACAACTATCTTCACATTGTGTGGTTGCTTTGGTGATGAATCCTTCACTCCCCACCTTCTATGTCGATGAGAGAGAAAGTAGGCTTAAGGATGGAGTGTGGATCTTAGACCGGAAGCCTTGGGGCGAAGGATGATGGATGAAACTGCTTTCGAACAATTGAGGAAGCCTTTGGGTGTTTAAAAGTCGATGTCTAATGAGGACCCCTTGGGTCCTATATATAGGCTCCAAAGGGGTCTTGAACGGTCTTGAGTTATTTGGATCTTCACGGTTTGGAGACCGTTTGGATCCTCATGGTTTGGAGACCGTTTGGATCCTAATGGTCTTGAGACCGATAGCTTTCGCACATTCTTGGGGTTAATAAATCTTCATTCGGTCTTGGGACCGCTAGAGTCCTTGCGGTCTTGGAACCGCTAGGACCTTGCTTGGTCTTGGGACCATTAGGGTCTTCACGGTCTTGGGCCTTCACGGTTTTGGGACCGCTAGGGAACTTTTGCAATTTTTTTGGGTTTTTCTATAAGAAGAAAAAGGGAAAATATCAGTCTATTGGTATACTCACAATAAAGCGGAAAGTTAAGTATTCTATCTAATTTATCTAAGAAACAATACGGAAAACTAAGAAAAACTAGTAAGATAACATCACCAAATGGGAGGTTATCAATGATGATGATGATTCTTGATGTAAACATTGATGTTGATGATGTGAGTTTTCTTCATGATGACCTACATCTAATGTTGTAGGATTCAAGTATTTTTGATGACATGAGATGTGCACCATGACACCCTAGCTAAACCTAGTGGCATGTATGAAACATATGACTTGGTTGATGTGCAAAAAATATCTAATGGGATGGTGTGATTGCATGTTCCTAGTGTTTTATATGTTGAGATATGGTTTAGGTCCAACATTGGTTTCAACCTCTTTTTGAAAAAGAAACGCTATCTTAGGACATATGTTAAGGGTGAACTCTTGATATGAGTCAAACTGAAACCGAAGAAGGACACCTTACCATACCTCCAAAATATTTATGAAATGTTGGAAAATATGAACGATAAAATGGATGATGATGAGTCCCTAGATAGACTCCTTCTATTTGCATGAGTTGAGCAACCTAGTGAGTGGTCCTTTCGATAATGTTGAACCCTAGATTTTCTATGTAAAGATCTAACCCTATAAATGGAGATATTTGAATAACCTATGTTTTCATTGAGGTGAGGGAGATGCCCAAAAACCCTAAGATGATGTATATGATATGTGATATCCATTATGAGCCTCATTATTGGGGATGTATGTAAAGGAATATAGTGGTTGCCTAATTTTGGAATGTTGGGTAGAAATTTTATATGGGTGGATGGTTGTGGTTAGTATGTCTTATTGGACACATATAAGTTTTTCTTGAGTGATTAGAGCTTGCATACATCATTCTAGAGACAAGTGAGATAATTATGAAACCTATATGTTGATGGAAATGTCATTCCTTGAGGTAATAGTTTACGTATAAATATAACTGATGCATGTTAAATACTTGATATATGTACCATAATTCACTCTTATAAGCTAGACCTAATATAAAACCATACCATACATGAAAGATGGAGGTTTGAAATCATGAACTTTATATGATTATACCATTGGAATATTAACTCAAATAAACATGATAGGTACAGTCTTAAACTTAGATCTAATTTTGAGGTAATGAACATAATTGGAGATAGATGGCAGAATTTGGGGAAAAACTATAACAAGAATATCTTAAATAATGATGAAATATAAGTTCAATAGTAACATTTTTTGAATTATAGGATAATCAACATGTCTATTTGAGATTTGATAATATATATTTTGATAATTAAACCTTGACCTTGATGAGTATATGAGAAAAAACCCTAGGTTTCTATTGATTAGGGTTATGGAACCCTAATGCCAAGATGATGTCATGATATGATAGAACACCTAGTAATTTGTAAGTAATTATGATGGGTACTCACCTGATGATGACAATATGTGTTTGCATCCTATGATTGAGGATGAATTGATACCCAAGGTTGGACACCTAGACGTGATGGATATTGACTTTGACTCTCGAGTATGGTAATGGATGAACTTCAATGACAAAATTTCTTTTAAAGAGGGAAGGATGTGACAACTTGAGTTTTCTCTATCTAGTATTGTACTCTTCATCCCTTATCAAATGACCTTATTACTAAATTGGATAACAATTTAATAGCTGGAGTATAGTGTTACCACAACTTAGTCACCCAATGATCCACTTTACGATTTGTGATAATAATTTTCATAAATGAACTAAGTGTCATGTTTTCATAACTCACCATATTGCAATTGAAATTAACCCTTATTATCTACTATTATTGTCCTATAAATGTATGTCATGATATGGATTATTAAATTTATAATGCAATAAAAACAATTTTCTTCATTCAAACTTTCATAGCCAACATTGTGATATTTTGAAATACTATTGTTTTCATTAGATCTCAACAATATTTATCCTTTTGATGATGCTAGTCTAGACACATATGGGGTCCATAGAAGCTCTTTTCCCATATGTCACCTTCCCCTAGCCTAACCCTAACACGTCCACATCATTGATCTTTGGATCCTGTATCAGGGATCCAACGGCTCTCAAGTCATCTTCCACCTGTGTACTTATGCTCCTGCCACTATAGTAGAGCTTTTCCAACCTCCAATCTAGTGAATTCTCATAATACTTGGGACCTTTGGACTAACCAAATACCTCTCCTCCTTCATCTTCATCTTTACTACACTTCTCATTCATTTTTTTACACAACAAGCTACTCTTCACCACATGTCTTCTCCACCCCTAACTCTAGTCGCTCCCTTGCTCTAAGGCTTCAAGATCCTAATCAAGAGCACCACTGTAACATACTAAAACTTTGACATATTCTCTTTTTGGCCCTTTCCCAATATTTTCCTATCATTTCTATCCTTTTTTTCCTTGATGCTTAAATTGTGAAATTTATAGTGGTTTGGTGAACATTTGTTCAATAATTATACCAATGGAAGGGTTTATGCACAAATACTTTGGTGAAATCTTATTTAAGGATCTAAAATGTAAAATCATTGCTTAAGTGGAACAATGGTAAAATAATCCATGTTAGAAGTGTAAGGCCCCAAACCTTACTTAATGTATTGAACAAGCTTAACTACCATAATTAAGTACAATAAACCTTAATGTAACCTTGTAAGCTATTGTGAAATCATGAGACAAAATTAAGTTTCAAGTTTGGTCCAATTTGGATGTTGTTTGTGGAAGTTATGTAATTATATGCACATTTTGGTTTCTTATGCAATTTACCCAATTCGGCGGTTTTCTTTGTAAATTGTTACATGCATTAAAATCTTTAGATATTACCTTACCATTCTCTTGTTTTTGAACCATGGGGCACCTAGTTGCACCTTGGTTTGAAGGTGTTACTTTCCAAGGGCATTATAGGGATCACCCTCTTAATAAATGAGCTTATCTTTAAAAGCTATCAACCAATGGGGTTATTTCTTTGTTTGAAGGACGGTGGGGATGGCCTAGAAGTCTCCAAGGGCTTTTAGGACCAACTTTTGAAATACAAGAAGTCTCTATGAGCTATCCTCTTGCATGTCCATGAAGCTCTAGGCTAGGGACACATGGAAAGTCCCATAGAAACCTCATGCTTGTCCCGTTCTTTATAAAGCCATGTCTACCCCTTCCCACCTCCCAATACAAGAAAAAATCCTCTCCTTCTCTTTCCCCCAGCTTGGAGCATCGTTACTACCCTGTTTGGACATGAAGGTGTTGTCCCAAGGTAAAAAAGAGTGCTTACCTTGGTGAAGAAGGCTCCTAGGGTTCCAAATTTGCTCTATTTAGGGTTTCTAAAGCTCCTTCTTGGTGATTTTGACCAAAAATGGTAAGTTTCCTCCTTTCCTTCCCTATTTTCATGATGTTAGTATTCCTACCACCTTGTTCCAGGTCAGAACCATGACCTTCCATGGTAAAACTCCACCTAGAGTGCTAAAACATCTCATCTCCATGCTCTTTCGCTTGGGTTTGCACCTCTAAAGTGGTGAAGGTGATCTTTTCTCAAGAAAGGAGCCTGACTTGGAGCAACCAAACCTTTTAATCTCGGGATAATTTTTGTTTGGACCTTATTACCTTCCTAGAGGCGAGTTTTGTTAACCCGCTTCTCATATATTGCTTACTACATACTTAAAACTCATGCTTCTATGTTTAAAATCGATGATCTCCATCTCTTTTTACCACGTTCTTCTAGGGTTTTGGTTTCTTGATGTTTTACCTTCTCTAGGTCTAGTTTGGTTACCTATGAAACTTCAAACCTGATCATGCATCAAATGGTGTTTTCTCCCTCTCCCTCTTCCTCTCTCTTCAATTATCTCGATCGGTTTGATGATGTGGCAATTTCCTATTGGTTAGTATTGAAAAATGCATATCTTCTAATCCGCTTTTCCAAATTTGATAAATAAATATGTTTTGGAATTCGAAAATTAATCTATATATAATAAACATATTTTAAAGGTCTTATTTCATGGTTTAATAAAGGATGATTTTTGTAAAATGAATTTAATACATAAAATCCATAAAAAGTACATCTTAGTCATCATAAATGCAAAATTAACATAAAATGTTTTCTTGATTAGGAGAACCTAATAAGTTCATTGGTGATATTTTCAAAATATAAATCTGAGTTTTGATAAAAAGTTCTCAAATTAGGGTTTCTATACATTAATGTGAATTTTGTACTCTAATACATGTTAATACATTGAAAATAGGCAAAGTGGAACTTGGACTCAATTAAAGTGGTGAAACTTAGTAATTGATATCAGTAAGAGAGGTATGTGCATTTATTACACCCTAAGTTGGGATATTTGCAAACCAAAAATTCTATATTCCCTAATGAGACACTATATCAAACCTATTTCCTCTATTCATGATTCTTTTGTTAAATTGCCTCAAAATCAGTAATGATATTCTTTTTCTTGGGACTTGTACCCCACTGCCATGTTTTAATGATATGATGCTTTTACTTGCCATGAATTATTTTCTATCATTTTGATTTTATGGAATATTTATCTATAGTAGCGGTACTTATGTACAACCACCCATAGATAGGGAATGTATTAATTCGCCCTAGGGAATGTCCTATTCTCCCCCATAAAAATGTGTAGGTGACTGGGAATGTATTAATACTCCACTCACCCATAGGTTGAGGTCTGGTAGGTGTCTCAACCCTTCTTAGTTAAGGTAGTCATAATTATCATACATGCAACCCTTTTATTATGTTTTATTTATGGAAAGCATCTATTTAAAAATAGCCTTATACTCTTGAAATCTTCATCTTATGATGAAAACTAGCCTTTATTTACATGTTTTCTTTTCCTTGATATCCTATTCATATTTGTTGACACATACTTTCTTTTCCTTTCCCTTTTCCTAGGTGTTTTGCCAACCACCCAGGTTTAGATCGAGGTGTTGAACATGACCAAGGAGATTCATAGCTTCCAACATGGACCTAGATCTTGGATATGTTGCTTGGAGACATATTTTAAGTAGTTTAGATTTCCCTATACTTAGATCCTTATGTTGTATTATACATGTAAACCCTTATGGGATATTATGATGTACTTTTGTAATCTTTTGTGAAAATTGAATATAGTCATTATTTTTATTCCACTGCTACACTTTGGTTGTTTTGAATACCATTTATTGAAGTTTGAAAATTTTGCACCTATTCCAACCTACCTTTGAGTGTGTTTGGAATGGGTGTTTTATTCTTCAAATGTTTTTTGAGTAGGGAGTGGATCCCCCCTCTAGGGTCCCACTCCTTACAGCCACACCTTTAGCCAAGGACATAAGTGCAAAATTTGGGCATGTGCGGAGCTAGGTGGAACTTTCTACTTATTCTATGTGAATGGCTTCAGCCTTCACATAGGGTTTTTATGGGGCCACTACATCTATAGCCACTATGGTTGAAGTTGTTTCATGCAACTGAGATCAATGGAGGGAAACTATTGGCCCTTCGATAATATGCCAAGAACTAAGGTATAAGGCATGATTCTCATTCATCCCTATTGCTGGTCAGAGGGCACTCATCCATCTATCCATGTTGTTGTGTGTAGGATGAGAGGGTCGTACATCAGATTGCCGAGTGACAATTGAGATTCACGACTTTTCCACCCTTCACCACCTCTGGCCACCACAATTGGATCGGTTAGCTCGCATATTTAAACCATAGTCCTAGTCTACTACTATATGCAAATGCACATGAGGGAGATAAGGGACCAATTCCAACCACATGATCACTGATCAAGGGCAATGATCTTCCACTACATTTTGATAATGATATTGGTAACACCTTGCCCCTTTTCCCTAAAGTTTCTATCTAAATGTTCGAAAATTGATAACGTCCTCATCCTAAGGCCAATTTAGGTGAAATGATATATAAAATTGATCATATTAGAGATCTCTACACAATGGAGATGATTCAAGACCCTAACTCCAATGTTTGTTCCCCTAAATTTCTAAATATGCTATTTTTAGTTATATTGAATATATTTAATGTATATTAATGATAACACATGAACCTTTATTGATCATCCACCCTCTTAATCTTAAAATCAATGTCTGTGTGTATTTGAACTAAATGAGGATCTTAGTAACCCCTTTTTCTCACAAACTCTAGTTTCTCTTATGTGGCGTATGTTGGATAATAATGACAGTTTTTATCCTAAATCTCTAATCATGCATCTTAATGTGATTTAATATTAGAACCACCCTAAAATTAGTGTCATGTACCTTTACATGAAAAAATATCACCCGTCGACAACTTTTGACTATTTTTATTCTTTATGATGCTAAATGCATGAATGTGGCCCCTTTATGATGATGCATAACTATACCTTAATTCATATGTAGAACATTGGACTTCTAATACATCAAAATCCTATATATGATTGAAATTAGTAACATCATGGTGACTAGAGATCCTAATGTCTAGGTTCACACTATTTTTTAAAATGATGTATGTTGCACCAAACCCAAAAAGGGAGAAACAAAAGGAGATATCAGGGGAGAGAGTCAACCCTTTTTGGTAGTGAAACATCACATAAAACAAGAGGTGTTTTGAAGTCATCAACACATTTTATATGAAAAATGAGGAAAAATAATAAAGCGTTGAATCCATAGTATCGTTATAAGTGATTATCCATGTTGTATTAAGAAGAAAATAAAAATTAAAAACAAATCTATACTTTAGATTCAGTGGTCTAGTAACAAGTAGGGAAAGATTAGAACCCCCATCTACCACGTTAACTCAGTATCAAGATACTATTTTGTTGCAAAAAAAGGATTTAGGATATTTGCATTAAAGAAAGAAGCATAAAAAAAGATTTTTATTGGTGGCTGGGAATTGAAAGATGGAGATGTTCATGTCCTTCCTATTGTATCCCTAAGAATTCATAATTTAGGTGGATTTTAATCCTAATCACCTTAGGTTCTCCCGTGGTAGAAATCCCTTGTTGGTGATTAGGACTGATGTGTAGAATTTTATAGGGTGACTAGTAGATGTATGTTAAGGAGATAAGATCTGATTTTTCATATGTAGTGAATAGAAATGGTTTTGAATGACAAGGCTTATGTCATATTAAACAGACCAGATGCAATAATTGAACATATCAAATGCAACAATTACATATCAAATATAGCAATTACTAGATATATTAGTAAGAAGTATCATTAAGAGCAATTTACCACTCTATGAGAGATAACAAAGTAGGAGGTATCAGAGGAATGATTTGATGATCACAAGTAATGCAAAAAACTAAAAAGGGAGGTAGTCAATGGTCTGGATTGTGGAGGTCTGAAAGGGGCCTAAAATACAATGGGTGCATGGGGTATTTATACTTTTTGTTTAAAGTTTCAGGGTTATGGATATAATTTTTTGGAGAGGTGGAAGATCACTATGATGTGTCACACAGGAGAGGCACACAGATTAATGCAATCCTCCATGTAGCATGTGGCAGATGGCTGAGATCTACCGGGTATTCCGTATTAAAAGCAATTTCCAAATTTACATGTAATTTTTGGAATGCTCTGGATAAAGATAAAGTGAAAGCAGTTGGAAAAGGGAAATATTTTATTTCAATGATCCAACTATGAATTTTATTAGAAAATAGCTTATATAAAGAAGAATCGAAGAAACAAATTGTACTTTTTAGCATGAGAAGAAATTTTCTTTACAAAAATCCCCAAACTAGGTGAAAATAGGCACAAATAGGTGGATTAAATATGTTGGAAAATATGGAAAAAGGTAGAAAAATGACACATATGGAGATTGGGTGGAATGCGGAGTAGACCCCATCATTATCTAGAGAATTTTTTTTGCTTGTGTAGTTCTTCCAATTGACTAAAAATGGGGTGTCAACAATGTATGTGAACCTTTTCACCTACTTATTCATCTAATGTGACCTAAATGGCTTGTATTGTCTTCTTATTTCATTGAATTGTAATGGACCCTTTTCTATCATCATATTCTATGAAATCAGAGAAAACTCTGTCCCTCATGATCCCTTTGACATGGATTTCCCATTTAGGTCTTATGTTGAACCCTAATGACATAGGTGTTACATGTTGGTTTTTGAATGCATGTTGAATTTATTATACTATGATGCTTAGACCCTAGGGTACATCCACCTATATTTGAATATTTTTCCTATATCCTAATATTTTTGATATTTATTCTTTGATCCCTTGACTTGATGAATCTTGACGTTTTTTGTTCTGTTGTGAGCCTTTGACCCTAAAAGTTACATACTTGCCTAAATCTTGCAATGTCCATACATAATGAATGAACAAGGAATTACATGAAAATTAAATCACACCTTCATAATGGTCCCTAAATCAGTAAAAGAGAACATGTATTTAGCCAACTTGAAACCTAAATTGGCTAAAACCTTAAAATTGAACCAATTGGGATTAATAATGACAACTAATACATGTATATAGTCTTGTTGTTAATTAGGTGTGGCTTGTGGATAGATTATCAAGGATAATATAGGTTATGATATTTGAATTAGGTATGGGTTTTAATAATTGTATGACTATGAATTTCTTGCTTGAATTGTGATATGTATGTATGCATGTTTACTTTCTCAAAGATCGCCATGTAGTATTTTAGTATTGTACTTGACATTTGGCTCATCGACTTTATATCCTACAAACATAGTAGAGAACTCCACTATACAAATATTATGTTCTCCTGATAAGGCCACAAGTCCAAGTGCCCTGCTTATATTGTCAAGATAGGATAGGCCAAGTTGATAAAAAGGGTTATTTAATCTTGAGCACCCCTAGGGACCCTTCTGATTGGAAGTTGGTCAAAGGCCTTATGATATATGAAGTTGTTAGCATAATTGGAGTAAAATGGACTAAAATATGGGTTCCCTTTTTTTTAAGAACCTAACTTGTTTATTCTTGTTCTTATACTTATGTTATTTTCAAACAAGGGAAAGCATATATATATATATATATATATATATATATATATATATATATACATATATATACATATATATATATATATATATATAGAGAGAGAGAGAGAGAGAGAGAGTCAGGCTAGAATACACTCGAGTGTACATATCACACAAATACACTCAAGTGTGTTTGTATATCAAGACTACATTTTTGTGAAATGTAAATCATTGATCTTCACCGTCATACTATAACTAGGCTACATATAAATTTTGAGCCCATTTGGATGAGTGTAAGTCACTCATCCAAGGGCAACAAAATCGACGTGTGAAACTAATTTGAAATGCATAATTTTTGCGGTCTTCTTAACATGATCTATACATATCCAAATATGCTCAAATTTTGCATATGAGTTGTTCATGAGATGTTTAAGATGATCAACGGATTAGATTTAAAAAAAATATTGCATCATGAAAAACTACTTGAGTGTATTCCTCTCTGGATACACTCAAGTGTATTCTAGCCTGACTCTCTCTCTCTCTCTCTCTATATATATATATATATATATATATATATGTGTGTGTGTGTGTGTGTGTGTGTGTGTGTTTGTGTGTGTGTGTGTGTGTTTGTATGTATGTATCTTTACATTGTGTACTTAACACCTCCTGTGTTGGCCCACTTGTTTCACATATGGTTTAGGTTCAAAGATAGTGTGGTAACTTGATAGATTGAGAGTAGGTGTTCATGAGTACTTGTTATAAGATCCTTGTTTAGTGTACATGATAAGACGTGTTGATGTGACTGCTTTATTTGTATAAATGTATGTAATAAACGATGTTTCTATTAATATACTTGTTGAATGTTGAGATTATGATTGCTTCATTTATCTTTTTATTTGTTCATGTATGTGAAGATTTTATACTCCCATTTTCATTTCTTGATAATACCATGCTAGGGATGGGAACCTGGGTCCATTTTCAGTTGATTTTGTAGTCATTTGGAGTTAGGATTTGGGTAATACATAGTTCTTTGTTAGTTAGGCAAGGCTATATTATATTGAGTGCCCTTTAAAGATAGTATGTAGAAGCATAAATATTTGAAAAATCTTGTTTATCCGGGAAGATTTTTCCTACTGTTATCATATCTACATTTTTATTTGATTGAACTTTTTGTAGATATAGTGTTGATGAGTATATTTATACTTATCTTTGCACACTATTTTACTCTCTTTTTAGGTGATGTTGTGTTTGTATTTCCTAGATTTAGCCTCATATTCACTTAAATGAAATTATCTCCTATTTTCTCAATTTTAATGCATTTGATATTTTTTTATGCAGAACCAGCCAAAAATGTACGTCAATACCCAGATGAATGATCAAGCCCTCATGATTCTATGACTCAAGGTATGGAAGGACCCTAAAGCATTCCATTGTTCATATTCTAACCACCTAGTCAAGTGATCAACTTTGCCATTTTCCCAACTTGAGCCACTCTCTACCTAGAGTCTTCTAGATTCTTGTATTGTGATGTACACTCTCATCATCCATCCCACTCTAGTTCAGTCGACACTGGTCTGCCAGAGAACTAGATGTGAGGTCCAAATTGAGTAACCCATGTGTGTTTTCTATTGGACCATGTACGAGCCATGTAGTTAGATGCCTTCGACCACAAGTATTCAACAATAGGGTTTCGATAGTAAGGAATGAATCTATAAAAAGGAGCCCTTATCGCCCATTCTAAAAGGGTCTTTGATCTGTGATTAGAAGAAACATTCCACAATGCAAACCCTAGAGAGGATCAAGGAGGTGGTGGATGCAGTGGAGAGATTGGTCTTCCTACACCAAGTGTCATGCCCCCCTACATTGTTCTTTCTAACTTTCCACTATTGTCTCTCGCAATGAGTGAGTACATGTTTGTGTTGGGGCATGGGGACTAGCTCCATTAGCCTAAATTTTATCCTAGCTTGTATCTAAACTCGACAACACTATTATTAAATAAAGTATTGTTTGCTTGTTTTGTTGCCTTGCAAATTGACAACTTGTTTTGCATATATGTTTTAATCATGGATATGCAAGTCTATGTGAGTGGTTAGAACAACAAAATGATGTTATTATCCCCATGAGGTGTCAACATGGGATAGTGAGGTGATTGGGTTAAGATCTGATAATATGGTGAGGATGGTCGACCATAGTGAGGGAGTCTAATAAAAAAACTAGGAACTTAGATGCTGATCTTGGTCAGTTCCAAGGGAGTTTAATCCAACAATTATGTGTATCCAGTGAGGTCTTCATAGCTAAACCTCGATTCAGTAAACTACTATTAAGGAGTTATATCTTTCTAGGGTAATTATGTAGGCTTTCGAAGTGAACCCCCATGCACTAGTTCTCTTTATTAATATTTGTTTACCTCTTTAATCTTTGTTTCTACTAGAAAAAAAATTAGTTTTAACAACCAATCAACTTATCAATGATAAGTATTAATCTTAATACTTCTCAATATAAATAACTACTTAAAGAGGTTATCCTTTGGGTTGGATCCTCGAGTTTACTGCAATAAGGCTTCCATTTGTGTGGAGTGGGGAATTAGTGCACTAATTTTGGTTAAACCTAAGAGTTATTCTATCAGGGTTTTTCTTGGTGTGACATTTGGAGCCCCATAACAAAATATGGCCCTACTGCCGGGGACAATAGTAGTTAAATATTTTTCTGAAGTATAAGTGAAATTAGGGTTTTACTTTTTATGCTTGATATTATTGTAAATATCTAGAACTCAACCCATCTACTCATGATCATTCTGCTTCTTGTCAAGTACCCCTAGGATATGCAAAGATCCAAAAGTTTTGAATTGGGATTGCTATTCAATCCTGAAATCAAGAGAACCCACAAAAGACTTCACAAGGAAAAACCATGGCAAACACAGTAGCTACAGAAGTAGTATCTAGTCACAAATTGAAGTGGCTATTGCAGCCCAATGAGAGTTACTTGCCACAGAATCTAGGGAGCAGGAGGAAGTCGAATTAAAGATCAACTTAGAAGTCACTGCAGAATGTGCCAATGAATTATGGGATTTCTCTATCCTTAAATTCATTGACCTGACACATCCACTCCAACCTCCAGGAAAACTTATTGAGATCAGGTCCCAATGGGTATACTGCAAAACTTTGCCTTTATAGGAAGGATTGGGGTTTACTGCAGGGAAATCTCCTCAAATTCATCACCCTTTTCTCAATAATGAAGCCATCCCGTGCCATTGATGACTCCATATGATTGAAACTCTTTAAATATTCCATGACCAAAATATCTAGAGTGTGGTACAACGCTCTTCGTGAGGACCCGATCACAACATGAGAGGACCTAGAAAACAAGTTTCTAGAGAAATTCTACCCACCCTTGATGACATATTCGATCATAAAACATATCATGAGGTTCAATCAAATGCCCAAAGAATCTCTATTTGAATCATGGGAATGATTCAACGAACTCCTATGCAAGATCCAACATCATGGGATCTCTAAAAATCAAATCATCGAATTTTTCTATCAGGTATTTGATGATGAAACAAAGAAGTTCCTTGACTCTTCCTCTAATGGAAACATCATGTGACAGAGCATTGACAACGCACTAAAGATGGTAAACCTTGCGGATGAAAACCAGACTCACTGGACCATCCCTTCGGGCAAGGGGGTTCTTAAAGTATCTATGATAGAGTATCCTTTAGAACTCAAGTCTATTTCTAAAATGATGAAATATCTCTCTATATATCTCTGTCTCTCTCAATCAAGACAAGCTCGAAATATCCTTCAGTTCATATGAGAGGAAGAACTAGAGGTGTCAAGTAGAAATTGTCACATCTTCTTGCAAATTCTGCCATGCAGTGGATCATTGCATGGTCCTATGTCAACAACTGTATGTTGTGTTCGATGAGCATCATGTTGAGAAACAACATATTGTTACCCAAGCTGAAGATGTGAAGTCAATTCATAATATCCCAGGGAAGGAGTACTATAACTGGAATCAAGCTTGAAGCCACCCTGGTTTCCAATATGAGAACACTGCTAGAGATGAAAGTTCAAACCAGCATACCTCGACACAACCCACTCATTCTAGAGAACCGATGGAACTACGTTGGTCCTTGCAACTAGGGAAAATTCAGAATCAATTTTTCTAGCCAGAAATTCTAGTAGTTGTAGCAATATCAGAATCTGAATTAGTGCCCACCACTGCAAATAGAGGAAACACCTACACAAGACCCAATGAAGACACTTCAGAAGATGATGGCGTCATACCAAACTCAATTAGCCAATTCCATAGCCAATCAAAAGGCGTTGGAGTGACAAATCACCTACTTAACATCTACTCAATAGCACCCACCAGGCATGAATGTAAGTCAACCTGAAAATAATTATAAGCATCCGAAGCAGCTAAACATCGTATGATGCAGTTAGGAAACATGTACTCCACACCTCCAAACTCCACTCTTGCCTCTACTCCTCCCAGTAGATATGAAGATACCCCAGTCGAGGCCCCAAGTTACCCGAATGATCATCTGATTGTTAGTCACATAGAAGTCCAGACAGTAGACCCTCCTATGGCATTAGCCTAGTCAGGTACTAGTTAGGAATCAACAGTTGCAACAACGACAGTCCAACCTGGACCATCTGTGACACCCAAATCAGCTATGTACAAGCCTCATGTACCATATGAAGGATGCCTCAGGCAGACCAAGCAAGATGATTGATTCATAGAATTTAAAGATACTATGAAGGAATCCACATCAAAATCTTGTTCCTCGATACACTAGCTGAAATGCCAACCTAGAAAACATATCTCAAGACCTTCTATCTAGGAAGCATATGACCTAGGAGTGTGAGATCGTGAAGGTACCATAGACGACCTTCAACATAGTTCAAAATCACATGCCCTAGGAGCAAAGAGATCTAGTCTCATTTGGGATATACTACTTCCTAGGAGATGACACATGTCGCAAGGGGCTGGATGACTTATGTGCAAGCATATCCATCATGTCATATACTTCATGTAAATGACTAAATTTCACAAATCTCTTACCCACAACCATGACCATTCAGTTGTTCGATGCATGTGTTACAAAACCCTTGGGAATAATCAAAGATGTCCTGATGAAGCTAGGACATGACACATATGTCCCATGTTATTTTGTGGTAATGCAAATCAAAGAGGATAATCATTTTCTGCTCATTTTCAGGAGACCATTCTTAACCATTGTGAGATCCTTAGTAGACATTGAAGCTAGAAAACATGTCCTACAATTGGGGAAGAAGATGATTGAATATCAGGTCTCCGAAAAATTTGAAGATGGTGCATAATTTGAGTGAAGCTTTCAAGGCAAAAGGTAACCCAAAACCAAAACAAACAGACCCCTAGGGGACATAGTATGGTAATAAGGACTCGCCACCGAGGAAGGTATGTACACCATCTAATCATCATCCAGGGCATGTACATTCAAAAGACAAGGGTTCAAAAACCCTAATCGTATGTTTGATTTGAGTAACGATATCACTCGTCAGGTCCATGATTTAAACTGGGACACTTGCTGGGAGGCATCCCGGCCCTTTTTATGTTTCCTTTTAATTTTATTTTTATTTTACATTTAATTCTTCTTTTCATTTCAGAAAAGTACTTTGAAAAAGATAGAGAGAGGAGAGAAGGAGAAGGGGAGGGCTATGCCCTTAACAACCCTATTTGATTGATGGATAGTTGACTTAGCTAACAAGATAATGATGAAAATTCCCATCTATCCATAAAAGCTCTCTGGGCATTTGACCATTTGACATCAAGAGGTCTTGTGATCTTGTGAAATGATAAGGACACAAAGAGTTGGTTACATGTCTTGACGAGGATTGCTCTTTTTTATTTTCCACAATATATTTTGTTTCCTTCTCTTTGATAAATATGTTTTTATCTTTTACAAGAAGTATTGTCTCTTGGAATTAGTAGCCACTTTTATCTCAATCTTATCATCAATATTCACTACCATAATATCTGGAATGGGACTTTCTAGGAAAAGATTGGCATGTAATCTCTATGGTCTAGGTGTAACACATGCATGCCTTGCAAATGCCAACTTTTTGGGCATCCCTAAAGTCTCTATTTTCTAGATATAAATGAAATGAGGAACAAGGATTAGAGAGCATAATAGCATCTTTTGACAACCATAATCAAGGCCACACATCCCTATTCATTCCTCCATGACACCACTGATGACATCCTCAAACAACAACCTCAACGACCGACTTCAGTGTTCGCATCATGGCCCTTTAGGCACCAATAAGATACCATTCAACCATGATCTCCAATGCTACTACTCTCAGGACACCTATGTCCCCTGGGTTGTCCTTTTATGCACTGGGCACATCGATGAGGAATGCCACAAGCTGATCTAGATCTACTTATCAACTGACAATGTATTAGCAAACCATAGTCCTGGAGATAAGGTGATGGCTAGATGCAAGATGCAAGGAATGGGGTCTGTGATCACGACCACCCTGACCCCCATTGAATGAAAATCATGGAAATTGGTGGCCAAAATGGTGCCTGAATGTGGGCATCACTAATGGAGTAAGGAAACATTATTGGGGTCTCTATTGTGTCCTCTTGGACGTCCACTCTCTCCATGCTCATCCCCACTAACCTCCATATCAAATCCCCTCCATCTCTAAATTCTATCTACCCAAGGATGGGCAGAATTTTAATGTTGGGGGTGGAGGGTGGGTGGTATGTTGTTCCCAGTACCCCAACTCCAATCTTTTCCTTTCTAATCTAGAAACCTATTTTCTCCATCTTTTATTTACATTTCTCTTATTTTCAATTTTTTTTTTGACTTGTGGACTTTACCTAGCCGGCCATTTTGATGTATGTAAAAATTAGAAATATATGAATGAACTATTCCTTTTTGTTTAAGATAATCCATGCAAAAGTAAATTTTAAGGAACAAACATGTATTGAGTAGATTTGAGCCCCGATAACAAAAATTGAGCATTATTTCCACTTGGAAATGACAATAAGTAGAATGAGTCCAAAAGGTCAACCCACACATGTCTTCGATATGACTTCCAACAAAATTCATATATACTTATCTACCCTACATTAATTGAATTAACTAATATAATATGATGATCTGATTCGAATGAAATAATAAAATGAAGAAGCACAATTCAACCTCATATTCCCACTCATCTTCCATCATTTCTTATTTCTTTGCCATCCATAATGAGAAAAAAAATCCCACTATATGCCAAACCCTACTTCTGGGGTGGAAATCATTCCATACCTCCTTTTTGACTTTCCTCTGTAGACATGACATAAAAAAAGAGGCCAATGATCTCAAAAGAAAACAACGGTCAATATAACTACAACCAAATAAAAGTATCGAATCAAATAGAGGAGAGACAAATAAAATAATGAATCCCAAATAAGGTCTCAAGTAGAATAGATGGGAGACCAGGGAAACAGTTTTGTGCCATGTTTCTCTCCCCCTTTTATCCAAATTGTCATTCCCAAGGGACTTATCAAAACTCTTCCCAAAATAGCCAAACAACCCTGACTTGTGCTACCTTCTATTTATGAGGATAGATCAAGAGTACTATTGAGATGAAATCAGTTCATCATAGGTTCTGGCATCTAGTGAATGAAGGAACAAGTGCCAATCAGGGGATGTCCAAGTGTGGCTACATGACCCCAAAGTACTAGGGTTTCTTGATCATATTTGGTGGAAGGGGCCCACAAAGTATGCTCAGTCGGGAGAGGAAAGACTGGATCCTAATATCAATTGTTCACTTCCTTTTTATTTTGCTTTATTTAGGACAAGCAAAGGATTAAGTCTGGGGTAGTTTTATGAGTATATTTATACCCATCTTTACATACTTTTTACTCACTTTTTAGGGGTTGTTGTGTTTCTATTTTTTGTTTTTAGCCTTATATTCACTAAAATGCAATTATTTCCTCTTTTATGAACTTTAATGCATCTTTATATATTCTTTTATGCAAAACCATCCAAAAATGTACGTAAATGATTAGATGGATGATCAACCCTCATGATTATATGCCTCAAGGGAAGGGAGGCCATATAAGCTTTCCATTTTTCACCTTCCAACCACCTAGTCAAGCGATCGACTTTGCCATTTGTCTGACTTGAGTCGCTCTCTACCCGGAGTGAGACCCCTGACCTTGCTTAATGTTTTTAACAAGCTTAATTACTATAATTTTATTATTATAACACTAATATAACCTTTTTATATGCTTTTGAATCATAAGAAAACTTAAGTTTCAAATTTGGTCCAATTTGGACGTTGTTTGTGCAAATTATGCAATTTATGCACATTTTGGACTTTTATGGAATTTACCCAAATATGAGGTTTTACTTTCAATTTATCACATGAATTATGTTCCTTAGATGTTATCTTATCATTATTAAGCTTGTTGTTCTAGGGGGCACCTAGTTGAACCTTTTTTGAGGTGTTTTCTTCAACGGTATTTTATGGTTTACCCCTTTATGGATGATCTACCTTTAGGAGCTATGAACAAATGGTTTATTTTTTGGCTTGGAATTCAACAAATGGTACCTAATCAGGTCTCCATGAATGGTGGGTCAGCTACTTGTATGGTTTCTTGTATATCCTTAGTAGTTTAAGGATATGGACACATGGGGAGCTATTTGTACACCTGATGCTTCTTCTCTACCTTATCCTCCATGTTTTGTATATATATCCTTAAGATACCAAAACTAACTTTTTCTCTCTACCACTTCCCTCCTTCTAAGATCATCGTCCTTCCTTTGTTTGTCCATGGAGCTTCTGTCAAAGGAAAAAGAAGGTGTGGATCTTCTTGGTAGAAGCATCTAGGTTATGAATTACTTACTTTAGGGTTTCCAAATCTTCTTCTTGGTGATCTTGACCTAAACAAGTAAGTATCCCCTTATTTCATTTGTTTCTTTCTCTACTGTTCATCCTCCTACCTTTCTCCAGGTTGGAACCTTTCTTTTCCATGGTAGAAGTTGCTCTAGAATTCAAGAATCTACCTTTCTTACTTCTTTTAGGGTTTTTCTTCTTGGTGAAGAAAACTACCTACCTGGCCGAGTTCATATCTGAAACTTGGATTTTCTTGCCTTCTTTGATCAAGTTTCTTTTTTCTAGAACTCTATTCTTCTCATTACAGACGAGTTTTATAACCCTCTTTACTTATATTTCTTACTATAAGCTTGTTAGCACATGTTCTTGCTTAAAAATGGTGATTTAAGCATTAACAAACTAAGCTTGTTTGGGATTTCGATTTTTATGGTATTTCCTATTTTGTTTCCAGTTCTAGATGATCCAGCAATCATGCGCTCATTCTACCTAAGGAACATGATGACTTAGTTCAGCTTGGTATCACCACCAATGGTACTAAGCACCTATCAACCGATGGTCCATATTAGGGTTTCTAGGTTGATTTCTTCTCTAAACACATGACCTGATGATATGGTCTTCATGACAACTGAAGGTGGTGACCAAGTGTGATGAACGATGGTGTGAACTGATAGTCACACCTTAGGCCAGTGTTAGACTCTCTTGGAATCTCAATGAGCAATGGTTTGATTTTCTAATGATGTTATCAATCAATCATGACATTAGCTTAACATCTGATGGTGTTAAATGAATATAGTGTTGTTCTAACAACCAATGGTGACTTAATGATCACAACCAATGGTAGATCAGGTCATCACCACCAGAGGTGATTTAAGGGTGTAATTGTATCATTAATTAAGCCCTAAACCAATGGTTTCTTGGTTTAATTGATGTAATGGTTATACTTATACTCCAATGGATGGTTTTGAAATATGAACTTGACCCAATGGGTATGATCTAACACTTATTCATCTAATAGTTTTGAATAATGGACTTGATCCAATGGTTGAGATTGAATTATTCAACATCCAATGGTTAGGATTGAAACCAATTGTATTATATATGATTTCTAATAATCTGAATTTGATGATTTCCCTTATGTGATCAATTTAAGGATCTTGATTGTTGATATGATGGCTTGCTTAAAATGTACAACCAATTATGGGTTTTAAACCCACAACCTATGGTGCCCCCTTTATGTTATTATATAAGTGATGTTTATGGTTTAATGGTGACTCTTTCTAGGTCACAACTTGATGGATTTAGATATGGTTCGTTTAAGGTGTTTACTTATGTAAATAATCAATGGTCTTACCCTTTCAACATCCAATGGTTCTGGGTGATGTTGTGGTATGGTGACATGGGTTGAATGATGTTGGAACTAATAGATATTTGACCTTAATAAGGTAGTCTTACCTTTTCCCTCATATGAATAGAATGGATAATGACCATTTTATGTTGATATGTTACCCTAATGGGATATATCTTGTTATAGTTAATCCTAATGAACTCAGGTGATGGTGATTAAATATGATCAACCTTCCTTAGTGGAGTAATAGAACAAAGGAGACTCTCTTATTGTTGTGGAGCTCTAGTATACTATAACCTAATGGTTTTACCTTGAGATATGTGTGGATCCATACTCAAGAATAGTATGGAATGTGATGATGATGATGTTGTGCCTTATGCATCCATGATTATATGGGGATACTATGGGTTAAGGTTTGTCAATGAATGCTGAACTATAACTTCAATGTAACTTACCTTGCTAAACCTAACCCTAATGCAAGTCGATAAAGGTGGTTAATCATGTTATCTCTGTTTGAATGATTAATATAATGATGGAATATCCTTCCTAATGAATGATTGAAACTCTAATGTGTTAACTTGTGGTTGTCATAGCTTTATGATTTATTCTTTCTTATACTAAACTTTTACACTATAAGTATGATGATGACCAATCATATAGCTTCTTTATATGTGATATAATAAAGGAATTCTCTTAAATGCTAAGATAACCATGCAATGTTATCCTATAAACATATTTTAGTTATTAAATGCAATATCATGCTGAGCTCATGCATAACATGTGTGGTGATGTTTGATGAGGCTTGTTATTAGGCATGGAAAGATAATGATGAACTTGCAAGCAATTATGTGATTGTCTTAATGACCTTTGGGCATGGTTGATCTCTGAATGAGGTGTAATCCTCTTATGATGACAAGGGTCGAGACCTTGTGATATTGTGAAGGATTTATATCCTGTGATAGCATGATGACATGTGTAGTCTCTTGAATGGGAATGAATAATACCATATGATGATGATGTGATGACAAGTATAATCTTTTGATTGATAGGTGAATAGTTCCCTGTGATATTGAGATGATAAATTATGTCTTACTATGTTTTTTATCTTCTGAAGTTGTTATATAGCAATGTTTGCTAGAGATAAATTAGGGTTTGTTTGTCCAATTGTTTGATGCAGCCTTAATTCACCAATTAGAGATAACTAATCAAGTAAAACTCTAATCATGTAGTGCCCTATTCCATAGAACCATCTTCAGTGTCAAAACTTTCTAGATGGTGAAACAAGTTTTCCTAAAGGAAACTTGGAGCACATACTGTTGAGTATGCAGGGTGCTTGTCATCCTGACACCAAGTGTTTCGGGAGGATGGTTGTGGTCATACCTAGCCCACTTTTTCAGAATGACTGTGGTCACGTTTCAATGCTTATAACATTATGTGGTTGGAGGACAACTATGGTTGTACCTCAGTGATTGGGTTTGATTACCCTGCATGCTAGCGTTGTGACCTATACAAAGGCGGGCTTGTTACATGATTGTATGTCACTGTTTTGCAATTTGACTATATGTCACAACAGTGCATACCCGCACTGTCCGAGTGTGGAGAAGATCTTGGACTCCAAATCTTCCTAGATCTTATAAGGAACTGATTATGACCAAGCGATGGTCAGTTGGACTTTGAGTGGTATGACTCAAACATCCTAGGGTGTAATAAAAGATGTAAGACATTCATGTAGCATATCTATTTAGGGTTATACACAATGCTTCATATTGGATGATAACCCTTGTTTGCTTTCTTTTCACTGAGATCATATATAGTAAAATAAGAGATGACATACATACTTATGTTGTAGTTATGCTCATGTTGTAAACATGCTTATGTTGTCAGATATACTGACATTGATAGTTAAGATGATGTTGCTATATATGTTTCATATTGTTAGCCATGCCTATGTAATTATAAATGCTTAAACTACTAATCATGCCTATGTAGTTAATTGTGTTATGATGTTAGTTATACTTATGATATAGATATGTTCACTTTTTTTGACATGCCAATATTGATAGCCATGTTATGTTACCAGACATATTCATGATGTCAGGGATGCTTATGCTACTAGATTGCTTGTGCTGTTAGCAAGCCATATGATGATAGTTATTAATGATGATGATTGTTATTTGATGCAATTTGATAAATTTGAGTAGATATCTATCCAGATAAATGGATTTACATGTTACCTGTATATACACTGATAATCATACTTGTTGCTAAGCTTATTTGCTTAATCTATTTAGCATACTTGAACTATTCAATATTCTCAATTGATTATTAAATACTCCAACTGCTCAGTTATCTACTGTTTAATATGATATAATCAATATCTATTGGAGAGAGTTATACCTCTCGCTGGGATTGGGTCTCACCTTGTGGGTCACCAAATCTTTTTAGGTGATCGACAAAAACGAAAAAAATATCATGATAGTGAGAAGAATCTGAGGTGATGAACCCTAGAGATGGTTGTTTAGTTGTCTAGTGTGTCCTAGATTCATAAATGTACTCATAGGTTCGGGTGAAAAGTTTATATACGATGTTTTGATTGAATTAAGCTTTCGATATCATGTTCATGTTTGTATATGTGGTTAGTGTTCCTTTGTAAAGTTTATGTTGTAGCTAAGGCTACAAAGTACTGGTAAAGGATATTAAGCATTATATGAAATATAACAAGTTGCAAGGCTTTTATGTAAATGTTTCTGAACAATTGGGAAATGTTGAAATCAGTTTTAATTAACCATTTTTTCTGGGTTTGTGTTTAATTGATGTGTAATCCTATTTTGTGTTTTGAGTAATCTTATTTAGCGTAGCATTTTCTCATAATTTTGGTATCAAAGCTTTAGGTTCATTGAGTCTACAAGGATACTAGGACTTAGGACTAGGATGATGTCTAAGTTAGGAATATGACATAAAAATATGGTGCATACTTCCTAATCTATGTATTTGGGTACCCTAGCCTGGAATTCAATTATTGAAGAAAAAGTAAGTATCAAACTCTTAGATTGTTCTATTTCATATTACTATGATCAAGTAGTCATTTTGAAACAATTTAAAGGGCATAACAAATCAAAAATCATGGTGCATAAATCTCAATCTTACCCTAAAGAAGATGAGAATTACATCATAACCTATCAAAACTTGAATGTTTGGTAACTATAAGAGTAAAATACAACACCATGAAACCTAAATATGAATACAAATAAGAAAATGAGGAGTTCTTGAAGCTATAATTCAAGAAGTCAATAAAGTAAAAGACAAATAAATTTGTGCTAATAAAGTGATTCAAGGTATGAAATCCACATAATATGGAGAGAGTTCATGTTATAAGTATAATATGAGAAGATGAATGAGAACAATGGAAGATGAATAAAGTGGAACCTAAGTTATCTCAGACCAACCTATGTGTGTAAGAAAGTGTTAATGTAAAATATGCATGGTATATGAAAGAAATCATGGGAGAAGCTCCTTATTTAATGAAAAAGATATGGAATAGGATGACCTATTCCTTGATCAGTGGTTGAAAAACATCGTAAAATTGGAAGACATATTCAAGAACGATGAATAGTTAGAGAAAAGAGAATGAGATATGATAAGATTAATAATTCCTATGCTAATGGAAAGGAACTGAAGCTGTGAGAATTAAAATGATACATAAAAAGTGTATCCTTCATGGGAGAAATTGAATTGGTTAACCTTTTTCTAGTGATCCTTGGATAATGCGGGTTTGATATGGGAAGTGTGTTTCTCTTTATGTTCTTTCCTTTTTAGGCATAGCCTCCAAGTGGATCTCATTCCACTTGGTATGCGTGGATTCATTGTAATCATGTGATCGATATCTTGATATGATGTGTAATTTCCTTGGATTATAGTTCTAAAATCTTTATGTTTTCTAATGAGCATGCTTTTTGATCCCTCCAAGAGTTAGTGGGATTCCTCCTATATATTCTTGACCTATTATGATGTTGAAAAAGTGGATGAAACTAGGTATGAGTTCTTTATAAGACATGCTGGATACCAAGGTAATGAATCCTAGTATCCGGAGTGTACCAATTATATATGAGTTAAAGATATCTATTAGATGAACCATCGAGTGTTCCTCTCCAATAGAGAGAGAGAGAGTTGATGTTGATCCTCCAAGTATTGTTTGGGAAAGGAAGAGTGATTCTATGATGTTGTGTATCATCTACTGATAGTTGGGAAAAACCACTACCCAGTATAAAGGGTTTGTTGATCATCAGACATGTTCTACCGCATTCCTTTAAAATAAACCTAGCATTAGAATATGAATGGATAAGAGTTATAGTGGATGAAATAGGATACATGACCACGATGAGTTTAGGGTTACATCATTTAGACTAACCAATGTATTAATAGTATTCATAAATTGGAGGAACAAAGTAATCATGGTATGTCTCACAAGTTGTGATAAGCTTTGAATGATGACATCTCAATGTATTTGAGATATGGTCAGTAGCATGGTTAACATCTATGCTAAACCTTAAGAATGTTGAACAAACTATACTCATGTGGGACAAGTTCAATAAGAGTGAGTTGGGGGTTATGTAGTGTACTCTCATAGAGTTATGGTACATCTACTAAGTGGATTGTGTGAATCCTAGTAAGAAGAAGACAATGTCATTGCCCTACCGCTAACAAGGTCAATCAGGAAGTTATATTTGATAATGGTTGTAGACAAGTGTATGATTATTCAACTAGATAGATGTCCAGTCCCTCATTGAGGTTATTGAAGAATCTTATAAGAACATATGCCTTAAGTTCTTGACAATTAGGGGATACCCACTTGATTGATTGAGTTCCTAATTACAACAATCATTAAAGGAGCATATAGATGAAACCTTGAGTTAAATACGATAAGAGATACATGATGTTCTATGTTTGGTAAGAGCCAAAAAGTATGCCCTATGATGTTTGGTACAACAAATAGTGTAGTCTAGGATGACAATTAGAGTGCCAAGTTGAAAGGTACTACCAGACTAGTATAGGAGTCACAACAGTTCTTATGTTGAACCTAGGTGACACATGCAAGAGTTGAGGGAGAAGAATATGTCTTCAATGATAATGATATGACATCACCATGTGATGAAAGTAATGTGTGTAATATTGAGTATGAGGTGCATGATAAGTATCCATCTTTGTTTACCTTGGATTTTCGGGGTGAAATCCTTGTTAGGGTTTTATGTTGAGTCCCCTAACCTTGCTTAAAGTGTTGAACATGATTAATTACCATAATTGTATTATTATAACTCTAATCTAACCTTTGGATATGCTTTAAAATCATAAGACAAGCTTAAGTTTCAAATTTGGTCCAATTTGGACATTGTTTGTGCAAATTATGTAATTTTATGCACATTTGGACATTTATGGAATTTACCCACATATAAAGTTTTAATTGCAATTTATCACATGCATTATGTTACTTATATGTTATCTTATCATTCTTGAGCTTGTTAAGCCATGGGGCGCCTAGTTGATCCTTGTTATCGAGGTGTTTTCTTCAAGGGTATTTTAGGGTTTACCCCTTTATGGATGAGCTACCTTTAGGAGCTATCAACCAATGGTTTATTTGTTTGTCTAGGAAATTCAACAAATGGTGCCTAAGTAGGTATCCATGAATGGTGGGGCAGCTTCTTGTATGATTTCTTGTATATCCTTAATAGTTTAAGGCCATGGATACATGAAAAATATTTGTACACCTCATGCTTCTTCTATACTTTATCCTCCAAGCTTCATATACTTATCCTTAAGCTCCCAAACAAAACTTTTTATTTCTACCACTTCCATCCTAATAAGATCATCATACTTCCTCTTTTTGTCTATGGAGCTTCTATCCAATTAAGAAGATGTGGATCTTCTTGGTGGAAGCATCTACGGTTATGATTTGCTTCCTTTAGGGTTTCTAAATCTCCTTCATGGTGATCTAGACCTAAACAAGTAAGTATCCCTTTATTTCCTCCATTTCTTTCTCTATTCTTCTTCCTCCTACATTTCTCTAGGTCAAAACCATTCTATTATATGGTAGAAGTTTCTCTTGAACTCAAGAATCTACCTTTCTTGCTTCATCTTCTAGGGTTTTGCTTCTTTGTGGAGAAAAGTGCCTACTTGGTCGAGTTCATATCTGAAACTTAGGTTTTCTTGCCTTATTTTCTCACGTTTCTTTCTAGAAGTCTATTCTTCTCAGTAGAGGCAATTGCTATAACCCTCTTTACTTATATTGCTTACTATAAGCGTGTTAGCTCATGTTCTTGCTTAAATATGGTGATTTAAGCATTAAGAAGCTAAGCTTATTTGGGATTTTTTTTTATATGGTGTTTCCTATTTTTTTTCAGTTCTAGATGAAACTGTAATCATGTGCATGTTCTTCCTATGGAAGGATATGACTTAGTTCAGGTTGGTATCACCACCTATGTTGCTAAGGATATGACTTAGTTCAGGTTGGTATCACCACCTATGTTGTTAAGAACATATCAACAAATGGTCCATATTCAGGTTTCGAGGTTGTTTTCTTCTCTAAACACATGACCCGATGGTGTGGTCTTCATGAAAACCAATGGTGGTGACCGAGGGTGATGAACGATGGTGTGAACTAATAGTCACACCTTTGTTCATTGTTAGTCTCTCTTGGAATCTTAATGATCAATGGTTTGATTCTCTAATGATGTTATCAATGAATGATGACATTAGCATAACATCTACTGATGTTAAATGAATATAGTGTTGTTCTAACAATCGATAGTGATTTAATGATCACAACCAATGGTGGATCAGGGTCATAACAACCAATGGTGATTGAAGAGTGTAATTTTAGTATCAATTAAGCCATAAACCAATGGTTTCTTGGTTAAATTGATATAATATTTAAACTTATACTCCAATGGATGGTTTTGAAATTTGAACCCGATCCAATGGTTAGGATCTAACACTTCTTCATCTAATAGTTTTGAATAATGTACTTGATCCAATGGTTGAGATTGGATTCTTAAACATCCAATGGTTTGTATTTAAACCTATAGTATTATATATGATTTCTAATAATTTGAATTTGATGGTTTCCCTTACGTGATCAATTTAAGGAGCTTGATTGTTGAGATGATGACTTGCTTGAAATGTTCAACCAATTATGGGTTTTAATATGAAAACATATGGTTCCCCCTTTATGTTATTAAATAAGTGATGTTTAGGGTTTAATGGTAACTCTTTGTAGGTCACAACTCAATGGATTTACATATGGTTGATTTAAGGTGTTTACTTATGTAAATAACCAATGGTCTTACCTTTTCAACATCCAATGGTTCTGGGTGATGTTAGGGTATGGTGATATGGGTTGAATGATGTTGGAACCAGTGGAGATTTGAATTTAATAAGGTAGTGTCACCTTTTCCCTCATATGAATAGAATGTATAATGACCATTTTGTGTTGATATGTAACCCTAATGGGATATAGCTTGTTACACTCAATTCCAATGAACTCAGGTGATGGTGATTAACAATGATCAACCTTCCTTAGTGGAATAATAGAACAATGGAGTATCTCTTATTGTTGTGGAGCTCTAGTATACTATAGCCTGATGGCTACACCTTGAGATATGTGTGGATCCATACTTGAGAATAATATGGAATGTGATGATGATGTTGTGCCTTATGCATCCAACATTATATGGGGACGCTATGGGTTAAGGTTTTTGAATGAATGTTGAACTATAACTTCAATGTAACTTACCTTGCTTAAACTAACCCTAATGAAAGTAGATAATGATAGTTAATCATATTATATTTTGTTTAATGGTTAATATAATGATGGAATATCCTTCCTAACGAATGATTGAAACTCTAATGTGTTTACTAGTGGTCATCATAGCTTTATGATTTATGCTTTCTTACACTAAACTTGTACACTATAATTATGATGATGACCAATTATATAGCTTCCTTTTATGTGATATAATAAAGGAATGCTCTTAAATGCTAAGATAACCCTATAATGTTATCCTATAAACATCTTTTAGTTATTAAATGTAATATCATGATGAGGTCATTCATCACATGTGTGGTGATGTTTGTTGAGCCTTGTTAAAAGGTATGGAAAGATAATGATGAACTTGCAAGGAATTATGTGATGGTCTTAATGACCTTTGGGCATGGTTGATCCTTGAATGAGGTGTAATCCTATTATGATGACAATGGTCGATTGCCTATGATATTGTGAAGGATTTATATCCTGTGATAGTGTGATGACAAGTGTAGTCTCTTGAATGGCAGTGAATAGTACCATGTGATGATGATGTGATGACAAGTATAGTCTTCTGATTGATAGGTGAATAGTTCCATGTGATATTGAGATGAGAAGTTATGTCTCATACATTTTAGATCTTCTAAAGTTGTTATATAGCAATGTTTGCTAGAGATGTGTTAGGGTTTGTTTGTCCACTTGTTTGATGCAACCTTAATTCACCTAATTGGAGATAACTAATCAAGTGAAACTCTAATCATGTAGTGCCCTATTCTATAGAACCATCTTCAGTGTCAGAACTTGTCGGATGGTGAAACAAGTATTCCTAAGGGAAACTTGAAGTGCATACTGTTGAGTATGTGGGGTGCTTGTCATCTTGACACCAAGTGTTTCAGGAAGATGAACACGGTCATACCTAACCTACTTTTTGAGAACGAATGTGATAGGGTCTCAGTGATTATAACATGATGTGATTAGACGACAACTACATTTGTACCTCAATGATTGGGTTTGAATACCCTGGATGCTATCTCCGTCATCTGGACCAAGGTGGTCTAGTTGCATGACCATATATTGTTGTTTTGTAGTTTGATTATATGTCAGTGCAGTGCATAATTGTACTGATTGAGTATGGAGAAGATCTTGGAGTCTGACTCTTCCTAGATCTTATATGGAATTGATTGCGACCAAATGGTGGTCAGTTGGACTTTGAGTGATACGACTCAAACTCCCCAGGGCATTATAAAATATGTAAGATAGTCATGTAGCATACCTGTTTAGGGTTATACACAACACTTCATATTGGATGATAACCCTTGTTTGATTTCTTTTCACTGAGATCATGTATACTACAATAAGAGATGGTAGATATGCATATGTTGTAGTTATTCTCATGTTGTAATCATGCTTATGTTGTCAAATATACTTATATTGATAGTTAAGATGATTCTACTAGCTATGCTTCATATTACTAGCCATGCCTATGTAATTAGAAATGCTTAAACTACTAATAATGCATATTCAGTTAATTTTGCTATGATTTTAGTTCTACTTAAGATATAGATCTGTTACCTTTATTTGACATGCCAATATTGATAGCCATGTTGTGTTACTAGACATATTCATGATGTCAGGGATTCTTATTCTACTAGATTGCTTGTGCTGTTAGCATGCCATATGATGATAGTTAGATTAATAATGATGATGATTCTAATTTTATGAAATTTGAGTAGATATCTATCCAAATAAATGGATTTACTTGTTACATGTATATACATTGATAATCATACTTGTTGCTAAGCTTATTTGCTTAATCTTTTCAACATACTTCAACTGTTCAATTGATTATTAAATACTCCAACTGCTCAGTTATCTACTATTTAATCTAATGTAATCAATATCTATTGGAGAGAGTTTATCTCTCATTGGGAGTGGGTCTAACCTTGTGGGTCACCACATCATTTTAGGTGATTGATAGTAGCGACAACAATATCATGACAGTGATAAAAATCTGAGGTGATGAACCCTAGAGATGGTTGTTTAGTTGTCTAGTGTGTCCTAGAGTCATCCATGCACTCACACGTTTATGGGGAAAGTTTATATATGATGTTTTGATTGAATCAAGCTTTTGATAGTTTGTTGATGTTTGTATGTGTGGGTATTGTTTCTTTATAAAGTTTATGTTGTATGTAAGGCTACAAAGCAATGGTAAATGATATTGAGCATTATATGAAATACAACAAGTTGCAAGGATTTTATGTAAATGTTTCTAAACAATTAGGAAATGTTGAAATCTGTTTTAATTTACCATGTTTTCTAGGTTTGTGTTTAATTGATGTGTAATCATGTTTTGTGTTTTGAGTAATCTTATTTAGTGTAATAGTTTCTCATAGACATAGTCTTCTAGATTCTTCTATTCTGATGCGTGCTCCCATCATCCAGCCCACTCTGGTTCAATCAACACTGGTCCACCAGAGAATCAGACACGATGACCAAATATTGTAACCCATGTGAGTCACATACAATTAGCTTCCTTCAATCACAAGTATTCAACATTAGGTTTTCGACAACAAGAAAAACATCTATAAAAGGAAGCCCTTATTGTCCATTTCAAAGGGGTCTTTGATCGGTGATTAGAAGCCTCATTGCAAAGTGCTAAACCTAGATAGGAGCGAGGAGGTGGCGGCCACAGCGGAGAGATTGGTCTTCCTACACTAGGTGTCATGTCCCATTCTATTATTCTTTCTATCTTTCCATTGTTGTCTCCTCCATGAGCGAGTAGATGTTTTTGCTGGGTATGTGGACTAGCCCCAACAACATGTATTTTATCATAGCATGTATCTAAACTCAACAATACTATTGCAAAATAAAGTATCGTTCTACTTATTTCCTTGCCTTGCAAATTGACAGCTTGCTTTGTGTATTTGTTATAATCATGGGTATGCAGGATGTTGTGAGTGTGATTAGAACTCCAAAAAATCTTATTATCCCCTTGAGGTGTCAATAAGGGATAGTGAGGTGATTGGGTTACAATTTGCCAATTTCCAGGGATGGTCGTCCATAGTGACGAAGTCCAATCAGAATAAATTAGGAACTTGGGTGCCGCGTTTGGTCAGTTGAAAGGGAGTTTAATCCAACAAAATCTATATCCCTTGAGGGTGCAATAGTTAAACATCTATTTAGTAAACTACTATTAAGGATTTAGATCTTGCAAGGATAATTACGTAGGCTTTGGTAGCAAACCTCCATGCCTTGTTTAACTTTATTATTATTTATTTACCTATTTAATCTATATTGTGACTGACAACAATTTAGTTTAATCAATGAATAAACTTTTTGGTGATAAATATTAATGTTAATACTTTTGAATACAAATAACTGCTTAACAAGGTTGTCCCTTGGGTTTGATCCTAAAGTATATTGCATAAGGCTTCCACTCTTGTGGAATGGGGAATAGCACACTAATTTTGGTTAAACCTAATAGTTATTTTTTAGGGATTTTATTGGTGCGACATTTGGAGCCCTATCAAGTTTCTCTTACAATTAATGAGTTAGTCATTTCTTATTAAAATAACATTCCTTCACTCCTTACATGCTTCAGTCTCTCACCTTTTTAATTACATTTACTAGGACCACTACCTGTATAAGAATATTTTCAAGTGGCTTCCTCCTCCCAAATCATTATTTTACAAGATATACATATTTATTTGTTTGTGATTGCATATTTCACAATGAACCATGTAATCATACTTCTATCTCCTGTTTTTGACACCAACCGATAGTTGAACTAGTATCTAACACATTCTTTGAATAGAAAAGTCAAAACATAAATAAATATGTTACAAAGCTACACTTTATGTAAGAAGTAACTTATAAAAAATAAGAACATGAGGAGTATAGAGGTTCAAGGAGATACACCATGATGATCCTTACACTTATATATTTGTGGTCAATCATCCAAAAAGTTGATGATTCTCATAGATGTGACTCCAATGGATTTCCTATCAATGGTGATGTTATATTCTTCAACTTTTAGTTAGGTATAACTATCAAAGAAAGAAAATATGATGAAATGGTGAGGTTAGATCTAAACCTTGGTTATCTAATGACCACACATCTTACAAATCCATATTGTGAAATATTGTTATTTACCATTTAGTATGATGGAATTGCTAGTGTGTATATAATGTAAGTGACATGGTTTTAAGTCAAATGAAGGTGTATGTCTTGAACATTTTTATTGGTGAAAATATCACTCTGGAATTATAAACACTTAGTGAAATTGAAACTGGGGTCTACTCTTCCACGAGAGGCACATGTAGGGATCAATAGTTAAAGTAATGCCATTTTTTGAGAAAATAATTTTGGCTTTCTTCTCTTATTTCATAAAACACAAACTATAAGGTAACCAATTAATCTAAAACATAATAAAATTACTTAAGTAGCCATCAACACAACATATTTTGAACAAATTTTATCACGTGACTAATATAATAAGTAAAATTCATTGGAAAAATGAGACAAAATCTAATTAAGATAAGGGGGTTTGTTTTGATCATTTTTTGAGTGGAGGGTGACATGCCTACTTAAATTGTACCGTGTCAAAACAATGTTCAAGACTTGAAATAAGAAAAGGATTGAATTGAATACAAAAAAATATTTTAGCATTGAAACCACAAAATGAATGTTTCTTTAGATATGGAGATGACTAAATGACCTCATTGTTAGAGACAAACTCATCATCTTTAATACCACATGATTATTGGGAACGAGGTCTATATATAATATAGAACAATATAGTTTCTACTTCTTAACACCACTTTAAAATTCATTAAAATGTATATAAATATCATCAAATGAAACTGACCCATTTTCCTACCCACTAGGGCTTAATATTAGTGATGTAGAGAGAATAATAATTCTTGAAACTCAAAGCATTGTTTGTACCTTGGTAGGACTTAGAACATATGGTGATAGAGCACTAGAAATTCTATTAGGTGCTTGCGAAAAATTCAATCTAATACTATGAATCCAAAATTCAAATAGAGTACTACACATAGAAGTGGATCTACAATATGAATATGAAACTACCACTAGTGATGAATCCAGTATATAAATTTGTAATCTAGAAGCTCGTTGTGAAATAATGGTGATAAGATAAAACTATCCCTATAGATAAAAGTAAAGTGATAAAATAATTTTATTAATGGAGGTGTATACTTTTCAAAACCACAAAAACTAAAAGAGATACATATAGAGTGAAACATGAGTGGTACATTTATCAACTAGTCCAAGAACATTCAAGAATATAAAAACAAAATGTGGATGGAGCATATTAATTTTCTCAATTTAGGGCCAAAAAGGATTAATGGAAGTATATTCCTTATTGTTTCTTCACCTAAAACTATTTGAGTATCAATGCCTCTTATTTTCTTAAGGAAAGACAATTTAATTTTTTTCCAAAACTCCATAAATTCATCATCGCAGCATTAAATGTTTACCCTTTTCTCAAGAATTAATGTTTAGTTCAATAAATAACATGATTTGAGACTAACACTTTCATAGAGTTGACTTGTGAACATGTGCCTTATAGATTATAAAGAAAATTGCTACAAATACCATGATTGCTTGACTAAAACTAAGGTAATCATGTCCATCCAGAGTATCCAGGGTGGCAAGAGCTCGATAAGTCCAAAATAAAATATTAGATTCGGACCACAACAAAGGCACTCTGAGAAAAATGATCCACACTAACTTGGCCCTGGAAGGGGGTTGTTGTGAACAACAATTTTTGATAATTTGGTATAGGAGTGGGTGATCAGACCACACCCTCTCATGCCTCATGAGATTACCATGTCAGAATTTCTCGGGTGTATTCTCTTGTTCATCAATAAAACCCTAAGGTGATTGAATATGTAGTTATTATTATTAAACACTAGATGAGACATTACAATTGCAATAAAATTTCAGTTTAGATTCTTTTATAGCATGCCAATTAGAAAAATAGTCAAATATTTCACATCAGATAGTATGAATTGTTGAGTTTATGTAATGACTAGACCAAAAAGGGCGAGTTTTTATGTAGTAAGCATACATGTCATAGTGGTTACATAGGAAAGGAAAACTTGATCCCTTTATTTCTCATATCTCCACCATTTCAATTTTTTTGTCTTTCTATTTTTTTGATCAACTCCCCTACATGGATAACATATTTTGAGTAAATGAGTAACCCCCATTTCCCTATACTATTATTCCTACTTCTTTCAACTCTTGCAATTCAGGCTAGGTGGGATATATAGACCTTTCCCACTTCATAAAAAAACCTATTTACACACACTACAAAAAGGTACAACCGAAGTTTCTTCTTCTTACTCCTATAAAACCACAAACACCTCCTTCATTCTATTGTAAGCTCTACCAAATTGACTCAAACAACAACCCTATATCCTCATTTCCATATTGTAGTGTTAATAAATCATCAACAGAGGGGTCCACTACAACACCTTAAATCTCTAAGGAAAGATAAAAACATATGCCATATGAAAACTGGCCTACCACCTAGGCTAGGGGTGCTTCATGAATGTACACCAAACATGCACATGCAAAGTCATAGAGAGTTTGGGCATGGACTAGAAGCCAAGCCACATCTCTTAACTAGAACTTAACTAAGGTCCACTTATTTTCTCATAATTTTAGATTCTAGAAAGCAACTAAAAGGAATAATTAAATATAAGGAATTAATATAGAATTAGAAAAAGAAGCTAGCATAAATTATCTATGTAGTTAATTTATTATAATTTATGACTACATGAAATTCTTTATGCCAATTTTAAGTCTATTCTAAACTAAAAAAATACTTGGCATATTTAAGTAAATGAACTAATAGCTACATACATGAATAATGTCCAAAAAAGATGTTTGAATTGTATGTATCTAACATTAAGAAAAATACATGTGGTGGAGTTCTAATTGATTATAACTCTCTATTTAGTATTTGGACAATTTAAAATAGTATAAAATGTATGATATAGTTTAGGATAGTATGAAGATTTTTCATGATTGAATTTTTATTTACTATAGTTTTTGTTTAATTTTTAGTAAATTTTGTTACATAATGAATCATTTGATTTAGTTGTATCTTGAACCCTTTCTTTTGAATATATTGAAAATTGTATCAAGATGATAATTAGAATTAAGAAATTCTAATGATCACTTCATAACATGTTTAGAACAAAACAACCATAATTATTATTTTAACCTATATCTAAAAACTTATATATAGAAAATGGTATATGTGAATATTCTATTTAAAACTATGTCATGTGTAAAATTTAAAACCCAAGAATGTTCTTAGTGAGTATGAATGGGGTCCCTAACTAAAACCACACCACTCTTTTAAAATGAATCTTAATTCTAAAGATAATTTCAAGTCATCAAGTCTATTGACACTTGTTATTTTTTATACATGTAAAACTAGTTAGAAAACATGGAAAGTCCCATGCTTGAATTTCTTAATTACTTTAATTGTCATTTGTATGATAATGTTTAATTCTTGTTTGGTTAAATGATTATTAATTTAATATCATGCATTACTAATGATAGTGGGGCTAATTAATTTCTTTATAAATGTTCCTTTTGAATCACACCAATTTAGTATACAAAGATTCATTGATCATTTCTTACAACATAATAAATAATTGAGATAAGGATACCTGGTTTTAATGAAATTATACTTCAATGGTTGTAGATTGAGAAAGGAACATATCCCTTCACTTTAACTAATAATGTAAATTGTTCCTTTTTGTGATAACTGGGACATTGATTCTTCACTCATTATATTGAAAATAATAAAATTGCATCCAATCTCACATACATACACACATAAACATTTTTTTGAAAGAGGGGATGTATTACCATATATCCATTGTAGTGTGTGGATAACATTTACCGTTTACAATAGATAAAAAATCTTTGTTTACATAATTTACATCATTGTGAAATTTCTCACCTTCCTAGGTGACCTAAACAAAATATAAACTATTACAATGTAGTGTGGTTGAATATGGTGATCTAGCCATCTAAAATTATCTCTACTTGTACTATCACACCTGATATGAATTTTAGATAGTTCCTTGCACAACTATTGTTGCTATCCATATGAATTACAAGTAGTAGCTAAGGAAACAAGGCAAGTAGAGCTTTCTCAGTATAAATGGGTATGTGCTAACAATTAAAAAAATTCTCTAAAGTAGAATTAAGAGGAAAGAACGCTAGGTGATATTGTTTTGTTTTACCCAAAAAAACGTATTACATGTGAAACTGAGAAGTATAGATGAGAAATTCATTGATAAAAATAGGGTGGAATTGTGATGAACATGTGAACTTGATTCTTGGCTTACCTTTAGTTCTAAAAAAATATTAACAAGATAGTACCTTGTAGATAAAATAATATGTTCATTATAAACTAAATTATAGGGAGGAAATACTAGGGAGGAAATACCAACACACTTAAAGCCTTTGGTAAGAGTCATGACAACACCTAAAACCCCCATATAGATTATATAAAAAAGGGTGAGAGAGCCAACAACCAAACATGTAAGGCAAGACATTAACACTTAAACCCAAAATATATGGTTGTGTATGCATTGAGTTTTAGTTGCATTTTCGAGGCTATTTCAATGTGTTTAGTGCATAATTGTTCATTTTGATATTAGTTATGCCTTCTTTACCATTATTAACCTGAGAAATACTATTGTGCTAAATATTAACTAGGTTTACCGAATTATGTTAAATTATCAATTTTTATTTGGACTGATGTTGGTTTTTTCTTGTTTAAGACAATTGTAGAACTTACATAATGACTCGGTGTCACCAACATATAAGTCGATGGTACACAAATAATGTGAGAACCAGGAGATAATTCCAGGAATCTTGGTGCTACCAAGTCAGTGCTATCAAATTATGACCTAATGGGAGTTTAGATGAGGAAAAGATATCGTGTTATATCTCGTTGCAATAGATCACAAAGCATAAATAGGAGACAAAGGCGATAGACACATATTGGGCGCTCCAGGCACTTCCAAGAGGCTAATTTGTAGCCAAAAATTTAATATTTTAGAAATGACAAATGCCAATCCTTAAGATTTAGAATAGAATACCAAATGGATTGAGGAGCCTATTATAGGAAAATATGGTGATAGAGATGGCCTAAGAAATGGAAATTTTCTTGCAATATTACCATAACTTGTGAATCACATCAACAACTATGACATGGAAAGGATGGTGCAAAGCATATACCTAGTCCTAGTGAAACTTCAAGCTACAATCCATGATCAGTTTTACCGTTATTGTATAGTTTGTTTGTCTTAGATATGTGGATTCAACATGAGGAACTGAATCATCATCCTCTTAATACTGAATTTATGTTTCTTGAACTAGAGCAGACTATTGAGAAATGTAAGATCACATATCACATATTGACCCACATGAGCATGGACATGCATTTCTTTGTCTCTATTATCAATTTTCCAAGATATCAACTCTAGTGGGAGGGACAAATGCCATCTACATCACTCATAGTCAATCTCCATTTGTCACAACGTACCCAAGCACCTCCTTTATAGAAAACCTTATTCAAGGTCATGTTGGATGGTGTCAAGCTTCATTGAAGGACATTTGATGAGTGTAGTGACTTCAAGGTCTGAGAAACACAATCACCACTATCACTTTGAGAGTTGATTCTGACTACCATATAATGGTTCCATGTATCACTCTCAAGGTGGGTGTGCTTCATATAGTGTTCTCTAACAAGTACATATGTCTTTGACTTGATATCAAATATCATGATTAATGAGACTCTATCATCATTCAACAGAAAATCTAGTCTTATGTATTATTGTCATCTATTTAGCTTCCACAATAATATCTGACTAGGGAGATAGAAAGAATGTATGTACTCTTATCATACATATGATGTAACATCCCAGGATTTGAGGCCTTGGATAAGACGATCTTAAAAGGAATGATTGGACTACCCATATCACCAAGGTGCACCTCCTTTTCCGGGAGCCTATCACTAAAGAACTCCAGAGTTAAGCGTACTCAGCTTGGAGTAGTACCAGGATGGGTGACCAGTCGGGAAGTTGACCCCGGCTTGCGCATGAATGTGGACAAAGCACGCAGTTAAGCCTAGTGGTGGTCCGTGGGGCCAATTATCATTCCTGAAACTCTATTAGAGCCTTGCGCACTGGGCCCAAGCATTACAAATGGTATCAGAGCCAATCCCCTCCAGTAGGTGGGGCCCACATGGGCCTGTTGCATGCCAGTCTTTGAGACGTGCGGTCCACACATGTTGGAAAGGGCTATCCGAGTTGATGGAGTTGTCCATGCGCTGGTAGTGTCCAGGCATGTTGGAAAGGGCTATCTGAGTTGATGGAGCCACCCTTGCGTTGGTAGCCGTAGTCGGGAGTTGTGTGTACATGGGACATTTGGGTCTACACTAAATTGGGGAAAGATTATGAGGACATATAGTTGAGCATTGACGAGGACGTCAAGAGTCTAAGTGGGGGAGATTGTAATGTCCCAGGATTTGAGGCCTTGGATAAGACGATCTTAAAAGGAATGATTGGACTACCCATATCACCAAGGTGCACCTCCTTTTCCGGGAGCCCATCATTAAAGAACTCCATAATTAAGCGTGCTCATCTTGGAGTAGTACTAGGATGGGTGACCAGTCGGGAAGTTGACCCCGACTTGCGCATGAATGTGGACAAAGCACACAGTTAAGGCTAGTGGTGGTCCGTGGGGCCAGTCATCATTCCTGAAACTCTACAAGAGCCTTGGGCAGTGCGCCCAAGCATTACATATGATCTCATTGTTTAGGTTCCAAATGTAAGTCATAAGTTATCGAGTAACATCATTCTTTATACATCTATCATGTTATATCATTACTTCATAACTGAAAAAAATAGAATTGACATAATTGTCTTTAGTTTTATCAAATCAATTACATTATGCCACATTATAATCATCATATGATTGGCTCTCTGGACATACATACCAACAGACTTCCACTTGCACTAGAGCAAGTCACATGTGAATCTAATTCTATGTGCTCTAAGATGACCATCATGCTTCTGCTGCAAAAGTGTTTTTTAGTGGGTCAATAATATTGCTTTTTAGTCGGTACTCTACAAATTTCCACATCTCCTCATTGTGTGATCTCTCATATGGGATGGAAGCGGTGAAGTAAATTCTTAGGGATTAAAATCCACTATTTTTATTTATTCTAACTATATTTACATCTTCTACAGTTCATATACTTCATTGATATATTAAAAATAGTTAGGTAGACAAAAAAGAGGAATAATAGTCAGATAGTAATAACTTAAGAAAAACCAACCAAAATGTAAAATATCATAGAATGATTGAAAGAGATAACACAAAAAACCTTGGTAGGACAATGAAAACAATTAGAAATAGTTGAACTGGCCTGAATTACTATTAAATAAGAACAACATGATATAGGGATAATACTTCATGATAGAGGAATCATGTTTCCCCCACCTTTTAATTGATGAGCGACCTTATGGAAACACAAATAACACTAAGTGACGCACTAATTATTAGTGTCTTTTCACAAACTATTTTATTATATATTTTGTTCACATTTGCTCTTTTTTTTATGTTCACGGTTTATCATTATTATCTTGTGACATAAATTTTCATTAAATATTTGTTATTCCTATCATTTTGTAGTTGTTTATCATCATTGAGGTAACTTATGTTCTTTCTTGTTAAATTTCAGGAAAAATTGACAAGTATTGAATCAGCTCGGTGCTGACGACATCCATGTCGGTGGTACCGACAATTGAAGAAAAGAACAAGGATGAGTCAAAGAAACTCGGTGGTACCCACAGAAGAATTAGTGCTACCGACATGGTCAATAGTAACTCATTCGAAACATCTCGGTGCCACTAACATCAACTCAGTGGTACCAAATTCTATTTTAAAAATTGGTAGGAGATGTCAGAGTAAGTTGATGCTATCAACACACAATCCATAGTACAAACACTTAACAAGGAATTACGATCCAGAGAAGGTCTCCATGCCAATGATACCATGTTAGTGGTACTGACTTGTCGTGATCATACAATATTAAAGATTGTTCTTAATATAACAACCACGACTTAAGGACACCCTAAGTCAATCCTATGACTAGGGAAGATATGACTAGACCTAATCATCAAGTTCTATGCACTTCCACGATAGAGCAATGTTGTTAGAAGAGAAAGGAGCGGAGAAAGCTACATTCCAGGAGGCTCAAGCACTTCTGGTGGACAGATTTGTAGAAAAAAGAAACAAATCTCTATGATCGTAGAGGGAGTCACCTAGATCATCTTCTTAAGGAGTTTCATTAATTCTTTGATGTTTTCCTCATCTTTTCCTTCCCGCCTATTTGTATAGAAACTGAAATCATGCAGAGATAGTACCCTAATTCCATAGGAATCGGGAGTAGCATGGTTATGTACTATAATTGATAATTATGAGTTAATATTTGTGTTTGTCAAATTTTTGGACATATCTCTACAATTGTTTCACGAATTATCTATGGATGATCACCATAGGTGATTTATTAGACTAGTAATTGCTTCGAGAGAGGGATTAAGGGTTGTATATGTCATAGATTTACATACCCTAGAATACGCTTTGAGAGAAGGCTTACGGTTGTGAAGGGTATATCCCAGAGGTATCATTAAAGGACCTAACTAATAATTAAAGTATTAGGACAGTGAGATTTATATTAGATTAGGTAGTGAATTACGCTATGAGAGTGGGTGATTCTTATGGCAGAACCCTTGGTCCAGGATTAGGTGAACTGAATATTGATAATTAATGTTAATTGCTGTATATACTGTGGTGAAACTTATTCCCAAGAAATATATTCCATCTATGATCACAACCTCGGTAACTTAGTTTTAATTCTTGGAATTATCCAGTTAATCAATCAATAACCTTTTTTATAGGTCTAGCTGATCCAGTCATAGTTAGTAGTAGTCTTTGGATTCATGTTTCCCCACATTCAATATTCGAGCTTCTTTTGTCCTATATTACTTCGATATGTTCACTTGGTTTTAACACATTTAGTAAACACACATCAAGTTTTTGGCATCGTTTCTAATATAATGGTAAATCTAGCGCTGCGAGTGTTGTGACTGGACACTCTAAGCCACATCTATTTCTTCTTTTCATCATTTTTAAATATGAAAATTGAAATATTCATTCAATTACTAGTACCCATTTCTCACAATGATCTTACCATTTATAGGTACTATTGTGTGGTTCAAACCAGAGCCACCGACTATAGAGTGTCAACTCCACAAACTGTCATCCTGGAGGAACTCTTGTGTAGGGCAAGAGAGTAGAGAGATTATATGGGAGGACTCATCCCAACTCCACCACCATAGGTGAATCAATGAAAACAACTAGAGATGGTTGACACTAATGTGGAACCTGAAGAGCAGACTTTCCAGGAAAAAATAAATACATATTCTGCCATAGCTAAATTGGGGCCAATCAAAAGGCAAGCCATCAATGTGGGTAGTTACAATGTAGACCCTAGTATGGTGGCGCTTTTTATATCACAAGCATTCCATAGCCACAGTATGGAGGACCCAATGACGTACATCAACAACTTTGTAGAAAGTTGTGCCATAATGAATATTGTTAGGGTTCTAATTACATTAATATATTTGAAGTTGGTTCCTTCCTTATTGTTAGATAATACAAAGCTGTGGTTTCTTAGACTTCCTCTAGATTCAATAGAAACCTAGGACCAGATGATTGATGTCTTCTTTGAGATCTATTTTCTTCCCCAGAAGACGAATGAGCTAGTTGGGAATATCTATAATTTCAAGTAGTAGGCATAGGAGTCATATTCAGAAGCATGGGATTCATTCCAGAACATGTTGCGGAAGGTCCCTCGTCATGGGATTGATCATTACCGCCAAGCAAAGATCTTCTACTATAGGTTGCATAAATGAGAAAGAATCTCACTAGATAGCACAAGGTTAGGATGTTTCCTCAACAACAAGGCATCCAGGTGTCATCAAACTTTAAAGAGAATGGCTAAAAATTAGTCATGGGGAGAATAAAGAGAAGCTCCAACAATAGTAAAAAATGTTGAAGAGTCCAGAGTCATCACGACATTGACTAAGAAGTTAGATAAAATTGCCAAGAAGTTAGATCAGAAGTCTAGAAATTCATGTGAAGGCGAGCAAGAAGAATGCATGTATATGAGAAAGAAGAACTATAGGGATGGTAATGACTACTCTTGAAGGAAGGATCCTAAATTTTCTTGGAAGGATCCCAACAACATTTAGCTGGAACTATCTCAAGCACAACGGGACAAGCCCCAGCAAGGCGGTGCACAACAAAAATATTAGCAAAACATGGACCCCAGTAGGATAGACCGCACAGAAGACATGCTAGGGAAGCTGGTTAGTTAGAATGAGGCAATCATTGGCTAAACATAGAGAGACTTATAGAATCAAGGAGAACAAATCCAAAACATAGAGAACCAAATCTCTCAGATAGAAGAAGAAGTGGCTTCCTTAAAGAAACTAGGCAAGTAGGGATTCCTAGGGAATATTAATACACCATCCAACAAGCAGTAGGTGAGGGTTGTGTTACTACGTAGTGGGAAGAAATTGGTTGATGAACAAAAGACCATTCCAGAATCAAACAACAATGCAACTCACATGAGACCAGTGTTGACATTGATCCACCTGAGCCAGACATCACATCTCAAGAGAAGGAAGTTGAAGAGGAAACTGAAGAGCTAGAGGATACCAGGAAGGAATCATATGTTCCACCTCCCCAAAGGAAGTTGGTGATTGTAGTGGCATTCCCAAACAACATGAAAGCAAAGATGATTGACCAGTAGTTAAAAAAGTATCTAAACATGTTCAGGAAACTTCATGTCAACATCCCTCATATAGATGTGATAGAGTAGATTCCGTCCTATGGAAAATTTCTGAAGGACATCATTAATATAAAGAGGAGGATGGATGGTTTAGATGTAGTGGTGTTGAAAGAGGAAGTCGGTGCACTCATTCAGAGGAGATTGCCACAAAAGAGGTAAGATCTAGGTTGTTTCAATATACCGTGTTAGATTGACAGGACCAATTTTGGTGAAGATCTATGCACTTTGGGGAAAGCATTAATCTCATGCCCTTGACCACTTTCATAAATTTGGGACTGTAGGAATCCAGGAAGAGAAATATGACCATACAACTAACAAACAACTCAATGGTTAAGACATATTGTATCTGTGAAGATGTTCTAGTCAAAGTTGACAAATTTATTTTTCTAGCAGACTTCATAGTTATGGAGATGTAGGATGATCATGGCAATGAACTACTCTTAGGGAGGTCATTCCAAGGTACAACAGACATGATCCTAGAGATGGGTAAAGGAAGACTGACACTAGGCATTCAGGATGACTATTTTGAAATCAAAATGCCACACTCTGTACATTCAGCTAATGATAAGGCACAATGTCACATGTTTAAACATTTATAAGGATAGGTTTCTCTATTTCTTAGGAAGTGATTTATGGACATGGCTCATGTCATCACAAAGGTACAGAAAGGCACTTTGGCAGTGGACATCATGGAGCACTCTAAGGAAGTGTCATTTACAAAGGCGAAACTTTATCCCGATGATAAAGAGGAGGAGCCATGCCCATTGACAATTGATGAGGCAACAACTTTCACTCTTACTCACACATACCCACAACTAACTTTGCATGGGTGCATCATGAATTTGGTGGATGACTACACTCCTAGTTGTTCTTTGGAGGAGTGTGTTTTGTTTCTAAAGGCATTTCCATGCATCTACTCAAGGTACTATGAAGATTTAGGACCACATCGACCATCGTTGATTCCATCTTTGCAAAGTTCTATAGAGCTTGAGTTGCAGCAGCTCCTTTCGCATATGAAGTATATTTTCTTGGTGGAAAATGAGAAGCTTACATTCATCATCTCAACCTCATTAACTGTTCATGAGGAGGAGCAATTTCTTATGGTGTTGAAGAACCACCAGGCTGCATTTGGGTGGTCTGTCAGAGATATCAAGGGGATATCCCCTAGCTTTTATCAACATAAGATTTGAATTGAATAAGGAGCCAAATATATAGTACAACCTCAATGACATATCAATCCAATCATGATAGAGGTGGTAAAGAATGATGAAGTGAAGCTTCTATCAACAAGTATAATCTATGCTATTTCTGATTCAGATTGGGTTAGTCCAACTCAAGTGGTTCCTATGAAAGGGGGAATAATAGTTACAGCAAATTCAGTGATTGAATTGATTCTACTAGTTTGGTGACTGGGTGTCGTGTATGTATTGATTATCTCTAATTGAATTCTTCCACACTTAAAGATCATTTTCCACTACCCTTTATTGATTAGATCCTTGAGCAACTTTCCAGTCGTTCTCATTCTACATGCCAACTTTTATCGACTTTTCACAAAGGATTTTTTAAAGATTGCAAAGCCTCATTTTGAATTTTTAGATAAGGATGATGAGTTTACTTTTGAAGACCGATCTTTGAAATCTTTTGAAGTGTTGAAGGAGAAATTGGTCTCCGTACCAATGGTTCAGACTCTAGATTGGAGCCAACCATTTTAGCTTATGTGTGACACATCAAACTATGTGGTAGGAGCCGTTCTAGGAAAATGCAAGGATAAAAAAACCCACTATTATTTATTATACATTGAAGACCCTTAATGATGTTCAAATTGATTACACAATAATTGAAAAAGAGCATTTGACAATAGTTTTTACTTTTGAATATTTTTGCCAATATTTGAATGGGGCAAGGGTTATTGTGTAGATCGACCATGAAATGATAAAGTATCTATTGTAAAAGAAGGATGCCAAACCTTGATTAATAAGAAGGATTTTTCTTCTATAGGAGTTTGATATAGAAATCAAGGATAAGGTAGGGACAGAGAATGTGGTGGTGGATCATTTGTCTAGGTTGGAAATAGAGGATGAGAAGGATATAGATATATAACCATTGTTGAGGAATTTCCAGATAAGTAGCTATTCTTCGTGAAAAGTACGTACTCATGGTTTGCAAGTATTGTGAACTACTTGGATTGTGGAGAGCTATCAGAAGTTTGGAGGATCAAGACAAGAAGAAATTTCTCTATTCCTTGAGATTCTATGTGTGGGATGACCCCACTTTGCTCAAATAATTTAGGGATGGGATTTTGAGGAAGTGTGTGCCTAAGTGTGAGATGGAGAGTATCTTGACACATTATCACTTCTTACCTACCGAGGGACACTACACTAGGTCAAGGATAATGAAAAAGATTTTAGAAAGTGGGTTTTATTACCCAACTCTTTTTAAGGATGCATACAATTTTGTGCATAATTGTCACTCCCTACCTAATGGGGGACACCAATTTAGCTCATGGATAGTGGAAAATGTTTTATAAAGTGGGTTTTATGGGCCAACACATTTTAAGGATGCGTATAATTTTGTGTGTAATTGTGATGCATGTCAATGAGCAGGAAATATATCTAGGAGACATAAGATGCCCCTAAATATTTTTTAGGAAGTTGAGGTTTTTGATTAATGGAGAATCAATTTATTGAGACCCTTTGTGTCTTCTAACTCTAATTTATATATATTACTTGTAGTTGACTATGTGTCAAGTTGGTGGAAGCAATTCCAACACGTACGAAGGATGCACAAGTTGTTTGCAAATTTGTGAAGGATCATATTTTTTGCACGTTTGCAGTGCCACAAGTAATGATAAGTGATGGGGGATATGTAACAACCCTGCCTCCCGGTAACCCCCACTTAAGGGAGACCAAGAGGTCAGAGCCATTATCCCAATAAACCAGATCAAAGGTTCGACAATAAATCAGTAATAATTATGAAATTCTACTAAACTATATTGAAAATCGGAATAAAATAGAACTTTGCATACCTTTTTCAAAAACTTGGTTATCTAATGTTACAACCTCAATTTTGCATGTGTTTTCATAATTAAATATAATGATTTTGTGAATTTGACTTAATTAAAAAGGTTTTAAGTTTTGCTTCAAAGGATGGGTTCCCTTGCAAATACTCCGTTGGATAGGAATTTCGTGATTCCTATAATTAGATTAATCCATTAATGGATATAAAAGAGAAGAAAAGAAGAAAAGTCCAAATAAAAAGAAAAGACACAAGATAATGGATATTAAGCAAAGTGATAATGAGAAATAAACAGAAAACTCTAGAAAGTGGAAGTAATGACCACAATTAAATAAATTTTATTTCTATGAGATTTCTAATAAAAAGAAATATGAAAAAAAGGGAAATGAAAGATTAAGAGAAATCCTTGAAAAGAAATATCTTAATAAAGGAATAAGAAAGAAAGGGAGAAAGGATAAAAGAAAAGGATAAAGGAATATTCCCTGAGATGGGATTTCATGCCTTTAAGGTTCCTTGAGGGTCAAGGAATCCAAAATGTCAAGATAATGGAAAAAGAAAGAAAGAGGAAATATCAATTAATTGGTTTTATTAATGAATGACTTGCATATGAAGGAAACACCCTTTTCCTTTGGAATTTTGGTTTCAAATTTGGCACTCGAGTAGATAATTCCAATATAGAGTTTCCTATAAAATTTGAGTAAAAAATAACAAATGAGGAGAGAGATATTATTTTCCCAAGTTTCCTTGTTAAATACCCTTTTTTCCTTCATTTTTAAGAATTTAGAAATAGGGGAGAGATGATAGTCGTTGGATACCCCGCGTGGTCCAGAGGACCAATGATCCAACACTGGTTGTGCATCATCCTCCTTGTTTCACAAAAGGAAAGGGGGAGGGGAGATCGGGATTTTTAAATTCTATTTGCTCGTGTTTTAGGTTGTAACCTGGGGTGTGGATGAGTCCATCACCCTCAGAAGTTCATTCCGAGAAGGACTAACCTAATTTATGGGTGGGTTCGTCGATAAGAATAGAAGTCCCCAAATCACGGGACTACTAAGATGACCCTATATATAGGGGAGGATGAGAGGGGGTAACAGCGTGCTTTCTTGGCACCCTAAGCTCTACAACAGACTGAGAGGAGAGTTTTCATTCCCTCAATTTCATCTTCTACCCTAATCTACACCCCTCTCTTCTGAGAGAACCTCACCGGAGTCCAGCGAGTAGGAGATGATCATAGTAGGGTTTTCACGAGCAATTGATGTTGTGGTTGAGTTTAGAGTAGGGAGGCAAAGCTCCCTAGGCGATCGGCATGCTTGTAGGTAGTCAGAATCTCAGAGTCAACCACTGGGTTGATCACGGGCTTGTTGCTCGCTTCAGCGCGAGGAAGAAGAAGATAGCTATGAAATTACCCAAGTGCCCTTTCATCTTTTCTATCAAGGTAAGACAATTTTAGTCCTTTGCAACTTAAATCAAAGAATCAACGCACACATCCTGGGTCGTTGGATCCTGTGTGGACCAGCAGACCATGGATCAAGCGGCCATGGATATTCTAAGACTTAACGAATACATTAGAAAAATGATTTTTCTTGCTAAAATCATATCTCTTGCTAGAAAACTCGGATGATGAAAGTTTATACATAAAAATTTATTAGAAAAATATGAGGAACATAATAAAATTGGTTTAAGAGCCAGAATATGTTCATATTTGCAAAAGTGCGTTAATCTAATGAAAAGTTCTTATTTATTAGATTAAGAAACATTAATTGAGCATATTGGTTAAGTTCATGTTGCTTAGTTGACGAAATTGAGTAATTGCAACCTGTTGAATAGTTAATGACAAACTTGAACCAGATCTAGATGTTCCTTGGATGATTTAGGGTTTTTACCTCATATGAGAACGATTAAGCATTTAGAAACCCTAATTTAGGGTAAAAGAGAATAAGATCATATTTAATTTGAAGAATGTGAAAATATGTTGTTAAATGATGGTTCTAAGCTATTTTGAGTATAAAAGTTCCTAGTTGTGGATAAATACCCTTAATATGGAAATTAGGGTTTACTAATGGATAAAGGTGGAATTAATGATAAATAGAGTTCATATGTGAATTAGACCATAATGAACTTTGAATTGAGGATAATTGGGCATAATGGTTTTGTCACAAATTAAAAGGATAAAAATGGTAGTTTTAATGTAAAAGAGGCTTAATGGACGAAATTGATGGTTAAGTTTGTCTTTAATCCAAAATTAGGATTATATGTTGTTAAAAGGTAACCTTAATATCTTTCGTGAAGAATAGATGAGATAATTAGGGTTTGAGAGTATTTGTATAAAATTTGGGTTTAAAATAACATAAATGAAGAGAAACCCTAATTGCAATGGAAAACCCTAAAAGTGGATTATAAGCCCTAGGAAGCGAGCTAGGTTTAATAGATCTTGATGGCATAAGAAATTATAGGAAATTGTATGCATATTTTAGGATCTTGTTGTATGTGCTTGCTTGCTTGGATTTCTTACTTGCATGGAATATTTCTATCTCAAATCAGATGAACAGGTATGTGGTTAATTATGGTTAATCACATTAGTTTCTCGAAGAGTTTCTCAGATGATTCATCGCATTATACGCAACTTAACAGTTTGGACGTTCATACTTGTAAATCATAAAGTCACTATGATTATCACAATAATAATTGAAGTGTGTATTCTCGCACCTACATGCCACCCTGATGGATGATGAAAAAGTTCAAGCCCAGGAGGGAAGACCTATGGGCACCATTAGTGGTGACCCCAGGCACCAAGCTCGGGATTGAGAAGGTGGCCTATGATATTGCATGACTAAAGGGCACCATGAAGGGTGACCCCAGGAACCAAGCTCAGGAATGAAAAGGGGGCCTTAAGTCAATGGAAAAAGAGAAACCTGAAAGGGGGTATGCCAGGGTTAGGGAAAAAGCGGTGGAGGATGTCACATTGAAAGCATAAGTTGGCTAGTTAATTAACTTGGTTGTGATATTTAGAATGTTAGTCATATTTGCAAAATTTTGGTTGTCCCCACATACCAGCATATTTCGATATGCTGACCGACATTTTGTTTGTCGGTGTTTTAGGTGTAAGATTGAAAAGGACAAATAGTAAAGTGGCATATGTGGAATTAAATAAGAATTAAAGTACAAAGGAGGATTAGTTAGATAGACTCCAGATGTGGATAGCGGTATATATCCAAGTTTTGAAAAAGGTATGCAAAGTTTTATTTCATTACAACCTTTCAGTTTAGTTAGTAGAATTTGATAATTGTTATTGATTTTTTGTCAAACCTTTGATCCTGTTAATTGGGATAATGGCTCTGACTTCTTGGTATCCCTTAATTGGGGGTTACCGATAGGCGGGGTTGTTACATTTGGTATCATATCATAGGTTCCTCATTTAATCTGTAATAATTATTAAATTTTACAAACTGTGTAGAACCCAAGGGAGTTATTAGAGGATTTTCTGAAAGACAGAGGTGTCTAGAAAAGGATCACGTTTGGGGGCTGGAAAGATTTCCCCCCACACCACTACTCAGAATACGAGGACTCTCAGATTAGTGTGACTGCCTGGCCAATATATCAAGATTTGACTCAAAATAAGATACCTTTAGGACTCTCTCATCTTGTTCATCCCTTATCAACTCAAATGTTGTTAAGGACCTTAAGGATTAGGGTTTTCTCTCTTTTCCTCACCCTCTTGAGGTATGGGTAAGGTTGGTAAGGTCTAAGGAATTATCCACCAAATTAATGAAAAGCATGTAAATAAGATGTCATGGACATAAGCTTAATAGATTAAGTGTAAACTAAAGAATAGATACATTCTTAGGTCATATGACATGAGTTGTCATTGCCCTCAGGAGAAACCTGAGGCTAGACCTTCTTGTCAGGAGGATGAGTAGAGAAAGTTGGTCATGGAGGTAGAGATCTCCATTTAAAGTAGAGACCTGGCACATCCTCTAAGGATGATGCTAACCCTGACCCTAAGTGGTGGTTAGACAGAGAGATGGCATGATGACATGATGTCATGTGGACATGCCTTTGGATGCTCATATGAGCCATGTGAGGCTGGATGTCTTAGTTCCTTTGGCGACCCAACCTTGGGAAGGGTCGTTCATGTTAGAGAGAAGGATAGATCCTTCTATGGTAAGGTTAGTGAAGGACCTCTAGAAACCCTATGAGCTTATGCAAGTAGGGCATAACATGTACCCAGAGTACATCAGTAGTACGGGAAGTAGGTTGAAACCCTGGCTAGGAGAGTATGATGGATAGCTTATGAGATAAGCATAAAGAACTATGAATAATCTTGAGAAAAAATAAGTTGAGCATAGGCTTCACCCAGGTAGGGGTATGCTTGTGAGCTTGATCCATCTTCATGGAGAGATGACCCCTAATAGTGAGGCTGGTTGTAGGAATAGCTCTAGAGAGAGAGAGAGAGAGGGACCCGAGCAAGAAGGTTGGAATCTTAGACTCCAAGATATGATGAACAATGGGGAGTTGAGGATGATGCGACCTAAGTAAATGGTTGTTCTTGCCTCATGGATGATCCCTAGAGGCTTATGGTATCTTGGTTGCCTTCAGAGGGACCAAACCCTGAAGAGAGGATGAGGTTGCTGGTACCTATGTGCCTATGGTATAGGTGTTTACCTTCAGAGTTAAGAAGAAGAGTTCCTTAGACCCTGTGGAGGTTTGAGTAACCAATTGTGAGGCTTTATAACTAGTTGGTTTTCCTTAAGGAGGACTCCCCTCTAAAGGGTTTCTCAAATAAGAGGATCATGGGAAGTGCATAACATACCTTGAACAAGCTTGGTTCGTGGTTAAAGGTTGAGCATGTAGTTGGACACCTAAGTGAACCTAGGGTTACTAGGCCTAAGAGGGAAAGTGGTATACCTAATGTTGATGATGAGATTCGAGTTTTTATAGATTAGAGCATGGTACTCCTCATGTTTAGAGGTAAGGGAAACCCCTTAAGTTTAAGGTATGTTTGATGAAACCCCACATCTAATTTGGTGACATGGGAAGGTTTGTTCTTGGTCCAATGTGGAGGATGAGAACAAGTGTAACCTAGCATGGTTTAGTAGGTGGTCTTCTTGTGCCTTAGTAGCTTGCTAGGGCTAAGCATGCCCATGTTAATGTAAACCCTATACATAAGGACATTTGTGACCCTTATTATTAGGTGTGAGGGGGACCCTTTGGTAGGGTGTATACCAGTTTAGTTGGTTTTGAGGTAACCTAAAGAGGTCTATGTAGGATCTTGAGAAGCTAAGTGAAAAGTACTTAGTATGAGAATGAACCTATAGACCTATATATAACCATCTCTAAGTGCATGTGGATGTGTAACGATGGAGGTAATCGGTATGGGGCCTAACCAAGGTAGGCAGGTCGCCATGACCCATGTGAAGGGATGAAAGTCAGCCATGAATGCAGAGAGAGATGATGAAGGCTTAGGTAAGGTTCTATGTTAGACATGTACTATATTAGAATCCTAAGTCTATCCTAGGGTCAGGTAGGGATAAGATTGATGGAAGTGGGAGTTGCCTAATTCCCTAGTTACACATGAACATAGGGTCGGGACGTAACAACTATCATTATTTGAGGGCCATGGGTTAGGAGATTGATCACCTTCATGAACTCATGGGACCCAAAGGGCAGATGAGTAGGGCACTCTCTGGATGCATAAGGGAAGAGGGATGATGCCAAAAGTACCGGCACCCTATCGACCTAGAGGAGATGACGAATGAATGTGTGTGGACCCAAGTAGGTTTGAGACCAGTTCTGCATAGAAGTAACCTTGATATCATGATGAACATGATGTAGAGACATAAGTTGCACGTTTCAACTTAGTTTGACGGTGTATTGGAAATGTGGGATGTACCATCTCTACTCTTAGAACATGAAGAACTTTGTGTTTGGACGGCCGCCAAATGCTTATTTCCTCTTGTTATGGGAGTGAGAGATAGGATAGTACACATGACATACACCAAGGATAAAGATGGTTTGAGTTGGAACGTTGCTATGAGGGATGAGGACAGAGACGATAATATACCCTTGTGGAGTGAATGATTTTTAAACATTAAGAGTAGTAAGGTACTCATCTTGTAAGGATGTTTTATCATGAGCTATGTGGAATTTGCAAGTGATACAAGGTTGAGTTTCATAACCAAGAGGATGAGCTCAAAGTGTTCTTGATAATTATAGACTTAGAGTTTGAGCTGAGATAATAAGTGAAGGAGTATATCTTCAACATTACCTAACACCTAAGGATGTGAAGTGGTAATAGATGCTCTGGTTGAGATGCAGCTGCCTAGTTTAGCTAGAGGCTAGAAGAGGTTGTTAGGTTAACCCTAAGTTTGAAAAAGAGATAAGTTTGGCTAACACTCAGATGTAACGATAACGATTGATAAAATTAGTGGTTGTTTGGTTAGCCAGCCTAGGCCTTGATGTAATAAAAGGATGGTTGTAGAACCTCAGATGTACTTCTTTGGATAGGAAGGTGATAAAACCCTGATACGAGTGGTTTAGGGTTTCTGAGAAATGATGACGTACAGGAGATCATGATTTTTTTTTGTTCATCATACACCATGGTACTACTAAGATAGTAAGTTACAGTAGTACTTTCGATGCCTAAGATTAAAAGTGTACAAAGATGCATGTGGGTTGTCACCATGCAAGCCAAGAGGTGAAGGACGAACACCAATAACCCAGTGTTTTGATAGAAAGGATAAAGAGTCCCCGAGAGGGAATGGGAGTCTCCCCTAGACCAAGGAAGGTCAAGATGCAATACGGGTTATGGTAGATCACTTACCTAGATGACATGAGAAAGAAAGAATGTTGTCAAGGGACAGATCCAGTTGAACTACATATGAGAAAGATGGTTTAACTACACCATGATACAAGTTCAAAAGTCCTTGAGTATAACCTAAGATTCGCTTCCATGCGGTGGAAGTAGATACATGAATAACTCAATGTTAGTACAGTTTATCACCCCTAACTAATAGGATGATCCAGACTAGAGGGTCTGATGAGAGAATATGTGCTCATTTAGGGTGATACATAGAGACAGTTCTTGTACTCTATAAGATGTGATGATAACCACCATAGCCAGTATCGGGATACAAGAAATCTATGCAAGAGAGGTTGTGTCAGTCACCACTTAATTGAGATGATGTTAGTGAAGGGGCCTTGCGAAGGTCAGAAAAGAACCACAGTGTGTGCAGATGAAGTCGCTTTGACCGTGCAATGGCTGAGAGAGAGTCCAGGGATGACATGAGTCGTGAGCTGATGCAAAGCAGACTGACATGCAGTTCACTATGGGAGAATATGTGATGTAAAAATCCGACCCCTATGAGCTATAGCTGAGAAAGTTGAGTCCCTGATATATGGGTCCATTTGAGATGGACTGGTAGAAATGGTTAGGTTTAGCCTTACCCCTCAGGATAATGTGATGAATGATTTGTTCCATGAGTCCAATCTAGAGCACTATGTGAGGTACCCAAGCCATTTACTGAGCCATGAACCTATTTAGCTTTATGAGAGACTGAAATGTCCCGAGTCACCAATGAGGGTACAATATACCAAGGTGAGAGAGAACTGCGATGAAAGAATACAAGATGATGAAGGTTCCTAGGAAGCACCGTGGAAAGGGTGAGGCCACATGGGAGCCATGATGGACATAAGAAAGGCTTATCTTTTTGTTTGTGTGCCCGGTGGAATTTTGAGGGAAAAATTCCTATAAGAGGGGAAGGATGTTACAACCTCAATTTTTGATGTGTTTTCATAATTGAAATCTAATGATTTTGTGAATTTGGGCTTAATTACAAAGGTTGTAACCTTTTCTTCAAAGGATGGGTTTCCTTGCAAATATTCCTTTGGATAGGAATTTCGTGATTCCTATTATTAGATTAATCCATTAATGGATATAGAAGAGAAGAAAAGAAGAAAAGTCGAAATAAAAAGAAAAGACACAAGAAAATGGATATTAAGAAAGTGATAATGAGAAATATGTAGAAAACTCTAGAAAGTGGAAGTAATGACCACAATTAAATAATTTTCGTTTCTATGAGATTTATAATAAAAGAAATATGAAAAAAGGGACATGAAAGATTAAGAGAAATCCTTGAAAAGAAATATCTTAATAATGGAATAAGAAAGAAAGGGAGAAAGGATAAAAGAAAAGGATAAAGGAATATTCCCTGAGATGGGATTTTGTGCCTTTAAGGTTCCTTGAGGTCCAAGGAATCCAAGATGTCAAGATAATGGAAAAAAATAGGAAATATCAATTAATTGGTTTTATTAATGAATGACTTGCATATGAAGGAAACACCATTTTCCTTTGGAATTTGGGTTTCAAATTTGGCACTCGAGTATATAATGCCAAGATAGAGTTTATTCTAAAATTTGAGTGAAAAATAACAAACTAGGAGAGAGATATGATTTTCCCAAGTTTCCTTGTTAAATACACTTTTTTCCTTCATTTTTTAAGAATTTAGAAAAAGGGGAGAGATGATAGTCATTAGATACCCCGCGTGGTCCAGAGGACCAGTGACACAACGCTAGCTATGCATCATTCTCCTTATTTCACAGAAGGAAAGGGGGAGGGGAGATTGGGATTTTTAAATCCTAATTGCTCGTGTTTTAGGCTGTAACCTGAGGTGTGGATGAGTCCATCACCCTCAGGAGTTCATTACGAGAAGGACTAACCCATTTTATGGGTGGGTTCATCGACAAGGACATAAGTCCCCAAATCATGAGACTACTGAGATGACCCCATATATAGGGGAGGATGAAAGGGGGTATCAACGTGCTTTCTTGCTACCCTAAGCTCTGTGGCAGAATGAGAGGAGCATTTTCGTGCCCTTAATTCTGTCTTCTGAGAGAACCTTGCCGGAGTCCGGCGAGTAGGAGATGATCATAGCAGGGTTTTTCGTGAGCAATTGATGCTGTAGTTGAGTTCGGAGGAGGGAGGTGAAGCTCCCTAGGTGATCGACGTGCTCGTAGGTGGTCAAAATATCAGAGTCAACCACCGGGTTGACCGCGAGCTTGCTGCTCGCTTAAGCACGAGGAAGAAGAAGATAGCTGTGAAATTACCCGAGTGTCATTCCATCTTCTTCTATCAAGGTAAGGACATTTTAGTCCTTCACAACTTAAATCGAAGCATCGACGCGTGCATCCTAGGCCGTTGGATCCTGTGTGGACTAGTGGACCATGGCTCAAGTGGTAATGGATTTTCTAAGACTTAATGAATAAATCAGAAAAAGGATTTTTTTTGCTAACATCATATCTCTTGCTAGAAAACTCAGATGAGGAAAGTTTATACATGAAAATTTATTAGAAAAATATGAGGAACACAATAAAATGTGTTTTGAGAACCATAATCTATTCATATTTGCAAAAGTGTGTTAATCTAATGAAAAGTTCTTATGTATTAGATTAAGAAACCCTAATTGAGCATATTGGTTAAGTTCATGTTGCTTAGTTGGTGAAATTGACTAATTGCTAACCTGTTGAATAGTTAGTGATGAAATTAAACTGGATCTAGATGTTCATTGCATGATTTAGGGTTTTTACCTCATATGAGAACGATTAATCATTTAGAAACCCTAATTTAGGGTAAAAGAGGATATGATCGTATTTAATTTGAAAAATGTAAAAATATGTTGTGAAATGATGGTTCTAAGCAATTTTGAGTATAAAAGTTCCTAATTGTGGATAAATACCCTTAATATGGAAATTAGGGTTTCCTTATGGATAAAGGTGGAATTAATGATAAATAAAGTTCATATGTGAATTAGACCATAACGAACTATGAATTGATGATAATTGGGCATAATGGTCTTGTCACGAATTAAAAGGATAAAAATGGTAGTTTTAATGTAAAAGAGGCTTAATGGACTTAATTGATGGTTAATTGTTCCTTTAATCCAAAATTAAGGTTATATGTTGTTAAAAGGTAACCTTAATATGTTTCGTGAAGAATAGATGAGATAATTAGGGTTTGAGAGTAATTGTATAAAATTAGGGTTTAAAATAGTATAAATGAAGAGAAACCCTTATTACATTGGAAAACCCTAAAAGTGGATTAGAAGCCCTAGGAAGATAGCTAGGTTTAATAGATATTGATGGCATAATCAATGATACGAAATTGTATGCATATTTTAGGATCTTGTTGTATGTCCCTTCTTGCTTGAATTTCTTACTTGCATGGAATATTTCTATCTCAAATCAACTGAAAAGGTATGTGGTTAATTATGGTTAATCACATTAGTTTCCCAAAGGGTTTCTCAGATGATTCATCGCATTGAATGCAACTTAATAGTTTGGATGTTCATACTTGTAAATCATAAAGTCACTATGATTATCATAATAATAATAGAAGAGTGTATTCTCACACCTACATGCCACCCTGATGGATGATGAAAAAGGTTAAGCCCAAGAGGGAAGACCTATGGGCACCATGAGTGGTGACCCCAGGCACCAAGCTTGGGATTGAGAAAGTGGCCTACGATATTGCATGACTAAAGGGCACCATGAAGAGTGACCCCAGGAACCAAGCTCAGGAATGAGAAGGTGGCCTTAAGTCAATGGAAAAAGAGAAACCCGAAAGGGGGTATGTTACAACCCCAAATTTGGGGTTCATTTGATGAGAAATGTAATTTCTCATAATAAAGGTAAATGAACAAATAATGATATAATTTGTTTGGAATAAATGGATTTTGTGTACAATAGCCTTGATGATTGTATTGAGGGCTATATTGGCTATTAGGCCCAATAACAAGGAAAATCAATTAATTAATGAATAATTGAGTTTTTGAGAAAAGAAAGATATGGAAACCTCTGGAAGGAAAAAGAATGCAATCCAAGGATGGATTTCGTGCCTCTTGGGATTCCTTGGGTTCCAAGGAGTCCAAAGTTGCAAAGAAAAGGCAATAAGAAAAGAAAAGATTAATTAAGTATTTCTTTATTAAGAAAGAAATTGAAAATATTGATGAAATGTGGAAAATAAGTGAAAAGAGGTATAATTGAGTAATCCCATGTGGAATTTCGTATCCCAAGGATTCCTAATGTTGAAAGGAATACCAATGACGAAAACAAAAGAGAAATAAAGAGTAAACCTCAAAAAGATATATTCTAATGAGAAATAAATAGGATAATGTGAAATAATCTATTTAGATGCATCTAGAAGGATAACAAGTATCCAATAAAAAGGATTTCAAAATAATAGAGTTTCTTGGGATCCAAGGAGTCCCAATGAAGAGGAAAGAAAGAGAAAATACCAAAATTGCAAAATAAAAGGGTAATGTGATACATTATTAATGAATTTTGTGATATTGATAGAAGGAAGTATTTTCTATTAAAAGGAAAACTTAATTTCGTGCCTAAGGGTTAAAAGTCAAGCAATAAAGAGAGTAGGTGAGAGGATTTTCGAATTCCTAATACCTAATGAAAAACATACATGAAGAGAGAGAAAGATACTTCAAAAGTAAGGAAAATCCCTTTCCTATAAGGAGAAACCTTGGTTACTTTGTGGGGAAGCGATCTGGGGCATGGATACTCCCCTATAAAAAGGGTTAGACCCTTTAGGATGAGTTCCAGAGAGATTCCGCATCTCCCACTCTCTTCCCCCATCTTCTTCTTGTTCTTCATCGTGCAAACCCTTACCGTGAGGGTATGGTCCTATCCCTGAGCGATGAGAAGTGGTTTATGGTCTGGATTGAGGTGGGAAGACTCCACGACCATCCAGGACTGACCGGTTACCAACCCAACGCCCCTGGCGTCGCGCAACTAGTGCAGTAGGTCTACAAGCTTGCAGCTATCGCAGCAGCAATGATGGGTTAAGTTTCGCCTAGGAACGACCATTTTGGATGCAAGCTGTGGACGCCCCGTGTGCGCCGAGGTTCGCCAGAGCTAGGGCTCCCACCTGTGGTGGTCCCCGAGCCTCCAGGAAGGAGAGGCAGGCTGCGGGAGGGCCTCCAGTGGCGGCCGCAGCCGCGGATCCGAGGAAGAAGATGACTAAAGAAGGTTGGACAATTCTTCCCTCCGCGGGATGAATAAACATCAAATTAAGCAAGGGGCAATTGCATTTTTTCCAAATATTTCCCAAGCTGAGCAATGTTGCATGGAGGAGACCGACGTGGCGCAAACTGATTGGCCCAAAGTAAGTGAGTTTTGATAAATTCATAGTAAATAATTGGTAGGTTGAATAAGGACATGGTATACATGAAAGTTGATCAGAAAAACATGAAGAATCCAATAAAAATATAATCGAAGCCTGATTCCTTGTGCAATTCAAAAAGTAATGGAAGAGATCAACTTTAATGTATTAATGTTTAAAGAAACCCTAATTGGGAATGATTAATGTGATTAGTGGGGTTTAATTGATGATTAAAGTTGATATTAGCCTATTAATGATAAAATGGAACATTAGGAACAAAAAGGATGAATTTTGCACGTAATTGATTTAACTTAGAGTTTCATGTGCATGAAAAAGCTTTAATGGGCATTGAAACCTTAATATTAGTGAATGAGATTATTAATGGCTTTAATTGATTAATTTCATGTTTAAAGTTGGAATATGCTGAATCTAAGCTGTTTTGAGCATTAAAGTTCCTAATTTGTGGATAAATAGCATTAATATAGAAATTAGGGTTTTTGAATGAATCAAGGTAGAATTAATGATAAATAACGTTCATATGCGTTTTAGAGCATGATGAACTACAAATTGATGATAAACAAGCATAATGACCTTGTCATGGGTTAAAGAGGATAAAAATAATAGCTTTGATGTAAAACAAGCTTAATGAAATTAATTGATGGTTAATGGTGCCTTTAAATCTAAGAATAGGATTATATGTCGTTAAGATAACCTTAATGTTGAAGAATAGATAAAATAATAAGCGTTTATGAGTAATGGTATAAAATTAGGCTTCGAAATAGTAAAAGATGAAGGGAAACCCTAATTGCAATAGAAACCCTAAAAGTGAAACCCTAGGAAGCGAGCTAGGTTTAATGGATCTTGATGACATGAATAATAAAAAGGGAATTACATGATTATTTCAGGATCTTGTTGAAAATGCTTGCTTGCTTGGATTCTTATTTGCATGGATATTTCTATTCAAATTGTTAGATCAGGTATGTGGTTAATTATGGATAACCGCCTTAGTTTCCTGAGGATTTTCCGGATGGTTAATCGCATTGAATGCAAATTATCTATTGGATGTTCATACTTGCAAATCATAAATTCACTATGATTATCACATTTAAAAATAGAAGTATGTATTCTCGCAACTACATGCCACCCTGATGGATGATGCCAAAGGTCAGGCCCAGATGGGTAGCCCAATGGACACCTTGAGTGGTGACCCCAGGCACCAAGCTCGGGAATGAGAAGGTGGCCTATGATATTGCATGACTAGTGGGCACCATGAGTGGTGACCCCCAGGAACCAATCTCGGAATTGAGAAGGTGGCCTTAAGTCATTGGCAAAGGAAACCCTAAGGTGGATATGCCAGGGTTAGGGAAAAAGCAGTGGAGAATGTCATACTGAAAAGTGTAAATTGGCTTGTTAATTAATTTGATTGTGATTATTAAATTGTTAGCCATATTTGCAAGATTTTGGTTGTTCCCACATACCACTATATTTTGATATACTGACCGACGTTTGGTTTGTCGACATTTTAGGAACAACAATTGAAAGAAAATCAGTAAAGTGACACATTTTGGAAATAAGAAATAAAGTGCAAGGAGGATTAGATAGAATAATTCAAGCTCTAGATAGATAGATTTCCAAAGTTTTCAAAGGTAAGTAAAGTTTTAATTTTATACCAAATTCCAGTTAGTTATTAGAATTTCATAATTATTATTGATTATTTGTCGAACCTTTGATCTTGTTAATTGAATAACGGCTCTGACCTTCGGGTCTCCCTTAATTGGGGGTTACAGGGAGGCGGGGTCGTTACAATTGGTATCAGAGCATAGGTTCCTCAATTAATCTTTAATAATTATTAAAATTTACAAACTCTATAGAACCCAAGGGAGTTATTAGAGGATTGTCCGAAAGACTGAGGTGTCTAGAAAAGGATCACGTCTGGGGGCTGGCAATATTTTCCTCCGCACCGCTAGTCGGAATACAAGGACTCCCAGATTGTGTGACTGCCTGGCCGATGTCTTAGGATATGACTTGAAATAAGATACCTTTAGGACTATCTCATCTTGTTCATCCCTTCTCAACTCAAATTCTATTAAGGACCTTAAGGATTAGGGTTTTCTCTCTTCTCCTCACCCTCTTGAGGTATGGGTAAAGTTAATAAGGTCTAAGGAATCCTCCACCAAATTAATGAAAAGCATGTAAATAAGATGTCATGGACATAAGACTAATAGATTAAGCGCAAACTAAAGAATAGATACATGCTTAGGTTGTATGACACGAGTTGTCATTGCCCTCAGGAGAGACCTGAGGATAGACCTCCTTGTTAGGAGGATGAGTAGAGAGAGTTAGTCTTGGAGGTAGAGACCTCCATTGAAGGTAGAGACGTAGCACATCCTTTGAGGATGATGTTAACCCTAACCCTAAGTGAAGGTTAGAGAGAGATGACATGATGAGTTAGATGTCATGGTTGACTGGGTGTTTGGAAAGATATGCTTTTGGATTTCCATACGAGCCATGAGAGGTTGGATAACCTAGCACCTTTGGCAACCCAACCCTGGGAAGGGTCGAGCATGTTTGAGCGAAGGATAGATCCTTCATGGATGAAGTTAGAGAAGAACCTATAGAGCCATATGGGCTTGTGCAAGTAGGGTATAGCTTGCACCCAGAGTACATCAGTAGTGCTTATAATGGGATGAAACCCTATACAAGGAATCATGATGGATGTCTTATGGGATAAACATAAAGAGCTAAGGATAATCTTGAGCCAAACATGAGTTGAGAAAAGGCTTCACCCAGATAGGGATATGCTGGTAATCTTGATCCAACTTCATGTAGTGAGGTTGGATGTGGAGTTAGATCTAGAGAGAGAAAGCAGGACCCAAGAAAGAAGGTTGGAAGCTTAGATTCTGAGACATGAGGAACAACGGAAGGTTGAGGATGATGTGACCTAAGTGGATGATAGTGGTTGCCTCATGCTTGATCCATGGAGGATGATATTATCTTGGTGGCCTTAGGGGAACCAAACCCTAAAGAGAGGATGATGCTTCTGGAACCTATGTGCCTATGGTATAGGAGTTTACCTACTGAGATGAGACAAAGAGTGCCTTAGACCCTGAGGAGGTTCGAGTAACTAGTTGTGGGGCTTTATACCTAGTTGGTTGTCCTTGAGGAGGACTCAACTCTGAGGTGTTGCTCATATAAAAGGATCATGGGAGTACATGTCATACCTTGGAAATGCTTGATTCGTGGTTAAGAGGTTGAGTATGTAGTTGGATATCCAAAAGTGAACCTAGGGTTCTTAGCCGAAGAGGGGAAGTGGTGTACCTAATGCTTATGATGAGAATTGAGTCTCTATAGTTTCGAGCGGGGTATAGAGGAAAAGGAAACCCCTTAAGTTAAAGGTAGGTTTGATGAACCCCTCATAACTAAGTTGACCTAATGTTGAGGAAAGAGAACAAGTATGACCTAGCATGGTTTAATAGGTGACCTGCTTGTGCCTTAGTAGCTGCTGGGTTAGGCATGTTCATGTGAATGTAAACCCTAAGAACGGTTGTGACCTTGTTGTAAAGAGTTGTAGTTTCCTCCCATCCTGGGAGAGGGACCCTTTGGTAGGGTGTATACCAGTTTTGCTAGTTTTGAGGTAACCTAAAGAAGTTTCATAGGATCTTGAGAAGCTAAGTGGAAAGTACATGGAATGAGAATGAACCTGTAGACCCATAGATAACCATCTCTAAGTGCATGTGTATGTGTTACCATGGAGGTAACCGGTATGGGGCCTGACCAAGGTAGACAGGTTGCCATGACCCCTATGAAGGGATGAAAGTCAGTCGAGAATGGAGAGAGAGATGATGAAGGCTTGGGTAAGGTTCTAAGATTGACATGTACTATAATGGAATCCTATGTCTATCCTAGGGTCAGTTAGGGATAAGATCGATGGAAGTAGGAGTTGCCTAATTCCCTAGTTGCACATGACCATAGGGTCGGGAGGTAACAACTATCATTGTCTGAGGGCCATGGGTTAGGAGATTGATCACCTTCCTGAACTCATGAGACCCAAAGGGCGGATGAGTAGGGCTCTCTTTGGATGCATGAGGGAAGAGGGATGACCCCAAAAGTGTCGACACCCTATAGACCCGGAGGAGATGACCAAGGATTGTGTGTAAACCCCAGTAGGTTCGAGACCAGTTTTCCATGGAAGTAATTTTTGATATCATGATGTTTGTGATGTGGAGACATGAGTTACACATTTCAACTTAGATTTGAAGGTGTACTGGCAAGGTGGGATGTACTATCTCTACTCCTGGAATGGGAAGAATTCTGTATTTGGACGGCCTCCAAATGCTTATTTCTTCCTGTTATGGGAGTGAGAGATAGGACAGTACGCATGCCTTACACCAAGGATAAAGATGATGTCAGTTGGAATGTTGCTACAAGGTATGAGGATAGAGATGATAACATACCTTTGTGGAAAGAATAATACATGGATGGTTTATAAACACTAAGAGAAATAAGGTAGTCATCTTATATGGATGTTTTTAGCATGAGCTATGTGGAATTTGCAAGTGAAACAAGGTTGAGTTTGATCACCATTAGGATGAGCTCAGAGTTTCTTGATGAAGACAAGCTTAGAGTTTGAGATGAGATGATAATACATGGAGGTGTATGTTACCTAACACCTAAGAAGTGGTAATGAATGCTCTGGTGGAGATATAGTGCCTAGTTTAGATAGAGGCTAGAAGAGGTTGAGGTTGTTCGACTAACCCTAAGTTTGGAAAGAAGATGAGTTTTGGCTAACACACAGATGTAACAAGATATGTTGAACAAGTTAATGGTTGTCTGGTTAGCCAGTTTATTCCTTGATGTAGTGAAAGGATGGTGACAGAACCTCTGATACACTCCTTTGGATAGGAAGGTAATAAAACCCTCTTGAGAGTGGTTTACGGTTTCCGAGGTATCAAGCTTGAGGAATCATAACAATACAGGAGGTCATGATATACCTTGGTACTACAAAGATAGTAAGTGATGGTAGCACTCTGGATGCTTAAAACAAAGTTGCATGTAGCATGTGGCCATGCAAGATAGGAGGTGAAGGATGAACACCAGTAACCCAGTGTATCGATATAGAGGATAAAAGAGTCCCTAAGAGGGAATGGGAGTTCATCACTATGGATGTTGTGGTAAGTCTCCCTTTGACCCAGGAGGTCAAGATGCAATTTGGGTTATGGTAGATCGCCTTACCTAGATAACATGAGAAAGAAAGGAGTATTATTAAGAGATAGATTTTGATGAACTACATGAGAGAGAGAGATGGTTCAACTACACCATGATATGAGTTCAAAAGTTCTTGAGTATGACCTAAAGGTTTGCTTCCATAAGGTGGAAGTAGATACATGAAGAACTCAAAAATAGTACAATTTATCACCCCGTACTAATAGACAGTATGATCCATACTAGAGGTTCTGATGAGAATAAGTGCACTTGATCAGGGTGATACAAAGAGGTAGTTCTTAAGATGTGATGTTAACCACCATAGCCTTTATCGGGATGTAAGAAAGAGGTTGTGTCGGTCACTGCTTCATTAAGATGATATTGGTGAAGGAGGCCTTGCGAAGGTTAGAAAAGAACCAAAGTGGGTGCAGATGAAGTCTCTTTGATCGTGTAATGGCTGAAAGAGAGAGCTCAGTGGTGACATGAGTCACGAGCTGATGCAAAGTAGACTGGCATGCAGTTCACTATGGGAGAATATGTGATGTGAAAATCTGACCCCTCTAAGCTATAGTTGAGAAAGCTGAGTCCCCGATATATGGGTCCATTTGAGATGGATTGGTGGAGATGGTTGTGTTTAGCCTTGCCCCTCAGGATAACATAATGTGTAATGTGTTCTGTGAGTCCGATCTAGAGCACTATGTGAGGTACCCAAGCCATATCCTGAGCCTTGAACCAGTTCAACTTTTGAAGAGGATGAAATGTCCTGAGTCACCTATGAGGGTATGATATACCAAGGTAAGAAAGAACTCAGATGGAAGAATATGAGATGATGAAGGTTCTTGGGAAGCACCATGGAAAGGGTGATGCCACATGGGAGCCCTGATGGACGTATGAAAGGCTTATCCTAAACTGTTTGTTTGCTTGATGGAATGTTGAGGGCAAAATTCTTATAAGAGGGGAAGGATGTTACAACCCCAAATTTTGGGTTCATTTGATGAGAAATGTAATTTCTCATAATAAAGGTAAATGAACAAATAATGATATAATTTTTTTAGAATAAATGGATTTTGTGTACAATAGCCTTGATGATTGTGTTGTGGGCTTTATTGGCTATTGGGCCCAATAACAAGGAAATTCAATTAATAAATGAATAATTGAGTTTTTGAGAAAAGAAAGATATGGAAACCTCTGGAAGGCAAAGAATGCAATCCAAGGATGGATTTCGTGCCTCTTGGGATTCCTTGGGTTCCAAGGAGTCCAAAGTTGCAAAGAAAAGGCAATAAGAAAAGAAAAGATTAATTAAGTATTTCTTTATTAAGAAAGAAATTGAAAATATTGATGAAATGTGGAAAATAAGTGAAAAGAGGTATAATTGAGTAATCCTTGGTGGAATTTCGTATCCCAAGGATTCCTAATGTTGAAAGGAATACCAATGAGGAAAATAAAAGAGAAATAAAGAGAAAACCTCAGAAAGATATATTTTAATGAGAAATAAACAAGATAATGTGAAATAATGCATTTAGATGCATCTAGAAGGATAATGAGTATCCAATAAAAAGGATTTCGAAATAATACAATTTCTTGGGATCCAAGGAGTCCCAATGAAGAGGAAAGAAAGAGAAAATACCAAAATTGCAAAATAAAAGGGTAATGTGATACATTATTAATGAATTTTGTGATATTGATAAAAGGAAGTATTTTCTATTAAATGGAAAACTTAATTTCATGCCTAAGGGTTAAAAGTCAAGCAATAAAGAGAGTAGGTGAGAGGAATTTCTAATTCCTAATACCTAATGAAAAATATACATGGAGAGAGAGAAATATACTTCAAAAGTAAGGAAAATCCATTTCCTATAAGGAGAAACCTTGGTTGCTTTGTGGGCAAGCGATCTGGGGCATGGATACTCCCCTATAAAAAGGGGTAGACCCTTTGGGATGAGTTCCAGAGAGATTCCGCATCTCCCACTCTCTTCCCCCATCTTCTTCTTGTTCTTCATCGTGCAAACCCTAATCGTGACGGTATGGTCCTATCCCTGAGCGATGAGAAGTGGTTTATGGTCTAGATTGAGGTGGGAAGACTCCACGACCATCCAGGACTGACCAGTTACCAACCCAACGCCGCTGACGTTGCACAACTAATGCAGTAGGTCTACAAGCTTGCAGCTATCGCAGCAGCAATGACGGGTTCAGTTTTGCCTAGGAACGACCGTTTTGGATGCAAGCTGGGGACGCCCCGTGTGCGTCGAGGTGCGTCGGAGCTAGGGCTCCCACCTGCGGTGGTCCCCGAGCCTCCAGGAAGGAGAGGCAGGCCGTGGGAGGGCTGCCAGCGGTGGCCGCAGCCGTGGATCTGAGGAAGAAGATGACTAAAGAACGTTGGACGATTCTGCCCTCCGTGGGATGAATAAACGTCGACTTAAGCAAGGGGAAATTGTGTCTTTTCTAAATATTTCCCAAGCTGAGCAACATTGCATGGAGGAGACCGACGTGGCGCAATCTGATTGGCCCAAAGTAAGTGAGTTTTGATAAATGCATAGTAAATAATTGGTAGGTCGAATAAGGACATGTTATACATGAAAGTTGATCAGAAAAATGTGAAGAATCCAATAAAAATATAATTGAAGCCTGATTCCTTGTGCAATTCAAAAAGTAATGGAAGATATCAACTTTAATGTATTAATGTTTAAAGAAACCCTAATTGGGAATGATTAATGTGATTAGTGGGGTTTAATTGATTATTAAAGTTGATATTAGCCTGTTAATGATAAAATGGAACATTAGGAACAAAAAGGATGAATTTTGCACGTAATTGATTTAACTTAGAGTTTCATGTGCATGAAAAAGCTTTAATGGGCCTTGAAACCCTAATATTAGTGACTGAGATGATTGATGGTTTTAATTGATTAATTTGATGTTTAAAGTTGGAATATGCTGAATCTAAGCTGTTTCGAGCATTAAAGTTCCTAATTTGTGGATAAATAGCCTTAATATAGAAATTAGGGTTTTTGAATGAATCAAGGTAGAATTAATGATAGATATCGTTCATATGAGTGTTAGAGCATAATGAACTAGAAATTGATGATAAACAAGCATAATGACCTTGTCATGGGTTAAAGAGGGTAAAAATAGTAGCTTTGATGTAAAACAATCTTAATGAAATTAATTGCTGGTTAATGGTGCCTTTAAATCTGAGAATAGGGTTATATGTCGTTAAGATAACCTTAATGTTGAAGAATAGATAAAATAATAACAGTTTATGAGTAATGGTATAAAATTAGGGTAGTCACATTGAAAGCATAAATTGGCTAGTAATAACAGGCCACACTACGCTCTTAACCTAATATTTCCATCTTTTGCAGAGTTTTTCTCCATTTTTGACTCACTTATCATCGAAAAGGCTCGTCCCGGCCCAAAACATGTTCTACATGCATCAGCCTTTTTCCCCAAGAAGTCGACCGATATGCTCGTTGCCCGATAGGGTAGCGCGATACACTGACGTGCGACAGAAGGGTGCCGCATAAGAGGAAGCGGATGAGCGATACACCTTCTTACCCGACAGGGAGCCAGACTCGCCACGACTGTAGCGTGTCGCGATAAAGGCCACCCACCGGCAGGCGCCACTCGTCGTGATGATCGACAACCTGACATCTTTGTGTCAGGCGATATGCGTATCGGGCACCCCTGAAGGCGCAATAATGGAGCTGATGAAGAACACATGGCGAATGGAGCACCATAACTTCCTCCAACCGCTGCCTATAAATAGCAGCTACATGACTCCGATGGGACGGGTCGGAACCCTGCGCAATCCAACTCAGGAAAGCTTCAGGAGCTAGCATATTGTGCCTCAGAGGTTGTGTCGGGTGATTCTAGGTGAGCACTTCCCCGTCCCGAGAGGGAGGGAATGGTTCACTTAGGGCCGTCCCGGGCACCACTGCAGGCCGATATCGTCCAACAAGGATACCCGATACAAGTGATCGATACTTAAAGCGACACTCTAAGCCCGACACGATACCGAACCCCGATATGTATCGCCTGTCACGGCGTGACGCCCAAGAGGGTGTCGCCCGACATGATCGTATCGGGCAAGGGTGCCCCACACGATACATCTACCCATCATGAGTGTGTCGCCTGAGAGGGTGTGCCGCCAAATGGGCGTATCGGGCGAGGCTCTTGTCCGGTATCGGGCTGGAGAGTCGGTTGTTGTCTATCGACCTTCTAAATCAAGAAGGTAGCATTTATCTTTATCATTTTAGTCATTTTACTTCCTTTATCTTATGCAATGTAATCAGACCCTTATATGTTTATGAAAATAGAAGAGTTTTAATCATCTGTTGCTTTGTGGTTGGTACCTTTGTTGGATGATTGCTATGTTTAGCATCTGAACTCTAGCTTGTATGCTTGGATCGTATTTCGATTAGCTACGGAATCGTGTTTTCTCGTTGCAACAGCCTTGAGAGAGGTGTTGTGGCTCTAGTGTTTGGTCCGATACTGGAGTATGAGAGTTCTCGAAATCGGAGTTGCTTTAGTAACCTTTCCACTCTAATTTAAGCCCAGCAACCTCGAGAGGGGTGTTGACGCTTGGTTAGAGGTACCCGCTTCGAGAGGAGGGGTACAGGATGTTTCTGATGCCGCTTGTTTTACTGAAGTTTTCTCCTTTGTTCCTTATTTTTGCGCTAGTATTATCTCTCTGTTTCCGTTGCACGGAAATCCCTAAACAATGATAAATTCTTAAAACCTTAATTTTTCCTCGTAGCTCCAGTTGGAAATAGATTTCTTTTTTTTTATCAGTCTTATCTTGCTGTCCCCTTTGGGAATTTTAACATCTCTTTACTCTTGTTGGAGTGTAATGTGCTGATTTTGTGTTCTCAACACTACCACCCTTGTCCCTGTGTTCGACCCCGTATATCTACTTTGACCCCGTAAACAAAGTTGCGGGGGCCTAGAAGGTTTCGAGTTATAAATGTAAAAGTCTGACTACTTCAAATCCGCCTCCACTTTTTGGACGCACGATTTAGGCCGGTCAATTTTTTGGCGTCGTTGTCGGGGACAAGGCAACATGGTACTGTTGACGAATCTGAATCCACTAACTACACTCTAGTGCCTCAAGCTTAGAAATGAGCTTGACAACACTCCTTTTTTTCTTTTTTTATTATTTTTATTATTCTTTGCCTGAAATGAATAATTCATATTATTGATAACAAATTTTCTAACTTGATTGATTACACGATGCTAAGGTACTCAGAAGAGAGACATTCTGTCCAACGGAGCACCGACACCATGAAGCATGCCACCGCGTGTTGAACAACCCCTTTCAGAAGGTGAACGCCAAGGGAGGGCCAGACCTCACGTGCCCCCACCGGAAGATAACGACCGCTACGATGGCAATGATCAGCCTGAAGATCCAGAAATGGAGCACTTCGAGGAAGATCATCGCCAGGATAGACATCGTCATCACCAAAGGCACAGGAGGAACCACAATAATCAGGAACAGCGCCAGGGAAGCAGCGACAACGATGATTCAGAAGAAGAAGAAAAGACTCTAAGGGAGTTAGCCTCCACAAAGGCTAACAATTCCCAATGCCCTATCATCATTCCGCAATTCAATGCCACCAATTTCGAGCTCAAGCCATCGGTAATCTCCATGATTCAAAATAAAATCTTTAGAGGGAACTCTAAGAATGACAATCCCTACCATCACTTATATGCTTTCAAAAACATTAGCGACACCATCAAGATGTGGGGAGTTCCCCAGGAGGTAATTTACTACAAGGGCTTCATCTTCCCTTTGGAAGATAAGGCTCTATCATGGTATCTAGGTCTGCCCCACCAAGCCCTGAATGGATGCGGAGCGTTGGAGGATGCCTTCGTGAACAAGTTCTATCCAACTGAGAAGACTGTGTGTAATAGACAAAGGATAACTTCCTTCATGAAAAGCCCAACGAGAACCTCCATGACACATGGGAAAGATATCATGAATATCAGAGGGATTGCCCTCATCACAATTACAAAAAAGGTTTCTTGGTCACCACTTCTATAACGTTTTAACCCCCGAGGAAAGGGTTTTACTAAATGCAGCAGCAGGAAGTGACTTTCTCGGAAAGAAGCCGAGCAAGTCCGAGAACATCATCAAAAACATGGCCGAGCTACAAGCCAATAATGACTATGATAGATCTGACAGGGGACAGGAAAAGAAAGCTGGTGAAGGACCTTCTTTGGAATTCAAGGCTATGGAGACCATCACTTCGCAAATCCAGAGGATCACAACTGATATGAAGCAGCTGAAAGAGTCTAGTGGGAAGGGAAAGAAGCAATTCGAGAAGGTTATGAAGTGTGTTACCTGTGGAGAGGGAGGACACGGGGTAGATAGCTGCATCTACACCCGACCCGATGCATCGAGTGATACTGAAACTGAGGATGAGGAGACTGAGAATGTCTCTTTTGTTAACCTGAAAAGGCCGGACCATCCCGGTTTCAGTTACGACAACAAAGATGCAGCTGAAAACTCACATCAGCTGCATGCTTCCTCCAAGCCACCTCAAGCCTTCGAGAACAAGGGAGGACAAGGTCAATTCGTCAAAAACACCCCCTTCCAGTCAAACAAAGGAAACTTCCAGGGGAAAGTTAAATACCAAGGATCAGCCAAGGAGCAGGGAAAGGAAAAGGTTCCAAACCAACCAGACGTGGTCGGACAATTGTTTGATTTTGTAAAAAGACAGGACACAATTAATAACCAGTTCGCAGAGTGCGCTTTCAAATTCGGGTGTTCTGAACTCGTTGCAGGTCCAGATGGCAGATATGCAGATGCATCAATGCCAGATTGATCAGCAATTAGCTCAGATGGCCGAATTAATAAAGAATCCTTCAGGAAAAATACCCTCTAACACTGAAACTGCAAAAAGGGTAGGGTCGTGATCGAGAGAGACAGGGATAGAGTTGCAAGAGATGGATGATGCTAGAGGCTAAAGAGTGAAAAAGCTAGAACCGTCAAGCTGGAGACGAAAACTACAACGCTTCTCAGGAGGCAACCTGAGCTTTCTTTTCTTTCCTAGAATAGGATGCAATTTACTTTCCTGCAAAACAAACATTACAAACATTTGGACTGTAATAAGGCCCGAGTCAGCACATGCGCCACATGCGCTGACTCTTTTGTTTTATGGGCCACCGCTCTATTTCATGGACCGGGATTGGTAATACTATCTTAGGTCGGGATCTTAACCTTGGCCATTGATACTTTACTCATCAACCACCTTTTCTCCGCTTTGTGTTTAAGTTTTTCACCTTGATTTTGTTATGAAGTTTTCGTGTTGAGCAGTAGCTCAACCGGCGTGCTGAACGCGCTCATATCAGGCGATTGTATTTCAGGCACCGCAATGACCGTGACGGATGGAATGCCTGGGCGGCGTGCACTAGTATCGTGCAAAATGAGTAATTACCCTTGTGTCGACGGATGGACTACCCTTCTCAGGAATGGTTTATCCCAACAGACGACGCGCGACCCAGAATTACCCATTTTACCCCGATTGGGAGCACTATATATAGCACAGAGGTTTTACCGTGTCGGGCTACTGCCTTTACTGTTTCACCTACCTATATCGTGATGTGATTTCCTTCGTTTTCTCCCGTGCTGCGCATCCCTCTTCTGCTCTAGTGTCGCACATATAACCTAAGAAAACAACTAAGGTATAGCCCGACACGACCTTTTCTATCGCGCATAACATATCGGACAAACAACTTTAGCTGAGTTTTCTCGTATCGCCCGACACGTGTGTCACGCGACACACCTTTAGAACATGTTTCCTGATATGCCATGTCGGGTGATAAACATGTCACCCTCTATGTGCCGTCTCGCTTGTTTTGTTGTCGGGCAACACATTGTTTTTCTATCAGGAAGGCCCTATCGAGCACTTTGTTTCTCGAAACCGTACCGCCCGACACACCCATGTCGGGCGACAAGCCTGATGCGTAGTTTCCTCCATATCATCTTGTTCTCATATGTTCTTTCGACATGACGAACGATACCCGCACCTCGTATTGGGCACAAGCCTACATCTTTAAAATCTCTGTATCGCCCGATACAGTGGTGTCGGGTAATTTTTGTATCAGGCCAAATTTTATCGTATTTTTTGTTTTCTTTTAAATTCCGATATCAAATTTTAGTTTATGCCTACATTAATATCAGCATAGTTAAATTGATCAATGAATTTGTTTATGCTAACAGAGATGGCTCGTACAAAGCAAACCATTGTTCGAGTTGACGAACACAGAAGAAGGATCAACATCGAAGTCGTAGTTGAAGTGACCATAGTCGGGGAGAAATGCTCGAATCCCGAGGCGGATGGGCCATCGACCGCTAAAAAAAGAACAAGAACTGGAGAAGTGGCGACTCCAGCAATAGCTCCAATAGAAATGGAAGAACCCCTGGATCACACGCCAGGAAGGTTCATGCCGAGAGATGACGAGCATGGACGCTGGTATGCAAAACTGGAGACCAAGCTCTACAGGCCGAGTAGATTCTGCCACCAGTCTTCTTTCATTCAGCTGGGTATTTTTGGAAGACTAGAGAGCGTCCTCACTGCAGAAGGACTCAGGAAGATCTACTTCAGCCATTCTACCTCCTACACCGAACTCACGAGGGAGTTCATGTCGTCTCTCCACCGAGTGAAGAACACTGCTGAAGAAATTGAAGAATATGGCGGGGCAGACCGACTACATGCGCGACTGTACAACTCGGAGCATGTGACCTCCGAGAAGCTATGATAACACCAAATTTTGTGATGTTTTTGACCCTTATTTTGTTATTCAAACTACCCTTTTGAACTGATTTCCTCTCTTTTTATATGTAATTTTGCAATAACAGGTCAAACTACGCTCTTAATTCAATATTTCCATCTTTTGTAGAGTTTTCCTCCAGTTTTGACCCATTTGTCATCAATAAGGTGCGTCCCGGCCCACAAACATGATTCCACCTGCATCGGCCTTCCAGCCGGCCAAAACGCACACTACCTGGCAAGGGTAGCGCAATACACGGCTACGTGATATGAGGATGCCGCGCAAGGAGGGACTAACGGACGATACGCCTATCTACCAGATAGGGAGTCGGGATCGCCACGACAACCGAAGCTTGTCGCGCTACACAGGCCACCCACCAGCAGACGCCGCTCATCACGTCCACCGACAACCGACATCCTTGTGTCGGGCGATACTGATATCAGTCGTCCACCGAATACATGATAATAAGAGCTAAGCAAGGACACGTGGTTCCCTGAGTGCCATAACTTCCCCAACTGCTGCCTATAAATAACAGCTACATGAAGCTGAAAAGACAGGTCAGAACCATGTGCAAGTCACCTCAGGAAAGCTGCGAAGAGCTAGTGCATCGTGCCTCAGTGCTTGTGCCGGGCGATTCCAGGTGAGCACTTCCCCATCCCGAGAGGGAGGGAATGGTTCACTTAGGGTCGTCCCGGACAACACTGTAGGCCGATATCGGCCGACAAGGATCCCCGACATAAGTGACCAAAACTAGGAGCATCGCTCTAGCCCGGCATGATACCGAACCCTGATACGCATCGTCCGTCATAACGTGTCGCCTGAGAGGGTGCCACCCGACATGATCGTATCGGACGAGGGTCCTTGCACGATGCAATCCGCCAGTCACGGCGTGTCGCCTGAGAGGGTGTGCTGCCCGACACAGTTGTATCGGGCTAGGCTCCTGCCCAATATCGGACTGGAGGGTCCGCTGTAGTCTGTCGTCTTTCTATATCAAGAAGGTGACACCTATCTTCATTATTTCAGTCATTTATTTCTTTTACTTCTGCAATGTAATCAGAACCTTATTTGTTTATGGAAATAGAAGAGTTTAATTATCTGCTGCTTCATGTTTGGTACCTTTGTTGGATGATTGCTATGTTTAACATATGAACTCTAGCTCACATGTTTAGATCGCATTTCGATTAGCTACCGAATCGTGTTTTCCCGTCGCAACAACCTCGAGAGAGGGGTTGTCGCTCTAGTGTTTGGCCCAATTATGGAGTACAAGAGTGCCCTGAGTCAGAGTTGCTTTAGCAACCTCTCCACTCTAAGTTAAGTCCAGCAACCTCGAGAGGGGTGTTGATGCTTGGTTAGAGGTACCCGCTCTGAGAGGAGGGGTACGAGATATTCCTTCTGCGGCTTGTTTTACGGAAGCTTTCTCCTTCGTACCCTGCTTTAGCATTAGTATTATCTCTCTGTTTCAGTTGCATTAAAACCCCTAAAAACTGATAAATGCTTAAAACCTTAACTCTGCCTCATAACTCCGGTTGGAGATAGTTTTCTTTTGTTTTATCGATCCTATCTTGCTGTTCCCTTTGGGGATTTTACCATCTCTTTACCCTTGCCGGAGTGTAGCGTGTTGATTTTTTATTCTCAACACTACCACCCTTGTCCCTGTGTTCGACCCTGTATATCTACTTTGACCCTGTAAGCAACGTTTTGGGGGCCTAGAAGGTTTCGGGTTATAAATGTAAAAGTCCGACTACTTCAAATCCACCTCCACTTTTTGGATGTGCGATTTAGGCCGGTCAACTTTTTGGCGTCGTTGCCGGGGACAAGGCAAAACGGTGTTGTTGATGAATCTGAATCCACTAACTACACTCCAGTGCCTCAAGCTTAGGAATGAGCTTGACATCAGTCTCTTTTTTTTTCTTTTCTTTCTTTTCTTTTTGTTATTATTATTATTGTTTACCTGAAACGAATAATTCGTATTATTGATAACAAATTTTCTAACTCGATCTTTCATGCTATTCTAGGTACTCAGAAGAAAGGCATTCCGTTCGACTGAGCACCAACTCCAGCCAACATGCCTTGCTTTGAGCAACCTCTTTCTGAAGGTGAACGCCAAGGGAGAGCCATGTCTCTCTCGAGCACCAGTCAAGGCCAAGACGAGGTTTCAAACCAACCAAATTTGGTTGGACAGCTCTTCGCTTTCATCAAGACAAGATACAATCATCAAACAGCTAGCACAAAGTACGCTTCCCCATCCAGGAGTTCTGAACTCCATGCAGTTCCAGATGGCAAATTTGTAGACACGCCAATGCCAGGTTGATCAACAGCTGGATCAGATGGCTGATTTGATGAAGAACCCTTCAAGAAAGATGCTCTCCAGTCCCGAATCTACCAGAATGGCAGTACTGAGATCAGGGAGGACAGTAGAGCGTGATGAGGAGGCCAGGGCAGAACCTGAAGCGAAGACTGTGGGTGAGAATCCCGCAGAAGATAAAAATCGACAAGCTGATGCCCGAGAGCCTGAACAGAGATCCTTTGAGGAGATACCTGGTGGGAGGAGCCCTTACGCTCCCAAGCTACCTTTCCCATACGATTGATAAAGGAAAACTTGAAGACGAATCACGAAAAATTCATGGAGTCAATCAAGAACCTTTATCTCGAAGTTCCCTTTCTGGACGCCTTAGAAGAGATGCCAACTTATGCCAAGTTCCTCAAGGATCTGATCACGAAGAAGAGGAGAGGAGGAAGGATTGAGATTGTGCATCTAGCAGCTGCATCCTCTGCTTTCGTAAAGCCGGATCTGCCAAACAAAAAGAGAGATCTCGGGGCTTTTACAATCCCTTTTTCCATCAAAGACAATGTCGAGCGGAAAGGTCTCGCCGACTTAGGGGCTAGCATCAGCCTCATGCCCCTGAGCTTCGCACAAAGATTGGGTTTAACTGATATGGTTAGAACCAATATGAGAATCAAGCTAGCAGATCATACCTTCAAAAGACCTGTCGACGTTGTTGAATATGTGCCAATCTGAGTGGGTAATTTCTTCATTCCGTGTGATATAGTTGTCATAGACACTGTGGAGGACCCCCGCTGCCCAATCATCCTTGGATGTCCTTTCCTGGCTATAAGAAGGGCGTTAATCGATGTTTCTGAGGGGATAATCACACTGAGGGTCGGAAACGACCACCTAGTCTTCAAGGTGAAGGAGGCAATGAGAGGACCTTCCATGTCCGAGTTCGCTTGCTTTGTGGACATATACGACCGGTTTTGCGAGGAGATAGAAGAGGACATCTAGATAGTAGACCCCCTTACGAGGGCGATAAGCTGTCAAGATTCCGAATTTGAAAATCCAGAAGTTGTGGAGTGTCTCAACCTTATTAACCTATCGGAAGAAGATTTGAGAGATGAGGAGGAGGTGGTGGAATCTGTCAAGTATGCCTCTCTTGAGGGGGAGCCGCAAGAAAAGACATCCAGGGCCAAGCCTGAATTGAAGTCATTACCTGAAGGATTGAAATATGAATTCCTAGATCAGGAAGAAAGGAACCCTATCATCGTCACACCAATCTTTCAAGGTACCAGCTAGACTGACTCCTTGAGGAGTTAATACTCCACCGTCAGGCTATAGGATACTCAGTGGAAGACATCAAAGGCGTTGGCCCAGCTTTATGCATGCATTGCATCAATCTGGAAGAATCTGCCAAGCCTCTGGCTCAACCCCAGAGGAAGCTGAATCAGATGCTAAAAGAGGTCGTCAAGAAAGAGGATTTTATTAGGTCCACATCTTGCCCGACGACCAAGAGAAGACAACCTTTACCTACCTGTACGACACCTATGCCTTCAGAAGGATGCCCTTCGGACTCTGCAACGCTCCCGCCACATTTCAACGATGCATGATATCAATGTTTTCGGATTTTCTGGAAGATATCAGAGAAGTTTTCATGGACGATTTTTCAATCTATGGAAAGGACTTCGATACCTGCCTAAAAAACCTATCCTTGGTTCTACAAAGATGCGAGGAGAATAGTCTGGTTTTAAATTGGGAAAAGTGTCATTTTATGGTACGAGAAGGCATTGTTTTGGGGAATAAGATCTCAAGGCGTGGCATTGAGGTGGACACTAGTAAAGTCAAAGCCATATCCAAGCTTCCTCCACTGAAGTCCATGAAGATTCATAAAGGACTTCTCAAAGATTTCAAAAAGGACACACCGACTATTACTGAAGATTCATAAAGGTCTTCTCAAAGATTTCAAAACCTTTGTCCAATCTGCTGGTAAAAGATGTTAAATTCGTTTTCTCTAATGACTGTCTAACGGCATTTCAGGCTTTGAAGAACGCCCTTGTATAACCACCTATCCTTCAAGCACCAAATTGGGATTTACCCTTCGAGCTTATGTGCGACACCAACGACTATGCAGTAGGAGCGGTCCTGGGGCAGAAAAAAGATAAAAAGTGCCACATGATCTACCACGCTAGTCACACATTGGACAAAGCTCAGGTAAATTATACAACCACCGAAAAAGAGATTCTCGCGATCGTCTTCGCATTTGATAAGTTCAGGTCGTACCTCATTGGAGCAAAGGTCAATGTATATACAGATCACGGGGCCATAAGATACCTAATTCAAAAGAAAGATACAAAGCCTAGACTGTTGAGGTGGGCCTTATTGCTACAAGAGTTCGACCATGAGATTATCGATAAGAAGGGAGCAGAAAATGGGGTCGCTGACCACTTATCAAGGATCGTATCTGAAGGATAGGGAGGACAGCCCATCGATGACAACTATGCCGATGAAGCTCTTATGTCAATAGAAACCAAGGAAGAGGACTTACCCTGGTTCGCAGATATCTACAACTATCTTGCCTGTGGAGAACTGCCCCCCGACATTACCTACAATCAGAAAAAGAAGTTGTTTGCGGATGTTAAAAATTACTACTGGGATGATCCTCTCCTTTTCAGAAGATGCGCTGGCAATTTGTACAGGAGATGCATTCCCAAAGAAGAAACCCATTCTGAAGGACTGGCACGCCTCCCCCTACGGGGGACACCTGGGTAGAGAAAGGACTGCTACAAAAGTGCTAAAATCAGGTTTTTACTGGCCCTCTTTATTCAAAGATGATGTACAGTTCGTAAAAGTCTGTAAAGAGTGCCAATCAACGGGTAATATAGGGCGAAGGAACGAAATGTCGATGGCGAATTGGATTGAAGTAGAGATCTTCGATGTATGGGGGATTGATTACATGGGACTGTTTCCCCCATCAAGGGGGCATTAATACATTCTAGTGGCAGTAGATTATGTATCGAAGTGGGTAGAAGTTGTAGCAACCCAAACGTGCAATGCCAAGTCAGTAATCAAGCTGTTCGAGAAAACGATTTTCCTCAGTTCGGTGTACCACACACTGTAATAAGCGACGGAGGGTCACATTTCAGAGAGAGACAGTTCGAAGCACTCCTATGTAAGTATGGAGTCAAGCACAAAATTGCTACATCCTACCACCCACAAACTTCAGGGCAGGTAGAGGTTTCAAACAAACAAATTAAGCAGATCCTAGAAAAAACTGTCAGCCGAACGAGGAAGGACTTGTCTATGAAGCTTGACGACGCACTTTGGGCCTACAGGACTGCCTACAAAATGCCCATTGGAACCACCCCCTACAAGCTAATCTACAGAAAATCCTATCATCTACCTCTCGAACTGGAACACAAGGCCCCTTGGGCAATCAAATTCTTAAACATGGACCTTGAGAAAGCATGAGAAAAGAGATTTTTGCATCTTCAAGAGCTTGAAGAGTTGAGGATGAACGCCTATGAGAACGCAAAAATCTACAAACAAAGGACGAAGGTGTGGCACGATGCCCACCTATGGAGAAAAGATGTAAGTGAAGGGGATAAATTTTTATTATTTAAATCCTCCATTCGTCTTTTTCCTGGAAAGTTACAAACAAGATGGTCAGGACCATTCACTGTATCGAAGATATACCCATCAGGAATGATGGAGCTTTACGACAAAGACGACCCGACCAAGGTCTTTCAAGTAAACAGGCACAGACTAAAGTGGTACTATGAAGATGAAGCTTTTGTCAGGAGGGCAGAGGTCAACTTGCAGGATATGGGTACTATCAAAGGATGAAAGTGATGAACCTACACCGGTCGAGCTAACGATGCAAACTTCAGCGCTCCTCGGGAGGCAGCCCGAGTTTTCTTTCTTCCCTAGAGTAGGATGCATCTTTCTTCCTTGTAAAACAAACATTATGGACCGAAATAAGGCCCAAGTCAGTGTACGCGCCGAGCGTACCGACTCTTCTATTTTATGGGCCACCACTCTATTTTTTGAAGCATTGAGGAGTAATACTATCTGAGGTCGGGGACTCGACCCTAAGACGATGATGTTTTGCCCGTCAATTGCTTTTTCTTCGCCTTGTTTTTAGGTTTTCTGGTCGCATAGCGGACTTGTATCCCCTCTTTCTAAATGTGTCAGGCAGCAGCTCAACCGACATGCCGAACGCGTTGGGCATCTCGGGCACCACAAGGGCCGTGACGGATGGCATCCCTGGGCGGCGTGCACCCGTGTCCTAGGTATCGTGCAAAATGAGTAATTTCCCTTGATTAGACGGATGGACTGCCCGTCTTAGGAATAGTCTATCTTAACAGCCGACACGCGCCCCAGATCTACCCATTCTACCCCCAGTTGAGATTGCTATATATAGTATGGAAGGATTATCGTGTCGGGCTACTGCACTTACTCTTTCAGCCACCCGCATCACATAGTAATCCCCTTTTTGCTCGCATGTCGACTAGCTCACCATCGCCCTCATCTTGGGCGAGTGCTTCAAAGAGTAAAGGTATAGCCCGACAGCCTGTTTGCCCGACACGTGTTTCATATTGTGCACAGCGTATCGGGTTGACAAACTTAGTTGATTTTTCTTGTATCGCCCGACACGTATGAAGCACAACACGTCTACCGATCGCATTTGCCCGATACGCCATATCGGGCGACACGATTTTCCGTCGAGAGGTCCTATCGGGAAGTTGTTTCATGAGACCATATCGCCCGACGTAACTGTGTCGGGCAGCGTGTTGTGACGCGCAGCTCTCTCTATATCGTCCAATCTTGTATCACCTTGGATTTTCTTTTGATGGACGATCCCCAGACTTTGCAACGAGACAAGTTTTATCAAGATATCAGTTTTTTCTACCTAGCATAACATTTAAATGATCAATGAACTTGATAACAGGTATGGCTAATACACAGCAAACCTCCAGTCGAGTTGACAAACACAACAGAAGAATCGACACTGCGGCCGCAGCTGAAGCAACAATAGTCGGACATAAATGCCAGAATCCTGAGACAGCTGGGACAGCACCCGCCGAAAAGAGAGTCAGGGAAGTCCATTTCCTTATCATAGTTTGTCTTCTGCGGTGGTTTAGGAACATCTCCAAAAGAGAAAATCAGTGGAAGTTGTAACATCCCAGGATTTGAGGCCTTGGATAAGTTGATCTCAAAAGGAATGATTGGAGTACCCATATCACCAAGGTGCACCTCCTTTTCAGGGAGCCCATCTCTAAAGAACTCCATAGTTAAGCGTGCTCAACTTGGAGTAGTACTAGGATGGGTGACCAGTCGGGAAGTTGCTCCTGGCTTGCGCGTGAGTGGACAAAAAGCGTGCAGTTAAGGCTAGTGGTGGTCTGTGGGGCCAATCATCATTCCTGAAACTCTACTAGAGCCTTGGGCAGTGGGCCCAGGCGTTACAAATGGTATCAGAGCTATAACCCCTCCAGTAGGTGTGGCCCACATGGGCATGTGGCATGCCAGTCTTGAGTCGTGCGGTCCAGGCAAGTTGGAAAGGGCTATCCGTAGAGACGAGATGGAGCCGCCCTTGCACTGGTAGCCGTGGATGGGAGCTGGGTGTCCATGGGCCATTGTGGGTCTGCACTGAAATGGGGTCAGATTATGAGGCCATATAGTTGAGCCTTGACGTGGACGTCAAGAGTCTAAGTGGGGGAGATTGTAACATCCCAAGATTTGAGGCCTTGGATAAGTTGATCTTAAAAGGAATGATTGGACTACCCATATCACCAAGGTGCACCTCCTTTTCAGGGAGCCCATCTCTAAAGAACTCCATAGTTAAGCGTGCTCAACTTGGAGTAGTACTAGGATGGGTGACCAGTTGGGAAGTTGCTCCTGGCTTCCGCGTGAGTGGACAAAAAGCGTGCAGTTAAGGCTAGTGGTGGTCTGTGGGGCCAGTCATCATTCCTGAAACTCTACTAGAGCCTTGGGCAGTGGGCCCAGGCGTTACAGAAGTCCTCCTCCAGTGGCCCCTAGATTGACTATGGGTATTTTGGGCCCATCAGTCGTGAAGCCACCTTCATCATAAGGGAGGTATCTTCTTCTGATATAGTATCCACAAGTGTTTTCAAAAGCTCTTTGTCTACAATAGGTCGGTTATCATTGTCATAATCTGCACGGGCCTTGCACTTCCTTCTTGAGATCTTTGCACTTGTTCTATTCGCATCCCCCTGGGAAAGAAAATGGACTCAAGAGGACTGAAACTGGGATTGAGGATCAGTCCTTTTGTTCATGTTCACAACGGAAGTATCTTAAAGTCTACCAGGTTTAAGGGGATGCCAAATTATTTTGGGAACTTCTATCAAATAAGGAGAGGTCTGACCAACTTCGACAACAAATAAGGGGAATGTATGGCAGCTTCTCCATGGCACAAGCGCTATAACCAACTAACCCTCACTGGGTTAACATTACCTTACCCTGTCTTCTTCACTACTCTGGGACAGAGTGTGGAGTAAGTTTGGGGGGGGGGGGTACCCATGTACAAGTGAGGGAGGTATAAAAATTTTCTTCTTCAACTCCACCCTTTGTGTTCTTTCGTTCATCTCTTATATCATGTGTATGTATCCATGCTCGTATAAAAATTTGCTCATTTAAAAATTTTCTTATCTTGTTCCCTTTCATATGTACAAAGTCATTATATTAGTAAAAACCCGATACAACTTCTTGCCAGTTTGTTTTCTATGTGCCCAACGAGATGCAAGTTTTGTTATATCTTTCTGATAATGCAGCCTTAAACGACAAAGAACTACATTTTTCCACACAAAAAAAATAAAAATAAATAAATAAATAATAATCTCGCAAACAGCTAAGAGACGAGTATGGAGAAGGAAAAAGTTGCCCAAACAGCAAAAATCCATTTTGTTTCCCCTACCCAACAAAAATCCCAAAAAGACAAAGTAGCCTTATGAGAGTGAATAAAAGCATGAGAGTTGTGCCCAATAAAAGAAAAGAAAAAAAATATATACACACTTGTTTTCCAAAAGTACCCATCTTTAGGCATGTTAGATCTGGGGCAGTGGTACGTAGGATGTGAAATCACTTCTCTAAAGGCAACTGGATTGGACTGCAGGGACCACTTGCCCACTAACAGACCCGTACCTGGATGGACTGATGGGAAACAAGAAAAACCCAAAAAGCCTTAGCCTACCCAACACACAACTTTCTGCCCCTAAAGTTGTTTGGTGTGAAAGCTAACTTCAGAATCATGCACCAAAGTCTCGCTGAAGTTGTAGAGAAATTTTTTACTGAAATAATAAGGTAGGGAATGCAAGGTCTTTTGTTCGTAGTAGGGCAGTATTATCTCTAAAGACATCGCGATACTTGTCTTACCTCTAGGCCTGAAAGCTACACTGCGCAAGAAGAAGCGTCACGAAATAAAGTTTAAATATTGATTGAGGACAATTAAAATGCTAAGTTTGGGGGAGTTGATAACACCAAATTTTGTGATGTTTTTGACCCTTATTTTGTTATCGAAACTACCCTTTTAAACTTATTTCCTGTCTTTTTATATGTACTTTTACAATAACAGGCCAAACTACGCTCTTAATTCAATATTTCCATCTTTTGCAGAGTTTTCATCCAATTTTGACCCATTTGTCATCAATAAGGCATGTCCCAGCCCACAAACATGATTCCACCTACATCGGCCTTCCAGCCGGCCGATACACACACTACCCGACAAGGATAGCACAATACACGGATGCGCGACATGAGGATGTTGTGCAACGAAGGACTAACAGATGATGTGCCTATCTACCCGACAGGGAGCTGGGCTCGCCACGACAACCGAAGCTTGTCACGCGACACAGACCACCCACTGGTAGGCACCGCTCGTCACGTCCACTGAGAGCCGACATCCTTGTGCCGGGCGATACTGATATCGGCCGTCCACCGACTCCGTGATAATAAGAGCTAAGCAAGGATACATGGCGCCCTGAGCGCCATAACTTCCCCAACCACTGCCTATAAATAGCATCTATAGGAAGCCAAAAAGACAGGTCAGAACCCTGCGCAAGTCACCTTAGGAAATCTGCGAAGAGCTAGTGTATCGTTCCTCAGTGCTTGTGTCGGGCGATTCTAGGTGATCACTTCCCCATCCCGAGAGGGAGGGAATGGTTCACTTAGGGTCATCCCAGACAACACTGTAGGCCGATATCGGCCGACAAGGATCCCCGACATAAGTCACTGATACTAGGAGCATCGCTCTAGCCCGGCACGATACCGAACCCTGATACGCATCGACCGTCACAACGTGTCGCTTGAGATGGTGCCACCCGACATGATCGTATCGGACGAGGGTCCTCGCTAGATGCAATCTTCCCATCATGGTGTGTCTCCTGAGAGGGTGTTCCGCCCCACACGGTTGTATCGGGCTAGGCTCCTACTCAGTATCGGGCTGGAGGGTCCGATGTAGTCTGTCGTCTTTCTATATCAAGAAGGTGACACCTATCTTCATTATTTCAGTCATTTATTTCTTTTACTTCTGCAATGTAATCAGAACCTTATTTGTTTATGGAAATAGAAGAGTTTAATTATATGTTGCTTCATGTTTGGTACATTTGTCGGATGATTGCTATGTTTAACATCTGAACTCTAGCTCGCATGTTTGGATCGTGTTTCAATTAGCTACCGAATCGTGTTTTCCCGTCGCAATAGCCTCGAGAGAGGGGTTGTGGATCTAGTGTTTGGCCCGATTCTTGAGTACGAGAGTGCCCGGAGTCGGAGTTTCTTTAGCAAACTCTCCACTCTAACTTAAGTCCAACAACCTCGAGAGGGGTGTTGATGCTTGGTTAGAGGAACCCGCTCTGAGAGAAAGGGTACGGGATGTTCCTTTTACCGCTTGTTTTATCAAAGCTTTCTCTTTCATACCCTGCTTTAGCATTAGTATTATCTCTCTATTTCAGTTGCATTAAAACCCCTAAAAACTGATAAATGCTTAAAACCTTAAATCTTCCTCGTAGATCTGGTTGGAGATAGTTTTCTTTTGTTTTATCGGTCCTATCTTGTTGTTCCCTTTGGGAATTTTACCATCTCTTTACCCTTGCCAGAGTGTAGTGTGTCGATTCTGTGTTCTCAACACTACCACCATTGTCCCTGTGTTCGACCTCATATATCTACTTCGACCCCATAAGCAAAGTTGTGGGGGCCTAAAAGGTTTCGGGTTATAAATGTAAAATTCTGACTACTTCAAATCCGCCTCCACTTTTTGGACGCGCGATTTGGACCGGTCAAGCTGCTCAATGGGATCTTCTGCTCCAGCGAGGAGGAGAAGAATCTGATGAATAATGGTTAAAGGATCACCGAAGTAGACGGGTTCAATCCTATGGAGCTCTGGAAAAGGTTGACCGGCGAATCATTATTCAAGCCGGGAAGCAAAGTGGTGGTGGTGCACTCATGTTTCTGGAGAATAGTGCACAAGCTGGTGGTATGCCTACTGTTCAGCAAGAACGAGTCCAACAACATTTACACCGAATAACTCCACGTCATGTGGCACATGATGGAGGGCAGAGGGATCAACCTTGGACGGTTTTGCTAAACATGCTTCACCCAATAAAGGATGCCACCAAGGAATATTGCATGGGTGGCATCGTCAACCTGATCGCGGCTGGGCTTGGGTACCCGCAAGAGCCGCGCAGCCTTTCGAGGATAAGGGGCGACGAGCTGATCGACCTCAAGTACCTCATGATGGCCAGTATTATAAAGAAGGAGGGGAGATGCTATTTCTACACGTTTACAAGGAGGAATACCCTCCTTCCACTCCCTCGTTGTGCCACCTACAACGCAGAAAAACTGGTCTTCACCGCCGAAGAAATAGAAGTTGTGGTGGTGGACGCTTCTTATGCTGCCACCACTAGAATTCCAGAGGAGGCGGCTGCGAGAAGAGAACTGATTCTGCTCGACCCAAGGCAGGACAAAGTATCTACGGCCTTCATCGAGCCAACCGCCAATCAAGAGCCACCGACAACAGCAGATGATAGAGCTGTCATCACTCCTACCATACCAGCCACAATCACAACAACACCTGTTGTGGCTGAAGAAAAACTGGCGATCGTTGAGGTTGTCGAGGCAACAACCACGGGAGATGCCGCGGAAGAGACGCCCGCAGCCCCCAAAATTTTGCAGTGCCTTTAGAGGCAAACGAAGAGGTACATCAGGACACTGATGATAGGGTGTTCGCTGAGATCCTCAAGATGGAGCTCGGAGCTGCACTGCTAACACTGCCACCGATGCTGGTATCTCCTATAGCAGCTACTGACGAGATCGCCGACGATGTAGAGGTGGTACAGCATCCACCCACACCACGACCATCTCAACCACGACAAGAAGGTGAGGCAGTGACGGCCTCAAGAGTGCCGACGCCTTGCCCAGCAGCGTCCGCCTCACGAACGATCGAGATAGGATCTACCTCATCAGGTAGACCCTCGTGCGAGAGAGGTATCGCAGGGACGAGAGGAAGATCTACAGGAACCCCTCCGTCACTCGAAAAAATGTTGGGGCACGAATTCGACTACTTGGGGGAGGTAATAGAAAGCCACTCGACTACATTTACTTCTCTAACCCGCAAGTTTTCTTTTTTCCATCAGAGGCTAAATGACCAGGAATAGGCACTGCTGACTCTAGTTGGACTTCCTGACCAACTAGAGGTATTCAATGCAACGCTTCAGCAGGCCCTCGAGCACCTTGACGTGATCGAGGAAAGGCTTAACAGGGGGGATGACCGTCCGCGCCCAAGGCATCTGAGAAGGTCTCCGTCGCCTCCTGGATCAGGCTCTCCACCCCCTCGTCGGCGGCCTCTTTGGGATCATCGTCGTCTTCCTCCTCCAGTGGGCCTTCTACAACGCCCGAAAAAGAGACGATGCATAAGCCTGTCACAGAATCTCCAGCAGGAGAGGAGAGCTCCCGAGGCATTGAAGACTTTTCTCCCTCCGCCTCCCTAAATGAAGTTGAAGACAATGATGAATCTGTCAGCATCGGGGAAAATTCTTCTGATGAGTCGGAGGGAGAAGGGGGGGACATCTGCGCTTCCAACCAAAGACACCCCCTAGAGGAAGAAACTCGACAGCAGATTCATTCTCTGCACCATCGGAGATACCTTCCTTCGAGATGGCAGACTTCAACAGAAGAGCCATCGGATACCTGACGATCAAGGACCAGAAGCTGATGAATAAGATCTTGAGGTCGCAGGCTGACGAAGAAGAAGTCATCTGGAGTGACGGCTATTTCTCAGTGCAACGGGGAGCGCTAAGAAGCATATTCCTCTCCCCATTCGTCGTTGGAAAGAAACTGTTTAGGGTCCTACAAGGTGCGGTGATAGAGAACACAAGCGTTAGGACAGGCCGACAAATGATCTACAACACCACCCTGGCCTTAGCAAGAGGACTGATGATGGGTTTGTATGAATCTACATAGGTGGCCAGTATGGTGAAGCACATTGAAGAGAACAACCCAAACCTGGTGCTGGCCCCCTATAAACATCGAAAGAATTGGTTCATGTGCATTGCTGACCTCCGTAGTCATGATGTTCAACTACTCAGCTGCTGCAACAAAGAGGTCCCACACACAGGCAACACTTTCGTACACCCCGAAGACAAACTTCTGAGGCTACTCCTACTACGCCTCCACCGTGTTATCAAGAATGGAACCCAACGTCACAGCGGTGTCTGAAATTTCTTCACACTGAGGGACTTCCCCGTCCAAGAGGAAGAGGGAAGTGGAAACAAAGCCTTTATAGTCCAACGAGCCGTGGAGATGATACATGTCTTTGGGTACTTAAGACAACTCCAGAGCCAAAACTTCTACCAGCTCAAAACCATATATGCATTGTTGTTGATCAAGGACAAGCGCTATTTCCTAGATGTGGGCATACCAAAGAAGCTGCTGGATAGTGACCTAGAAGACACATCTTCACAACCCAGCAGCACTCTTGAGAAGGAAGCTAAGATGGAGACTGACACCTACGGGGCAGGCAAGCAGTTGGAGATCCTATAGAAAGTGCACAGATTTGAAGACACTGCTTCGCCTGAAACTGCAGAAGGACTGATCAGCAATTTTGACCGCTTCTCGTGCGCTACACTCACACAAGAGCAGGTCAACGAAATTCTTTTGAAATTAGTTGATTCTACCCCGACATATGTCATCTACGAGGGAGGCAATGTCATAGTCCCGATTGATGAATTAAGGGACATGGTCAAAGATGGAGGATGCTTGGCGGTATATGTGGCGGCCGCCTACATCCAAACACTATAGCCAAGGTTCGAACACGCATACATAGCTCATCCAATGTTGTTCAACGACATCTGCCTTGCCGATGAAATAGGAGCAAAGCAAGAATTTCTGGCAGAGTTGGAGAGCAGGGTTCCACGAACTATCTTCCTACCCATCCTGTATTACAACCACTGGACGCTCCTGACGATGTACACTCGCCAACGAGTAGGAATCTTCTACAACAGCTCAGACAGCAACAAAGATCACCCAGTGTAGTGTACATCAACAACGTTGACCTCCCTCAAGTGCCTAGTATCAAAATACTACAAGGATGTGGCGGCACTGATACAACCATTCCTAGACACAGCAGCATCGGGCACGAGCTTCAGTTCTGCCACCGCAGTCCACAATAGATTCCCTTATCCAATGACTGTGACATCTTCGTGCTGGAATGGATATCGAATGAAGCGACGCCTGACCAGCTCCACCACATCGATTACCACAGAAAACGAGGATAATATGTGTGGGATCTTCTATCTGGCACTGGCACACTCACCAGCTAACCCTCACTAGGGTAACATTACCCTACCTTATCCACTTCACAACTCTGGGACATAGTGTGGAGTAAGTTTTGGGTGGGGGGTATCGTGTACCGGTGAGGGAGGTACAAAAATTAAAAAAAATTTAGACTCCACCTTTTTGTTCTTTTGTTTTTCTCCTATATCATGTGTACATATACATATACATGCTCATATGAAAATTTTTGCTTATTTTGCTTATTTTGTCTCCTTACATATGTACAAACACACTATATTGTAAAAACCTGATACGACTTCTTGCCAGTTTGTTTTCTATGTGCCCAAGGAGATGAAAATTTTGTTATGACTTTCTGACAATGCAGCCTCAAACAACAAAAGACTATGACTTTCCATGCCAAAAATTGCAAAATATAATCTTGCAACAGCTAAGAGATGTGTATGCAGAAGGAAAAAGCTGCCCAAACAGCAACAAAATTCCTCTTATTTTCCCTTACCCAACAAAAATCCCAAAAAGAGAGAATAACCTTATGAGAGTGAATAAAAGCATGAGAGTTGTGCGAAATGAAAAAAGAAAAAAATATATATATACACACACACTTGTTTTCCAAAAGTACCCATCTTTAGGCATGGTAGATCCGGGGCAGTGGTACGTAGGATGTGAAATCACTGCTCGAAATCCAACTGGCTTGGACTGCAGGGACCACTTGCCCGTTAATGGACCCGTACCTGGATGGACTGATGGGAAACAAGAAAAACCCAAAAAAGCCTTAAGCCTACCCAAACACATAGCTTTCTTCCCCCAAAAGCTGTTTGGTGTGAAAGCTAACTTCAAAATCATGCACCTAAGTCTCGCCGAAGCTGTGGAGAAAATTTTTGCTTAAATAAGGCAGGAGAAAATAAAGTTTGTTGTTCGTGACCAAGTTGTATTCTCAGAAAGACACCTCAATTGTCGCTCTAACCCATGGTCTAAAAACTATACCGGTCAAGAAGAAGCATCACAAAATAAAGTTTAAATATTGATTGAGGACAATCAAAATGCTAAGTTTGGGGGAGTTCATAACACCAAATTTTGTGATGTTTTTGACTATAAATTTTGTTATCAAAACTGCCCTTTTAAACTGTTTTCCTCTCCTTTTATATGTACTTTTGTAATAACAGGCCACGCTACGCTCTTAACCCAATATTTCCATATTTTGTAGAGTTTTCCTCCATTTTTGACTCACTTATCATCGAAAAGGCCTGTCCCGACCCATAAACGTGTTCTACCTGCATCGGCCTTTTTCCCCAGGAAGTCGACCGATACGCTCGCTGCCCGATAGGGTAGCGCGATACACTGATGCGTGACAGAAGGGTGCCGCACTAGAGGAAGCGGATGAGCGATACACCTTTTTACCCGATAGGGAGCCAGACTCACCACGACTGTAGCGTGTCGCGATACAGGCCACCCACCGGCAGGCACCACTCGTCGCGATGACCGACAGCCTGACAACTTTGTTTCGTGCGATACGCGTATCGGGCGCCCCTGAAAGCCGCAATAATGGAGCTGATGAAGAACATGTGGAGACCGGAGCACCATAACTTCCTCCAACCGCTACTTATAAATAGCAGCTACAGGTATCCGATGGGACGGGTCGGAACCCTACACAATCCAACTCAGGAAAGCTTCAAGAGCTAGCATATCGTGCCTCAGAGGTTACGATGGGCTATTCTAGGTGAGCACTTCCCCATCCCGAGAGGGAGGGAATGGTTCACTTAGGGCCGTCCCGGGTACCACTACAGGTCGATATCGGCCAACCAGGATACCCAATACAAGTGACCAATACTTAAAGTGACACTCTAAGCCCGACACAATACCGAACCCCGATACGTATCGCTTGTCACGGCGTGTCGCCCGAGAGGGTGCCGCCCGACATGATCATATCGGGCAAGGGCTCCCCGCACGATACGTCTACCCATCATGAACGTTTCGCCTGAGAGGGTGTGCCGCCCGACACTGGCGTATCGGCCGGGGATCCTACCCAGTATCGGGTTGGAGAGTCGGTTGTTGTCTGTCGACCTTCTAAATCAAGAAGGCGACATTTATCTTTATCATTTCAGTCATTTTACTTCCTTTATCTTATGCAATGTAATCAGACCCTTATTTGTTTATGGAAATAGAAGATTTTTAATCATCTGTTGCTTTATGTTTTTTACCTTTGTTGGATGAATGCTATGTTTAACATATGTACTCTAGCTTGTACACTTGGATCACGTTTCGATTAGCTACCGAATCGTGTTTTCCCGTTGCAATAGCCTTGAGAGAGGTGTTGTGGCTCTAGTGTTTCATCCGATACTGGAGTACAAGAGTGCCCAGAATCAAAGTTTCTTTAGTAACCTTTCCACTCTAATTTAAGCCCAGCAACCTTGAGAGGGGTGTTGATGCTTGGTTAGAGGTACCCGCTTCGAGAGGAGGGGTACAGGATGTTTCTGATGCCGATTGTTTTACTGAAGTTTTCTCCTTTGTTCCTTACTTTTGCGCTAGTATTATCTCTCTATTTCCGTTGCACGGAAATCCCTAAAAATGATAAATGCTTAAAACCTTAATTTTTCCTCGTAGCTCCAGTTGGAGATAGATTTCTTTTATTTTATCAGTCTTATCCTTCTGTCCCCTTTGGGAATTTTACCATATCTTTACCCTTCCCAGAGTGTAACGTGTCGATTTTGTGTTCTCAACACTACCACCCTTGTCCCTGTGTTCGACCCCATATATCTACTTCGACCCCGTAAACAAAGTTGCGGGGGCCTAGAAGGTTTCAGGTTATAAATGTAAAAGTCCGACTACTTCAAATCCGCCTCCACTTTTTGGATGCGTGATTTAGGCCGGTCAGTCCCCACATACTAGCATATTTCGATATGCTGACCGATGTTTTGTTTGTCGGTGTTTTAGGTGCAAGATTGAAAAGGACAAATAGTAAAGTGGCATATGTGGAATTAAATAAGAATTAAAGTACAAAGGAGGATTAGTTAGATAGACTCCAAATGTGGATAGCGGTATATATCCAAGTTTTGAAAAAGGTATGCAAAGTTTTATTTCATTACAACCTTTCAGTTTAGTTAGTAGAATTTGATAATTGTTATCGATTATTTGTCAAACATTTGATCATGTTAATTGGGATAATGGCTCTAACCTCTAGGTCTCCCTTAATTGGGGGTTGCTGAGAGGCGGGGTTGTTACATCTAACTTCTATCCACATCTGGACTCTATACTAACTAATCCTCCTTGCACTTTTAGTCTTAATTCATAATATGCCACTTTACTATTTGTCCTTTTCAATTTGTACCTAAAATGCCGACAAACAAAATGTCGGTCAACATAAATGAATATGTTGGTATGTGGGGGAAACAATAATCGTACAATAAACTGTAACAACATATTGCAATCAATTATGATTTAATAAACAACTTTACATTTTAAGCATAACTGCTCAATCCATCCATACCCTAGCCTATGCGCTGTCTCTATAGTGGACGTGGATGCTACCTTCTTTATGGTAGATCCCCATTAAACCCCTATGATCCTACCTAATAGGTGAATCAATTTCTAGGGTTGAGTCACATGTCACTACCCATAGGTAGCCCACACCTTAACTCATGGTGTGCTAAAGAGTCTCATATATGGCACTACACGAGGGTAGCTCAATTTCTAACTCACGATAACCTGATGTCCTACTTAACAAGTAGGCCCTATACCAGGTTACCCCTTTTCATCATTAGCAAAGCCACAGAGGAGGACTAGGATCTGAGCCAGACATGGATAAATATTTATGGTGTTAATCATAGTCACTTTATAATTGCATGAAATAAAAGTCATCCAAGCAGTTATTTTTAGGAAACTGATAAAACATCCGGGAATCGTCGTGAAACTGAAGCGATTAACCATAAGCGTAACCACATACCTATTTTGCAGATCTTTGAGATAGAATCAACCAATCAGTGTAAGAAATCTAATAGGCAAACAAGCACAAAAAGAGATCCTGAAATATGCATATAATTTCCTATCATTGATCATGCCATCAAGATCTATTAAACCTAGCTCGCTTCCTAGGGTTTCTAGTCCACTTTTAGGGTTTCCTTTGCAATTAGGGTTTCACTTTATTTTTACTATTTTAAACCCTAATTTTATACAATTATTCTTCAAACCCTAATTATCTCATCTACTCCTCAAGAAAGATATTAAGGTTACCTTTTAATAACATATAACCCTAATTTTGGATAAAAGGCACAATTAAAAGTCCAATAAGTCTATTATGCCCCTTTTCATTAAAGCTACCATTTTTATCCTTTTAATTCATGACAAGATCATTAGGCCCAATTATCATCTTTGGTTCCTTTCAAATGAACTCTTATTTATAACTAATTCCACCTTTATTCCTTAGAAAACCCTAATTACTATATTAAGGGTATTTATCCACAATTAGGAACTTTTATACTCGAATTAGCTTAGAACCATCATATCTCAGCTTATTGAGGAATTCAAAGAATAAAAGCCATTAAGAGTAACAATTACTAACATTAGGGTTTCAAGGCCCATTAAAGCTCGTTTATGCACATGGAACCCTAAATTAATCTAATTACATGCAAAGTTCATCCTTTTTGTTCTTAATGTACCTCTTTCTAATTAACAGGTTAATATCAACTTTAATCATCCATAAAACCCTTCTAAATACATTAATCATCTTAAATTAGGGTTTCTTAATCATTAGTGCATTAAAGTTGATAACTTCCACTACTTTTCGAATTTCAAGAGGAATTGGGTTCAAAAATTATTTTTAATGGATTCCTCACATTGTTTTGAGCAACTTTCATATTTTATACACATCCAACTGAGCTATCAATAAAAAGATACAAATTTTGCAATAATCACTTACTTGGACCAATCAGAGGATGACACGTCAGCCATTACATGCTACACGTCTCTACGTAACCTAACCGATTTAAAAACATAATGAAATGATGATTATACCCCCGCATGGTTCCTTGGTCCTGCAATGCCAAGATGGGCAAAACCATCCAATGCACCTACCCATCTTCTTCCTCGCGGAAACCCTCCGCTTCCATCGCAGTAGAGGTTGGCGTGGCTCTGGCTCCCCTTCCCCGACCTCGGTGATCACCGCCTTCGGTCCCTCGGCATCTTCCACCCCCCGCCATGCCCAGCAACACCCCCCAGCTATGGCTAGGGTGGTGAAGTCAGACCTATGACGTGTGGTCGACCTACATACTTCTTACGGCGTCAGGTGGGGGTCAGAACTACGTCGTACATGGTCGGGCTTCTCTCTGGGGTCGTGGGGACATCGTACTTCCATCATACCTCCTCCTACAGCCCCTCGTTGCTCCAGAGGTCGCGCTTTTCCCTGTTGTTAGGGCCAAGACAGATGCAAGGTTTGGAGAAGATGGGAGATACTTGAGACCCTCCTCTACTCAAGGTGATGGGTCCAATCCTTTTATAGGGATAGATAGCACTGCCCTAACACGCCTATCTAGGAGGAAAACAAGTTCCTCAGCAACAATGGTCACCAAACTTTCCTTGTTTGAGATATAACTTCTCTCTTTTAATTATTAAAAGATGTCCATTTCTATTCATGATCCTTGGTTGTTAAGGAATCCAAATTTTACCTCTTTTATGTTCCTTGTGCTTGGATTTTAATCCATTGGCCACGAAATTCTACTTTCTTAAAGAAAATAATATCTCTTTTTGATATTATCAAAAAGTCATTAATGATGTATCACATTATCTTCTTATTTTGTATTATTTTCCTTTTCTCTTTCTGTTTCTCCATTGGGACTCCTTGGATCCCAAGAAATCATTATATTTCAAAATTCCTTTTTAAGGATACTTATTATCCTTCTAGATGCATCTACATACTTCATTTTTCATTATCATACTTATTTATTTATTAAGATATTCTTTTGCAAGGATTTCTCATTATCTTTCATCTCCTTTTTCCTCTTTTCATATTTCTTTTATTAGAAATCATATGTAAACGAATTTTACTCAATTGTGGCCATTAATGCCACTTTCTAGATATTTCTAAGTATTTCTCATAAATACTTTGCTTAATATCCATTATCATGTATCTTTTTTCCATTACTTGGACTTTCCTTCTCTTCTTCTCCTTTATATCCATTATTGGATTAATATAATAATAGGAACCACGAAATTCCTAATTTAAGGGAGATTTGCAAAGACATCCCTTCTTTGAAGCAAAGCATACAATCTTTTCAATTAAGTCCAAATTCACAAAATCATTATATTTCAATTATGAAAACACATGCAAAATTGAGGTTGTAACATCCTTCCCCTCTTATAAGAATTTTGTCCTCAAAATTCCATCAAGAAAACAAACAATTTAGGATAAGACTTTTCCATGTCCATCATTGACCCCTATGTGGCTTTACCCTATCCATGGCACTTCTAAAGAACCATTATCATCACTTATTCTTTTCTCTGAGTTCTTTCAACTTGGCCTCTATAAACCTCACAGGTGACTCAGGTCATTTCATCCTCCGTTGGGGCTTACTAGGTTCATTGCTCCGCACATGGCATGGGTACCTCACATAGTGCTCTAAATTGGACACATGGAACTCATCACACATTACTTTATCCTGAGGGGTAAGGTCAAACATAACCTCCTCCACCAATCCATCTCAAATGAACCCATGTATCGGGGACTCAACTCTCTTAGCTATAACTTAGAGGGGTCAGATTTTCTCATCACATACTCTCCCACAGTGAACTGCATGTCAGTCTGCTTTGTATCATCTCACGACTTATGTCACCCCTGTGCTCTCTTTCAGCCATTGCATGATCAAAGCGACCTCATCTGCACACATTGTGGTCCTTTTCTAACCTTCGTGAGGTCCCTTCACCAACATCATCTTAATGAAGTGGTGACCGACACAACCTCCCTTACAGAGCTTATTTACATCCCGATACTAGTTATGGTGGTTATCATCACATCTTACAGATGACAAGAATTGTCTTTAGATATCACCCTGAATGAGCACACATGCTCTCATCAGACCCTCTATTCTGGATCAAACTAACCATTAGTTAGGGTGATAAACTGTACAAATATCGAGTTCTTCATGCACCTACTTCCACCGCATGGAAGTGAATCTTTATGTTATACTTAAGAACTTTTGAAATCGCATCATGGTGTAGTTGAACCATCTCTTTCTCATACGTAGTTCAACCAGATCTGTCCCTTGACAACATTCTTTCTTTCTCATGTCATCTAGGTAAGGCGATCTACCATAACCCACATTACATCTTGACCTTCTTTGGTTCATGGGAGACTTACCCCAACATCCATATTGGTCAACTCCCATTCCCCCGTGGGGATTCTCCATCCTCTATACCAACTCAGTGGGTTACTAGTGTTCGTCCTTCGCCTCCTGGCTTGCATGGCGACAAGCCACGTGCAACTTCATTTTAAGCATCCAAAGTACTATTGTCACTTACTATCTTCATAGTACCACAATGTATGGCGATCTTAAAATCATGATCTCTATATGTCATGATTCCTCAAAATTGATTCCTTAGAAACCCTAAACCACTCTAATCAGTGTTTCATCACCTTCTTTTCCAGCAAAATGCATCTGAGGCTCTACAACCATCCTTTATTGCATCAAGGCCTGGGCTGGCTAACCAAACCACCACTAACTTGATCAATAGATATCATTACATCTGAGTGTTAGCCAAACTTATCTATTTTTCAAAATTAGGGCTAACCTAACAACATCTTCTAGCCTCTAGCTAAACTAGGCAGTTGCATCTCAACTAGAGCATCCATTACCACTTCACATCCTTAGGTGTTAGGTAATGTTGAAGACATACACCTCCATGTATTCCACTTATTATCTCATCTCAAACTCTAAGTCTATCTTCATCAAGAAAAATATGAGCTCATTCACTTAGTTTTCGAACTCACCCTTGTATAACTCATTTCTCATGATAAAAACATTCTCATAAGATGACTACCTTATTTCTCTTAGTGTTTGCAAACCATCAATGTATCGTTCACTCCACAAGGGTATGTTATCATCTTTGTCCTCATACCTCATAGCAATGTTCCAACTCACATCATCTTTTATCCTTGGTGTATGGCATGTGTACTATCCTATCTCTCACTCCCATAACAAGAGGAAATAAGCATTTGGCTGCAGTCCAAATACCAAGTTCTTCCCATTCCAATTGTAGAGACGGTACATCCCACCTTGCCATTACACCTTCAAATTAAAGTTGAAACGTGCAACATATGTCTCTACATCATGATCATCTTGATATCAAAGTTACTTCCATGGAAATTTGGTCTCGAACCCACTTGGGTCATCACACACAATCCTTGGTCATCTCCTTCTAGGTCTGTAGGGTGTCGACACTTTTTGGGTCATCCCTCTTCCATTATGCATCTAGAGAGTGTCCTTCTCATATGCCCTTTGGGTCCCATGAGTTCATGAAGGTGATCAATCTCCTAACCCACGACCCTTAGATAATGATAGTTGTTACCCCCCGACCCTATGGTCATGTGCAACTAGGGAATTAAGCAACTCCTACTTTGATCAATCTTATCCCTACCTGACCCTAAGATAGACTTAGGATTCTATTATAGTACATGTCCAACTTATAACCTTACCCAAGTCTCCATCATCTCTACCTGCATTCCTGGGCTGACTTTCATCCTTTCATAGTGTCATGGCGACCTGCCTACCTTGGTCAGGCCCCATACTGGTTACCTCCATGGTAACACATCCACATGCACTTAGAGATGGTTATCTATGGGTCTACAGGCTCATTCTCATACTATGTACTTTTCACTTAGCTTCTCAAGATCCTATGAGACCTCTTTAGGTTACCTTAAACAAACAAAACCGGTATACACCCTACCAAAAGGGTCCCTCTCCCAGGATGGGAGGAAACTACATCTTGATAACAAAGGTCACAAACGTCCTTATGTCTAGGGTTTGCATCCACCCGAGCATGCTCAACCCTATCAAACTACTAAGGTGCAAGAAAACCACCTACTAAACCATGCTAGGTCATACTTGTTCTCATTCCTCAACATTAGACCAAAAACATACATGCCATTATCACCAACTTAGATGCGAGGGGTTCATCAAACATACCTTAGACTTAAGGGGGCTTCCTTTTCCTTTAAACACGAGGAGTGACATACTCGGATCTATAGAAACTCAAATCTCGTTATGAGCATCAAGTACACCACTTCTCCACGTAGGCCTAGGAACCCTAGGTTCTCTTTTTAGATGTCCAGCTACATGCTCAACCTTTTAACCACGAACCAAGCATGTACAGGGTATGACATGCACTTCCTATTATCTTTCTACTCAAGCAACACCTCAGATTTGAGTCCTCCTCAAGGACATCTAACTAAGTAAAAGGCCTCACAACTTGCTACTAAACCTCTTCATGGTCTTTTTTTTGGTCCCAACCTCTTCATGGTCTTAAGGAACTCTTCTGCTTAACTCAGAAGGTAAACACCTATACCACAGGAACATAGGTACCAGAAGCCTCATCTTCTCTCTAGGGTTTGGTTCCTCTAAAGGCAACCAAGATATCATCAACCTCCAAGGATCAAGCGTGAGGCAACCACTATCATCCACTTAGGTCACATCATCCTCAACTCCCCACTACTCCTCATATCTCAGAGTCTAAGCTTCCAGCCTTCTTGCTTGGGTCCTTCTCTCTCTCTCTCTAGAGCTAACCCTATGAACAATGTTACTACTAGAGATCCCCTCTCCATGAAGGTGGATCAATCTCACAATCCCACCCCACATGGGTGAATCCTATGTTCAAACTTATGTTTGCTCAAGATTATCCATAGCCTGTTATGCTTATCTCATAAGCTATCCATCATACTCTCCTGGCCAGGGTTTTAACCTACTGCCCGCACTACTGACGTACTCTGGGTGCATGATAGCCATGATCATATAAGCCCATAGGGTTTCTATAGGTTCTTCACTAACCTCATCATTGAAGGAGCTATCCTTCATTCTAACATGCACGACCCTTTCCAGGGTTGGGTCGCCAAAGGTACTAGGTTATCCAACCTCACATGGCTCATATTGTCATGGGTATCCAAACCAAGTCCACCCACACACATGGTTGACCATGACATCTAACTCATCTTGCCATCTCTCTCTAACCACCACTTAGGGTTAGGGTTAGCATCATCCTCAGAGGATGTACCAGGTCTCTACCTCCAAGACTAACTTCCTCCACTCATCCTCCTGACAAGGAGGTCTAGCCTCAGGTCTCTCCTGAGGGCATGAAAACATATGTCATACGACCTAAGCATGTATGTATTCTTTAGTTTACAATTAAACTATTAATCTTATGTCCATGACATCTTATTTACATGCTTTTTATTAATTTGGTGGAGGATTCCTTAAACCTTATCAAGTTTACCTATACCTCAAGAGGGTAAGGAAAAGAGAGAAAACCATAATCCTTAAAATCCTTAATAGCATTTGAGTTAAGAAGGGATTAACAAGATGAGAGAGTCCTAAAGGTATCTTATTTCGAATCAGATCCTAAGACATTGGCCAGGCAGTCACACAAATCTGGGATTCCTTATATTCTGACTAGTGGTGCAGAGGAAAATATTGTCCGCCCCCGGACATGATCATTTTCTAGACACCTCTGTCTTTCGAAAAATCCTCTAATAACTCCCTCGTTTCTATGGAATTTGTAAAATTTAATAATTATTAAAGATTAAATGAGGTACCTATGCTCTGATACCAAATGTAATGACCCCACCTCCCGGTAACCCCCACTTAAGGGAGACCAAGAGGTCAGAGTTGTTATCCCAATAAACTGGATCGAAGGTTTGATAATTAATCAGTAATAATTATGAAATTCTACTAAACTATACTAAAATATGGAATAAAATAAAACTTTGCATACCTTTTTCAAAATCATGGATATCTAACTTATATCCACATATGGACTCTATACTAACTAATCCTCCTTGCACTTTATTTCTTAATTCACAATCTGCCACTTTACTATTTGTCCTTTTCAATTTCTACCTAAAACACTGACAAACAAAACGTCGGTCAGCATAAATGAATATGCTAGTATGTGGGGGAAACAATAATCGTACAATTAACTATAACAACATATTTCAATCAATTATGATTTACTAACAACTTTACATTTTAAGCATAACGTCTCAATCCATCCATACCCTAGCCTCTGCGTTGTCCCTGTAGTGGACGTGGATGCTACCTTCCTTATGGTAGATCCCCATTAAACCCCTCATGATCCTACCTAACAGGTGAATAAATTTCTAGGGTTGACTCACATGGCACTACCCATAGGTAGCCCACTCCTTAACACATGGTGTGCTAAAGAGTATCATGGAACTACATGTGGGTAGCCCAATTTCTAACTCATGATAACCTGATGCCCTACTTAACAAGTAGGCCCTGTACCATGTTACCCCTTTTCATCATTAGAAAATCCACAAAGGAGGACCAGGATCTGAGCTAGTCATGGATATATATTTATGGTGATAATCATAGTCACTTTATAGTTGCATAAAATAAAAGTCATCCAAGCAGTTATTTTTGGGCAATTGATAAAACATCTAGGAATCACCGTGAAACTAAAGTGAGTAACCATAAGTGTAACCACATACCTGTTTTATAGATCTTTGAGATAGAATCAACCAATCAATGCAAGAAATCCAATAGGCTAGCAAGCACACAAAGAGATCCTGAAATATGCATATAATTTCCTATCAATGATCATGCCATCAAGATCTATTCAACCTAGCTCGCTTCCTAGGGTTTCTAGTCCACTTTTAGAGTTTCCTTTGCAATTAGGGTTTCATTTCATTTTTACTATTTTAAACCCTAATTTTATACAATTATTCTTCAAACCCTAATTATCTCATCTACTCCTCAAGAAAGATATTAAGGCTACCTTTTAACAACATATAACCCTAATTTTGGATAAAAGGCATAATTAAAAGTCCTTTAAGTCTATTATGTCCCTTTTCATTAATGCTACCATTTTTATCCTTTTACTTCATGATAAGATCATTAGGCCCAATTATCATCTTTGGTTCCTTTCAAATGAACTCTATTTATAACTAATTCCACCTTTATTCCTTAGAAAACCGTAATTACTATATTAAGGGTATTTATCCACAATTAGGAACTTTTATACTCAAATTATCTTAGAACCATCATATCTCAACTTATTCATGAATTCAAAGAATTAAAGCCATTAAGAGTCACAATTACTAACATTAGGGTTTCAAGGCCCATTAAAGCTCATTTATGCATATGGAACCCTAAATTAATACAATTAGGTGCAAAGTTTAACATTTTTGTTCTTAATGTACCTCTTTATAATTATTAGGTTAATATCAACTTTAATCAACCATAAAACCCATCTAAATACATTAATCATCTCAAATTAGGGTTTCTTAATCATTAATGCATTAAAGTTGATAACTGCCATTACTTTTCGACTTGAAAGAGGAATTAGGTTCTAAAACTATTTTTATTAGATTCCTCGTATTTTTCTGAGCAACTTTCATACTTTATAAGCATCCATCCGAGCTACCAATAAAAAGATACAAATTTTGCAATAATTACTTACTTGTACCAATCAGAGGCTGACACGTCAGCCATTACATGCTACACGCCTCTACATAACCTGGCTGGGTTAGAAACATAATGAAATGGCAATTATACCCCTGTGCGGTTCCTTCATCCTGCAATGTCTGAAGGGGCAAACCCATCCAACGCCACCCGCCAATCTTCTTCCTCACGGAAACCCTCCGCTTCCACCGCAGTAGAGATTGGCGCAGCTCCAGCTCCCCTTCCCCGACCCCGGCGACCACCGCCTTCGGTCCCCCTGCGTACGCCACCCCCTTCTGTGCCCAACAACATCCCCAATCTACGACTAGGGTGGTGAAGTCAGACCTACAACTTGCGGCCGACCTGCAGACTTCTTACGGCGTCGTGCAGGGGTCAGAGCGGCGTCGTGCATGGCTAGGTTTCTCTCTGGTGTTGTGGGAGCATCGTACTTCCATCATCCCTCCTCCCACAACCCGTCATTTCTCCAGAGGTCGCACTTTTCCCTACTGTTAGTGCCAAGATGGATGCAAGGTTTAGAGAAGATGGGAGATACTTGAGACTCTCCTCCACTTGAGGCTATGGGTCTAGGCCTTTTATAGGGATAGATAGCACCGCCGTATTACGCCTATCTACAAGGAAAACACATTCCTCATCAACCATGATCACCAAACTTTCCTTGTTTGAGATATAACTTCTCCCTTTTAATTATTAAAAGATGTCCTTTTCTATTCATGATCCTTGGTTATTAAGGAATCCAAATTTTACCTCTTTTATGTTCCTTGTGCTTGGGTTTTAATCCATTGGCCACGAAATTCTACTTTCTTAAAGAAAATAATATCTCTTTTTGATATTATCAAAAAGTCATTAATGATGTATCACATTATCCTCTTATTTTGTATTATTTGCCTTTTCTCTGTCTTTTTCTCCATTGGGTCTCCTAGGATCCCAAGAAATCCTTATGTTTCAAAATTCTTTTTTAAGGATACTTATTATCCTTCTAGATGCATCTACATCCTTAATTTTTTATTATCTTACTTATTTCTTTATTAAGATATTCTTTTGCAAGGATTTCTCATTGTCTTTCATCTCCTTTTTCCTCTTTTCATATTTCTTTTATTAGAAATCATATGTAAATGAATTTTACTGAATTGAGGCCATTAGTGCCGCTTTCTAGATATTTCCAAATATTTCTCATAAATACTTTGCTTAATATCCATTATCATGTATCTTTTTTCCATTACTTGGACTTTCCTTCTTTTTTTATCCTTTATATCCATTATTGGATTAATATAATAATAGGAACCACGAAATTCCTAATGTAAGGGAGATTTGCAAAGAAATCCCTTCTTTGAAGCAAAGCGTACAATCTTTTCAATTAAGTCAAAATTCATAAAATCATTATATTTTAATTATGAAAACACATGCAAAATTGAGGTTGTAACATGATCTCTGTAACATACTAAATCTCAGAGTCTTTCCTACAATTTACCCACTTTTGAACTTTTCTTGGCCTTATAGTCCCTTTGGACCTTTTTCATAAATTTCCCTTGTTTTATATTCTTTTTGGACCCCTTGCGCAATTTGAGCACAATTCAATGTTTAAAATTACCTTTTTCCCCATTTATGATAATGAAGGGGTGTTTGCACAAATAACCCACACAATGTAATAATTGGGGTCTTAATATGCAAATGTACACATAAGAGAGCAAATAAGTAGATAATATAAATTTGGAGCTTTTTGGATAAATATATTAGCAATAATGTGTATTTAAGTTAATGTATGAGAACATTAACCTTAATTGTTTCTCTCTCCTCAAGATATGATTTTAATTCATAAAAAAATGTTATTTAATTGAGAACTTATTATTGAAATTTAATGTGCTTAATATCTCGAAATTTACTCACATGTTTCATAAAAAGAAGTCTTTTCATATAATTCATTCATTTTAATATATTAATATACACTTTAATGAGAAATATATTTGTTAAGGGCCATATTATGAGTAAAACAAGAATATAATTGCATAGGATTGTTCTAGACTTTAATATGAGCATTTGGTTAAAATTTGGTGGCTCTTGGAGTTGGTTTGACCCCTCAAAACTATTTAATATGCTTTTAATATAGTGTAAATTAAAATGATGAATAATAACCCACCTTCATACCTCACACTTAATATGGGCTAATAAAACTTGAAAATGCATGCTATTAGTGAGTGGAGGACTCTTGGACTCCAAATCCTGAATTTGGGAACCAAGGGTTTCTTATAAAAGCAACACATAATTATTAGCCCAAGCATTATATTAATATATGCTTTAATAATCAAAATAATTTTGTGGAGGCCAAAGGTTGGGTGAAACAAAAATCTAATTATATAGCATGAATCTAGACGTCATTAGCAACCTGGGGTTAAAATTTGAGGTCATTTGGAGTTCATTTGATCTTCCAAATGCATTAAACAAGTTTTTAATAAAGTGTGATATAAAACCAATCAATACATGAGTTATACACATCATTTAAGCCAATGTTGGGCTTAAATGTTTGTCACACAAGCAAGGGCCACGCAGGTCTACTGTGGACATAGATCCAACGGCTATTGTTTATCCCGATCACAATCCAAGGGCCAAGAGTTCATCTTCCACCTCCGACAGTTACACGTAGAACTGGCCTAGACTCCTCAACTTCGATCTCCTCATATACTCGATCATTTTGCAAGATTTCTTCTCCGTTTGCTTCGTCTCCTCCTCCCTGTTCATTTGAGCCATTACACATCCAGAGAGGTGCGACGTAGCCTAAACGCCAAGGAGCATCGGCCAAGGCTCTCTCACGGCCACCTCGTCTAGGCCAAAGGACACCTCCACACCTATAAATAACTCCCCACACTGTTGTGTCGGCCACCTAGCAACCTACCAATCCCCTCAATTTCATCCGAGATTGTATGTGTAGCCAGAGATGTGGAGTTTTTCCAGCTGTGCTTGTGGCACCTCTCCTCGGAGCTAGAGTGCTCGTGCGTCGAAATTTATTGGCTAGGTGAGTTCGTCTTTCGATTATCTTCGTTTTGAGTACCTGCACGACGATTTTGGTAGAGAAACGCAAAAACGCCCAAGTTCCCAAGATACACCTTGGCGCCATGGCTGTGCCCAAGCTTGAAGAAGCTGGGGTGGCTTTTTACCGTTTTGCCCCCGCGCGCCCTCTTTTCCGGATCCTCTCGCCAGGGGCAGTTTCGTCATCTGAAAGCTTGTTTTTTACCCATTTAGCAATTAATTGGTCAGTTTTGTTTAATTCATAGAAAATCGCTCGGTTATTGGAAAAATACAAATAAATACTCGTTGGAAAGATAAAATCCTGTAGAATCCGAATTTTCAAGTTTTGAACCCTTTTTTCCATTACAAATCTGTTAATTAATTCAAACACTAATTTAAATGTATAAAGTGGTATAAAATGATTATATTAGTGTTTTAACTCTGTTTTTGGTAAATAAATATGTTTTCTCGAGTAGAAACATATTAGGAATCGTTTGGCCATATTTCCAAACCCAAAATCCAAAGTTTTAATCCATGGTTTATAAATATGGACATTTTACACTTAAAGTACCTTTAAGTAACCTAATACATGTGTAATGTTTGCAACTAGGGATATATGGAATGGTGATACAATCAACTTGGTAAAGTTTATGTTAATGAATCAACTAAGGTATGTGAAGCCTATTTATCTATGTGACACCTATTTATGTATGTGACATTTATGATGAATGTGAAATCTATGTGGAATGTTTATGTGCTAATTACCTATCCTTCAGTTGGCCTCTTATCCAACCCTACAAACTTTATGTGCTAGCCTTGATATCCTCCTAAAATATGTTTTATTTGGCTCTTTACTTATTTGATGCTTTTGTTGCCATTATGACTCATCTATTTGAATTCTGTGAATCTTGTTATTGCCTATGTTGGCTCATCTTTTTGAAATACTTGGACAATGGTGTTGCCTATGACAGCCCATTTATTGAGCTTATTTCTTGGGTTTTATTCCCATGCTATGTTGTAAATCTTGTTATATTTCTCAATACTGCCAAGTGACTATTTAAGCATGATGTATTTTAGGCCAAATGACAATGTAGTGTACATGAGTACAAACCACCCATAGGGCACTGAGGTTTTAGTCCTCCTACCGGGCACTGGGGTTTTAGTCCCCCTGCCATTTTTTTTTGAGGTCAACTTCACCATTCTATTACTCTGAGCTCAAAGATGGCTCATTCCAGTTTGCTACAGATTGAGGAAAAGACGACGATAAGAAAAACGAGCTAGTGCTATTGACGGCTTCACGAGCTAGCAGATGTGCTAGTCCATTTGCCTGTCTTCTACAAAAAGAGAAACTAATCGACTGAAAAGAAGAACTTAAGCTATAAATATCTGCAAGAATGGTGCCTAGCAAATCCGGCCTTTTGACTTTCACTTTTATGTGTTGGATGATTGTATCAGAATCCGACTCCACCACATTTTTTTGTATTTCCTGTGCCTTGGACTGCTGGATGCCTTCCCGTACTGCCCATGCTTCGGCTATCTCGACGCTTTGGCTTGAAGGACGCCGGCTCTCAGCGACGTGCATCACTCGCCCAGCTTGGTCACGCCACACTAATCCAGTACCGTCGTGTCCCTGTACCTGTACAGCGGCATCACAATTGATTTTGATCGTGTCTGCCTCCGGCGCCACCCACGTTGTTATCCTCGTCGCTTGAGCTGCCGTCCTGCCCTCCGTGTGTGGCTTCTCCTCGTGGTATCCGACAATGAGAGCAAGGAGTTGTCGCTGGATAAGGAGGGGTGGCTTCGGCTGTTCCTTGGAGATGATGGAGTTCCGCCTGGTCCATATCATCCACATGGCTGCAATCATTACGTGGTTGACATCTTCACGCTGTTGGGAAATGAGTCTCTTGATTCCGCATCCCACGTCGATCTCCCCCACTTCTCGGATTTTTGCTTGCACCTCTGTCGCGCTTTCTTTCCAAAGCTCCCACGCCTGCGGGCATCTGAATAACATGTGTCTAATATCTTCTTTCTCCCTTCCACAAATGATGCACCTTCCGTCTGGATGACAATGTCGGTCATACAACCGGCCCAAGGTGCCTAGTGCCCCGGTCATACATCTCCAAAGAAAATGTGCTGCCTTTGGAACAAGGTTCTTCCTCCATATTAATCTCTATCCTTCTGCCTCCTGCTGGTTTCTTCGTGCTTCTATTGTAGTCGGGTCTTGGGATGCCATCCAGTAGGCCGATCTAACCGTGAACTCTCCTCTTCTATCCGGTTTCCAATAGATATTGTCCTCTCTCCTGTTAATGCCAAGCGGTATTGCCAAAATCTGCTGTGCTATTTCCGGGTTGAAAAGATTGGCTATGCTTTCATTGTCCCATGTGGTAGAGTCCTCCGTCATGAGTTGCTTCACCCATTGTGCATTGGTACTCGAGAAAGTATAGACACTTTCTATGCTTCCTTTTATTCCCGGTATCCATTGGTCTTTCCATATATTGATACATGCTCCATCTCCCACTCTCCACTGCATCCCTTCCAGTATGATGGCCTTCGCATTCCATATACTCCTCCATGTGAAACTTGGATCATATCCTCTTCTGGCGTTGAGTGATGTCCCCCTAGGAAAATATCTTGCTTTTAGCACACGGTGGACTAACGTATCCTCTCTATGAAAGAGCCTCCATATTTGCTTTGCAAGAAGCGCTTGGTTAAAAGTGTGTATGTTACGGAAACCCATCCCTCCTTGATTCTTGGGTTTGCACATATTATCCCAGCTGACCCATGACATCTTCCTCTCCCCATCTTTGGCTCCCCACCAAAATCTTGCTATAGTACTGTTTATAGAATCAAGAAGGTATCCCGGAAGCTGAAAAATACTCATGATGTACGATGGCATGGCTTGGACCACTGCTTTGATGAGGACTTCCTTCCCCGCTTTGGACAGCAATTTCTCCTTCCACCCTTGTAGCTTCTTCCATATCCGCTCATGTATGTATGAAAACACCTGCTTCTTTGACCTCCCAACAGCCGTAGGCAGCCCCAACTACTTTCCGTGCTTGTCTACTTCCTTGACCTGCAAGAGTTGTGTTATTTCTGCTCTCCTTTCCCGCTCCACCCCTTTGCTAAAAGCGACCTCAGTTTTTGATAGATTGATTTTCTGCCCGGATGCCTGCTCATATTGGCTGATAATCTCAGCTAACTTCAGACATTCTTCTTTAGTTGCTCTTGCAAAAAGGATGGAATCATCTGCACAGAAAAGGTGAGAAACCCGAGGGCCATGGCGGCTATCTCGGATTCCTTATATAATTTTTTGTTGTGCTGCCAAGGTTAGAGAGGTAGAAAAAGCTTCAGCACATAAAATGAAAAGGTATGGAGAAAGAGGGTCACCCTGGCGAAGTCCGCGGGAAGGTTGAATCTTTCTGGTTCTTTCCCCATTGATGGCAAACGAGTGAGTCACAGTTGACATACAGTCATAAACCTTCTTCCTCCATTTCTCCCCAAATCCCATTTTTCCCTGCACATAATCAACAAATTTCCATTCCACCCTGTCATAGGCCTTCGACATATCCAGCTTTAGAGCAATGTGACCCTTCTTAGTTTTGTTTCCCCTCTTCATGGTGTGGAACAGCTCATAAGCAATAAGAGCGTTGTCCGTAATGAGTCTCCCCGGAATAAAAGCACTTTGATTTTCAGTTATAATTCTGTCCATGAACGGCCGCATCCTACTAGCTATGACTTTGGAGGCTAACTTGTAGACCACATTACACAAACTGATGGGTCTAAACTCACCAATCTCCGTGGGATTTTGAGTTTTTGGGATTAACACCACCAACGTGCCATTGATTTCAGCAATACTCCTTTCCGACTTCCACCACCCTTTAATATAATTGGACACATCATTCCCTACTATGTGCCAGTACTTCTGGAAAAATAAAGCTTTCATACCATCCGGTCCCGGAGCTTTATTTGGATGCATATGTTTCAAAGCACTCAAGATTTCCTCAGTCGTGAAGTGTTTCTCAAGCTCTTTACTCTCAAACTGGCTGAGTTTGTTGTTGATGCCCCTCGTAGCCTCCTCCCATCCGCATGGGTCACTGGTTAGGAATAGATTTTGAAAGAAATTCAGCACTATACCTTCTATTTCTTCTTCCTCCTCTATCCACTCCCCATCTTCATTTTTTAGACCTTCAATTCTGTTCCTCTTCTTTCTTTGTGATGCTTTGTGATGGAAGTATGTAGTATTTTTGTCACCCGACCTCATCTCATTCACCCTTGCTCTAGCATGCCAGAACACCTCATCCCTCCTGTGCCATTCTTGAAGCTCTGTCGTTATGTGCGTGCACCTTTCTAAATTTGTCCTGTCTACCGGAAGATTTTGCAGTTTCTTGAGAACCTCTTCCAACTGTTTGATCTTTTTCCACCTTTCCCCGAATTTTCCAGCAGCCCATTCTTTCAATTTACTCTCACAGTATCCCAGCTTTCCTTGAAGATCAGAATTATGCCTTTCCTCCCAAACAGATTTTATAATGTGTTCACAAGCATTATCCTCCGCCCACATGGGTTCAAAGAAAAAGTACTGGTTGTTCCTTGCTTTTTTCCTTTTTCTATACTCAGTATTGATGATGATGGGTACATGATCAGACTCATATTTGGTGCAGTGAATCACTCTTGCCTGTGAAAACTTTACCATCCATTGTGCACATCCCAGTGCTCTATCCAGCCGTTCCCTAATCAAGGTTTCCGGCGTGAGACCTCTCTGCCAAGTGAAGATGCTACCACTGTATCCCAAATCTGTGAGATCACAGTCATCAACTACGTCCCTGAAGTCTTGGATGAACCTGAGAGGTTTAGGGGGCCCACCAATTTTTTCTGAGTTGGACAGGATCTCGTTGAAGTCTCCGAAGAAGATAGTAGGTAACGGTGAGATTCCTTTCTGTTCTCTCATTAATTCCCATGTCTTGTGCTTTTGTTGCCGTGCTGCCCATCCATAAATACCTACAGCTCTCCACCTGCTTTCACCACTCTGTTCATTTATGTCACAGCTACAATGTTGTTGTGAATAAGACGTTACAGTGAGGTCGACGTCCCTCCACCATAGCCCCATCCCCCCAGCTCTTCCTATACTAGAGATACAAACTCCTTGAGTGTAACCACATTTCCTCATAACCACTTCCAGATCAGCACTAGAGATCATAGTTTCCATCACAAAAACTATGTTCGGCCCCTCCCTCATGCACCTCGACTTGAGGGCAGTAACCATGTCAGGGCGGGCTAGACCCTGACAGTTCCAGCTTAAAATTTTCATTGCTCTTCGCGGGGCTGGCGCACTCCATCCTCCGCTACTTGGGTTTTGCACCCTCCTTCCTGCTGTCCTTCTAGGATCATGTTTCTTGCTTTTTACCCTATCTCTAACTTAGTGTCAACCATGTCCAATTCCATATCACAGTACTCGGATTGCCTTCCTCTTTTTCCTACGATTGTGCTCCATTCCACTGCATCTTCTGGTATACCCAATCGTTGTCCCCTAATAATCTTATAAACCCATGGGGGGTCTCTCTTCTTGTGCTGTACTGGCTTTGTTTTTCTCCCTGGTTTTCTTCGATTCTCCTTTTCTCTTTGTGCTCTTGTTTTCACCGCTGATGACATCTCCTTTTCTCTGTTCTGAGTTTCGTCTTCCCCCATTGATGTCTGTTGCCGTTGTCCCCCTGTTCCATTCCCTTCCTGTCATCCGATCCCTTCATCTGCTCCCTGGACGCGAGTCACCCCTGCGCGCCTTCCCCCTGCACCTATAGTTTCCACCTGCCTGGTCTGCGTCGGGCCTTGCTCTCTAGTTCGTCTGTCCTCATCCCTTCCAACTGTAGCAGCTATGTTTTGGGCGCTGCTTCCTTCTACTCCTCTCGGATCGATTATGGATATTCTTTCTGGGAAGAGCTCGCCTAGGCTGAATTCGTCTTCTTCACTGCCTTCTTCCTCGATCTGCTGCTGCGTTTGATCTTCTTGCAAACCGTCTTGTTCCTCTTCAATCTCAGAGCCTGCTCTTCCATCTCCATTGATGCTTGGACCTTTCTGTCCTCCCTGCTCGCTGCGTTTCTTCTTCTCGACTCCTTCCTTCGGCCTGTATTTGAATTCGATCTTCTTGCTGAACCTGCTATTCCCATACACCTCTTCCTGAAGAGACCGCCGTGGTTTCCTCAGCGACACCCTGAGCCATGCTCCCCACTGTTGCGTCTGCTCCTCCCCTTCCTCGCTTCCTTCACAGTCCTTAACGACATGGCCGAGCCGTCCACAACCATGGCAGAAATTGGCCAATCGTTCGTATTTCAGTTCAATCTCTATCACGTTACCTTTGCTTCCTCTCATCCACAAGAGTCTCCTCAGCGGCTTTGTGACGTCGAGGTTGATTCTCACCCTCGCTGACGTCTCCCACCCCAATTCGTCCAGATCTGTTGCCAGCACCTCGCCCACCCGGCTTGCTATTTCTTCAATGCTTCTCTTGTTCCGAAACCCTAGGGGTATTCCATAGAATCGAACCCAAAAAGGGCTGAGATTAATGGTAATATCCCCCAGCTTCTTGTCTTTCTCAATGTTCTTAAACAGCAGTAGTTTGTTATCGAAGTTCCACGGGGATCCTTCTTTGACCTTCTGCTTATCACGCCAATCAAAGAACTGGATGATAAACCATCCTCCTTCGACCTGCTTGAAGACCACCTTCTCGTGGAGACCCCATGATTGCGTGAAGGTCCTCTTCATAGCCCAGAAGTTCATCGGCCTGTCCGATAGTATCCGCACAACCAGCGCCAGCCTCAGATGGTTTTGATCTCCGTCATCGTCTGTCGCCGCAATCTCGATTAGGTCTTCTTCTTCCGCTGTCAACTGTAGCTGTGCACACCTCTCCACCAGATCATCTGCCATCGCCGGTAGAGAACCAGAAGAGTCAACCGCCCTTGGACCTACAAGAGAATAACCCACGAAGGTGGAGGAGGGACTCCCACGCTGCAAACCCTAATCGCCAGAGCGACGGGAGAGACGCGGGGAGAGTCCAAAAAAAAATCAGTCCCCCTGCCATTTTATATATTAGGAACTGGGGTTTTAGTCCCCCTGCCACTTTTTAGGCACTGGGGTTTTAGTCCCCCCGCCACTGGCGAGGTCCGGTAGGTGCCTCACCCTACATTGAGATGACTTTGTGTCTTAATATATTCATTCTATGTGATTGTTATTGTGGTGATTGATTATGGCAGTTTTCTCCCTCTTATTCATATACTGGTCTCATTTCTTTTGAAATCTCTTATTGTAGAGAATCTTTTATATTGCAATGCTTTAATTGTCCTATTTCTCTTGAATAACACATACCTTTATCTTTCTCTTGTTGGATGACCCAAACCATCCAGGCTAGGATCAGAGTGTGCATGGAAGCTTGGTGAACCTAAGGCTAAGGATAGAACAAGAAGAAAAAGGAACATATAGCTTGCATGATCATAGTTGCTTTTATATATTATGTTGTTTTGTTTGGAGACAATATTGGCTTAGTCTAAGTCTTCCTCTACCTAGATCCTATGTTTTGTATAAAGTTGTACTTCCTTTATGGAAATTTTTGTAATGTACTCTTTATACACTTTGAATATAGTCAAGTTTATTTCTTCCGCTGCCACACCAATGGTGTATTTGTTAATCATGCTTTATAGTAGAGACTATGTCTTTAAAATCTCACTTCACTAATAAGAAGTTTGGAGCTTCATTGAGGAAGCATCGAGTGAAACACAAAGTAGGAACCCCATATCATACACAAACCCAAGGTCAGGTTGAGGTGTCTAATATAGAGATCAAGAAGATCTTGGAAAATAAAGTCTGAACAAATAGGTTTGATTGGAGCATGCAACTAAATGATGCTTTTTGGCCATATAGGACAACCTATGAAACACCTATAGGAACAACTCCATTTACTTTGGTCTATGGGAGAGCATGTCATTTACCTATGGAACTAGAACACAAAGCCAAGTGGGCTTTGAGGAAGTTGAATTACATATTTTGATGATGTAGGAAAAAAGCACAAGTTGGAGCTCAATGAATTTGATGAGCTCATGATATTTCCATATGGATGGTCAAGGATATGTAAGGACAAAACCAAAAAGATCCATGACTATCATATCTTGCATAGGGAGTTCACTCTAGGACAAAATGTGCTTCTACTCAATTCTAGGATGAAATTTCACCCCGAGAAACTAAGATCTGGATGGAGTGGGCCATTTTGTAGTGGTCAAGGCATTCCCTCATGGATCACTAAAGATTACTAATGGGGAGATCCATTTCTGGTGAATAGGTAGAGGATGAAATACTACTTTGGGGGAGAGTTGACACATGAGGGAGAGGAGTTGAAGCTCCTTGAGCTTCATTGTTGAGCCTATGACATAAAAGGTAACCCAATTTTTCGTTATCATATTTTGCTTTTTTTCTATTACATTCATTTTAGGATCTTTAACTATTCTAAGTTGCATTTTTATTTGTAGATATAAAAAAGGTACCTTGATTGTTTTGTTTGGTGTGTAGGAAAAATGTCAATAGGAAAATTTCAAGAAAGACTCGGTACCACCGACAAGGCATTCGGTAGCACCAAAATGTGCAAACTCAAATAGGGTAGAGATTTATTAACTTGGTACCACCGATTGTTTTCAACAGGTATGACCAAAAATCAAATCATTACCACCGAAACAACCATCGCTGGCATCGAGTCCCTATAAAGAGAGAACAAATTTAATATGCAGGCTCAGTACCATTGACACCATATCGTTGGAACCAAGACTTGCATGACACTCTAGGTTTAGGATATTGCGGAGCCATTTGAGAGTACCTATAGAATAAAAGACTCGGTACCATGAACACCTTTTAACAAGGGCAGCCGAATAGAAAATTAGTACCAGCAACGTACAAGTCGGTGGTACTAATATAATAAAACATAGAATCCATGGATGGGAAAATCAATGGACCAGATCATCTCCATCCAACATTTGGTGGTACCGATTTGACAATTCCTTTTAGATGTCAGTTCCACCAACACAATTTGGTACTACTAACATGGCACGATCTGTGTGTCATGACATTGACGAACAAGAGTTGTCGATATCAATGATTGATATCAATTTCACATGGACTGTGGGGGATGAGTCAGTTCCACCGACATCCCATCACTGGTACCAACCTATAAAAGGAAGGGTGTGGGTTGTTCTTCAAATACACCCACACTACCTCCCTTGCAAGTAGAGAAGTACTAGATCTTCCAGGTGATTAGAGTCTTCCTAGAGATCTTTCCCCCCATCTTTTTCTTGTCCTAGATTGATGGCGAAAAGGAAGACAACTTTAACAACGACATGAGCCAACATGATGGTGTGCAAGCAGGCATGCATGTCTCATTTCAATGAAGACCATAGAAAGATCTATGTCACCCTAATGAAGAGGTAGATGATACCCACATGGTACAATGATCATGCCTTCCTTGACACAGCTTGCTACACCGAGAGTCTCCAGTAGGTATGTGCTAGATAGGGCATGTCGGGTGGTCACCCCTTCTTTGGTGATTGGCCCACCTACCAGGATATCTATTGTGAGTTACTGGCATCCTTGGAAGGCTAGCTACACTTTTGTCTCTTAAACATCGCCCACTAGTTCACTTTGGCAGAATTCAATGCCATCTATGGGTGGACAGTTGGGGATGTGCACTACACAATTGACAACTTGAACTACTTAGGGGTGTGGAGGCTCTTCACAGACTTTGCCACATGGATTCATGATCAACTGGCACAAGAACTCTGTCATGGGCATGGAGCACTGAGAACACCCAAATTTAAGTGTATTTACTAAGCATTTATCTATGGTTTTGTGTCACTATAGCCTTAATTTACCCAAAATAACCCATGTTTCTTATCTTCTAGTAATTTATGTCCTTTCTTAAATAAAGATTTCTCAACTAGCCAATTTTGGGACTTGCAGACACTGAACCTAAAAATACATCTATTCTCCATGATTTCTCCCTAAATCCATATGTTTTTGTAACAACTAAGTCTACACCGCGACCACGGTACTCACGCTCACCCCGACTGTGACCAAAATATTAGACTCCCCACTATGACCGTGGTCTGGATATACACCTCGACCACAATCCAAGCCACCGCCACCACTGATGAACTAACCGCGATCGAGGTTCATCTTCCTAGACCGCGATCACGGCCAAGAAGAAGTAACCTCAACTGCGATAGAGGTACATCCTCCTGGACCACGACCGCGGTATCTACAGCGACCACGACTGCAACCGTGACCTCAACTGTGATCGCAGTACATCTTCCACGACCGTGACAACGACCGAGCAAGACCGCGGTCTGGATCTATACCTTGACCATTTCTCCTATAAATGCACACCCCCCACAACCTTGAGAGGGGTTCCACACCATAGGGAGTTCCATATGCCTGTTCAGATTTGGGGAGTTTTCCAGCTATTGGTTCTGACCCAGTGAGGTTCCCAGAGCCCCATGGGAGAGTTTGGAGGTCTAAGAAGGCTGAAGTGCTCATTCTATACCCGTCGCTTCAACGTGCTTCCATGCCCCACCATCTTCCACCTCTAGTCTTAGATCTCCAAAGGTGGAAGTTGAGGAGAGAGAAGATTGAGGTCCATCTTCTTCGAGAGAAGGAGAACACCCACACCATCATCTTCCACACCCATCCACCAACTAAACTGCTTTTCAGGGTGAATCTAGAGAGAAAGGAGGTTGAGGAATCCATACGATCAAGGAAGACTACTCAAGGATGAGATCTGGCCTATACGGAGGCTAGGGAGCGAGAGCCACCTCTCCTCTATGGGCTAAATCTCTTCTTCTTCTTCTCCTTCCTTCTTCAGTTCTCCTTGGTTTATGTACAAACAATGTTCTTTCATCTTTGTTTGGTGCCAACTATGCTTGTCCATGGCTAGTTGAGCTCCTTCTTCGCTATGTAGCCCGTTTTGGGAATGTTTAAGTACTTTTGCCTTAAGCAAGTAGATTTAATCCAGATCTAGTATGTTTTTTGTTCTATCTTCTGTTTGTGGTTATGATTGCTAGTTTGGTTGATCTCTTTATTGCTTGAACTGCTATTTCTGCCTATATTGAGAGATTCGTTGTAGAGATAGACAACAGAAGATAGTTTGAATCAAAATCTGAAAGGAGGATTGTCTAAGGTCGTCGGTTCCTAGCATCCAAGAATATTCTAGACCTCAGAGGGTATCTAGAATATTCTAGGATGTTGGTTTGTCATCCTCGAGAGAGGTTTCAAACCACATATGGGTTTTAGTCACACTACGCGAGAGTGAGTGGTATTACCCCATAGGAACAAATACCACGGTGTGTGCTATGTTTGAATGTAGGTTGCTTGTTGAGGTGTTCGAGGGTTGTCTACGCCCGAGAATGGGTGCATAGACTACCCAACTTGTGGTTACATAGCCAGGAACTCCATCTCTTTGATTAGTAGAATCCCGTAGACTCTATTTTATTTTCCTTTCTTTGTTTTAGTTTTATTTTGTGACAACCCGCTAGACTAGTTGTAGCTACTTAATTTCTCGACTATCATCTCGTCTTATCTAACTCAAGAAAAAAATCTCAAGCATCATAAACGTCACCACATCCCTGTGTTCAACCTCGTATATCTACTTAAACCCCGTAATAAATGTTGCAGGGGTCCTTGAATGTTTCGGGTAATAAATTTAAAAGTTCAATTTCTTCTAAATCTACCTCCCTTTTTACGAAGCGCGATTCAGGCCAATCAACTTTTTGTCACCATTTTCGGGGACATGGTCTTCCACATTTTCATCCATGGATCTTGCTTCAGTAAGATAGGTTATATTGTCCACTTGTCCTCCCAAATTTTTCCACAGTTCTGACTACAGGAAAATAATTGAAGGTCGTGATCTACAACTAGTCGAGTTATACTCACCTCTACCGTCATTGTATGTTGAAATTCCAACAAAGGAGACTTCCAGTCAGACCTCTACTTCCATGCTATTAGGGGATCAAGAACTGATTAAGGCATTGGAGTTAGCTGGAGAAAGTGTCAACACACTCTACTCCTTAACTCCTCATCTCTAAGAAAATGTTGTTATGCTCCAAAAACTATTAGATAAGCAGGAGCATCAACTCCAAATAGCAACAGAGATTGCAGACCGCGGTAGAAGTATACTTCAAACTATTGAACAAGGATTCATTCAGAAACATCAGTTTCATACAGCGGATTCCAATCAGATGTGTATGGAAGAATTGATGGGTCTCAAAAGCATTGTTGCTCAAGTACAACATCTTCATGATAAATATGTTGAACAAGGCAGGAGACTCCAAGAGCTCATCAATTTGGTTACCAAGTAGTTGCAAGTGCCATCACCTTACATTGAAGACGTTAGTCATCAAGACCATTCCATTGGGTCTAAAGCGGAGTATGCCTCACCATCCGATTCAGACCATCAATTGGATTTATCAGGATTTTTCTATGAAGACCAACCTACCTGGGAAAGCCCTTCATTCTACCCAGATGATCCAGCTGATCAACCAATGGAAAATACAAGCCAAGCGCATGAATGGTTTTATGATGATGACGATGAAGACTTTTGTCCTCACTATAATAACCAATCAACCTCACTGCCAGAAGGTTGGTTTGAGGAACCTGAGTCAGACATTGACCCAGACCATAGTGATAGCTCTCACATTGAGACTTGTCACTTAGCCTTGAGAAGTACGCCAATTGACGTGTATTTTACTACGCACTTAAACGCAAGTATACGCGTCGAGTAATATAGGCCTTGTGAGGCCCGAGTCGAACTCAGGGATACGTGAATTATTGGAGACTTCTACTAACTAATCGCAATCAGCTAGACCGATTAACAAAGTAGGGTTTTGTTGTTCAAATTAAAAGAAAATAAAAATCAAACAAAGAAAACAATCGATTAAAGGTTAATTTAATCAATTAAAAGGGATATCTTTAGGATGGCGGTTTCACCGCGGGTCAACATTGTATTAGATTTCATATAATTCCTCACACTTCTCTCTCTATCCGGGTAGTGGCCTGAAATGAGAATTACCCACTGTCGTGGTGTAATCCACTACTTAGATTTAGGTTGATTCCATCATCATAGTAATCATTCCCCTAAACTAAGCGCATTAAGATCGGTCCCTCAGTTCCCACCATTAATTTTACAACTCCTTTGTCAAGGGTTTTATTAATTAATGTAGAATTCGTCTCTTTTCAACCGTTAATCCTTCTGTCGAAGTGATTAAGGGTGTTAAATTATTATTATGGTGATCAAGCATAACAATAGCAATAGAGAAAATGAATTTATACCACGGATATGAGAGAAAAAATATGAATTATCAATATAAAATCATCATACAATGTATCCCCGGGCTACTCCCGGTCCTAAAGATTGAGGGTTTTAGCCTCTCATGTTCATCTCACACGAGTACATGGTAGAAATTGGGGAATTCATAAGAAAACGTGAAATAAATGGGAAAACCCCTGAACGGAGAAGAACCGGTGGATCCTTGGCGTAGAACACAAGCTTTCCCCGCCTGTCGGTGGTGGAAATTGTCTTCGGCAGCGTCCGAATCACCCGGGATGAGCTTCTCGGCCTCCGTTCTCCTTTCTCTCCTCCTCGGCACTCGTGCAAAACCAAAAACGAGATTCTCCCCTCTCTGGGCGGCCGTCATTAGGTATAAGTCCCTAATTAGTTCGTCAAATAACAACAGCCGTCCGATCGAGATCAAAACAGATCCAACGCATATCTGCCGGCGTCGATACCATCGACGCGGGTCGATGGTATCGACCCAGCGGATTAGCGGCAGCTTTCCTTTCTTTTATTCTGAGCGCCTGTGGTGATCTCGATACCATCGACTTGCGTGTCGATGGTATCGACTCCTTTAGCGTCGGTTGTTGTCGTTTGGTGACGTTGTAGCTCCCCTTGTGTCGATGGCATCGACTTACGTCGATGGTATCGACTGCATCCTCGCCAGCAACTTTAAGTGATCTCGATGCCATCGACTTAGGTGTCGATGGTATCGACTCTGTATTGCTCTTCTCGGCTGACAACCTGTGGCTTGGTCGATGGTATCGACTTCCGTCGATGGTATCGACGGAAGCAGATACTTGTTTTTCCTGAAATTTCACAACAAGCCCAAGTAAATCCACACAATTTATAATAAGATGATAAATAATGCTCAAAATAGTAAAACAAAGGGGATTTGATATAAAATGATGGCAAAGACCAAATAAAGTGAATTATGCAATAATATCCAAGAAAATGAGTAATTAAGGCACAAAACACATATGAAATAGGTCTCTAAATGCGACTCAAAATCATCGCATCAAACTCCCCTAAGCTTAAACATTGCTCGCCCTCGAGCAACTAATCCTTAGAATAGAATTGCAGATGTCAACTAACAATCAATACATCACCCCACATCCCACATGACTCCCACTGGACATTCTCAAACCGGCCTTTCCTAATCACAGAACAGTAATTACCCTACAGGCGAAAATAATCATCAATAAAAGAAATTATCCTTCAAACCGATGAACACTATCACATAAGGCAGTTAACATAATAAAATTTTCCGATTCAGCATTAGTGCATCTTGTGATCGCCTACACTACGTTGCTCGCCCTAACTACCATCTACATGGAAGCAGTTCTCCTGATAAACATGAGTGAGGAGAAAATCACGGTGGCCTACCAATCCGAGCAACGGGTGGATGAAATGGGTGGTTCATGGAAGAATTTGGAAGTATTGCACAGTTTCAAAATGCATACAACAAAATGTCCTAAATGATGCAAATGCACATTGAAAATGCCCTAATGCTTAAAATTGGGTGGAATGATGCATGCACTAACCTTCCACCCCACAATGAGATGGAAATCTAATTAAGCCATATCATGTACTCAATTTCCCTGGTATGCAAGTGATATCATGTTCCTTTCTCCCTCTTATTCCATTTCCTTCTAAATTCTCTTTTTTTTTCTTTTTTTTTTCTTTCAAATTTTCAGATTTTTTTTTCCTTTTCCTCTTAGCCCACATATCCATAATTGCTTAGAGATACATGTGTTAGGCTATTTTCTTCATGATTGGAAATCTTTTACTATTGTGAGGGTATGGGACAATTTAGATCACTTTGTAAGACAACCTGAGGTACATGGTGTACTTATGCGTGAAAATCATGAAAGTTATGAGTGCAACTACATGACATGCACCTAAAGGTAATGTGCATGAATCACTATACATTTTTTTTTCTCGTTTTATGCAAAAGTATGAAAATAACAATGCAAATCCTATCTACATGATATGCACACAAAAGAAATTGAAACTGCACTTTACTTCCAATTCTTGGGTGGATTATAGAAAATGGGGTGGAATGATCACAAGATTAAGTGACTGAACCTTAGAAGAAAATTATGTGTCCCTCCTTACTGACATGTGTAGTAGTTTAAAGGGTTCTTTCTCTTACATCTGATTAAGGTCTCATTACCATTTGATTAGGTTAGGCTCAAACAACCGTTACTATCCACTTTTCATGAGTCAATGGGGGTGTGGGTGTGACATATTGCTTCAACGTTGACATAATCAATCATTTTCATAGGGCAAGTTCCCCAAGGACAACCAAGTTAAGCTATCCAAAAGACACAGAAATTTTTAAATTCCCTTAATTTCCCCATTAAAACAGCAAGATGACAATTTTTAAGACATCCACGATTACACTAGATAGATGTGGATCCTAAACAAACTAAAATTGCAAGAACAAATAACAAAGAAAAAACTAAAAACAACTAAAGAAAAGATAAAAGATAGAGTTGTTCCAGCCACCCCCCTAAGCTTGAATCCGACTATGGCCTCATAGTCAAAAACTAACTTAAGGGTGGAACAGTGATACCAGATCAGTCCGATGGTGGTGGAGGTGGGTCGTGGGATCCGGATTTGCTCGGGATGATGTGACTGCATTTTTCCAATAACCCCATCTTGAATAACTGACACCGACACTGCTGTGTGCCCGTCGATACCATCGACAGAAGTCGATGGTATCGACTCGCTGATTAGGGCAACTGCCTCGCGAGTCCGGCCGCCGCCTTTTTCATTTGAACATGTCGATACCATCGACGTACACGTCGATGGTATCGACTTCACTGAGTCGATTTCTTCTGAAAATCTCCAGAGATCTCGATGGTATCGACTGGCATGTCGATACCATCGACCTTTATTGTGCAACTTGCCTGTAGGTATGTCGATACCATCGACGGGACCGTCGATAGTATCGACTCAGTGCGATTTTTGCAGCTGTCAATCCTGAACCCATGTCGATACCATCGACCAGTGTGTCGATGGTATCGACCCTGCCTGTGCCTGCACATCGAACAAACGGATCAAGGTATCTTCTTTACACTAAAATTCAAACAAAATAAAAGCAATCTATGACTAAAATTAAACTATCCTAGTGTACCGATGGTTGGGTTGCCTCCCAACAAGCGCCCTTGTTTAACGTCTTAGGCTAGACGGTGTGACAATCATCATCTTTTCACCTTGGGAACTGGGCTTAGAGGATCATTCGGTAATTTGAATTCAACACAATCTCCTCCAATGCCCAAAGACAGAGTACCTCTCCCTATGGCAGTCACGACATCTGCCGTTACTTGAAACGGTCTTCCTAGAAGAATTTCACAGCTTTGGAGTGGTGGCATATCCATGACAACAAAATCCACCGGAAATATGAATCTATCCACTTTGACGAGAACATCTTCACATACTCCATAGGGTCTCACGGTAGACCCATCTGCCAATTCAATTGTTGCAGCCAACTTCTTTATCTCTTTTAATCCTAGCTTTTGAAATGTAGCCAAAGGCATGAGATTTATACTAGCGCCGGAATCACATTGCGCTTTAGAAACATGTTGACCACCTATTGAGCACGGTATGTAAAAACCTCCTGGGTCCTTTCTCTTCTTTGGTGCACTCCCGTGAATCATAGAGCTCACTGTCTCATTCATCCAATAAATTTCATCGTCTTTTATCCGCCTCTTCTTATTAATGATTTCCTTGATGAACCTCCCATAGGCGGGTACTTTCTCGATCATCTCCACTAATGGGATATTGATGTGGAGTTTTCGGAATATCTCCAGGAATTTTTTAAAGTGACGATGCTCTTTCTTTGACTTCGGATTTACCGGATTTGACACATCTTCTGCCTCAACACGCCTATGAGGTGGCACATAAGAGCTTTTCAGGGGTACCTCCCCTAAGCTTGCTCCAATCATTCCCTCGGACGTGGGCTTTGGCGAGACATCATCAATAGTAGCAGCTTGTTGTGGTTCCTCTCTCGCCTCAGATGTCTCCACATGTGCACAAACAACCTGCACCTGCTCCTCTTGCCTAGATGGAGATACCATACTCACAACTCTCTCTGATTTTCTGAAGAAATGGTTTCCGCCCGGCAATCTATAGTAAGTGCGTGGATACGGTATCGTCGGTGTTGCATTCACATTGAAAGTCATTTTTCTTTCTTCTACAGCTTCTCGCACCTGAGATTCCTCATTTCTTACCACCGACATGTACTTAACCTGATGATGTGCTTGGGCCACGTTCGCATTCTCCGCTGGTTTCTGTTGATTGGCGTGCTTGATGGCCGCCAATTCATTTGAAATCTGTGCCACGGTGGTCTCTAATGCCCGCATTTGTGCTCCATGGCTTTGCAGCGTCTGCCCAAACTTGGCTAGAATATCACCTTGAGATTGCAATTGTTTTCCAAACATGGCCATCATCTCTTGGTTTTGCTGGACCATTTGAGTTAGTAATTTAGTGTTCTTGTCCTCGGTTCTTTGCTGTGGTTTGGCATCTGGATCCTACAGAAAATTATTCGGATCCTTCCAGGAAAACTTTTTATCCTTTCTCCATGCATAGTCATTGTTTCTATAGCCCTGTTGTTGCATGAACTTCACTTGGGCTTCCTCATCCTCAGATGTATCTTCCTTAGCTAGCAGCTTCTTGGCTAGAAGATCTAGCTTGTCATTCATCTCCCTAACTGTTCTGGATTCGCCGGCAGCCTTGACATGTTCCACTGCACCTCTATCACCCCATGACTGTTTCCTAGCCATGTTCTTCAGTATTTCCCAGCATCTTGTATTAGTGTTATTTAAGAAAAATCCAGAACCGGCCGAGTCCAAATTGCTTCTATCATGCTCGGAGAGAGCAAAGTAGAAGATCTTCACTTGGGTTTCCTTGTCCAATCCATGATGTGGACATCTCCTCAACATGACCTGGAATCGCTCCCAAGTCTCAGAATAAGTTTCACCCGCCTGTTGGGTGAAATTGTGGATCTTCCAGATCATATCATTGGTCTTCTCAGGAGGGAAGAACCTCTCGAAGAAAACCTCCACCATGTGATCCCATGATTCAACAAACTCGTCGTCGAGGTTATGAAGCCACTCTCTTTCTACTCCAGCCAAGGAACTTGGGAATAACTTGAGATACAACGCATCTTGCGGAAATCGATCTATCTTCACCATATCGTAGTTCTCCACGAACTGGCTGATGTGGGCCACTGGATCTTCATTTTTTAATCCGTGAAATGCGTTTGATTTAACCAGGTTAATCAGTGCTGGATCGATCTTGTATGTCGGTATGTTGATCGCCTGCTTCTTTATGGGCCCCTTTGATGCTGAGGAAGAAGACGCCTTGATCTTCTCCCATATTGTCTGTGTTTCAGCCATTTCTTCTGCTTGTTCTTGCTCTGATTCAGAATTTATATCACTTTGGTACTCCTGCTCATAGTAGTCCTCGTCCTCTGGTCCCGGATGTGGGATCTCAGGTGTGCGATTCGCGTAGTCGGTACTACGCGTATGCACCATACAAAGTACCTAAAAAAAATGGAAATAGGGGTTCAGTACAATGCTTTGAACGAGTCAACACAATTATAGAGAAATAAAGGAATTTTTTTGAAATTGTTTTAAAATAAATAAAAAAAATGTGGTCTAGAATGGCCGCTCTTAGCACTCAAAGTGCCAATAATTCGCCGTATCCCCGGCAACGGCGACAAAAACTTGACGTGTATTTTACTACGCGCTTAAACGCAAGTATACGCGTCGAGTAATATAGGCCTTGTGAGTCCCGAGTCGAACTCAGGGATACGTGAATTATTGGAGACTTCTACTAACTAATCGCAATCAGCTAGACCGATTAACAAAGTAGGGTTTTGTTGTTCAAATTAAAAGAAAATAAAAATCAAACAAAGAAAACAATCGATTAAAGGTTAATTTAATCAATTAAAAGGGATATCTTTAGGATGGCGGTTTCACCGCGGGTCAACATTGTATTAGATTTCATATAATTCCTCACACTTCTCTCTCTATCCGGGTAGTGGCCTGAAATGAGAATTACCCACTCTCGTGGTGTAATCCACTACTTAGATTTAGGTTGATTCCATCGTCATAGTAATCATTCCCCTAAACTAAGCGCATTAAGATCGGTCCCTCAGTTCCCACCATTAATTTTACAACTCCTTTGTCAAGGGTTTTATTAATTAATGTAGAATTCGTCTCTTTTCAACCGTTAATCCTTCTATCGAAGTGATTAAGGGTGTTAAATTATTATTATGGTGATCAAGCATAACAATAGCAATAGAGAAAACGAATTTATACCACGGATATGAGAGAAAAAATATGAATTATCAATATAAAATCATCATACAATGTATCCCCGGGCTACTCCCGGTCCTAAAGATTGAGGGTTTTAGCCTCTCATGTTCATCTCACACGAGTACATGGTAGAAATTGGGGAATTCATAAGAAAACGTGAAATAAATGGGAAAACCCCTGAACGGAGAAGAACCGGTGGATCCTTGGCGTAGAACACAAGCTTTCCCCGCCTGTCGGTGGTGGAAATTGTCTTCGGCAGCGTCCGAATCACCCGGGATGAGCTTCTCGGCCTCCGTTCTCCTTTCTCTCCTCCTCGGCACTTGTGCAAAACCAAAAACGAGATTCTCCCCTCTCTGGGCGGCCGTCATTAGGTATAAGTCCCTAATTAGGTCGTCAAATAACAACAGCCGTCCGATCGAGATCAAAACAGATCCAACGCATATCTGTCGGCGTCGATACCATCGACGCGGGTCGATGGTATCGACCCAGCGGATTAGTGGCAGCTTTCCTTTCTTTTATTCTGAGCGCCTGTGGTGATCTCGATACCATCGACTTGCGTGTCGATGGTATCGACTCCTTTAACGTCGGTTGTTGTCGTTTGGTGACGCTGTAGCTCCCCTTGTGTCGATGGCATCGACTTACGTCGATGGTATCGACTGCATCCTCGCCAGCAACCTTAAGTGATCTTGATGCCATCGACTTAGGTGTCGATGGTATCGACTCTGTATTGCTCTTCTCGGCTGACAACCTGTGGCTTGGTCGATGGTATCGACTTCCGTCGATGGTATCGACGAAAGCAAATACTTGTTTTTCCTGAAATTTCACAACAAGCCCAAGTAAATCCACACAATTTATAATAAGATGATAAATAATGCTCAAAATAGTAAAACAAAGGGGATTTGATATAAAATGATGGCAAAGACCAAATAAAGTGAATTATGCAATAATATCCAAGAAAATGAGTAATTAAGGCACAAAACACATATGAAATAGGTCTCTAAATGCGACTCAAAATCATCGCATCACCAATCATGGTTTGGAACAATTTGTTCGATGATGACGGCAAGGACAATTGTTCAATTTAGAGAAGTGAATATATTGATGACAACGAGTTGGAGGAGCACAAGCTGACATTTACCACCATTCCCTTAAAAAGCTTGGTGGACATCGATGGTGCAGGATGAACAATCCACCACAACATGGCTACTGAGCATGAAGATACCCTAGACCCCATAAATTGTGACAAGCTTGGGGTGGTAGAACTACAATTAAATTCACTCGGGGATACTTACTTCTCAGAAAATGATTGGATGACTCAAACTATACATGAAGACTTATCTGAGCATCCAAACTCAAGTTCTGAGGTGGAAAGAGAGGTGAGGGGCCTTATAGAAAACTATCAACCTCTCTCCTCGATCTCATCATGCGTCGATACCCAAGGGCCTTCTTGTTCATGTCCTTGCCTTGAAGGCGCCCTTAAAGATGAAATGTTGAAGGATTCATCCCTGTGCAGTTCAATTGAACATGAATATAGGGATGGCTTCTCCAGGTGGCCAGATTTTAGCCCTCTCCTCTAGAGTCAAAGTGGGAAATCTTCCCTCATGCCCTACCACTACACCTTGGGTACAAGCATCGAGATGTAGGTAAGTGGAACCCAAAAATTTAGGATTTGGGATCCTAGTGTGGGAATTGTAGGGCAGCCACCCCCTATTTCCTACACAATTTTTCTTTAAATATTTACTTTACTTTTCACATAAAAATAAAGCCAATTTGATTTTATCTTTCACTAACTTCCTGCAATATTGTTCATTTTGCATCATCTAGTTTTCCTCTTATTTTCCTTTCATTTATAGCTTCACACCCGAACAACTGCTTTTGCTATGTTTCTCTATCATCCTTCTTCGATTGTGACATCTTGATTTTCACTTTGTGTTTTGACATCTATAGACTCCTCCTTCCTGCATGGTATTGCTGGAACCGCGACTGCGGCCTGGCAACAAGACAGCGACTGCGGCTTGTTGAGTAAGAACTGCGACTGTGGCTTCAAAGCCAAGAACTGTAACCACGGTCCTACATGAGTGAGATCGTGACCGTGATTACACAAGCCCTAGATGAGTTTTGTTGTACTGGTCTGACCAACATGTCAGTTTGTCTCTGCATTTTTGACCAACTGTTGCTTTTTTGACCGAGCTTTTTTTCCTTTACCGGTTTTATCGACATTTTGTCCACTGCTTCAAGCATTTCACGCGAAGGTGGGGCCTGATGTTGGTCTATAAATACCTCTACACTCGAGGGTTCGCCCCCCTTTGCCTAAACCATTGGGTTCCCTCCTCCGCATTGCTTTCCGCCTATTTTTCCTACTTCTCCTTGCTCCCATTATAGGACGACAAGGAAGGAGCACGTGGGTCAGCACCAACAGCTGCGACTGTGACCGCAGTCGGTAGGTAGTGGACATGTAGCTCGCTAGCCATCCACCCCAGGCAGCACCAAACTCAGAGGTCCTGACGCGGTCTCTTCGTAACAAGTGGGTCTGCCTTGGTGAGAAATATTGCGGTCTTCATGGTCACGGTTCTGAAGGTTGAAGTCACCTTGTGCACCCGGTCACAGTGTCCTACATTTGCGGGGTGGGTTTTCAGGTCTGCTTCATGATCATGGTTCCTTAGACTGCGGTCGCCTTCTTAACCGCGGTCGCACTGATAAGGAGGTCAAGGTTACGATATCCCTACACGCACCACGATCATGGTCTCCCTAATCGCGAGCACCTAGGTCATGGTACCGTGATCATTCACAGTGATCATGGTCTTCAATACTGCGATCGCAGTCTTCAACTTGGCCGCGATCTAGACCACAGGCTAATTTGGTGCATTTTCGAGAATCTTCATTGACCTTTGCCATAGTAAAAGCTTGTGAGTCTACATCAAAAATATTGACGTCATGGATGCCATGAAGAGTGGTTTCAAAAAGCTCAAAAGTCCATAACCAAGAAGAAAGCGGAAGGGAGCTCGACATCACCATCAAATTACGGGAGCCCCTACCCAAAACACACCTCCCGAACTATGAACCCAATATATGAAGATGAAGTTATGCTTTGTACATCAAGGTTCAGGTCAAACGAATTTGGCTATGGATTCTGCAGCCTTGTTGGCACACCTATGGATACCCACAATGGTGAGTCAGTGCAAGAAGTTTTAGGTGAGAGGATATGGACAGAACATTGTGATGTTGAACTCCAAACTTCACCTGGGTATCAAGACGGCCTGACAGTTCTTCATAGAGCTTTATCCGCGGGAGATCAACGTCGATAGTTAGCAGAACATTCAATTTTCTTACGAAGGTCAACCTCCACACGAGACTCTTTCCAGGGGAACAGACACCAAGCATCTCATAGTGGTGTCAATCAAAGCTCAACCCCTCTCCATTATTTCTGAGCATAAAGCAAAAGCTAAGTTTTGACGCTCTTCTTAGAGACAAACGTAGACTTGTGGGGCTGAGGAACGCTGATATAGGGACGCTACTTAGACTCGAGATCCAAGAGCAAGTCAACACATACCTTGTAGTGGTTGGCCTTGATTTACTCGCATATGCATAGTGCAATGTTACCATAGACTCACTTGTGAGTTTTATGCCACGCTAGAGCCATGCAAGGATCGCCAATACACTGTATTACATTTTCATCTCCTTAACCAACCCCATGAGGTTACAATGGAAAAACTCAATAGTTGGTTATCAAGGTCTACTGAAGATTGCACTGAAATGACTAGGGGATGACTGGAGACAATGTACCATGACTTTAACATTGTCCAAGTAGGGAAAATGATTATGGTGTAATACAAGTACTCCATTAAAAGCTCCAAATCCTCACACATCCACAACCCGACAATTTGTTATCTACACCGGGTATTAACAAACTGCATCTTGGAAAAACAAGACAGTCAAGGGGTGCTCAGTGTTGCTGACCTCTACATTCTATGGTGTACAGTGGTAGGAAAGAAAGTAAATGTGGGGAACTTTATAATCTGTCACATTCACAACTCTTTCAAGAAACAATACCAATTAATGCCAATGGTAGGAATTATTACTTTTATGGCGCGCCATTTGGGAATTGGAGATGAACAATTGGCACTCATGCATGATACTGCCGAGTGGTCAAGGTTAGACTTACACCAATTAATCCATTCAAGAATGATCAGACAATGCAACACTGGCTATCTTTACATATTTGTTCACTACAAACACAAAATTATATTGCTAGCAAACGCATATTTCGCATGTCGAACGTCATTTATGGACGTCTCTCTTTTGGATGCCCAGGGTAACATTCGTCATACAGGAATAGCTATAGGAGCTTCTTCTTCTACACCACCAGTGCCAAGGACTCATGCGGGAGGACAACAGGTGGGGGCAACCTTCCACAACATACCTTATCAGGGAGGGCCCTATGTAGAGATACCTACTACAGAGTATTCGCAACCCCATCCACAGTAGTCGTACGTGCCAAATGATAATTAGGAGAACTTCTATGACTTCATGATAGGTTTCAGAGCTAAATCTGGAAGGCAGTTTGACACATTGGAGCAAGATGTGCATTACCTCAGAGAAAGGTTTGACATGGTCTTTCCTATAGAGCTTCAACAATTTTATCAGCAACCGTTCCAGCAATCCCCCGAGTCTTATTATCAACTTGGACCTCATGTCTATCAGCCTCCCCAAAGCTTCAACCAGGCAGTTCAATTTCAGCAAGACCTAAATCAGAACTTTGAGAACGCACTGAGCAGTCTAGAAAACCGAGATCAATATCTGAATAGAGACTACCTATAAGGATCTTCTCTCCTCTTCACCCACCATGGACAGAAGAATTTCTTGAGGATGGGCAAAGATTTTAAGCTTGGGGTGGTGGCCAGGGTGCCCCCCTCCTAATTCTACTTTATTTTAATTTTTCCATAGCATGCATGCATTCTTCGCTTTCTTTGCATTTTAAACTTTGTTTCGTAATTTGTAGCTTTCCAATTAAGGCTATGCAATGCAAATCTTATAGATAAATGCTTGACCTTATGCCTAAATGCACAATTTTCATCTTAAACTACTTGATCTTTTGCTTGACTTGCTCATTGACTCCTTCCTTAAGTTTGGTGATAAAATCTAAGGTTATGTGACTTTTTCATAGCTTAAAACTTTATTCCCTTGACCTATGTTGTGAATAACAAATCCAAAGTAAAGGACCGTTGGAATGAGCTAAAGCATGATCAAAGACTCATAGTTGCGGTTTCACAAGCTTGCCTCTATTCTAAGGATCCTTGAATCATAATTTCTACTTTTCACACGTGTCAAACAGATCATGATGATTTTTGAGCTATAATCAAGTTGAAGTGTTTTTCTTGATGGAATACATACCCTCTCACCTTAGGTTGAGTCAAAAAGATGAAAAATAAAAAATTTACAAAAGAGGCTTGGCCGCCCACAAAATCCCAAAAACATCAAAAGAGTTCTCACCCAAGCCTATAAATTAGAATACAGAGAATAAAATCTTGAGAGTGAATAAATGAGCGCTTGTTTCCTCTTTTAGGAGAGTTGAGGATGGTGCCCAACCAGTGTATGACTACGCACATGAAAGAAAATATGTTGTGCCTAGTAGTATCACTCCAAAAGCTCATTAGAGAGTCACTAGGAACCCCTAGGAGACCTATGAGATCATCTTAGTAGTAGGGTTGGTTCGAGCACAATACGAGGAGTTCGTCTCACTGCTCTGGGCCAACTGGCATGGACTGCAGGGACTGTTGTTCATTACATGGACCATCTTGATGCAGATCGGGATCCTCAAAAGTCGTTAGAGTCTTTTTACTTTTCTTCTTAGGACCTGAATAAGTGAGAGGCATGTTGTCCCTGATTGGTATACATGAATTCATGATGATGGTTCATTTCTCATCACCCGTGTGATCACATGTGTGAAAATTCTTTTACATTTAATAATTATGATTTAAATCCTCATGAGTATCAACAGGTTACAGTGGACTAGCTTAATATTATCTGGTTGCTCTTTGATCTTACTTTGGCAGGATTGTGCTCGATTGGTGGGGGTTTGTTCTGAAATGACATGAATCAACAGAATCGACGTTATTAACTATTTTTATTAACCTTAGCATTCGTTGCCAAGTTTAATTTGGATGTTATCTTTTTTTATCTTTGAGCACAGTCTTGCTTGAGTACAAGCAATGGTTTAAGCTTGGGGTGGTTGATAACACCCAAATTTACATATATTTTCTAGCATTTATCTATGGTTTTGTGTCACTATAGCCTTAATTTACCCAAAATAACCCATGTTTCTTATCTTCTAGTAATTTATGTTCTTTCCTAGATAAAGATTGCTCAACTAGCCAATTTTGGGACTTGCAGACACCGAACCTAAAAAGACATCTATTCTCCATGATTTCTCCCCAAATCCATATGTTTTTGTAGTAGTAAGTCTAGACCGTGACCGCGGTCCTTAGGGTCCCGACTGCAACCGCGGTACTCACGCTCACCCCAACCCCAACCGTGGTATTTGACTCCACTGTGACCGCGGTCTGGTTATACACCTCAACCACTATCCAAGCCACCACCACCACTAATGAACTAACTACGATCGAGGTACATCTTCCTGGACTGCGATCTCATCCAAGAAGAAGTAACCTTGACCACGACCGAGGTACATCCTCCTAGACTGTGACTGTGATATCTATAGCGATTGCGACCTCGAACGCGATCAAGGTATATCTTTTGTGACCACAACTGTGACCGTGGGGTGCACCTCGACCATGAACGAGTAAGACTGCGGTTTGGATCTGTACCTCGACCATTTCTCTTATTAATGCACCCCCCCTGCAACCTGGAGAGGGGTTCCACACCTTGGGGAGTTCCATTTGTCTATTCAGATCTGGGGAGTTTTCCAACTGTGGGTTCTGACCCAGTGAGATTCCTAGAGCCCCGTGGGAGAGTCTGGAGGTCTGAGAAGGCTGAAATGCTCATTCTACACTTGTCTCTTCAGTGTGCTTCCATCCCCCACCATCTTCCACATCCTATCTTAGATCTCCAAAGGCAAAAGTTGAGGAGAGAGAAGACCAAGGACCCATCTTATTTGAGAGAAGGAGAACACCCACACCATCATCTTCCACCCCATCCACCAACTAAGCTATTGTTCAGGGTGGATCTAGACAGAAAGGAGGCTGAGGAGTCCAGAAGATCAGGAAGGATGACCCAAGTATGAGATCCGGCCTATACGTAGGCTAGGGAGTGAGCACCACCTCTTCTCTATGGGCTAAATCTCTTCTTCTTCTCCTTTCTTCTTGGTTTCTGTACAAACAATGTTCTTTCATCTTTGTTCGGTGCCAACTATGCTAATCCATTACTAGTTGAGCTCCTTCTTGGCTATGTAGCCCGTTTTGGGCATGTTTATGTACTTTTTCCTTAAGCAAGTAGATTTAATCCAGATCTAGTATGTTTTTTGTTCTATCTTCTCTTCGTGGTTATGATTTCTAGTTTGGTTGATCTCTTTCTTGCTTGAACTGCTATTTCTGCCTATATCAAGAGATTCATTGTAGAGATAGACAAGAGAAGATAGTTTGAATTGAAATCTGAAAGGAGGACTATCTAAGGTCGTATGTTCCTAGAATCCCAAAATATTCTAGACCTGAGAGGGTATCTAGAATATTCTAGGATGTTGGTTTGTCATCCACGAGAGAGGTTTCATACCACAGATGGGTTTTAGTCACACTATGCGAGAGTGAGTGGGATGACCCCATAGGAATAGATACCACAGTGTGTGCTATGTCTGAATGTAGGATGCTTGTTGAGGTGTTCGAGGGTTGTTTACGCCCGAAAATGGGTGCATAGACTGCCCAACTTGTGGTTACATAGCCAGGAACTCCTCGTCTCTGATTAGTAGAATTCCATAGACTCTGTTTTATTTTCCTTTCTTTATTTTAGTTTTATTTTGTGAAAACCCGCTAGACTAGTTCTAGATCCTTACTTTCCCGACTATCATCTTGGCTTATCTGACTCATGAATGAAATCTCAAGCATTCTAAACATCACCACGTCCCTGTGTTCGACCTCGTATATCTACTTTGACCCCGTAATAAAAGTTGTGGGGGTCCTTGAAGGTTTTGGGAAATAAATTTAAAAGTTCGATTCCTTCTGAATCTGCCTCCCTTTTTAGGACACACGATTCGGGCCAATCAAGGGCCCCATTGCTCGGATCCTGCATCACTACCTCACCAACACCGTCTTCATTAGGTCAACACAAGGGTAGGGGAAGGTGCATCAGGTTTACCTTTAAGTCCTTTTGGCATTCTTGTCTTTATGGGAAGAGAAGGTCGACCTCGGTTCTTTCTTTGTACAACACATTGTCGCAGTCAAGCTCAAAGTGCAAAGGAAGCCCCCAATCAATTTTAGAGTGATTATTATGCCAATAGCTATGCATATCAACCTCGACCTCTCCACCTCCAACCCTCTGAGTACCGTCAAGCTATATTTTAAGCACTTTATGAGGGCACACCTCAAAGAAAGGAGTATTATTATTGCATAATTGATGATCGGTGGCGAGAAAGGGCTCTCCCTAACCCCATCTTTAACCTACTATGGGTGTAACACATGAGGTATCCAAAGGAGGATGTAGAGGACAAAAACGAAGAACAAGTTGAGACAGATCCACAACATGGTGGTGAAGACGAAGAAGAAGAGAATAGGTAGCTGTGTCATTCGCATAGTGACATGTCTTATACAAGTCTTCATGAAGGTATGGAGCTTCAAGATCCTCTGCCCCACCTCCACCTCCTACTCAGCATGAAGACCCATACTCTATAGCATGTATTTATGTGATGCTGTAGTCAATTCAAAAAGGGCAGCAATAACACTCGACTAAATTGGTAGAGACCCACAACGTTTAGGGATGGCTTTTACAACAACATCATGCCATCTATGATAATGAGTCTTGGCCAACCAGGAGAACAAGCACACTAGCCTACAACAGATTGATGACTGGCAGTAGTCATTCTATGATCATTACTGGAGTTAGGCCTAGTATGCCAACTACACACAACCTCCAGAGATGCCACAATAGCCACCTAGTTTCACTTGCACTTTCCACCCACAAGATCCAAACATTCCACCACCACCATATTGATTTAGTACCATTGTTCAACCATTTATATTAGATTCTGACTATGAGGTCATAGTCAAGTTCAAGCTTAGGAGGTGTTGGAACAGATCTATCTTTATTCACTTTTTAGTTTTTATCATTTTGAGTTTGTAGGATCCACATCTATCTAGTTTAATTATGAAGCAATATCATCATGGTTTCTAACTTTACAATAGAGTGTGTTCCTCTATTCTTTGCAAATAAAATCTAAAATTTGAAAAGAAAAAAAATGTCATATCTTTGAAAGCTTTTTTGCATATTCTAAAGGAAGCATCACCCATAGGAAGTGTATAGGTTAGTCAGCTTAAGGATATTTGATAAGAATGGAAGTCTTAATTATTCATGAATTATAGACAACGATGGGGTTTGAGCCTGAATTGACCAAACAACTAACAAGACCTTGAATGGAAGTTTTAGAAATAAATGCTAAGGTTACCCTATACACTGGTCAATAGTAGAGGGACATATCATGGTTTTAGAAAGTGATAACACCCAAATTTATGTGTATTGGCTAGGTATTTATCTATAGTTTGTGCCACTTTAGTCTTAATTTGCCCAATAATGCTCATGTTTTATGTTTTCTATCTCTTCATAGATAATGTAGATAGAATAGCCAATAACATAGCTAAATGCCCAGTGTTGGACTAACGTGTTGTTATGACCCCACCTTCCAGTAACCCCCAATTAAGGGTGACCGAGAGGCCAAAGCCACACCCATAATTTCTGGATCAAAGGTTCGACAATTAACCAAGAACAATTATTAAATGTCAACAATCTATACTGAAAAGTTGTAAAAAATAAAATTTTGCATACCTTTGAAAAGTTGGAATTTCTAAATCTCTATCCATAGTTGAACTAAACTATCTAAAACCTCCTTGTTCTTTAATTTGTGAATTCACAATGTGCCACTTTACTGTTTGTCCTTTTGGGATTTTGTACCTAAATCGCCGACAAACAAAACATCGGTCAGCCAAAGCTGGTATGTGGGGGAAACAATAATCATGCAAATATGTTGACAACGTAATCATTCAATTAATCATTTAACAACCAAGATTATGTTATAAATATAACTCTGTGATCCATGAGTACCCTATCCTCTGTGATGTCCATGTAGTGGACCTGGATACTACCTTCCTTATGGTAGATCCCCATTAACCCCTCATGATCCACCTATCAGGTGAACCACTTTCTAGGGTTGAGTTACATGGCACTACCCATAGGTAGACCACTCCTTAACTCATGGTATGCTAAAGAGTCTCATGGCACTACATGTGGGTAGCCAAGTTTCTAACTCACGGTAACCTAGACCTTGCTCTAGGATTACCCCTTTTTTAGCATTTTCAAAGGAATAGAGGTGGACCTAGATCTAGCCAGTTATATGTATATGTATGGTGATAATCATAATCACTTTATAGTTGCATGAAATAAATTGACATCCAACAATTATTTTTCAAGCAACAAATAAAACGTTTGGGAATCTCCGTGAAACTAGAGTGGTTATTCATAAGCGTAACCACATACCTTTGATTGCAGATTTCAAGATGGAATCAAATATGTAGGGAAACCCAATCAAGCAAGCAATGATGAATATAAATCCTAAAATAAAAGTACAAGTTTCCTTTTATTAATATTTATCCAATTTCATCACACTCTTTAGGATTTCAATTTCAATTTTAGGATTTCTTTGGAAATTAGGGTTTTTACCTCCTCTTTAAACATTATGATCTTTAATTTATCAAAACTACATAAGACCCTTAATTTCTCATTTTAGTACTTTTAACAAGTTCAGGATCTTTATTAAGCATCTTACTTCCTTAATCCGAAAAAATGTTTTCCTCTCCTTTTATCCCAAATTAGGGTTTCCATATAGATTATCCTTCTTTTATGGATTACTACTCTAAATTAGGCAACCTTGCATTCAAAACAGATAAACAAACCATCTTTATCATTAACAGGGTAAAGATTATCAATTTGACCTATTAATTAACCAAAATACACACTTTATATTCAATTAGGGTTTCTCATCAACTTTTAATACATTTTACTAGAAAATTAAGGTACTTTTGTAATACGGAGTAGAACCAGGTTCTCAAAGTATTTTTATCAGATTCCTCATATTTTTCTACACAACTTTCATGCATAAATTTTTTCCATTAGACACTCCTAGTAATTTCTACGAATTTTGCAAAGAAAACCATTTTCTAGATTATTTGATTAGAGAGGGGATTTTACCGAATTTTCTCGAGCGTTGGATCGGTGTGTCGGTAGTCCTCCTCTGGATATGACGCTCCATGTTAGTAATATCCACTAACATAGTTGCGTTCCCCACTTCTTGCTGCTGATCGTTGGATCTCACTTGAGTCCACGATGGATCTCGATCGAACGCCTCACGTCGAACAACTCCACTAAGCGGGCTAACTTAGCGCGCTTCTCCTGAGATCGTTGGATCTTGTGCCGTATCACGGTGGTCCTCAATCCTGTGGTTCTTGCTTGTTGTACTCCTCTGCTTTCTAACTTGAACTTACAGCAGCGCCGCGGCGGTCCTTTCCCAGAGCAAGTTCAATAGAGTAGAGGAGAGGGTGATAGACTTCAGAGAGGGGTCGTTCGTGATTGCAATGAAATGAGGGATCGAGGGGTACCCTTTTTATAGGCCATGGGAGGTCCCTATGACGATTCCCAATCCTCATCACAACCTGAGTTCTAGCCCAATTGGGAATTTCACGAGGTTAGGTTAGAACCCCAACAAACTAGGGTCGGGAACCTTCCTCTCTTTCTCCCGAACTTGATGGGATTCTCTCCAGGAATGCACATGCATCGGGATGATTGGAATCAAGGGGAGAAATTTATCCTATCACGGCTAAAGTTATTGTCCCACTGGGAGTTGGATGATGAGCAGCACCCGTTGGATCTAAATCCAAAGCTCCCCATGACACGCGTTTGATCAAAAGGAAACTAATTTCCTATTATTTCGAATTATATTCCTAATTCAATGATAAATTGGAAAAATCATAACTCCCAATTCGTAATTCCTTTTCAATTCAAATTTTGAGGGAACCTTATTCTTACTTTTATCTTCCATCACACAAAAAGTGGGATTATTATCTCAAGGAAACGATCCCTTTTCTTTGATTGCAAGTTATCATCTAATTATTCATATTTTCCACATATTTTCTATTTCCTTTACCATTAATTTATTATCCTGAATTCCTTGATCCCCAAGGAACCCTAATAATTCGAAATTCTATTTTTTCAATTTTTTCCTTAGCCTTTTGTATTATTTTATTTATTTATTTATCCAATTTAATTCCTTTTTATTTCATTTTCTTTTTCCTTCAATTGGGCTCAATGGACAATAAGGCCCATTAAGAAAACACACAAGGCTATCATACATGAAATTCATTCAAATCAACTTATCAAATCAACCATGGATTTCATTTATCTTTTAAAAAGAGATTTACAATTTCATTAGATGTTTCGGAAAAATGGGGTTATAACACGTGTACTGAAAATAGATGAACAACCTCATATCCATGCTCTCTCTTTAAACTGTGGCCCAATGAATTGTATTGTTTGATATATAACCTTATGATGAATACATTGTCATCACAGTCTTGTTCTTTAATCTGGGCCCAATTTGGCTCTCATTACTTGCTTTCACTATCTAAAACTCTTTATACACCCATGCTAAGCTTAATGGATTTAATTCCTATTTTAATTGGATTTTATCTTGCATGTGCATGTCATTTTGAAGCTCTTGGGCCCAATCTCCAAGGCCCATAGCTCTATTTTTGCTCTTTGGTTTCTTGGTAAGTGACTCCCTTCTTCTACAAGATCGTGATCCCTCCTCTAACCCTACTTAACTGCAGTCGCGGTTTCTATCTGTTCTACCCGCGATCCTCCCTTCTCAATTCTTAGAACCGCGATTGCGGTTCACCAAACCACGACTCCCTCTATTTCATTCAAATACAAACATTGTGACCCCCTGTTCACTACCGCGACCTCCCTTCCCCTCAGGCCGCGACTTGTTCTCCCGCCCGCGGTCTGGATTCCTCTTCACACCGTGACCAACACCTGCCTCGATCGTGGCTTCTCCCCCTCCTTGCAACCAATCGTCAGTCTGCGGTCCCTTCTTCACCTCAACCCTACCCCTGCGAACAAACTCAACAACATCATGACCACGGTGTGTTAGGCCGCGACCGCAACACCATCATCTTTTCCTACAGTTATCTTCTCAACTCCCCTCTACCCTAATCGCAAACCACAATTCATAGGAACTGTGACCTCCCAGCACCCTAAACATCGCGACATCAACTGCAAGGCCGCCGCTCCTCTATTTATTGTGATTTCCATCTTCAACCTTCTCCAACCTCAACTTCTCTCACCCACAAGCCGATCTACACCTCCAACGTCTCCGCTTCATCTTTCTCCTAGCCCCGTAGTGGCCTTGGCCTCAACGACTCAAGCAGTAAAGGCCTCTACACCTCCCGTACAATGACCATCTGCAGGACCGCAACCCCCTCCCTTCAACCACAGTCTCAGTCTCTTCATATCAGTCTATGACCAACGCCAACACCATCGCCCTCTCCGCTTCATCCCCTACACACCGTGGTCCCTACTGCAACAGATCGTGACTTGCGGTGGTACCTCCTCCTGCAAACAATCGCGACCCTCGGTTCTTCTCTTCCAACATCTTGACCACGATTCCAATTAACCGCGACCAAAGAAAGCACAACCGTGACCTGCTGATAGAAAATAAGAACCGCGACCAGGTCCGTGTAGAAAACTATGACCGTGGTCTATAAAGACCTTGACCAAGGCCCCAAAAAGCAATAGATCCAGGGCCCCCGTGGCTATAAATAGGACCCTACCCCCAGTCATACACGACATCCAATTGAGACACTGAGAGGCTACATGATTGGAGCCAGAGCCCCGTGGTAGCATCCCAAGGTCCGAGAGGACCAAGGCACTAAGCCTACATGCTCCAACAGCCACCAGCCTCCACACACACTCTCTCTCCTCCATCTCCATCTCAGATCTACTCTCTCTAAGGGTAGAAACTGAGGAGAGAGGAGATCGTGCCACATTCATCCTCACCACCAAGGAGAGAGAAGATCTACTTCACTACCATCCTCCACCACTGGTCTACAATCTCTAAAGGTAGAAGCTGAGGAGAGAGAAGACTAGCCTTCACCGACATTCTCTCACCTCCACTGGGCTACTGTTCAGAGTATATCTAGAGAGAGAGAGAGGACCAAGGAGTCTAGATCTGATCAAGGAGGAGGACCAAAAGATGAGATCCAACTTATACAGAGGCAAAGGAGTGAGAGCCACTTCTCCTCCATGGGATAAATATTATCTTCTTCCTCTATCTTCTGTTGTTTCCTTGGTATCTTGTACAACGATGTTTTTCCATCTTTGTTCGATGCCAACTATGCTTGTACATGGCTAGTTAAGCTCCTTCTTAGCTATGTAGCCCGATTTGGGCATGTTTATGTACTTTTGCCTTAAGCAAGTAGTTTCATTCCATATATAGTATGATTCTTGTTCTATCTTCTCTCTCTAGTTGTGATTGATAGTTTGGTTGATCTCTTTCTAGTTTGAACTGATGTTTCTGCTTGTATCGAGAGATCCATGTAGAAATAAACGCAAGAAGATAGTTTGGATCGGAACCCGAGAGGAGGAAGGTTCAAGGTCCTCTGTTCCTAACACTCTAGAATACTCTAAAACTCGAGAGGGAATCTAGAGTATTTTGGGGTATTGATTTGTCATCCTCGAGAGAGGTCAGATGGCATATCGTTGATGGTTTTAGTCACGCTACGCAAGAGCGAGTGGGATGACCCCACAGGAACAAATACCACAATCCGTATTATGTTCAGTTTTAAGATGCTTCCTTAGGTGTTCGAGGATTGTCTACGCCCAAGAATGGGTGCATGGAATGCCAAGTTGCGGTTACATAGCCAGGAACTCCGTATCTCTTGATTAGTAGAATCTCACGAACTCTGTTTTGTTTTATTTTCTTTTCTTTTCTTTATTTTTGTTTTAATTCATGACAACCCGCTAGACTAGTTCTAGTACATATTTTCATCAACTATTGCTTTTGGCTTATCTGACTAAAGAACGAGATCTATGGTATCCTAAATGTCACCACGTCCCTGTGTTCATCCCCGTATATCTACTTTGACCCCATAATTAATGTTGTGGGGGTCTTTGAAGGTTTCAATTTATAAATTTAAAGGTTCAATTCCTTTTGAGTCTGCCTCCATATTCCAGACGCGTGATTCAGACTGATCAACTTTTTGGCACCATTGTCGGGGACATGGTATTTTACGTTTACACGCCTAGTAGATTTTGTTCTATCACTTTAAGCCCATACATATATGCATAGTTTTTCTTTTGTTTTAAACATACTTGTTCATATATTTTGAATACCTTTTCTTTGTTTTCTTATACCTTTTTCAGCCATGGATCTTGCTTCGACAAGACAAGTTATCTTATCCAATTGTCCTCCTGAGTTTTTCCACAGTTCTGACCACGGGCAAATAATTGAAGGTCATGCTCTACAACTAGTCAAGTTCTACTTATCTCCACTATCGTCATATGTCGAGATTCCAACAATGGAGACTGCCAGCCAACCCTCGACTCTTGTGCTATCATGGGATCAAGAACTGATTAAGGGAGTGGAGTTGGATAGGGAAAGTATTCACGCACTCACCTCCTTAGCCCCTCATCTCCAAGAAAATGTCGATCCAATGCAATAGCTACTAGAAGAGTAGGATCATCATCTCAAACTAGTCACTGGGGCTATAGACCACAATAGAAGTCAACTTCAAACTCTTGATCAAGGATCCATCCAAGAACATTAGTTTGATACAGTGGATTCACCTCATACATTCATGGCAAAATCAATGGGTCTCGAAAGCATTGCTGCTCAAGTACAACAACTTCATGATAAAGATGTTGAAAAGGGTAGGAGGCTCCAAGAGCTCATCGATTTGGTTACAATCTAGTTACAACTGCCATCATAAGACAATGAAGAAGTTAGTCATCAAGACCATTCCATTGGGTCTGAAGTGGGGTATGCACCATCATCCTATTCAGACCATCAACTGGATTCATCAAGATTTTTCTATGAAGACCAACCTACTTGGAGAAGCCCTTCATTCTATCCAGATGACCCAAATGATGAACCAATGGAAGATATGAGTCATAGACACGAATGGGTCTATGATGACGATGATGAAGACTCGAAAAGCCAATCAACCTCACAACCAGAAGGTTAGTTTGAGGAACCAGAGTCAGATATTGAACCAGACCAGAGTGACATCTCTCATATTGTGACTTGTTACTTCACTTTGAGAAGCATGCCAACCATGGTTTGAAACAATTTGTTCGATGACGATGACGACAACTGCTTGACATGGAGCAGTGAGTATCCTGACGATGAAACGTTGGAGCAGCACAAGCCGCCATTTACACCCTTACCTTTACAAGGTAGGGTGGACGTCAAGGGGGAAGGATGGATGGTTCACTACAACATGGCTGTTGAGCATGAAGATACCCCTGACTCCATGCCAGGTGATAAGCTTGGGGTGGTAGAACCACAAACTGATTCTTTAGGGAGTACTTCTCATTCAAAGGATGATTGGTTGACTCAGACTATACATGAAGATTTATCTGAGCATCCAACCTCAAGTGTAGAGATGGAGAGAGAAGATATGAGTCCTCCAAAAGACATCCAACATGTCTCATCCATCTCATCCTGTGTCAGCATCCTAGGGTCATCCTATTCAGATTCGTATCTTAGAAGGTACCTTGAGGATGATTTTCTAAAGAGTTAATCCCAGTGTAGCTCAAGTCAATTCCAGCATCGAGATGACTTCACCGAGTCATCGGATTTTATTCATCTACTTCAGAATTAGTAGAGCCTGCATCTTTGCCTATTCTACTCCTATTATGTGGCAGAACCCTTGGTAAGACATAGGTGGCACTGGTCCCAAAACTTAGGATTTGGGATTCCAGTGTCGGTATTGTGGGGCATCCACCCCCTTTTCTCTTACCCACCCTCCCGCCATTTTATTACAATAAATTTTGCTCTTCATGTTCTTATAAGTTAGTTTCTTTTCTCTAACTATTTTTATATCCTTGCAACCATGCATCATCTTTAGAACTTCAATAACTACCATTAAAATCATGCATTCCTGCCTTACTATTTCAAGTTTAAGTCTTGCTCGAGGATGAGAAAAATTTTAAGCTTGGAGTGGTAGGCTTTGCCTTTGTATCTCTTCATCCTTCTAGCATGCATGTTTATTTCCTGCATTTAGTTTTAAAATTTTCATCTTTTTAGCTTTGAAATTATGGCTATATGGTGCGAATCTAATAGATAAATGCTTGACTTTATACCTAAATGCACAATTTTCATTTTAAAAATTACTTGACCTTTTGCATGACTTGCTCATTGACTTTTTCCTTAAGATTGGTAATAAATCTAAGGTTGTGCACCTTTTTCATAGCTTAAAGCTGTAATTCCCCTGATCTATGTGGTGAATGAAAAATCCAAGGTAAAGGACCCTTGGAATGAGCTAAAGCATGATCAAAGATTCCTAGTTGCAAATTCACAAGGATCATTGAATCATAATTGCTACTTCTCACATAGGTATCAATGGATCAATGATAAGTTTTGAGTTGTAATCAAGATGAAGTGTTTTCCTTGATGGAATACGCGCCTTCGCACCTTAGATTGAGTCAAAAAGTTGAAAAATATAAAAATGTGCAAAAGAGGCTTGGCCGCCCATAAAATCCTAAAAATATTTATATAGTTCTCACCCAAGACTATTAATAGAATGCAGCCGATAAAAGTCTGAGTGTGAATAATAAATGAGTGCTTGTTTTCTCTTTTAGGAGAGTTGAGGATGGTTCCCAGCTGGTGTATGACTGCGCTCATGAACATGGGTATGTCGTGCCTGGTAGTATCACTTCATATGCTCATTAGAGAGTCACTAGGAACCCCTAGGAGACCTATGAGATCATCTCAGTAGCAGGGTTGGTTCGAGTGCAGTACGAGGAGTTCGTCTCACTACTATAGGCCAACTGGCTCAAACTACAGGGACTGTTTCGCGTTACATGGACCAATCTGACGCATATCGAGATCCTCAGAAGTCATTAGATCAGTCTTTTTTCTTTGTTTCTTAGGACATGAATAAGTAACAGGTGTGGTGTTCCTGATTGGTATGCATGGAATCATGGTGATGGCTAAATGCTCATCACCTACATGATCATCTGTGTGACAATTCTTTTATGTTTAATATTTATGATTCAAACCCTCACGAGTATTGGCCGGTTGTAGTGAATTCGCTTAATCTTGTCTGGAAACTCTTTGATCTCACTTTGGTAGGACTGTGATTGATTTGGTGGGGGTTTGTTCTGAAATAACATGGATCAGGAGAATTGATGTTTTAAACTATTTTTCTTAGCCTTAGCATTTATTGCCAAGATTAATTTGGATGTTATCTTTTTTCTCTTTGAGCAAAATCTTACTTGAGGACAAGCAAGTTCTAATCTTGGGGTGGTTGATAACACCCAAATTTATGTGTATTGGTTAGGTATTTATCTATAGTTTTGTGCCACTTTAGTCTTAATTTGCCCAATAATGTTGATGTTTTCTGCTTTCTATATCTTCATAGATAATGTAACTAGAATAGCCAATAATGTAGCTGAATGACCAATGTCGGCCTAACATGCACCGAACATAGATGAATAACCTCATATCCATGCTCTCTCTACTAAACTGAGGCCCAGTGAATTGTATTGTTTGATATACAACCTTATGATGAATACATTGTCATCACAGTCTTGTTTTTTACTCTGGACCCAGTTTGGTTCTCATTACTTGCTTTCACTGTCTAAAAATCTTTATACACCTATGCTAAGCTTAATGTATTTCATTCCTATTTTAATTGGATTTTATCTTGCATGTGCAGGTCATTTTGGAGCTTTTGGGCCCAATCTCCAAGGCCCATAGCTCTATTTTTGCTATTTGGTTGCTTGGTCAACGACTCCCTTCTTCTATAAGACCGCGCCCCTCCTCCAACCCTACTTAACCATAGTAGCAGTTTCTATCTATTCTTCCTGCGATCCTCCCTTCTCAATTCTCAGAACCGTGATCGTGGTTCACATAACGGCGACTCCCTCCATTTCATTCAACTATAAACACCATGACCCCCTCTTCACTACCATGGCCTCCCTTCCCCTCATCCTACGACCTATTCTCCCACCCGCGGTCTAGATTCCTCTTCACACCGCGACTAACACCTGCCTCAATTGCAGTTTCTCCCCCTCCTCGCAACTAGTCGTCAGCCTGTGGTCCCTTCTTCACCTCAACCATACCACCACGACCGGACTCAAAAACACCGTGACCACGGTGTGTTAGGCCGTGACCGCGACACTATCAATATGACCGCAATTATCTTCTCATCTCCCCTCTACCCTAATTGCGACCCGCGATTGATAGGAACTGTGACCTCCCAACACCCTCAACACCGCAACATCACCTACAAGGCGGTGAATTCTCTACTGATCGTGGTTTCCCTCTTCAACCTTCTCCAACCTCGACTGCTCTCACCCACAAGCCGATCTACACCTCCAGTGTCTCTTCTTCCTCTTTATCCTAGCCCTACGGTAGCCTTGACCTCAATGACTCCAGTAGCAGAGGCCTCCACACCTCACGTACAACGACCATCTACAGGACCGCAACCACCTCCCTTCAACCGCAGTTGCGGTCTCTTCATCTCAGTCTGTGATCAATGCCAACACCATCGCCCTCTCCACTTCATCCCCTACACACCGCGGTCCCTACTATAACAGATCACCACTCGTGGTGGTACCTCCTCTAGAAAACAACCGTGACCCGCAATTCTTCTCTTCCAACATCGCGACCACGACCAAAGAAAGAACAACCGTGACTTGCTGGCAACAAATAAGAACTGAAACCAGGTCTGTGTAGAAAACCACGACCGCGGTCTGTGAAGACCTCGACCGAGGCCCCAAAAAGCAACAGATCCAGGGCCTTCGTGGCTATAAATAGGACCCTACGCCCAATCTTACATGACATCTAGTTGAGACGCCAAGAGGCTTCTAGATTGGAGCCAGAGCCTGTGGGAGCATCCCAAGGTCTGAGAGGACCAAGGCACTAAGCCTACGTGCTCCAAAAGCCACTAGCATCCACACTCTCTCTCCTCCATCTCCATCTCATATCTAGGAGAGAGATGATCTGTGCCATGTTCATCCTCACCACTGAGGAGAGTGAAGATCTGCTTCACTGCCATCCTCTACCACTGGTCTATAATCTCCAAAGGCGAAAGCTGAGGAGAGAGAAGACCAATCTCCACTGACATTCTCTCACCTTCATTGGGCAACTGTTTGGAGCAGATCTAGAGAGAGAGGACCAAGGAGTCCAGATCTGATCAAGTAGGAGGACCAAAAGACGAGATCCAGCCTATATGGAGGCAAAGGAGTGAGAGCCACTTCTCCTCCATGGGGTAAATCTTATCTTCTTCCTCTATCTTTTGTTGTGTTCCTTGGTTTCTTATACAATGATGTTTTTCCATCTTTGTTCGGTGCCAACTATGCTTGTCCATGGCTAGTTGAGCTCCTTCTTGGCTATGTAGCCTGATTTGGGCATGTTTATGTAGTTTTTCCTTAAGCAAGTAGTTTCATTCCATATATAGTATGATGCTTGTTCTATCTTCTCTCTCTAGTTGTGATTGCTAGTTTGGTTGATCTCTTTCTAGTTTGAACTGTTGTTTCTGCTTGTATCGAGAGATCCGTGTAAGAATAGGCGTGAGAAGATAGTTTGCATCGGAACCTGAGAGGAGGAAGGTTCAAGGTCCTATGTTCCTAACTCTCCAAAATACACTAAAACCCGAGAGGGAATTAAGAGTATTTTGGGGTGTTGATTTGTCATCCTCGAGAGAGGTTATATGACATATCATTGATGGTTTTAGTCATGCTATGCGAGAGCGAGTGGGATGATCCCATAGGAATAGATACCACAATGTGTACTATGTTCAGTTTTAAGATACTTGCTTAGGTGTTCGATGGTTGTCTACTCCCGAGAATGGGTGAATAGACTACCAGGTTGCACTTACATAGCCATGAACTCCTTCTCCCTTGATTAGTAGAATCCCGCAAACTCCGTTTTGTTTTGTTCTGTTTTGTTTTGTTTTCTTTGTTTTTGTTTTAATTTGTGACAACCCGCTAGACTAGTTCTAGCACATATTTTCATCAACTATCGCTTTTGGCTTATCTGACTAAAGAATGAGATCGGTGGCATCCTAAATGTCACCAGGTCCCTGTGTTCGACCCCGTAATAAAAGTTGTGGGGGTCTTTGAAGGTTTCAGGTTATAAATTTAAAGGTTTGATTCCTTCTGAGTACACCTCCGTATTCCGTACGCGTGATATAGGCCAATCAGAAAGGTATTGTCTCAATCTTTTGATTCCATCCACTTTTCATACATTTGATCCACCACCATTAGATGATCAAGTAACCCGAATGGATTCCTATTGATTGCATTGCATAGCATAATAGGTGACAATATAACTAGTCTTTCTATTGCATTAGTTACAAAAGAAAGATCTTTTGTGAAGATCAATTAGTTCCATAAAAATTTGATGTACATTGCATATCTTTTGCATCATTGATTCTTACATCATGTAGCCATGTTGTTTTCTATTGAAAATAAAGTGCAGGGATACACATATGTAGTTCTAAAAAAAAAATAAGATGTCATAGTAAAGTCCAGGAAAATCTTCAATCATGCTAAAACAGTGGACAAATGAAAGAAAAAAAAAGAAAAAATATTATTATGAAATAAAGAGGAAGAAAAGGATACCCTAAATTCAGTTCTAAATTTTTCTTCAAAAAGAGATGATAATAGCTACATGGTGTATTCTTTTGTTTCACTCTCATTAAACTGATGAGACTTTTAGTGTATGCATCATTCCACCCATAATAGTAGGCATTAGGATTCATGCATTCCATATTACCTTCATCCAGTAAGGTTATCATATTTGTTTTTGCATTAATGATTTGAAAGTTACTTGTAATTCTTCATAAGCCGCCTACTTCATTCCCCTCATTTCTCTTATTAGTAGGCCAAAAATATGATTGATCTCTTCATTCATTTTCATAAGGAGAATTGCTTCCAATTATTCTGGTAGTTAGGAAAGAAAAATGTCGATAGGGAATCACATGATGCACCAAGAGAATGCCTGATTGACTATGATATTAACTGCTCTATTGACAATGTTTCACTGATCTAAGGGTTGACATCTTTAATGAATATTTTTTGTCACTTAAAGACTAGTTACTTGTTGAGTGATCAGTAACAACCGATTTGGGACTGTAGGTGGGGGTAGTTGAGAAATGACTTTTATATTAATTGTCCTTTTCCTAACTTATTTCAAATAAATATGAGGGTGTGTTGCTTGAGAACGAGCAACATTTAACCTTAGGGGAATTTGATGCACTGATTATTAGTTTCTTTTGACAAGCTATTTTATTATGTATTTTGTGCGAATTTGCTCATTTTTACGTTATTTGTGTATGGTTTATCATTATTAGCATGTGACATACATTTGCATCAAATTTGTTTATTTCTATTGTTTCATAGACATTTATCATCATTTATGAGACTTCTGTTCTTTCTTGTTAAATTTTAGACAAAATTGATAAGTATTGAATTAGCTCGGTTGTACGAACAACCATGTCGGTGGTTCCAACAATTGAAGAAAAGAATAGGGAAGAGTCGAATAAACTTGGGGATACTGAAAAAAGAATTGATGCTACCAACATGGTCAACAACAACTCATTTGAAGCGTCTCGGTGTCAGTGATATTAACTCAGTGGCATTGACTTCCATTTGGACAATTTTGAGGAGATGTCAGAGAAACTCGATGCTATCGACATAGAGTCAGTGCTACTGACCCTTAACAAGGAATCACAATCCTGAGAAGGTCTCGATGCCACCCCCACCCTGTAAGTGGTACAGACTTATCACGATCAGACGAGACTAAAGATTGTGTTTAATATAATGGACACGACTTAATGACGCCCTAAGTCAACCATATGACTAGGGAGGATTACAGCCAGACCTAATCATCATGTTCAATTCCGTTACATGATAGAAGAGAGCAATGGGAAGAGAAAGAAGAGTAGAATGCTATGTTTGGGGCGGTTCGAGCACTTTCGGAGGACATATTTGCAACTGAAAGTTGTTAAATAACCCTGTTCATCAGAGCCAGTCATCTGATCATCTTGTCCAGGGGTTTTCATTGATTATTTGATGTTTTCTTCATGTTTTCCTTATCTATTCATTTGTATAACAACTGAAATCATACGGGGCTAATACCCTAATTCCTTAGGAACCAATAGTAGCCTGGTTATGTACTATAATTGATAATTATGAGTTAATACTTATGTTTCTCTAATTTCTAGATCTCTACAATTGCTTCACGAATTATCCATTCTTGATCACCGTAGGTGATTTGTTAAACGGTTAATTTCTTCGAGAGAGAGATTAAGGGTTGGATAGGCCATAGATTTACATAGCCTAGATTGTGCTTCGAGAGAAGGCTAACAACTATGAAGGGTATAGCCCACAGGTACCATTAAAGCACCTAACTAATAATTAAATCACTATGAGAGTGAGATTTATATTAGATTAGGTAGTGAATTAAACTGTGAGAGTAGATGATTCTTGCTACATGCCCCTTGGTCTAGGATTATGTGAATTGAATATTGATAAATAATGTTAAGTACAATATAAATTGTGGTGAAATTGTATTTCTAAGGAATTTGTTCCATATGTGATCATAACATCAATAATTAGTTTTAATTCTTGCAAATAGTCAATTCATCAACCAATTTGTTTTTTCATAGGTCTAGTTGATCGAGTCATAGTAAGTAATAGTTTATAAATTTATATTTCTTTGTGTTCGACATCTGAGCCTCTTTTGGCTTATATTACTTTGATACGTTCACTTGCGTTTAATACATGTAGTAAACACACATCACTAAGTCAATGTTCTCACCTAGTTCAACTATGAGTATCTGGTCTAGATCAACGTTTTCAAACTAATTTTTCAAATCTCGAGTTAGCATGCTCCATAAGTGGGGGACAGATAGACAAAGATTCTAAGTTTGACTTGAGTGATCCACAATAAACTAAATGTGAAGGAAAGTTTCAATAAATTTTTTAACCCCTTTTAATTAGTGTGGACATAGGGGGCATATGTATGAAGTAGGTATCAATACATTAGGTCAAATAAGGGTGGATGTACCAAAATTTAGTTTTTCCTAAAAAAACCTTTTTAATGGTGGGCCTAGTCACTTGTTGAATGGATGGCTTCAGCACACACATTCACACTTGGTTAAAAAATCTGAAATGTGATACACATAGGATATTATCTCAAATTGAAGTAAATAAACATCGAAGTAGTATATCATGATATCAAACATCATGAAACATCATAAATCCTCATAGCTCGACAACTTGATTAGCCATAACATAATCACATACCTCCAATAAAAAAATCATGCATTATTATTCATGTACTTTATGTTACATGCAATTTAAACAATCATAATGCAGATCCAAATAGTCAATCTGAAACATGTATAAAACTAAAGTGTCACCTTTGCATGGATATGGTTTTGATAAGGTCTAGTATAGGGTTTATATCCTTGGTTGATATTATGGTTAGGTCCTAAATCCCTAATACTTGTGTTCGTAAACCGTAAATGAGATGTCACTATCACATTTATCTTACAAAGACTTCAAGATATGGTTATCATTCACCAACACACCAAATTATATAACAAGTTAACAATATCTAACATCTTCACATACTATTGATCAAGTTCAAGGTTTTACTTGTATCCATAATTTTTTTATTTATCTATTAACCATACTTCTTGAATTAGGATCAAAATAAGGTTTTGAGATTTTTTTATTTAGGTTCTATGAATTTCCTCTATCAATTAATTATATATATGTGCATATATATGTACATCTATATCTTTCATGGTGGAAACTTCAGTACCCTCCAGACGAAGTCCATGAAGCTCATTTCAGATCCAGTAGCCATACTCAAGACTGAATCATGGCTAGATTGGTAAATTGTCAATTAAGGCTATCTAAATGTATTCAATAAGTTATTTAGGACGAATGATCATCAAAGTAGGCGAAAATATTTCTTAATAGTAAAAAATATCCAAGACGTTTCTGATTGTTGCAATCATGGTGGTAGATAAGGCGCCAACTATGGGGTCGCACCTAATCAATATGCAGGCAGAGCGATAATAGAATCTGTCAATACTTGAGTTATCTTATCTGGAAATCATGTTTCTCAAATGCCCTGGGTTTTGCGCTTATCTATGCACAGAAAAAAAGATTACAATGATGGCAAAAGAAAGCAAATACAAACTATGTAAGGGTTTGTTTGTCTGGGCTCGAGGGGAAGCATCAATTGATGAAATCTAGATGATTCAGGAGTCTAAAAGTAATTATTGGAGATTTGGAAGACTCACATCTAGATCTCCAAGAGCAAGATCTGGATTGAACCCAGTGAACTTTATGTTCACAATTAACTTTGTTTGAGATTTTTGTGGCGTACGTTTTGTTTTCATGACGATTGCTTTGCATGTGATCCGATACCCACTTATCATTATCATTCCTTGATATTCACATCCGACTCTCATATGTGTCGGCTCATCATCATCCAATAAGCGACAGTGTACTACATCGATGCTCTGATACGGTTCACGAACAGCCACTAACACGTTACCGGAGAATGGAAAAGCAGGACCGGTCGCTCTCCTTGGTGTTGTCGTGATCGGAGAAACAGCAGGTTTGGAGAAGAGGGGTGGCCAATTTGGTCGGTGTACTTTTTAAGATGTCGCAGACGGGTGATTGGGGAGAAGAACAGAGCGCAAGAGTCCCATCAGCATGAAGAAGATGAAGTTGTCGAAGCCAGTTGCGTGAATTGGAAGTTACTCGAGTAGGAACTATGAAACTAGGGTGTGGTGGTTGAAGGCGCTGTCGGCACAGATTTGCGGTGTAATAATTATTTCGGTGCCTCGCGGCTGGAGTCCTGAAGCTGAGGCCCTTGTGGGTGCAATGAAGAAAACATGATCAAAACACGATAGATTATTAGGTATGTCCGAAATTAACATGGAGAAGAAGGTGACGAATCAAGAAAGGGTTACACAAGCATCAGTGGCGGAGTCAGAGAATTTAATCTAGGTGGGCACTCCACAACGTAAAAGCTAGAATGACACTCCCAAGTAGGACAGAAAACATAGTTGTACCTTGTAAAAATTCACCCAGCGAGATAGATTGCAGTAGAGCATGAGACAAGGGGTAGGGCATGTGCCCACCTTTGCCTCTACCTAGCTCCATCACTGACAAGCATGATGATAACCCGATGAGGTTGTCGGTTTTTGCCATTGTGCAGCAGTGATACTTTCTATTTGCCTATCAGCAACTTAGAGTTGTATCTTCTTAAAAAAAAACAAATAGCTTATTCTAAGAAAAAAATTCCTAATATAGCATCCCGTAAAACTAATCTCTGAAGTAGCTTCTTTACTGAAAAAACACCACGTAGAATGATGTTTTTCTGATCAAACTACTGAAATTGCCATTTAGATTAGACCTTTCAAGTAAAGATGAAAAAAAAAGATAAAAACGCCAAGTCAATTGGCGCTTTGACCCAAAGTCTAGGTAAAAAGCCAATTCACTTGGCACTTTTACCTTGCTTTTTTTTTTCATCTCTATTTGAAAGCTTCAATCTCAATGGCCTTTTCACTAGTTTGACCGAAAAACGTTAATCTAAGTGGTGCTTTTGCTCCAAAGTGAGGTACATTAGAAATTACTTTCACGGAGGTCTTATAGTCAGATATTTTTTTTCTTTTGCCTATGCGACATGGGTAGGTGAGGTGATATTAGCTCTGCATAGCGCTATTGCTCGACGTCATTGTTATTGATAAAGCGATGGCGATATTCCTGTCGCAAACTTCCCAATCGATCTGAGTGTCCACACATATCAGCAAGTAAAGTCTCGCTCACTTTCGTAAAGCTTTGACTTATAACGACTGGTTGGTGCAAAATAGCATCCGCAATAGGTCTGCAATTTGATTTGGGGGTAGGAATAACGCAGCTTTGTGCCACTTTAATGTCTATGATCACGCACTAGACTAGGAGCAGTTGGATTCTGAGACAAGTGCACGGCCTCATTGATTAACTGGTTGACTGCTTGATTCACTAAATAGCATGACCGTAGGGCTCATGTTTGTGTTGATGAGCTATTACATTTGAATGAGCCTTCTAAACTCACTCAGCCACACCGACACCAATACACACACGCGCTAGGTCATCGGTGCTACGGATGATGTAGTAAATGATTGCAGCCCAATAGCCAGAAAACAAAGGAGACCGCCAAAACAATTATGAAAATCCGCACCTAGTTGGATGGGCACGGCTGCTTGTACGTAGCTGCGTGACCATACACATGTTTAAGAAGCTGCCCCGAGCTACAAGCCTACAACAAGAAGCGTGGGTGACTTTAATATCGTTTTATTCTTGGCCAAAAAATCGAAATGACACATTTGCCATTTTTTATTCCCTAAATGGCACGTTCTTGAACTTATTACCCAAAATGACACATTTGGGGAGCAATGCGTCCCCTGCTGGGACGCATTGCCCTCACGGGAGGCAATGCGTCCCGGCGGCGGACGCATTGGTCCCACAGGACAGCAATGCGTCCCGGTTCGGGACACATTGCTCTGTTGTAGGACTAATAGTCTGCTGGCGGGATGCATTGGTGCAATGCGTCTCAGGAGGGGACTCATTGGTCCCACAGGAGGAAAATGCGTCCTCATACAGGATGCATTGCATTTTTTAATCATATTTTTCCAGTCACTGATATTGTTTCATGGTTATTGATATGTATATTAACAATATTGATTATATTTGTACATTTACAATTCGTTCACTTGTATTTGGATGTCTATAATATACTCAATAATTATAAATTTGTCAATTTCAATAGCTCATAACATGCATATGGAATATATAAGTTTAATGTAATGAACATCAGTTGGTTCCTAATTGATTATATAATAAGAACTTAATCCAAAAAAATGAGATAACAATTAAAAATAAGGTTAAAACATGAACCAACATGACGAGAAAATAATACCAACAGAACAATATGATAGATCCAAAATGAACCAATGTGATATCATAATATGATAGATCCACATACAATAGATGTCTTCACAAAAGGCATACATACAAAACAGTACAATATATAAAAAACTAAGTATGTCGTCCTCGCCCACGAAATCCTCGCCCACCTCCCTCTACATCTGGATCCTCTGTACCAATGTCATCTGGAGACGCCTGAACTGGGGACAACTGTGTAGGAGGATGCTAGTGAGCATCAGGGAAGAAATGAAAAGGTGGAGGTGGGGTGAGGGGTCTCTGAAAACTAGGATAGGATGCATCAGGTGGGGTGTATCCTGAAAAATCAAACAGAGTAGGTGAATATGTGACATAAGGTGGTGGTCGAATCTCAGGAATAATTGGTGGTGTGAATGGAGTGTATGGAACAGAAGAAGAACTTGCTCCATAGTATGATGTTGGTTGAGGTGGGGTGATGAATGAGGAATATGAACCAGCTCCTGAAAAATATGGCCCCGTCGGTCCCCATGACATGAACTGAGAAGTGGGAGTGGGAGTGGGCTCAGCAGTAGTAATCACAGGAGTAGGAGTAGGAGTAGGAGTGGGCTCAGGGGTTGTGGTATGAGTGGGTATGGGATCCCACGGCCAAGCATAATCAGGAAGACTATCAAAGTAACTCCCCTGGATGTTATAGATGTCATCTCTGATCTGTGCAGGGGCATACTCTAATGCCGCTTGAATCGCCACCTGTGTTTGTACCTGTAAAACAAAGTATGTACATATAATAAAGACCAATTACATATATTACAAAGAACAAAGATAAATAATAATAGTTTGTAAAAGAAATAATAATGATACTCACAAATTCTTGCTGGCAATAACTTTACGGGTAGTATGTGCTTGGAGGCATAGCTGGAGGGGGCACGATGTATTGGGGATGATACCATGCATAGTGAACCTGAGGACTGAAGACTGTATCAGCTAGTGGAGCGGGAACTAAGCTCTCACATCTGTTGTTTCATATCTGCACCTCCCGCCTATAATGAAGCATCCAATCCTCAACCGCATGACCCCTCCCATCTATCCGGCTAAGCCACGACAGCTCAAGAGTAGGTTGTACTTGAACATAGCTGAACTGTCCATGTACTCTGTCGGGGAAGTGCCACTCCACTATTGTGTAGCACAACAAAGGCACTCATGCCAACCAAATATCACTACCCTCTCTATAAATGGCAAGCAATCTCTCAAGAACATCAACAGTGTAAGGAGTCAACTCTATATGTTATTCATAAAGACAACATGCAACATATAAAACAGAGTAAATTGCAAATAAATAAAACATATACCATACAACATGTTAGTAGATGTAAGTAAGTTATACCTGTGAGGGCAAAATCTGGTCAAATGCTTAATCGTAAAACTGGATTGTTCCCCTGACAGTGTCACTCCTTTGGACAAAGGTAGGCCACCTATTAAATTGAAAAACTAAATTTAGATAAACACTACATAATGTTTGGACAAATATAAAAATTAATTGTGTAGATCTTTAACCTATAACCCAATGGAACATCTTCTGGCCAATCATCCCAGTGCATAGCAATTGTACCTGGGTGACGTGGTATTTTGAATGCACTAACACACTCACTCGGGGTTGATATCCCCGAGTTTTTACCAAAACCAAAGTACAATAATACCACCCACAAGCGGACGAGTCTTATCGCAGTATAGTTAAGGATCGAACCCAAAGGACAATATTTTGAAGAATCTTTGTCAGTCTAGTCTAGTTCGAGTTAAGGCTAATATTTAAAACGATAGGTTGATTTGAGGTTAATTAAACTAATTGTAAGAAAGTAAAAGTTGAATTAAAGTTGGGTTTAGATCAATGATATGGAATCGCTGGGATGGTATCGGGTTTCACCACCACTGCTCATGCAAACACATCCAAACATCAAATATCTAGGCAAGATATAACTATCCAAGTAGAGCTGCTGCGAAATCCCCCATACGGACGTTAGGTCCGCGTAAGCATCACCTTTGGCATCGAATTTCTCATCTCCATCTGAATCACATACTTACGGCTCTGAAGATACAACATCCAACTAAGGTTGTGGGCCCCCTATACCGGCGTTAGGCACACATAAGCGTCACTGAAGGCTAGATGGTTCATCCCCTCGTGGATCATACACTTACGATATCAAGGAACCCCATTCTATTTCTAGTTTGGGAGTCAACCGTGCTAATCGATAAGCAAGCAGCCGATTTATATACGAGTAAACATCGATGATTAACAAGAAGATACAAAATCCAACTAAGGATGTGAACCCCCTATATAGGCGTTAGGTACACAAAAGCGTCACCGAAGGCTAGATGGCTCGTCCCTTCGCGGATCATATACTTACGACCTCAAGGAATCTCATTCTATTTCTAGTTTGGGAGTCAACCTGTTAAACGACATTCAGTCCTACATAAAGATATTCTCACAACATAGGAAGAACAAAGATGAAAGCAAGCAATTAATCAAACTACGAACATAGCGATTAACAACGAAATGAAAAGTTATATACATTGTCATGGAAAGTTTAACGAAAGAACATGATTACATGGGCAGCGGGGCTAGTCCCCGCACCTCAGCAAAAAGGTACTACTCGCTCATGATGCAAGAAATAAGAAGAATGAGAAAGAGAGAGAAATCCGCCATTAACTCGGTGCAGAAGGTAGTCGCAACTCAATGAAGTAGATATGACCTCCTACGTCATGTCGGAGCAGATCTAGACGCGAACGGGAGTTGCTGAGACAGACCGGACAATCTCCCTTGGTATGTCTTTCTTCTCTCCTCAGCCTCCTTGGTTGCAACACGGGCAGTAGGTGAAATGAAACTGGTGCGGACTGGACTAGTTTCGGATCGAATCTGTATACAGGAAGCTTGTCGGCATCCCAGAACCGTGTCCAAGTGGGGACCCTTGGGGTCCTATTTATAGGCACATGACTGATGCCAAACAATCTTGGGTTAAAAGAGACCAAACAGTTTCAATTAGTTTAGACCAAACAGTCTTGAAATATCTCCTCCAAACGATCTGGAGACTCTTTTCTACCAAACGGTCTTGAGACCGTTTGCTACCAAATGATCTGGAGATCGTTTGCTACCAAACGATCGCTCCAAACAGTTTTGGGAAAATGATCGCTCCGTGCGGTTTTGAGCAAACAGTCGCTCCTTGCGGTCTTGGGCAAACAATCACTCCATCTGAGGTTCTTCATTCGGTCAATGCCTCAACCAAACAATCTTTGCCCATGCTGATCAAATGGTCTGGCGTTCGAAGGGGCCAAAGAGTCTTGGATCCAGCAGCTTGAAACGGTTTGCAATGATCCCTCGCAGTCTTGTCCTAACAAATCTCACCTCGGCGTCCATATGGTCTACTGCTCCTTCGGTTTGCAGGCGATCCAATAGACCAAATGGTCCTTCTTCGGTCAACGCTCAAAAAACGAGCAGTAGACATTCCGTTGGTAACTCGATCTAGTAGCCCTCCATTCTATCAATTGATCTTCAACCTTTTTCTGTAGGTGTGACAACCTCGGGGCGACCCGATTTCATCTGCGAATCACCCCCAAACGACCTTGCTCAGGAGTTGCAACTGTATGCTGGTCGGAGGTTGAAGACGACGCACCACGGTCGTGGTTAGGCACCATGGTCGTGGTAAAGCTGTTGTCCCACGACTGTGCTGCCTTACACGGACGTGGTGGGTGTAAAATCGATCTCTGATGGCATTGTGCCACGACCGTGGCGTGACACCATGGTCGTGGTGAGGTGGCTGCCACACGGTCATGTTGCCTCGTATGGGCGTGGCGAATGAGAGGGGGTCGACGCAGGTAGGGTGCCACAGTCATGGAGAGTGAAAGCTCAGGTCTACCATGGTCATGGCCGCATCACACGTTCGTGGTGATGGCAGAAGACCACAACCGTTTTGGACCACCATGGCCATGGTTAGGACTCTGTTTCGTGACCTTGAGTTCATGCACTGCTCGATCCCTCGCGGCTGAGTGATGCCTCCAATCGGTCTCTACTGCTCAAATGGTCTTGAGAGCGCATGGGTTCAAACGATCTTGAGACTGCATGGGCTCAAATGATCTTGAGACCGCATGGGCTCAAATGATCTTGAGACCGCATGGGTGGAATTTCTTGGTTAGATTTCTTGATCGGGGCCATAGATGAAGGTGGGCCTTGACTACTTGATCAGCCTTGTCAAAACCTGCATTAAATGAACAATATTTAGTTAAAACCTTGATAATCGAATCGACTAAGTAGTTTTTCTCATTATGATTCATATTGAGTGAAATAGTATGTATAGAGTTGAATTGGTCCCGAAGTGATGATTGAATTTCATGATGAATATACATTCGTCAAAATACCCTGAACTTAAACGTTGCTCGTCCTCGAGTAACACAAAATCTGAAATAGTCGCCAAATGAATACTTTCAATTCGTGTGATTGCTTCATCTTCACATCACGAATGTTTTCTTTTTGCTCAATATGACTTAATATCTCAACCTCCTGAGACCACATAACACATCTTACCATATCTTCGTTCCTGAGTTCGTTTTCCAAAATCATTTCCTCCTCACCTTTTCCAACAACAAGCATGTCAAAGAGTTTTGTAAGAGTTTAGAGACACCCGTAGAACAACAAGTGTGCATTTGATCTGACACTGGTGTTTTCGAGGGTAGGGTAGGCAATCATTGTGCCATTAGGTAGAAAAGGGAGTGAAAGTTGGTATGGAAGGAAGAAGTAAATCTCTCCTCTATTCGACTCAAGATTTTTATTTGCTTTGCAATTTCATTTATTACATTTTTTATGTGTGAATCTCTCCTCTATTCGACTCGAGATTGCATTTCTTTTTGTGTGCACTTTGGCATCTTTTTGTTTGCAAATCTCTCCTCTATTCGACTCGAGATTGCATTTTTGGTGGTACGCCTCTATTTATCTGTGAGGGGTATGGAAGAAGCGGATAAAGAGGGAAGTGGTGTGCCCCCCCCCCCCCCCCCGAACTTAGGGTTTGGCACATTTTTGGCTATTTTGTTTCTTTTTGATGAATGGAGGGGTACGAAGATGATGGAAGAGTTGTAGAAGAGAGTTCAGATCAGAATGCAACTTGATTTACAATTCAATGCATCGGGTTGTTCTCTTTATCAAACTCTGCTCAAATAATGACTTGATGAGGATCTGGTTTGGATTCCATGCTATTGTTCCACAAATCAGTTAGGAAGAACGACGTGTTTGATCCCTATCAGTTTGATAGACACCTATAATCTTTGCAAAAGTATCACGATGTTAGGAATCATAGGCTTCACAAGATGATTTCAATCAAAGGGCTTGTTTCAAAAAGTGGTCCTTTTGAGGATTTACTTCAAATAAGGGGAATATAATGATTCAGAATGCATAGCAGGTTAGTTAGTGACTTTTAATGAAACCAGGAAGTGTCAAAAAGTGTCAAAAATTCATCAAGTATCTGTTCAATTTCTTTGAAAATCATTAAAGAATTGTGAAAATTTTGAATTTTTTTATCAAGAATGTGATAGTGAAAACTTAAGTATGAAAAGGATGGGTCTAGGTGGAAAGTGAGGTATGTACCACCCACCCTCCACCCCGAACTTAGAGATTTGCTCATCCTGAGAAAACCCTAAATCCAAGATGGATGGGAAAAATCATGCCAGAATGACCACCAGGTGTGGTTGCGTTATGATCAGCGCGCATCCTCTTATCTGAAAATCTCAAAGGTAAAGAGCAACTAGATCTTAAAGTAGCATCTTGCGATGCGGATTTTATTTAATGAAAAATTAACTAGAATGTAAAAACAAATTTGAAGAAATATTCTAATTTGAAATGAAAGGTAAAACAAATTTATTGATCGGGTTGCCTCCCGACAAGCGACGTTGTTTTATGCCGATGGCTCGATTGAATTTTTCAGCTTCATGGTTGATCCTTAGGATTGGTGAGTTCCAGCATTGTTTCAGTGCCTATGTCAATCGAGGTGAAATATCTCTTTAAGCGGTGACCATTTGCCAAAAATTCTCCTGACTTTTCACTCCATAGAGAGAAAGCACCATGTGGGGAAATGCTTTTGACAATGTAAGGTCCAGACCAGCGAGAACGGAGTTTCCCTAGGAATAACTTCAATCTTGAGTTGAATAGAAGAACTTGGTCTCCCACTTGTATGTCTTTTCTTATCAGATGCCCATCGTGCCAAAGTTTTGTACGTTCTTTGTAGATTTGTGCATTCTCATAAGTTGTCATCCTGAGTTCATCCAGCTCTTGGAGTTGCAGAATCCTGGCTTGGCCTGCTTCTTTCATATCAAAGTTTAGTTGTTTAATTGCCCACCTTGCCTTGTGTTCCAGTTTGACTGGCAGGTGGAAAGCTTTTCCATATATTAATCGAAAAGGAGTAGTCCCAATGGGAGTTTTATAAGCAGTTTCAATGGCCCATAAGGCGTCGTTGTTTTTTGTTGACCAATCCTTTCGATTGCGTCCTACAGTCTTTTCCAGAATAGCCTTTAGTTGACGGTTAGAGACCTATACCTATCCACTTGTTTTTGGATGGTAAGGTGAGGCTACCTTGTGTGTTACACCGTATTTTCTCAGTAAAGCTTCAAAGCTTCTTTCAAGGAAGTGGGACCCTCCGTCAGATATCACAGTTCATGGCACTCCAAAATGGGGGAAAATAATATCTTTGAATAATTTGATGACGGGTTTGGAATCACTAGTGATGGTTGGTATAGCTTCAACCCATTTTGAGACATAGTCTATTGCCACTAGGATGTATGAAAATCCATGAGAAGATGGGAATGGACCCATGTAGTCCACCCCCCACACATCAAATATCTCTACTTCTTGCCATAGATTCAACGACATCTCATCTCTCCTTGTCATATTGCCTGATCTTTGACATTTGTCACAACATAGGACAAAGTCGTAGGAATCCTTGGATATGGTTGGCCAAAAGAATCCACATTGCAAAACCTTTAAAGAAGTCTTTTTGGAGCTCATACGTCCCCCCACTGGTCCTGAGTGACATTGTTCCAAAATAAGTTGAGCTTCTTCTTTGGTGATACATCATCTATACAGACCATCATCACATAGTTTAAAAAGATATGGCTCATCCCAGTGGTATTGCTTCACATCATGCATGAACTTCTTCAGGGCATTCCCGGTACATTGAGGATGGATAACCCCAGTAGCAAGGTAGTTCACATAATCCGAGTACCATGGTATAGCTTCTGAGGCCTTCATTAGTTGATCATCTGGCAGGGAATCATTGATTGGAATCTTCTCAGTATCGAGAGTGTGGATGCGAATGAGGTGGTCTGCTACAAAATTCTCTGTACCCTTTTTATCTCTTATCTCTAAATCAAATTCTTGTAATAGGAGGATCCATCTAATCAACATGGGTTTTGCATCTTTCTTTGCTAGAAGGTAACGAATGGCAGCGTGGTCTGTGTAGACAATGACTTTTGAACCAATTAGGTAGGATTTGAACTTGTCAAAGGCATACACGACTGCTAAAAGTTTTTTCTCAGTAGTTGCATAATTCCTCTGAGCTTCATCGAGGGTTTTTGATGCATAATACATCACATAATGTTTCTTTTCTATACATTGCCCTAAAACAACACCCACAACATAATCACTGGCATCGCACATAATTTCAAAAGGATGGTACCAGTTGGGAGCTATAATGATGGGGGTGGTAGTAAGGGCCTGCTTCAGTGTGTTGAATCTTTTGACACATTCTTCATTGAAATTGTAATCAATATCCTTTAGTAATAGGTTCGTCATTGGCTTTGTTATCTTGGAAAAATCCTTTATGAATCTTCTATAAAATCATGTATGACCTAGGAAAGCATGAACTTCTTTTACATTTGTGGGTAGAGCCAATTTATAAATCACTTCAATCTTGGCTTTATCTACTTCAATTCCTCTATTGCTGAACCTATGGCCCAGGACAATGCCTTCTCTTACCATAAAATGGAACTTTTCCCAATTTAGCACAAGATGCACTTCTTCACAACGTTTAAGGACCAGGGAGAGGTGCTTTAGACATGAATGGAATGAATCTTCGTAAACAAAAAAATCATCCATGAAAACCTCCATAATTATTTCAGTAAGACCAGCGAATATGGAAGCCATGCAACGTTGGAAGGTTGCGGGCGCATTACAAAGACCAAATGACATTGTTTTAAATGTGTATGTCCCGAATGGGCAGGTAAAGGTTGTTTTCTCTTGGTCATCTGGATGTATGGGTATTTGATAGAATCCAGAGTAACCATCAAGATAACAGTAATATTCTTGATGAGCCAGCCTTTCTAGCACTTGATCAAGGAAGGGCATTGGAAAATGATCTTTTCAAGTTGCTTTGTTCAATTTTCTATAATCTATGCACATCCTCCACCCTGTGATTGTTCGAGTGGGGATGAGTTCATTGTTTTCATTCCGTATAACAGTTGTTCCACCTTTCTTTGGGACTACATGCACTGGGCTCACCCATGGAGAATTGGATATCAGATAGATTATTCCAGCTGTGAGCAATTTAAAGACCTCGCTATGGACCACTTCCTTCATATTTGGGTTCAATTTCCGTTGATTCTCAATAGTAGGTTTGTGATCTTCCATCATATGGATCTTGTGCATACACAACACTTGACTGACCCCGGTGAGGTGACTCATTTTATAACCGATGGCTTTCTTTCTTTCCCTTAATTCTTTCAGGAGTTTCTCTTCTTGTTTAGTTGTTAAATCGGAATTTATAATAACCGGACAAACCTTGAGATCGTCAAAAAACATGTACTTCAGTCCTTCGGGTAGAAGCTTCATTTCGGGAGCCTCTGGTTTTTTGCTTGTTTCTTCTGTAGTTTCCATAGTCTTGAGTTCTTCACTATTGGCTCCAACATCTACTTTAGCAGAGTTGAGGGATTCAATGCAATCCTTTACTCATTCGTCAATTGGTTCATCCACTGATGGGTTTGTTAGAGAAATTTCCAAGGGATCGTTTGATTCATGATGCTCTTGGGTCAGAAGTGACATTTGTTCAATGCAGTCAATCAGATAGACTTCTTCTTGAATACTTGGTCTTCTCATACTTTCAAAAACCTTGAATTCAAGAGTTTATTTGCCTAATCTGAGTAGTAAGGTACCAACTTCAACATCAATCAGGGCTCTTGCATTGGTGAGGAACGTACGACAAAAAATGAGAGGATATCTGGCATCTTCTCTTATATCCATAATGACGAAGTTGCATGGAACATATGTGTCCTTGCCTACCTTGACCGGGACATCTTCGAGGATTCCTAGCAGACGTTTCATCGAATTGCCTGCAAGCTATATAGTCATGCTAGTAGGAAGCAATTATGCAAATCCTAATCTTTTGTATAGGCTAAGCGACATAATAGAGATGCTTGCACCTAGATCTTCCAATCCTTTCTTACATGATGAATTTCCAATATGACATGAGATTCCAAAGAATCTCGGGTCTTTTTGTTTCTTGGGCATCTTGCTCAATATGATATCTGATGTAGTTGTTGCCAGTTTTACTGTCTCATATTCCTTAGTTATATACTTCCTGGTTAGGAGTGACTTTAAGTACTTAGTCCAGGCTGTCTCAGCCAGAGCTTCTAAGAAGGGTATATTAACATGAAGTTTCTTCATAGCCTCTTTAAACTTATTGAATCTAGTATCGAGCTTGGTTTGCCTTAGACGGGCTGGGAAGGGTATACGAGGCTTATATACTGGAATATCAGGTTCTGGTGTTTCAGTTTCTTCATCAGTAGATTTCTCAGGACTTCCCTTATCTGTCTTTTCATCTTTTAATTGAGACTCTAGTGTTGTTGAGATTTGGACCATCACAGGTTCATCTTCATCTATAATAACCACATTTGTCTTTACCAGAGGATCTGAATAGTCTTTTCCTGACCTGGTAGTGACTGCCTTCAACTGTTCAAGATGCTTGGGATTGTTCTCGGGTTGTCCATCAAAGACTCCAGCAGGCGGCTTTATGCTAGCTGCAAGTTGAGCTAGTTGAGATTCAATAGCATTCTGCTGAGCTTGTTGGTTGGCTATCATGGTTTGCTGAGTTTGCAACATTTTTTCAATGGATGATAGCTTGTCATCAGAAGAGATGGGTCATGCTTGTTGTCCTTGCTGTTGATTAAGATTTTGATACTGAGAGTTGTTTTGATAGTTATTCTAGTTCCTATTCTAAAAGTTCTCCTTGAAATTTCCTTGATTCCCAATTTTCTGTTGTTGATTATATTGGATACCTGGTGGACCTCTTGGTTGATTGTTTGAACCAAATTGATGTGAGTTTACTGCTCCAGAGGGGTTTCCATATTGAAAACCTGGGTGATTCCTATTCTGATTCGGATTGTAATAACTTTGCCCAGGAATAGTGTTGATAGCATTAAGATTTTCCATCTGACCATTATCTCCTTGTCCGCATACATTTATCAGTACAACATCATAGAGAACATTGCATGATAAAGTGGAATGATCGGTGCTCTTACATGCTTCACAGAATAGGGAAGTGGACTTGACCTGTTCTGGTTGTCGAGTGGGTGAATGTCCTCTTCCAATAGCAGCAAGAGATGATTCAATATGGTCTTGCTTGGCGACTAAGACCTTCAAGGTTTCAGTGATAGAATTGTACTCAGGAGTAGCTTCGACCATAGCTACTTTCAAGACTCCTTTACCTACAGATCTGCCCCAATTGGCTTGATTTTATGCTCCCAGGGTGACAACTCTCCATGCGCTGTCATAACTTTGACGCATGCAGTTTCCTTCAGACGAGGAATCTAGAAACCTCTTAATATCATCATCCACACCCCTATAAAAAATTCAATGAGTTGATTCTTAGGAATTTCGTGGTGTGGACACTTGCATAGAAGCTCTTTGTACCTATCCCATGCTTCAGCGAGAGTTTCTCTAGGGACTTGAGTGAAATTTGTTATCTGGCCCCGAATTTCATATGTGAGAGATGGAGGATAGAGTTTTTCCAGAAACACATTTTGGAGTTGTTCCCTAGTGGTGATGGGTATTTCACTTTGCAATGAATTGTACCAAATTATGGCTCTATCAACAAGGGAATACTCGAAGAGACGGAGTCAAATGGCATCATCAATGACTCTATTTTGCTTTGTCATAGCACATAGATCGATGAATCATAGAAGATGTTCTTGGCTGTCCTCTGCTTGTTTGCCATAGAAAGGGTTATTCTAAAGCAGGGTGATCCAATGCGCTCTTATCTCGAAATTAGGAGCATTGATAGGAGGGGGTTGTACTGGATGATGAACATTCGTAGCTTTCGGGATTGAGAACTCTCTAACATCCTTTTGTCGTTCAACTGCTTGCGCTGCTAGGATTTCCTATTGAACCGCAGCCCTAGCTTCTTGCATGAGCCTCTCTCTTTGTGCATTGATGGCTTGAGCCACTCTTCAGGCTACTTTCTCTTCCTAAGACATCCTTGCTTGATTTTCTTGGATTTGACGATGAAAAGTTCTGTCTATCTCGAGATCAAAGCTCGTTGTGAGTTCAGGATTGTCCGAACGGTGCATACACTATGCCTTGGGTTGTACCTAAAAATAGAAAGATTTTGAGAATGAGAACCACAAAGTAGAGTCAAATTCAAGTAGATGATCGATTGTTTTCAAAAAGAAAAAGCAAAATCCTAGATTATCCTTAAAAGAACTAGATTTGACTGACTGATTTCTTTGTCCCTGACAACGACGCCAAAATTTGACGTGGTATTTTGAACGCACTAAAAAACTCACTCGGGGTTGATATCCCCGAGTTTTTACCAAAACCAAAGTGCAATAATACCACCTACAAGTGAACAAGTCTTATCAAAGTATAGTTAAGGATCGAACCCAAATAACAACTTTTTTAAGAATCTTTGTCAGTCTAGTCTAGTTTGAGTTAAGGCTAATATTTAAAATGATAAGTTGATTTGAGGTTAATTAAACTAATTGCAAGAAAGTAAAAGTTGAATTAAAGTTGGGTTTAGATTAATGATATGGAATCGCTGAGATGGTATCGGGTTTCATCACCACTACTCATGCAAGCACATCCAAACATCAAACATCTAGGCAAGATATAACTATCCAAGTAGAGCTGCTACGAAACCCCCCATACGGGCGTTAGGTCTGCATAAGCATCACCTTTGGCATCAGATTTCTCGTCACCATCCGGATCACATACTTATAGATCCAAAGATACAACATACAACTAAGGTTGTGGGCCCCCTATACCGGCGTTGGGCACACAGAAGCGTCACTGAAGGCTAGATGGCTCATCCCCTCGTGGATCTTACACTTACGACCTCAACGAACCCCATTCTATTTCTAGTTTGGGAGTCAACCGCGCTAATCAATAAGCAAGTAGTCGATTTATATATGAGCAAACATCCATGATTAACAAGAAGATACAAAATCCAACTAAGGCTGTGAACCCCCTATACAGGCGTTAGGTACACAAAAGCATCACCGAAGGCTAGATGGCTCGTCCCCTCGCAGATCATACACTTATGACCTCAATGAATCCCATTCTATTTCTAGTTTGGGAGTCAACCTGTTAAACGACATGCAGTCCATAAAGATATTCTCACAACATAGGAAGAGCAAAGATGAAAGCAAGCAATTAATCAAACTACGAACATAGCGATTAACAATGAAATGAAAATATATATACATTGCCTTGGAAAGTTTAACGAAAGAACATGATTACATGGGCAGCGGGGCTAGTCCCCACACCCCAGCAAAAAGGTACTACTCGCTCATGATGCGATAAATAAGAAGAATGAGAAAGAGAGAGAAATCCACCACGGACTTGGTGCAGAAGGTAGTCGCAACTCGATGAAGTAGATACAACCTCCTACGTTGTGTCAGAGCAGATCTGCATGTGAATGGGAGTTTCCAAGACAGACCAGACAATCTCCCTTGCTCCGTCTTTCTTCTCTACTCAGCCTCCTTGGTTTCAACACAGGCAGTAGGTGAAATGAAACTGGCGCAGACTGGACTAGTTTCAGATCGGATCGGATCTGTATACAGGCAGCCTGTCGGCATCTTAGAACTGATGTCTAAGTGAGGACCCTAGGGGTCCTATTTATAGGCACACGACTGACCCCAAACAGGCTTGGGTTAAAAGAAACCAAACAGTTTCAGTTAGTTTGGACCAAATGATCTTGAAATATCTCCTCCAAATGGTATGGAGACCGTTTGCTACCAAACGATCTGGAGACCATTTGCTACCAAATGGTCCGGAGACCGTTTGCTACCAAACGATCGCTCCAAATGGTTTTGGGCAAACGATCGCTCTGTGCAGTTTTGAGCAAACAGTCGCTCCTTGCGGTCTTGGGCAAATGATCGCTCCGTCCGAGGTTCTTAATTCGATCAATGCCTCAGCCAAACGATCTTCGCCCCTACTAATCAAACAGTCTGACGTCCGAAGGGGCCAAATGGTCTTGGATCCAGTAGCTTCAAATGGTTTGCAACAATCCCTCGCGGTCTTGTTCTAAAAGATCTCACCTTGGCATCCATCTGGTCTACTGCTCCTTCGGTTTGCAGGTGATCCAAGAGACGAAACGGTCCTGCTTCGGTCAACACTCAAAAAATGAGCAGCAGACAGTCTGTTGGTAACTCGATCTAGTAGCCCTCCATTCTATCAATTGATCTTCAGCCTTTTTCTGTAGGTGCGACGGCCTTGGGGCGACCCCATTTAGTCTGCGAATCACCCCAAACGACCTTGCTCAGGAGCTGCAATTGTGTGCTGGTCGGAGGTTGAAGACGACACACCACGGTCGTGGTTAGGCACCACGGTCATGGTAAAGCTGCTGTCCCACGGCCGTGCCACCTTGCACGGACATGGTGGGCGTGAAATCGAGCTCTGATGGCATTGTGCCATGGCCGTGGTGTGACACCACAGTCATGGTTAGGTGGCTGCCACACGGTCGTGCTGCCTCGCACGGGCGTGGTGAGTGAGAGGGGGTTGATGCAGGTAGGGTGCCATGGTCGTGGTGAGTGAAAGCTCAGGTCTACCATGGTCGTGACCGCATCACATGATCATGGTGATGGCAGAAGACCATGGTCGTTTTGGACCACCACAGACGTGGTTAGGACTCTACTTCACGACCTTGAGTTCATGCACTTCTCGATCCCTTGTGGCTGAGTGATGCCTCCAATCGTTCTCTGCTTCTCAAATGGTCTTGAGATCACATGGGTTCAAATGATCTTGAGACCGCATGGGTTCAAATGGTCTTGAGACCGCATGGGCTCAAACGGTCTTGAGACCGCATGGGTTCAAACAATCTTGAGACCTCATGGGCTCAAATGATCTTAAGACCACATGGGATCAAACGATCTTGAGACCTCATGGGCTAAAACGATCTTGAGACCGCATGGGCTCAAACGATCTTGAGACTGCATGGGTGGAATTTCTTGGTTAGATTTCTTGATCGGGGCCAGAGATGAAGGTTGGCCTTGACTACTTGATCAGCCTTGTCAAAACCTGCATTAAATGAACAATATTTAGTTAAACCTTGATAATCAAATCGACTAAGTAGTTTTTCTCATTATGATTCATATTGAGTGAAATAGTATGTATAGAGTTGAATTGGTCCCGAAGTGATAATTGAATTTCATGATGAATATACATTCATCACTGGGCGTCTATTTCCCAACCTCTCCCAACACCACAGCTGCAATAGACAAACACAACCGACAGATGGGCAATTATCCTGGACCGGGTGGTTGCCTTATACAACTCCCTATATAAGTAAGCTAGAGTTGCAGCACCCCAAGATAGAGTGCCACAATGTGTAAAATCGAACACAAGAGAGAGGTACCTAACATGCACTCTATCTCCGGTACTATCTGGGATAAGGTAACTACCTAAGAAGTATAATAGATATGCCCTGGTGTACCTTGTCCTCAGTTCTAGTTGTTGCTCTTCATCACCCGCGGTCAGATCCATATCCTTGAAGGTCTCACATAGCCAAATCAAGGTGATATGCCCCTTAGACATCCCACCTGGTGCATCTCCTAAGAAATTCTCACAAAGGTGAGTCCAAGAAGAAAACTGCCCCTCATTTACACCTATACGATATGAAGCTATAACAGGTGGGCCAATAATCCTAAGACCTAGAAGCACTACAACATCCTGAAGGGTTATAGTTATCTCAAATGGGGGAAATCTAAAGTATTACTAGCATTGTCCCACCTGTTAACTAATGCAGTGATTAAAGTGGGGTCAAGGTGGATAAAGGGTAGCCTATGAACAAGCCCAAAACCAACCATGGAAATATTTTCTAAAACATCTGGGTCAGTAATAGGCCATTGTGCCAACATGATGTGGTGCTGGGAGAGTCAGTAGGTTGCTTGTCTAGGAGCCATATCTATGAAAAGTGCAAATATTGTACAACAAATTAGTTTTTCAAGATTCTTCATTAGATAAGATGAAATTAATTCAAATACATGAACTACCAAACAATATAAAAATACAACATGAACTACTAAAAGAGAAATACTACAATAATTAGTTACTGCATTTGATTCAATATCTCATCTAGAGGTTCATAAAATGGCCAAATTTGATGTACAATTTGATGTATCTCTGGATGTGATACAGCTAACTGGTTTTTAACTTGTACATTGATTGGCATTGCTTTCTATTTTGTGTGATCCCAATACCAACCAGGTAGCTCAAGAAGTTCTTCATACATGTGAAACATTTGCTTTAAAAATTTCCAATGAAATTTTGCTTGTTCTTTTGTCACTATAAATCCTAACTTGTTGTACAACAAATTTGGTACGTCATTCCAGTCATCATCCAATAGAGTTTGATGAGCCATTTTTCCTTGTAGGAACTTCGTAGCTATTATTTGGATTAACTCTATGGACATGTGAAATGTCCATGCCCTTCGATGAGCCATCTATAAAAAACCATTATAAATTCATTCTTTTAGTGAAATTGCAAACGTTACATGACTTGTGTAAATTAAAATTTCAAACATTACATGACTTGAATAAATTGAAATTGCAAACATTACATGACTTGAGTAAATTGAAATAGCAAACATTACATGACCAGACATCATATTACATTAGGACAAGTGCGTCTATTATGGCCCCTTCTGCCACACTTATGACAGTGATATGTATACTGATTTGGATCAACATCCATAGTTGAATGCCTTCTCTTTTTCTTTGGTCTTCCAGCTTGCCTTCATTTCCTAGGGGGTAATAAGGGAGAAATACCTCTACTTTCATCAAATTGAGGCCAATACATCTTGTCGGTAATACCACAAAATTCAGTTTTGTATGCATTTAGATAAGCCTCATTTGTATAATATGCACTCACAAGTGCATCAAGATCCCAATTGACAGAGTCTGCAACTACCCAAACATTTGAACATGTATAATGCCATTATTGTGGAAAACCACAACTGCATTGGCTGCCACCATTTGGACACACTATTACTTGAAATCTATATCCATCCATGTCACCAACAAGCCATTTATCATTGTTCACACGGATGAGTATTGTCATTTTTTTTGTATCCTATCGAACATTATAAAGCTTATCATGAACCCTCAAGGGCCATTTCAGTCCATCTTATGCACGTATATTTGTGAGATTATGCTTATGCAGCCACATGGTCACAGAGCGATAGTATGTGGCAACAATTAACGCTTGTATTGGCAAACCTCTAACACCTTTTAAGACTCCACTACACCCTTCAACATGATTGCTAGTCAATGACCCATACCTGCAACCTCTATCATATGCGAGAGACTAAAGTACTAGATTTTGGCCTAATAAATATGCCTTCACTGTTGGTTCTATGGTTTCTATAATAGTCATATGACGATCAAATTCATGTTTATTAGTTATGGATCCCACCTTCCATAAAAGCTCCCTCAACTCCTTGGACTTGAACTGCTTATGGAAGTTCTCCCGAAGATGTCGAAGACAATAACGATGTTGAGCCCAATCAAATTTTGATTCAAGTGCTGGAAAAATCCCACTCATTCGATCAGAAATCATACACAAGTTTGTACGTCATCGAATGATTGGAATACAAGTTTGTAGACAACCAAAGAACCACACCTAGGAGTCCTTATTTTCTTTCTCGACAACAATAAAAGCAAGTGGAAATAGACCATTATCAGCATCTATGCCACATGCAATGAGAAGTATGCCAATATATTTTCCTATTAAAAATGTGCCATCAATAGTAAAAACATGCCTGCAATAGGCCCAACCCCTCACAGCTGGACCAAATTGCCCAAACCACCCGCTTGAATCTACGAGTGCCTTCAGTTTGAAGGGTATAATCATCAATAAGGTGGGCATATATAGTTCTTGGAATATATTGTGTCAGAGAAATCAGGAATGACAACAAACTATGATATGATAATTCCCAATCTCCAAATATTTTACAAACAACCTTCCTCCTCGCTAGATATGCCTTCTTGTAAGATATATGGAGCCTTAGTTCAGCATTCACCTTATCCCGAATTTCTCGTTTCGACATATGCAATCATGATACTAGGATTGACATTATCATTCGAGCAATATAAGACGATGTGCCTTGGTGATGATCGTGATTCATAACAGTTAATTCACAATTGTGGCCTGCTTTACAACGTTTTATCTTCCACATGCCACCTACTCTTTTGGACTGACAAGCGGTCAATCTCCAAGGACATCGTTGATCATTGATACAAACAAATTTAAGATGATGATCATGAGCTTAATGTACGATACTGGACATTCTTTTGTACTGACCATTTTTGGAGCGTCTCAACCAGTAAAACTTTGGATGCAAATAAAGTACCCTCATATATAAAAATGTTGGAAGGATTGTAATTGAGATGAAATTCATGACAAAAATCTTCCACCTAGTCATCATCTTGAAAAGCTTCATAGTTGGAATCAATGTGTTCATGTTGGGGCCATTGGTTGTCAAATATGGATGGAATAGAACTCAATGTTGCAATAGAGTCAGGCAATGGATGTGTGTGCTCATCATCAGTTTCAGTCAATGACTCATCCTCAGGTGGTTCACTGTTATTACCACCTTCAATATCACTATTGTAATCACCTTCGTGACCACTATCATTATCACCTTCATGATCAATATCATTATCTCCCTCCTCAACCTCAACACCAATATTCTCAGTAGTAAGATTTTGAGAAAACTCAGGTGGTTGACTCCATTCAGCAGTTAAATTGCTAAGACTAAATTGAGGTGGTTGACTCCATTCAGTAGTTAAATGACTTTGAGAGAATTGAGGTGGTTGACTCCATAAATTATTGTGAGGGAATTGAGATTGAAATTGATTCAATAGACTCATGAAACAAGGTTGTTGGTGAATAGATGTTTTTTCAAGAAACACATCAATATAGGCATCAGCTGAAAGTGATAACAAGGTTTTGTATGCATCATCATCATCATCAACTTGTACGAGCATATGATTTTCTCCAGGGAAAAGATAGGATATTTTGATAGAGAAGTGGTTGGGATTGATGTCAAGTGTTGTATAAATATATGATTTTAGTTCAGATAGGGTATTAATAAGTGACATGTTTATGGGTCTAACAGATCGACTAGAATAAGACCCTTCAGAGAGAAATTTCCCATCATATCACATCTTGACAATTCGTGAATTTGAACTAGATGCCATGTTCCTATATTTTAGAATAGTATATTAACATCAGAAAGAAATTCATATTTAATAACATTATATTAACATGAATTAATATTTTAGAGCAGTGACATCATTTTTAAAAGAGTAGTTAAGATTTTAGAACAATAATTTTGAATTTGGAATTAAATTTATTTTACTACTTTTTCTATAACATTGACATTTTAGACATTTTAGAACAACAATTCTACTATTTTTAGTAACATTAACATTTCAGAACAACAATTTTCCTATTTTTTTAATAAAATTAACTAACATTTCATAACAACAATTTTGCTAATTTTTTAGTAATATTAACATTTCAAAGCAACAATTTTGCAATTTCGAACAATAATTTTTCAGGTATTAATTAACCTTCAATTGTCATTTTCTACATCATTATTTCAGTAATGTGGAATTAAGGAGTAGCAATACAATTATTTCAGTTGTAATATTTCATACTGATGTTAAGTTCAAGTTTTGGAAATTAAAATTTTGGTAGAAAAAATACCTCAAATGGAGAGTTATCCCTTGACAATCGAAGAATACAAGAAGAGAAAGAAGAAGATCCAAGATCGTCTCCAAGCAGTAGAAGATAGCAACTCCAAGATCGCCCGAAATAAGCTAGAAATTTCCTCCAAGCAGTAGAAATCCGAGCAAAAACTCCAGAGCAATGGGAGTACAGAGCAAGTGTAAGGAAATGAAGAATGGTGTGAGTTTGGGGGGTTGATTTCGCCCAATATATATATGGGAGCAATGCGTCCCGGTTGGGGACACATTGCGCCCACGTGGCGCCACGCCACAGCCCCAACGACAAAATAGCCGTTGGGTTGCGCCGGTCCAGGGAGCAATGCATCCCCGTCCCGGACGCAGTGCCCGCGTGGCTATTTCTAGCCGTTGGGGGCATCTCTACGCACGACGCATTGGCCCCACAAAGGGCAATGCATCCCGTTTGGGGACGCATTGCCCTCCTGTGGGGCCAATGCGTCGTCCGCTTCCGAGACGCATTGCTCTCCCTCGAGGCAATGTGTCCTGGGGGCAGACGCATTGGCCCCACAGGAGGGCAATGCATCCTCAACTGGGACGCATTGCCCTCCTATGGGGCCAATGCATCTGCTTCCAGGACGCACTGCCTCCCAGGAGGGCAATGCGTCCTAGAGGGGGACACATTGCTCCCCAAATGTTCCATTTTGAGCAATAAGTTTAAGAACGTGCCATTTAGGTAATAAAAATTGGCAAATGTGCCATTTCAGTTTTTTGGCCTTTATTCTTCAATTTCTTCATGATGAGATAGTTTCCTCATGAAACATAGTTTCATCATCCTTTTCATCTCACTCTTTCGACTCGAGCTGCTTCCAGTTTATGTCCGGTTGCGATGACAGCGTCCCTTTCGTTCCTTCTCTCCATCCAGTACCATGTTCTAAGATGACCATGGAAAGGCACATTGATATGATTATGTGATGTCATTCTTAGATATTTATGAATCATCAAGGATAGAGCTGTGGTTATGCTGTTTACAAACATACTCAAAATTATCGTAGCACCTAGAACAACTAAATTATATATAATACTTGATACATATATTGCAGATATTGAGTTTCTAAAATGACTTTATTTTTGAATTTATGCCTGTACTTCTTTCTATGATTAAAGATCGGTATACCACATACTATATATGATTTAGATATTTTAAAGTTCGGATGTCTTCCATTCATCACACCTTCCTCTTAGAAACAACCAAAATGAAGTGCATGAGTTGGTAAGAAATGAATTGGAAGTGTTGATGTGAATATTTTTGTTCCCTAAAATTCATGCTGATATATAGAAATCCTAGTTTTTGTCTAAGTCAAGTGTACGGTAATTCCATTTTCAAGTGAGCTATTTATCACTACATAATACAGGATTGAACCCAAATGATAGTGCATTTAAGAATTATTTGATCAAGGTTACCAAGCAAGAACTAGTATTTATGAGAAAAGTAAATTGTCACTTTATTAGGCAAGATTACAACAAGAAGGTTGGATAATAGTCTTATCAAATTGATTGAAACACCAGGCTGATGTGTTTCATCTATGCCTCCTATTATCTCTCTTCACTGCATCATAAGCAAGCATGAACATACAAACATTAAGAACGGTAAAATATGATTCTTTCATAATGAGGATTGCACCCAAAGTTTGTGTTACCTAGATGTCATGTACCCATCACTTCAAAGAACTCCTATCCAAAATTCTCACCAAGGTTAAACATAAAAAATGATATCCTACATCTTATACTCAAATTTCTCTACATACAAGATCTAAGGAACATATAGATATGCCAAAGAAATAGTAATCTAAGGAAACATATGTTTTATTCAAAATATAGTATGGTCCATACAAGTAAAGATGCAGTAAAAAGAAAAAAAATGAGGAATTCAGGGGGCTACTCACTCCTCATAATGGTAACAAGATTAAAAGGGAAATGTAGAAATAAAGACTACGTCACTTAAAAAATAATGGAGTAGTCATGGTGTGAGGTTTCACGTCTTTCTGCATGGAGGAAGGTTCAAGGTTCTCCTTGACATTTGTCAGGGGCGGTCTTGAGGGCATTGATCTTCCTTCTTTGGTGTCTAGATTTTTCCCTATGAGGGAGGAACATCTGGATCAATGATGAAAGTGACTATCAATAGGGGAAGGGTGTTGTCCACCTAGACTCTATCGAGTTCTGGACATAGAGCCTTATGTAGGTGTAGGTTCCTTGACGTAATGGGGTTGATTGATCAATGGAAACTAGAAGTAGATATTGAGGATGGAGTTCAGAAGCCCAACAATGTCACAAATATGTTGCATTTTTGTGGAGGCAAGGGCTAGTATTTATAGGCCAAAGTTAGGATCTAGAACTCTCTAACCGCATGTAACCATTGCAACAATGCCTGTAAATGCCTTGGATAAAAAATAAGATGAGTTGACACAACATCGTTTAGAATCCCCACTAGTTTGTGTTCCTCGTCATGAAAAAGCTTTGTTGACTATAGATGCCTCATTAGTAGCGTCTTCATCAGGGATAAAAATCCCATTGGTTGGGAGACTTCCTTGTGTAGGAACCACATTGGGAAGCAATTTTATCAGTGTCTGACCCTTGTAGGCCGAGATGATTCCTCATCAGGAAGAAATCATGTTAGGTGAGAACCACATCTATTGACGAATCCATGTCATGTATATGTTCCATCATGGCATTAATTATTGATGGAGGGGTTGGTTGATGGTGTAATCAGTGTAGGTCTCAAGTAATGAAGGTCAATTGATGGTGGGGATTGATGGATGAACATGCAATGATGGAAGGGAGGATTTGTTGTGTGTTGTGTGGCATATGTTTTGGATGATACAAATTTTGGGATGACTAATGGTACATGAGATTGATCAAAATTCTAATCTTGATTAGTGCAACCACCGACCTAAGATGGTGAGGTTGAACCTCAAACCTACTAAGAAATCAATAAGTTGTCAAAATCCTAACAAATTGGCTTAAAAATAAAAATCCTAACAAATTGGCTTAAAAATAAAGGAAAAATAAATAGAAGGTAATTACAAAGTAAAAATGTAAATTTGAATGCAAAATCAGGCTAAAAATGAAGCTAAAAGTATGATGAATATGCATTCATAAAATAACCCTAACATAGTGGTTTCATGTCCTCCAATAACAAACAATTGAAAATGTTTAGAAATGAATACTTTCAACCCATTTCATTACCTCACTCCACATCACATTGGTTTTCCTACCAAATAATATGGCTATGATCGCCAAATTCCTACAACCACAAAAACATCTAGTCATGTCTTTGTTCCCAATAATTCTTCCCATAAACATTTTCTAACCACTCCACCCAATAGCAATCACATCTAGGAGTATCATGAGTGTTCAAGTAATCTCATATAATAATAAATATGCATATAAGGGCATAAAAAGGATGTGGAGACGAGACACTTCATCATAACCCAAGGTGGAAAATTGAATGAAGGGGGATGAGGAATGAAGAATGTGAATCGCTGATCTATTTGACTTAAGATTGGTTTTTTATTTTTATTTTTTGGTTCAATGATATCCAAGATTTCCTAGTTGTGCACATTGGCAATTTTTTTGGGTGGTATGTCCCAGATGAATGCATATCCATCCTGGTGTTAGTCACATTTTCATCCTAGTTTTGCATTTGTTTGCATCATTTTATCTTAGAACTAGCTTGAATATATGTTTCCTTCATTTTATGGTAACACATAAGGTTTTGATCCAAATTCTTGGTTTCCATGGTAGGCTTGAGCATTTTTACCTAGATATCAGTTTGCATCACTCTGCCATTCCTTCTATTGTTAGCCCAACTCCACATTATAATGGTTGCACTACATATGCCTTCTAATGGCAATTCTTCCCATGACTCACATATCAATAGATGACCTACACATGCCTTCTGATGGCCCCTCTGACATCGTCTATTGATGACTGGTCTACATAAATAACTAAAGGAAACACTGTTCTTGCCTTCTGATGGTCTTCCTGAATCCACCTTTAGATGGTCTCTCCACACTCACAACCAATGGTTATTTTGCATAGCCTTCTGATGGTTTCTCTGTGGCCATTGACCTACCGATCACTGCACTGAACATCATGAGTCTCCTCACCTACTGATGGTATTGATGCAGATCATGAACCCTTCATCTTCCTCTTACCACCTCTGACTCTTCATATCTATGGCTATTATAAAATGGTTTTTCACATGTATTTACATATTTGAAAAGCAAATATTTGTATAACAAGGATATATGAGAAACTTAGTGTGTCTTGTTTTAAAATTAAGGATTTAACTTGCAAATTCTCCTTTGATATGGTTTTATAGATTTTTACTATTTTCAAGAACCCAATAATAGATATGAGAAAAAGAAGAGTGAAAATCTTAAAATAAATGAATTACTGAAGGTAATGAGTAATTAATATGTAACTGTGTGGAAATATCTAGAAATGAGGTGTTGAAGGCAACAAATGGATTGGTTTTATTTCCACATTGTCTTAAATAAGAAAAGTAATCAAAATAAAAAACATGGGAAAGTAGGAAAGAAAAAAGAATTGATTTGATTCCTTTAAATAACGAGACAAAGAGGGAGACTTGGAGATTAAGAAAAACACCTCTAAGTTGAGTATTTTGGTGTCAAATCTCACCCACTTCTAGATAAAAGTATTTAAGACTTTCCTTTAAAATTTGGGATTATAGAAATAAAAGGAGAGAGAGATATGGATTTTCCTAGAAATCCTAAAGTGAATGGATTATGGGAAATATACATTTGGCATGATACCCACTGGATCAGAATCCAACGATGACCAAGTGATCATCTACTTCACGTGAGATAAGCAAGTTGGAATAGTAAATTGGCTTTTTCCCTTGCTTTTCTCTCCCCCATCAATGGTTGAGAAAGTCAAGAAACTAGTCAATTGAGTTTGTGAGATCAATGAGAACCTACCTATCCTAGGTTTTGCCTAACTTGGAGCATTGTAGAGAATGTCCTAGTTTTGGACTCAATGGGTAACCCGGCCATGATGACTGAGGGTATATATAGGTCTATGACCCTCCTACAAAACCATAAATTGTCTCACAAAATTATGCTCAAATGTGCGATCATGTCCCTACCCTATATTCTTTGCTAACTATGAGCTTCACCCCTAGCTCATCCATGGATCTCATCGGAGATATCCCTTCACCATTCAAGAAGTATTGATCACCTCATGGGCAATTGGAACCTTCAGTGGGTTTTTGGAAGCACGAAGAAAGTCTCGATAATCTAGTTAATCACAAAGGAGGCTTGGATCTCTAAGTAAATTAAAAATTTGACCACTTGCTCAAATGAGAGGAAGAGCTGAGATTGAATATAACCGCTGGGGATATTACCACTTTGCCCACAACTCCTCTACTTTCTGGGTAAGGGATTTTCTAACCTTTACTATCTTTCTCACCCTAACAAGTGCATGTCATTGTGAGCGAGCCGAGCCAAGATGGTATCAATGTTGGTATGTATGCCCATAGAGCAAGTCATATGATGATTGTAATGGTATACTATGTAAATGATTTGAATAATAATAAAAGGAAATTTCCGATCTATATGTTTAAATGATTTCTGAGATGATGGTCTAACATGATAGATGTATAAAGAATGGTTTTACTCAATGACGTATGCTTTTAGGTTCAAGACCTAAACGATGAGATCATATTGATGTTAAGAGTATACATTCTTGTTTAGTCCCTAGTCGGTTGTTATTGTGGAAATAACCATAGACATCAATAATACTCAAGACTAGATTATATGTTGGTTGATGACAAAATCTCATTAGTCATGATATAGTGATATCAAACCAAGCACATAGGTACTTGTTAGAGAACAAGGTACCAGACAGACCCACCGTGAGAGTGACGCATGGAACCATGACTTGGTAGTCACAATCATCTCTCACAGTGATGGTGGTGAGTGTGATTCTTTAACCTAAAATCACTACACTCAACATGACGTCATTGGGTACACTTTGACATCATCAAACACAATATTGAAACATGGGTTGTTATAAAGGTGATGATTGGGTGGCTTTGACACATGGGGCTTTTGAGGGGTGAGTGATAGATATGGGATTTGTCCCTCCTGAGGGAGTTTGATGTCCTTGGCCACTTGATGAGTAGGATTGAGAAAGGCATGCACATGCATGTGTGAATCAATATGTGATATTGATGTCACACACATCTCACCCAGTCTGCTCTTAGATCAAGGAAATGAATGAATGTTGACAGGATGACAGTTCCATGCCTCGAGTTCATTCAGGATATCAGTGACAAAGGAATTATACATTCACTGTAACACCATTCACGGATTGTAGGATTGAAAGTTGTTCTCCAACTTTCTATTTCACTTGGGAAGCATTGATGTGTGACTAGGCACTACTCTTTGCTTGTGAAGTCATAAATATTATGGACTTTCACTGCCAACGTGAAATGGACCTGCATGGTCACACACATAGGATTTAAACTGGAATAGGAGTTTTTCCACAAACAATGTTTAGATTGATTACTAAAGGAGTTTAGTAATTCAATTAAACACTCAATTAATCGATAGCTCAATATCATAGTGTTCAAGGTGTTGGACTGATTGATTAGAGTATCAGATTGATTGAAACTGCAATTGACTAATTCTTTACAATATGTACTCCCAACCGATCGGCTCATGTGATGAATCGATCGGATGAGCTTGGTGAACCGATCGACTCAACTGGTGAGTCGATCGGCTCATGGACAGGGTGAACGATTGCTTCAAGTGTTGAAACGATCGGTTCAACTATTGCAACCGGGCAAGTTGGGAAAGTAAGATTGGTGAGAAATTTCTTTTCGTTTCACTTGCCCAATTTGATTGGAACAAGGATTGGTATTCGATACCAATTGGAAACAAAAGAAGGAAAGACAATCGGGAACTGATCAGGACCACGAACCGAACAGTTCAGAAGTGAACCGACCGATTCATGGGTCCCAACCGATCGGTTGAGGTGTCAACCGACCGGCTCAGGTCCCCAGTCGACCGTTTTAGTTGTGAAATAATCGGTTTAGGTTGGGAGTTGGTTGTGTTTGTGGAAAATCTCAAACCCTTCTACTCCTGCTTTAACCCGCATTGCCCGAGATAGAGAACCCTGTCCCATGACCCTCCTATATATAGGGGTATTGGGGGCTTCTCAAAGTACAACCCAGTGCAACCAGTTGCTCTATGAAGTTGTTGTTCTCTCTGGTTTTGGTAACCGTGAGAGAGCCCGAGCAAGTGATACCCGAAAAGGGAGGCACAACTAGGGAAAGACATCTGCAGAAAGTGACTGGTGGCATGAGAGTGTGTTGGCGACTAGTACGACAATAAGAGGGTGTGACTCCTTCCGATTCCTTCTGGGACAAGGAGATCGGAGTTCCAGGCAGTCTGTGTGGACGACAGCAGAGGCGGGAGACCTCTATCACTCGGAGGACAACTGTCAATCTCGACAGTCCCAGTGTGACCAAGAGTCTTCAGTCCCAGTGCGACCAGGAGTTGCACAGACACCGTCCAAGACCAGAGGTGAAGCCCACGTAAGGCGCGAGGTACTGTTGTCGAGCAAGCCTCAGGACAAGGTATGAATTCACAAACCATCTTTCCTATTGTATAGACGTTGACGCGATTCCTTTTGTTCTGGGTTTTGGGGAGAAATTTTTTTTTTCTGCTGCTTCTCTGCCTCCTCTAAAACCCAACAGTCGTATCAGAGCCATGTCAACTGCTCTATATTTTAGGATTATCGATATGATTGATTTTGGTTTGTCACCTTTAGTTATTGCATACGATGCGAATAAAATTGGCTTTATGCATGTCCAATCCACAAATCCCAAATATACATATATGATATGTAATATTAATGCAATCGATACGTGTCGCCCTTCAACGAGTTTTGTGGTAGATGTGTAGCATGGTTATGGCCTATAAACCCTATATCTGTGTGTGGTTGTATGTGGTTGCTTGCATCTCGGTCTGCGCACCGATTCCCTTCTCCTATTCTTGATGTAACTCGAAATAATTCGAGATTTCTTTTCCTACCTTTGCTCCCTCCGAATGTAACTCGGGGTTTCACAATTCAATTGTAAATAGGATAGATTTTATTTCTTGTTATGTCAAAGAACGGCAGACGACCTTAGACGATCGGTTCAAGGTGTGAACTGATCAATTGGTGTTCCAGACGACATGTTCGACGAGCGAGACGAGTGGGTGGTGACCTGAGGAGATGCATGACGACCGGTGAACCGATCAGCTAGAGGCGCCAGTCGATCGGCTGGTGGCACCCGAACAACCAACTTGATGGCGAGCCGATCAATCATGGAGATGAGTTGATCAAACCCAGAAAGGCAGGCACAGATTTCATCTTGTATAGGTTGCATGTGATGTAGACCTAGATGACCATGATTCCTCTTGGCTCGAGGAATCACAATAGGATGGCCATAATCATTGCTTTTATCATTTTGCATGTTTTTATGTGGGATATAGCATGTATATGATACATACTATATATTGTGGTGATTGGATATGTATATGTACATAAAAACCAAATCCCTCATTAAATATTAAGTTTTAGATGCCTTCCAAATGCGACACACGTGAAAATCTTGATCGACAAAGTGTGGGCACGCCCTAGTGTGGTGCACCGTCTATCTCGTGGAAGCGTGAAGGATGAATGTGTGGGTCTGCCCTAGCAGGGTGCATATTCATCGTGTTGGCTTTGGTCAGACTTAACAAGGTGACCTAGATAGGATCTAGCACCTTGAGGCATGGAGATGATCATGGCAAGGAGTTGCACATGACATGTATCAAGAGTTGTATATGATGCAATTGTCAAGAGTTGCCTACCTGGGAGATCTGAGTTGTGGGTGACAGCCCTAGATGGTCCATGACTCAGAGGATTTCAAGATCTTAACCCACTAGAAGATTGTACGCTGCAATCTTTCGAATTGATGGCGAGGGTTGTCAATTTGAGTCAAAATAGTGGGAGCGGTAATTAATTAAAGTCCTAATTAACTATCGTCAAATTTATTCAAATAAAATCAAAAGGAGTTTTGACAAAATGCAATTTTCTCTAGTAGAATGGAAAATGAATCATCTTTTAAAATGGGCAAATTAATTGAGAATAAATTCCATAACTGGTTGAGGACTGTGAGAAGTGTTCTGCACAATCCAGATATACCAGGAGCCTTTGAATCCACTCTATGTATGCTTAATGCATTGGTGAAGAAGAAAGAAAGTTCATTGATAGAGATCAATGGAATGAAAGGTGAGGGAGAGAAGGGTTCTCTCACCAAACCAATTTCTTATACAAGGAGAGGATGGAAGGAACGATGGAAGAAGAAATCAGAGATAGAGATCTCTACTTCTGGTGTATATGTGATAGAGATTAACTTTACTACTTCTTCATCATGGGTACTTGATACCGGATGCGGATTTCACATTTGTTCAAATTTGAAGGATCTTAAGAGAAGTAGGCCTTTAGGGAAAGGCGAGGTTGAACTACATGTTGCTAATGCGACAAGGGTTGCCGCCAGTGACGTAGGAACCTATGAGTTAACTCTACCAAGTGGGCTAATAATAGAGTTGAAGAACTGCTATTATGTACATGCCATAAATAGGAATATCATTTCCGTCTCTTGTTTGGACAAAGATGGATTTGAATTTCTTATTAAGAATGGAAAATGTTCCATTTCTAAAGATGGGATCTTTTATGGCAGTGCCCCTATGTCTTATGGTCTATACTTGATAGATTTAGAGACAAGTGTATACAATGTAAACACCAAAAGGCAAAAACTCAATGACTCAAACAAAACATATCTTTGGCATTGTCGTCTAGGGCACATAAATGAGAAGTGCATTTCTAGACTCCATAAAGATGGTTATCTAGACTCTTTTGATTATGAATCAATAGAGACATGTGAATCTTGTTTATTGGGCAAGATGACTAAGACTCCCTTTTCAGGTAAAGGTGAGAGAGCTAGTGATCTATTAGGACTCATACATACTGATGTATGTGGGCCTTTTAGAACTAATGCCAGAAATGGGTGTCACTACTTCATTACCTTCACTGATGATTTCAGTAGGTATGGCTATGTGTACCTGATGAAGCATAAGTAAGAAACCCTTGAAAGGTTCAAGGATTTCATGAATGAAGTACATAACCAACTTGGTAAAAGTATTAAGGCACTTCTATCCGATTGAGGTGGAGAATACTTAAGCTAGGAGTTGGAGGACCTTCTGTGAGCATGTGGTATTGTATCACAATGGACTCCGCATGGAACACCACAGCATAACGGTGTGTCTAAAAGAAGGAATTGCACATTGTTGGATATGGTGCGATCAATGATGAGTTTTGATGATCTTCCGATTTCCTTCTCGGGTCATGCTCTTGAAACCACCGCATTTACACTTAACTGTGTACCATCTAAATCGGTTCAAAAGACACCATATGAGATATGGTATGGGAAGCGTCCCATTTTGTCTTTTCTGAAGATTTGGGGTTGTGAGGCTTACATTAGGAAAATGTTTCCTGATAAGCTTGGACCTAAATCCGATAAATGTTATTTTGTTGGATACCCCAAGGAAATGAGGGGATATTGTTACAACCCCAAATTTTGGGTTCCTTTGGTGACAAATGTAATTTCTCACATTAAAGATAATTGGACAAAAGATTGTAAATAAATGAATTTCGTTTATAATAGCCTTGATATTTGTGTTGTGGGCTTTATTGGCTATTGGGCCCATTAACAAGGAAATTCAATTAATAAATGAATAATTGAGAATTTGAGATAAGAAAGGTGTGGAAACCTCTAGAAGGCAAAATAGAAATCTAAAGGTGGATTTCGTGCCTCTTGGGTTCCAAGGATTCCAAAGTTGCATTGAGAATGCAATAAGAAAAGAAAGGATCAAATAAATATTTCCTTATCAAGAAAGAGATTGAAAATAATGAGAAAATATGGGAAATATGTGGAAATGAGTTTGATTGAGTTACAATTGATGGATTTTCGTATCCATGAGGTTTCTAATGTCAAAAGGAATTCTAATAAGGAAAATAATTAGAGATAAAGAGAAATTCCTGAAAAGAGACATTTTAATAAAGAAATGAGTGAGATAATGCTAATAAAGGGATAAATAAGAAAATAGATAAGTGAAAAGCTATGGAATATTCCCAAAATGGGATTTCAAGCCATTAAGGTTCCTTGAGGTTCAAGGAACTCAGAATAATAGAGATAATGGGAAATAAGAAAATAAGAAAGAGAAAAACATGCATATTTAAATAATATCTTGCACCTAATAAAGATGTACGTTTTCTTTTAGATAATGAGTCCAATTTTGGTAGAGAGGTAGATTAAGTCATTGTGAACTTTCCCTCAAATTTTGGTATTAATTGGATAATCGACTTGAGAGTTATGCTTTTTCCAAAGTAGAAGGAAATCCTTTTATTTCTAAGGGAATTACCCTATTTTTCCCTATTTTTCCTTTTTGCGCGTGACGCCACAATTGTTGGATTTGGATCCAACGGTGGCTGTGTTGTCACCTTCCTTGTTCGGATGGCAATCAGGGGGGCATGAGTTCGGGGATTTTTCGAGGTGATTATCTTGCAAGATAATAGATGACTCGTTAAGGAAATCTTTCCAGTGGATTCAGGAGAAGAATCTGAACCTAGGAGACCTATGATTTGGTAAGTTTCGTGGACACCATGAAAAATGCCCAAAACTGCTACGGACCTCCTTGATGACCTACCATATATATATAGGGGGATACACACATTGAGGACAAACTCCAAGCTTGCCTTCAGGTTCGCGTAGATGAGACAAGTTGGGTTGCGCAGTCAATTTCGAGAAGAATCCCAGCTTTCACCGTTTCCTGGAAATTCTTCTCGTCGGAGAAGGGACTTCTCCATGCCGTCAACTCGAGCCATGTCCGCCAAATTGAAGGGCCCCTTTGAGTTCAGTGAAGCTTGGTGGTGGTGCAATGGCCTCCACCGACGACTGGAGAACCAGGTTGCTCGAAGTCAACTAAGCAAGTTGACCGCTGGGCCACGCTGCATCGCAAGCAGGAAAGCACGAGGAGGAAGAAGAAGAGAAAGCGTGAAATGACTTTGTTGCCCCTGATAGTTTTGAAGGAAGGTGAGGGCCTTTCTGTCTTTGCCTTATTTTGATTGCAAGGAAAGGCGCAGACCATTGGATTTCGCATGGTCCATGGGACCACGGATCAGATGGTCAGCAATTTTCTAAAAATAACTGATAATCCGAAAAAATCAATTAGTTTGCTAAAATCATAACTTCTGTTAGGAAGCTCGGATGAACAAAGTTAATACATGAAAAATGATAAGAAAAATATGTGGAATACGTTAAAAATAGTTTGAGTTCCTAATTTCATTCCTTTTTGCAAAAATGCATATTTTGATGGGAAAAGTGTTAATTTATAATTAGAAAGCCCTAATTGTTAACCAAAGATGGTTTTAATCTTGCAAATAGATTAATTCAAGCATGGTTTACTTGATTAAAGTTAAAGATGGTTTTTAACCTATTTTGATGATAGAATTGCAAGGTTTAGGGTTTTTAAACCTAATATGTTGATTAAAACCCTTAGAAACCCTAAGTGAGGGAAAAAGGGAAGAAAGAATATAATAATCTGAAAATTAGGGTTTTTGTGATCCAAATTTGATATTAAGATCTTAATGGAAAATAAACTGAGATAATTAGGGTTTGATGAATATTTTGATAAAAATAAATTAAAAGTGGTAAAAAGGAAGTGAAACCCTAATTATGCTCAAAACCCGAAAAAGGGAAAATAACCTAGGAAATAACTAGGGTTAATGGATCAAGATGACGTGATTAATGATAGAGAAATTGGATGCCTTTTTCAGGAGTAATTGTGTGAGTGTGCTTGCCTAATTTCTGATTGATTGGTTATTTCTGCATTCAAGTCTGTTTAACAGGTATGTGGTTAATTATGGTTAATCGCATTAGTTTCCCGAGGGTTTTTCGAAGGTTTCGTCGTATTGAATGCAAACTATCTGTTGGATGTTCATATTTGCAAATCATAAAGTCACTATGATTATCACATTAAAGATAGTAGTATGTATTCTCGCACCTACATGCCACCCTGATGGATGATGCCAAAGGTCAGGCCCAGATGGGTAGACCAATGGACCCCTTGAGTGGTGACCCCCAGGCACCAAGCTCGGGATTGAGAAGGTGGCCTATGATATTGCATGACTAGTGGGAACCTTGAGTGGTGACCCCCAGGCACCAAGCTCGGGATTGAGAAGGTGGCCTTAATTCATTGGCAAAGGGCACCCTAAGGTGGGTATGCCAGGGTTAGGGCAAAAGCGGTGGAGAATGTCATACTGAAAAGTGTAAATTGGCTTGTTAATTAATTTGATTGTGATTATTAAATTGTTAGCCATATTTGAAAGATTTTGGTTGTTCCCACATACCAGTATATTTCGATGTACTGACTGATGTTTTGTTTGTCGGCGTTTTAGGAACAACAATTGAAAGAACAAACAGTAAAGTGACGCATTGTGAAAACAAAACATAAAGTGCAAGGATGATTAGATAGAGTAGATTCAAGCTTGGATAGATGTAGATATCCCAGTTTTGAAAAAGGTATGCAAAGTTTTATTTTATACTAGTTTCCAGTTTAGTTGATAAAATTTATTAATTGTTATTGATTATTTGTCGAACCTTTGATCCTGTTAATTGAATAACGATTCTGACCTTTGGGTCTCCCTTAATTGGGGGTTACCGGGAGGCGGGGTCGTTACAAATATTATCTATACCACCCTACTGACAACAAAGTGTTTGTTGCCAGGACAACTGTGTTCCTAGAGAAGGAATTTATTTCCAAAGGAAGCAGTGGGAGGAAAATAGAGCTTGAAGAGGTTCAAGCCCAACGAGAAAACATAGAACCGGTAGATGTACAAGAGGAAAATGGAGATTCACAAGGTGTTGTGGAATCTCAGTCTCCTCAAGTAACACTAGGACCTCGTTGATCTAGTAGGACCCGCCTAGAACCTGAGAGGTTTGGATACCTTGTGACTCAGGAAGGTGGAGAGTTGATCATAGATGATGATCCAACTACCTACGTAGAGGCTATGGAGGGACCAGATTCTGAGAAATGGCTTGAAGCCATGAGATCCGAGATGGAATTCATGTACTCCAACAAAGTATGGACTTTGGTGGAACCACCCGAAGGGGTGAAACCCATAGGGTGCAAGTGGGTCTTTAAGAAAAAGACCGACATGGATGGCAATGTGCAAACTTAAAAAGGCAGATTGGTTGCGAAGGGATTTCGACAAGTTCAAGGTGTTGACTATGAAGAAACCTTTTCTGCAGTTGCTATGATTAAGTCCATCAGGATCATGCTTGCTATTGCAGCTTATTATGACTATGAGATTTGGCATATGGATGTTAAAACCACATTTCTTAATGGGAATATAAATGAGGATGTGTACATGACACAGCCTAAAGGTTTTTTAGATCCAAAGAATGCCAATAAAGTCTGTAAGCTGCAAAGGTCAATCTATGGATTGAAGCAAGCATCTCAGAGTTGGAATATTCAATTTTATGAGGAAGTCAAAGTGTTTGGCTTTACTTAAAATGAAGATGAACCTTGTGTGTAAAAGAAGGTTAGTAGGAGCTCGACCACATTCCTCATATTGTATGTGGATGACATACTTTTGATGGGGAATGATGTCTTAGCCTTAGAGAAGGTAAAGACTTGGCTTGGGAATACTTTCTCAATGAAGGACTTAGGAGAAGCATCCTACATTCTAGGAATTAAGATCTATAGAGATAGATCTAGAAGGCTTCTTGGACTAAGTCAGAGCACGTACATCGACAAAGTGCTGAAGCGGTTCAGCATGGAGAACTCAAAGAGAGGCAACATCCCCATGCTACATGGAGTCACCATCTCTAGAGCTCAATGTCCCCAATCTTGTGAAGAGAGGGAGCATATGAATGGGATCCCATATGCATCAGCCATCAGATCCATCATGTACGCTATGTTGTGCACACGCCCAGATGTCTTGTATGCTCTAAGCATGACGAGCATGTACCAGTCAGATCCCGGGGATGCTCACTGGACAGTCGTAAAGAACATCCTCAAGTACTTGCGAAGGACTAAGGATCAGTTTCTTGTTTATAGTGGTGAGGAAGAGCTGGTTGTAAAAGGTTACACTGATGCAAGCTTCCAAACCGATAAAGATGATTACAGATCACAGTCAGAATTTATGTTTTGTCTTAATAATGGAGTTGTGGGCTGGAAGAGTTCCAAGTAAGAAGCAGTTGCCGATTCTACTACAGAGGCCGAGTATATTGCTGCTTCACATGCAACAAAGGAGGCTGTGTGGATCAGGAAGTTCATCTCTGAACTTGGTGTAGTTCCCAATAGCTGTGATGCAATTGAGCTTTATTGTGACAATAATGGAGCTATTGCACAAGCTTAGGAACCCAGATCACATCAGCGGTCCAAGCACATACTACATCGCTTCCATCTCATACGAGAGATCTTAAAGTGAGGAGATGTGAAGATTTGCAAAGTACTAACTGAAGGCAACATAGCTGATCCACTGACTAAGGCCCTTTCTCAGTACAAGCATGATAGTCATGCTAGATCACAAGGACTAAGGTTCCTTGGTGACTGGCTCTAAGTGCAAGTGGGAGTCTGTTGGTATGTATTCCCATAGAGCAAGTCATATGATGATTGTAATGGGATACTATGTAAATGATTTGAATAATAATAAAAGGAAATTTCTGATCTATATGTTTAAACTATTTCTGAGATGATGGTGTAACATGATAGATGTCTAAAGAATGGTTTTACTCAATGACATATGCTTTTAGGTTCAAGACCTAAATGATGAGATCATACGGATGTTAAGAGTATACATTCTTGTTTAGTCCCTAGTCGGTTGTTATTGTGGAAATAACCGTAGACATCAATAACACTAAAGACTAGATTGTGTGTTGGTTGATGACAAAATCTCATTAGTCATGATATAGTGATATCAAACCAAGCACATAGGTACTTGTTAGAGAACAAGGTATCGAACAAACCCACCGTGAGAGTGACACATGGAACCATGACTTGGTAGTCACAGTCAACTCTCACAGTGATGGTGGTGAGTGTGATTCTTTGACCTGAAATCACTACACTCAACACATGTTGTTGGGTACACTTTGACATCATCAAACGCAGTCCTGAAACATGGGTTGTTATAAAGGTGATGATTGGGTGGCTTTGACACATGGGGCTTTTGAGGGGTGAGTGATAGATATGGGATTTGTCCCCCCTGAGGGAATTTGATGTCCTTGGCCACTTGATGAGTAGGATTGAGAAAGGCATGCACATGCACGTGTAAATTAATATGTGATATTGATGTCACACACATCTCACCCAGTCTACTCTTAGATCAAGGAAATGAATGAATGTTGACAGGATGATTGTTCGATGCCTCGAGTTCATTTAGGATATCAGTGACAAAGGAATTATACATTCACTGTAACACTATTCACAGATTGCAGGATTGAAAGTTGTTCTCCAACTTTCTATTTCACTTGGGTAGCACTGATGTGTGACTAGGCACCGCTCTTTACTTGTGAAGTCATAAATGTTATGGACTTTCATTGCCAACGTGAAAATGGACCTGTAGGGTCACACACATAGGATTTAACCTAGAATAGGAGATTGTCCACAAACAATGTTTAGATTGATTACTAAAGGAGTTTAGTAGTTCAATTAAACACTCAATTAATCGATAGCTCAATATCATAGTGTTCAAGGTGTTGGACTGATTGATTAGAGTATCAGATTGATTGAAACCGCAATTGACTGATTCTGCACAATCTATACTCCCAACTGATCGGCTCATGTGATGAACTGATCAGATGAGCTTGGTGAACCGATCGGCTCAACTGGTGAGTCGATCGGCTCATGGATAGGGTGAACGATTGCTTCAAGTGTTGAAACAATCAGTTCAACTGTCGCAACCGGGCAAGTTGGGAAAGTAAGATTGGTGAGAAATTTCTTTTCGTTTCACTTGCCCAATTTGATTGGAACAAGGATTGGTATTCGATACCAATTGGAAACAAAAGAAGGAAAGTCATCAACAACTGATCAGGACCACAAACCGACCGATTCAGAAGTGAACCGACCGGTTCATGGGTCCCAACCGATCGGTTGAGGTGTCAACCGACCGGCTCAAATCCCCAACCGACCGTTTCAGTTGTGAAACGATCGGTTCAGGTTGCGAGTTGGTTGTTTTTGTGGAAAATTTTGAACCCTTCTACTCCTACTTTAGTCCTGCATTACCCGGGATAGAGAACCCTGTCCCATGACCCTCCTATATATAGGGGTATTGGGGGCTTCTCAAAGTACAACCCAGTGCAACCAGTTGCTCTGTGAAGTTGTCGTTCTCTCTGGTTTTGGTAACTAAGAGAGAGCCCGAGCAAGTGCTACCCAAAAAGGGAGGCACAACAAGGGAAAGACAACTACAGAAAGCGATTGGTGGCAGGAGAGTGTGTTGGTGACTAGTATGACAATAGGAGGGTGCGACTCCTTCCGATTCCTTATGGGACAAGGAGATTAGAGTTCCAGGCAGTCCGTGTGGACGACTGCAGAGGCGGGAGACCTCTGTCGCTCGGAGGACAACTGTCAATCCCGACAGTCCCGGTGAGACCAGGAGTCTTTAGTCCCAGAGCGACCAGGAGCTGCACAGACACCGTCCAAGACCGGAGGTGAAGACCGCGCAAGGCACGAGGTACTGTCGCCGAGCAAGCCTCGGGACAAGGTATGAATTCACAAACCATCTTTCCTATTGTATAGACGTTGACGTGATCACTTTTGTTCTGGGTTTTGGGGAGAAATTTTTTTGTTTCCGCTGCTTCTCTACCTCCTCTAAAACCCAACAATCAACTCATTGGTTTGTCCCAATCGATTTGGCATGCCCAGGAGTCAAGGTCATCACCTAGACGGAGAGTTCTCATTGGCCAAAATCAATTAAATTTGTTAAATCCATAGGAATTCATAGGAATGTCAAATCATAATAATTTATACATGAAAGTTGATCATAAAAATTCTAGTATTCCACTAAAAATAGTTTTAAGACCTAGTTCTACCTATAAATCCAAAAGTACCTAATTTTACTAACTTTAATGTATTTAAAGCATGCAAAACCCTAATTTATTGGTTATAATGCTCAAAATATGCTTAAATGACTTTAATGGATTAAGTTGGGTCTTTTTGGATAAAAGGAACATATTTTTATCTAATTTGAGATTAGTAATGCAGAAAACATCAAGTTTAGGGCTTGTAAGTTAAAAAAGACACTAAAAGTGATAATTAGGGTTTGGGAAACCAAAACCCTAATGAAACCCTAACTTGACCCCAAACCCAAACTTGGAACCCAAGTCAGTCTTAATGGTAGATTTTGGATAAAATAGTATTATTTGGGCATTATGGACTAATTTTAGGGTGATAATTGCCTAGTCTCAAACTACAATTATTTCTTGGACCTGAGTTACTTATGAGAAAGGTATGTGGCTACTCCCATGACTACTCGACTCAAATGAATTTTGTGGTTTTATGAGGTTTCCCACATTGATTGCAAAGAGATTGTTGTTTGTTTATTTAATTCCTATAATTTTTAAAGCCTCTATGATTATCACATGATATAAGTATAACCTGCTCAACAATCTCTGGTGGATTTGATAGATATATGTGGGATGTTTGGAATGTCATTATGATGGGTGATCATGCCGGCATAGGATGATCACCAATAAGACCAAGCCGAGATATAATGGTCATTATGAGGCAAAACCGGTATATGATGACCATAGTGAGGCCTAGCCAAGAAAGGAAGGCCATAACAAATAGATCCCAGGAATGGGATGTTACGACCCCACATCCTGATAATCCCCATCTAAGGGAGACCGAGAGGTCGAAGCCGCACACATAATTTCTAGATCAAGGTTCAAAAATTAATTGATAGTAATTAATAAATTCTACTAGACTAAACTGAAAAGCTGTAATAAATAAAATTTTGCATACCTTTGAAAATTTTGGATTTCTAAATCTCTATCCAGAACTGGGACTAGCTAACTAATCCTCCTTTGGATTTTAATTCGTGTATTTCACAAATGACAGTTTACTATTTGTCCTTTTTGTTTGTACCTAAAACGCCAACAAACAAAATGTCGGTCAACCAAAGCTGGTATGTGGGGGATTCACTAATCATTGGAATTATCTATAACAATGTATTGCATTCAATTATCATTTAACAAACAATTTTACGTTTTAAGTATAACTACGCGATCCATGTGTCCCCATATTCCCTTTGTACCCCTCATGACTTCAGCTATCAAGTGAATCAATTTGTAGGGCGGAGTCACATGGCACTACCCGTAGGTAGCCCACTCCTTAACTCATGGTATGCTAAGAGTCTCATGGCACTACACATGGGTAGCCCAGTTTCTAACTCATGATACCCTAGACCTTGCTCTAGGTTATCCTTAGCCTTTGCATAGCCACAGGGGTGGACTCGGATCTAGCTAGTTATACATGTATACTCATAGTGATAGTCATAATCACTTTATAGTTTCATGAATTGAAACATCCAACAATTATTTCAAGCATCGAGGGAAACGTCGATAAAATCCTCGGAAAACTAATTGATATAGTCATAAGCATAACCACATACCTCTTATTGCAGATTCAGATACATAATCAAATATGAAGAGAGAGAATATCCAAGAAATCAAACAATGTGCACAAAAAACCCTGAAATAAAAGTACAAGTTTACTTTTATTAATGTTTATCCAATTTCATTATGTCCCTTAGGGTTTCTATCCAATTTTAGGGTTTTCTTGAAAATTAGGGTTTTGCCTTCATTCTTAATTATTGGGAACCCTAATTCATCAAAATCACTTAAAACCTTTAAATTCTCTCTTTTTAAAATTCCTAATTGTCTTAGGATCATCAATTAGTAATTTACTTCTTTAATGAAAAATAATCATGATTTTCTTCTTCTTTTACCCTAAATTAGGGTTTCCATACACATCACTCTCCATTCATAAACATAAACCCTAATTTAGCCACCTTTATAATTTAAAACGAATGGAAACTTCATATTATTAACTAATAGGTTAATAATCCTCATTTTAACCCATTAAGTTACAAGGAATCACCCTTTATATGCAATTAGGGTTTCCAATTACTTTTCAACACATTTTTATAACAAAATAGGGCACTTTTGCAAAACGAAATAGATCTAGGTTCTTAAACCATTTTTATAAGATTCCTTGCATTTTTCTACCCAACTTTCATATATAAAGTTTCTTTATTCGAGATTCCTAGCTTTTACTATGATTTTAGCAAGGAAAATCTATTATTTGCAATTCGATTCAGAGCAAGGTAATTTACTGAATTTTTGTAGCCGCTTAATCTGTGGATCGGTGGTCCACTTCTCGGATCTGATGGTTCTGCTTAGCGTGTGCCTAGCAAATGCCTCCCTTGCGTGGGAGCGTTAGATTAGCCTTGAGTCCACAGTGGACCGCGATCAGAAGGTGGGTGCCCCGTCGTCTACCTCCGCTCTGAGCAAACTCCCGCGGTCAACCCACTAGTTGACCCAGAACTCTGGGCCACCCGCAGAACCACTGAGGAGCTTCTAAGCTTCTTCGACCAAGCCCGAACTCGATGTGCTGGTCAATTGTGTGATCCCACCCGACCCTCACCACCAATGCGGCGCCGGAAAGTCGCTGTCCACTTGCAAGTCGTGGAGGGGGTAGGTTAGACTAGATCTAGAAATTGGAGGCACCGTTCCACTTGTCTTCACACTCTATAGTAAAGGGGGAAGATTATAGGGATGCTGGTACCCTCGTGATGCTCCCCCCTTATATAGGGCTAGGACCTAGGAGTCCAGAGTTTGGGGGTTCTTCTCCCCGACGAGGATTGCCCATAAAACTTGGGTCTAAAGTAATCACAAAGATCTCCCAGACCAAATGGGACTATCAACTCATTAATTCGTTGCCATAAATTTGAGAAAAAGGAAGAGGAAAGTTCCTCCTGAAACAGTGAGAATCCCTGTCCTACTGGGATCTAGATGATGAGCCGGGTCAGTTGGATTAAGATCCAACGGCCCCAATCATCCGCATTCAAACAGAAAAGGAAAGATTTCCCAATTATTCAAATTATCTTCCAATATAATGATAATCTTGGAAAAATCATAACTCCCAATTCTTAACTCTGTTTTTATTAAAATTTTGAGGAAAGCTAGTTAATACTTTTATCTTCCATCCTACAAAATTTGGAATTAATATCTAAAGGAAACGATCCCTTTTTTTGTTTCAAGTTATCATCTAATTATTCACATCTTCCACCTATTCTTTATTTCCTTTGCCATTATCTAAATATCCTGAGTTCCTTGAACCCCAAGGAACCTTTATAACTCAAAAACTTATTTGGGGAAAATATATTTTCACCTTTTAATCATCCTTTAATCCTTTTCTTATATATTCCATTTTCCCATTGTAATTCTTTATTAAATGGAATTCCTTTTTCATTTCTTTTTATTTTTCTTTCAATTGGGCTTAATGGCCAATAAGGCCCATCAAGAAAGCATGCAAGACTATTATTCCCGAAATTCATTCAAATCAAACCATGAAATCAACCATGATTTTATTTATACATCTCATTACATGCTTTAGAAAATGACGTTATAACATCCAAAATTCAACAATCAAACAAACAAATCAGGATATGCTTCTTCCATGTCCGTCTTCAGCTCCCATGTGGCCTCATCCTCTCCATGGTGTTTCCAAATAACCTTTACCATCTCTATATTCTTATTTCTGAGCTCTTTTACCTTAGCATCTATAATACGCAAAGGTAACTCAGGATAAGACAACATTCCTTGAAGCTCAATAGGTTCAATGCTCAACACATGGCTCAGATCTTGCACATATCACTTCAGATTGGACACGTGAAACACATCATGCATCATACTATACTCAGGGGGTAACGCCAGACGATATGCAACTTCACCAATCCGTTCTAACACTTCAAACGAACCCACATATCGGGGACTCAACTTTCCTCTGTTCTTAGCTATAGCTCAGAGCGGTCGGATTTTTAGAAAAAACATGTTCACCCACAGTGAAATGCACATCAGTCCTCTTCGCATCAGTATACAACTTTTGTCGGTCTTGGGCTCTCTTTAGCCTTTTCCTGATCAAAGCAACTTTATCAACATACACTTGGAGTTCATCTGACCTCAGCAAGGTTCTTTCACCAACATCATCCCAGTAAAGTGGTGACTGACACGATCTCCCATATAGAGCTTCATATGGAGGCATCCCGATACTGGCTTGGTAACTATTGTGGTACACAAACACGGCTAGAGGTAGGTACTGCTCCCATGATCCACCCCAATCGAGTACACAAGCTCTCAATAGATCCTCTAAAGTCTGGATTGTCCTTTTTGACTGTCCATCTGTCTGGGGGTGATAAGAAGTACTGAAATTTAATCTTATACCAAGTTCCTCTTGAACTTGCTTCCACAGTTTGGAAGTAAACTTCGGATCTCTATCGGAGATGATGGAACTGGGTACGCCATGTAAACACACTATCTCTTGGATGTACAACTCAGCTAAGTCTGACACCTTGGCAGTGGTTTTCAGTGCAAGGAAGTGTGCTGACTTGGTAAGGCGGTCTACCACAACCCATATCGCATCATGATCTCTCTTGGTCCGGGGTAAACCCACCACAAAATCCATGGTGATATGATCCCATTTCCACTCTGGAATCTCTATAGACTGTAGAAGTCTGCCGGGTCGTTAGTGTTCAACCTTCACCATTTGGCACGTAAGACAACTGGCCACATAAGCTGCAATGTCTCTCTTCATTCTTGGCCACCAGAAAAACCTCTGCATGTCCTTAAACTTCTTCGTAGTCCCTGGGTGTACTGTGTACTTAGAACCATGAGCCTCTTGCAAGATATGTTCTTTCAGTGGTGAGTCTTCAGGAACCCATATACGATTCTTGAATCTGATCCCTCCATCTACTCCCAAAGAAAGACGGGTCTGAGGCTTCTTCATCAAGCCTCTCATCTTGTCAAGTTTTCCAGTGGCCAACTGTGTTGTGACAATCTCACTCAACAATTCAGACTGTATCTGGATGTTGGCCAATCGAATTCGATCATCTAACGGTTGAGGTGACCATTCCACCAATTCTTCTAAACTCTTCCACTGACTGGACAGAACAGCTGCACACCTGAGCTATTTTCGACTTAAGGCATCATCTACGACGTTCACCATTCCTAGATGATAGGCAATGGTGAAGTCATAATCCTTCATGTATTCCATCCATTGTCGTTGTCGTAGGTTCAAGTCTTTTTGCGTAAGTAGATACTTCAGGCTCTTATGGTCTGTGAAGATCTCAAAAGTGGCACCATACAGGTAATGCCGCCAAATCTTCAAGGCATGGATGATAGTAGCTAATTCTAGGTCATGGGTCGGGTAATTCACCTCGTTGGGCTTGAGTTGTCGGGAGGCATATGCAACCACATGCCGATTCTGTTCCAACACACAACCAAGTCCCATCTTTGATGCATTGGTGAAAATCATGAAACCCTCATTGCCTGATGGTAGAGTGAAAACTGGTGCGGTGGTTAATTTCTCTTTCAGCTCCTCGAAATGAGATTCACAAACATCAGACCACACGAACTTCACATCTTTCAGAGTCAACATGGTCATAGGCAAGGCGGTCATTGAGAAATCTGCAATGAAGCGCCGATAATATCCTGCTAACCCCAAGAAGCTTCGTATCTCAGAGGGGTTCTTCGGTGCTGACCAGTCTCGAACCGCCGACACTTTAGCTAGATCTACAATGATCGTTCCTCCTGAGATGATGTGTCCAAGGAACATGACTCTGTCTATCCAAAACACACATTTAGAGCATTTTCCATAAAACTTCTACTTTCTCAAGATTTCAAGGACTTTACTTAGGTGGTCTCGGTGTTGTTCTAAGTCATCTGAATAAACCAGTATGTCATCTATGAACACTATGAAAAACGAGTCAAGGAAGGGTTGAAACACACTATTCATAAGGTTCATGAATACACTAGGTGCATTGGACAACCCAAAAGGCATAACCATGAACTCATAGTGACCATACCGAATTCAAAAAGCTATTTTTCGGATGTCCTCACTCTTTACCCTCAACTGGTGGTAACCCAACCTCAAGTCGATCTTGGAAAAGACTCGAGCCGACATCAACTGGTCAAACAAGTCATCTATCTGGGGTAAAGGGTATTTGTTCTTAATGGTAGCCTGGTTGATCATCTGGTAGTCTATGCACATTCAGAGTGAACCATCCTTTTTCTTTACAAAAAGAACTGGCGCTCCCCAGGGTGAAGTGCTAGGGCGGATAAAACCCTTGTCTAGCAATTTCTTGCAATTGATTCTTTAACTCAAGCAATTCAGCAGGGGCCATTCTATAAGGTGCCCGGGAAATAGGGTTTGTTCCTGGAGCTAGCTCTATGGAAAAATCCACCTCTCTCTCGGGAGGAATCCCAGGTAGATCATCCGGAAAAACATCTGCATAGCTCTTTACTACCTCTATTTCCTCTAAGAGTTGCCCCTTGGGTTCAGGCTCGGTAACTACTGCTAAGAAAGCTTGACACCCTTTACACATCATCTGCTCTTCCTTCAAGCCTAACACATACAGGCTGGTGGTGGCATCATTCCTACCCCTAATGACAAAAGGTGGGTGACCTGGTCTCTTAATGATCACTTTCTTCTCCCTACAGTCTATGTTGGCCGTATAGGTATAAAGCCAATCCATGCCAATGATTACATCAAAATCATTCATGTCAAGAAGGATAAAATCTGTAGGAAACTCATGATCTTGATATTTCACAGGTATCACCGGAGTTTTCAAAAGGGAAGTAAAGATCTGACCACTCGGGGTTGTAACATCTAAGACATATCCTAGATCCTTGATATCCAAACAAAGCATAGTTTCACAATTTCTCGAAATGAAAGTATCAGTAGATCCAGAGTCAAACAAGGCTTTCACATTATGTCACATAACTTCAAGCATGCCTACATTGTTTTTCATCATGCATTAGACCATTACATGCTTAACTTAAAACATAAAGAAAACTCTAAGGGTTATTACCCTTGATCAAACGATTAGCATTAGCTTGAGCCTCCTCATTGTCAATGGCAAACACCCGAGCTTGCCTTCTTTTTCCCGCAGATGGGGCTACAGCTATAGGTGGAGCCGCCACAGATGGAGCTGCTGGTGGTGGGGCTGCCACTGGTCCTTATCCTCTGGGATCTGGCATAGGACATACGGATTGCAGATGTCCCTCTTAGTGGCATCTAAAGCACATCTTCTTCTTGTAGCGGAATTCACCGATGTGCCCCTTTCCGCAGGTGCGGCAAGGAGGTCGGTTGTTCTCTTGACGGGGTTTCCCTTTTCCTCCATGTTTTCCTTTAGCTTGATGACATCCTGGACCCTTCTTGTGGTGGTCTCTCAGGCCTTGGGTTCCTTCAGTGAAACCCAAATACCCCTTGGGTGGAACCTGAGCCGGCATCACAGTCCTCTCCATGTCTAAAGCAGTGTTGTAAGCCTCGGCAAAGGTCTTGGGTTTACTTGCCATCACATGGGGCTTGATGGAAGGATGAGGACGTTCCACGAAGTGGTCTACCATCCTCTCTTCATCCATCATATGTCCAAAATGTTCCAGGAGGCGGAACCTACAAACAAAGTCCACAACTGAAGAGCTTCCTTGAGTCATGCTAGTGAACTCTCTTTCTTTCTCTTTCTTTGCCGCGGCGGGGAGGAATCTGGCGGTGAAGATGGTCTTGTAGTCAGTCCATGCCATTGGTTCCTCACTCAGGTCTCTTCCCATGATATGGTTCTCCCACCATATCTTGGCTACACCTTCTAAAAGGTGAGTAGCAAACAAAACCTTCTTATTCGACTGCACCTCGAGCATACGAAACCCATTCTTGACTACAAGCAGCCACACTTCGGCCTTGTCGACTACTTCAGACTTGTCTTCTCCCCAGAATTTCTCGATGTTCATCTTGACGAAGTCTAGGATGGTGGCTCCCAGTCGAGGATGGACTGGAAGTGGCTCACCATTCTCATTCCTTGTCATGTCCCTAAGGGCCAGTACACAAATAGCCTCAGTCAGTAGCTTTTGCTGTTCCATCCAAACTGCATATGTGGTGTGAATTAACATGGCTGGTTCTGGACCACCAGGCTGGTCCTCATCCATTTGGGCTTCTTCTTCATACACCTAGTGTTCTTCATATTCCGGTCCTTCTCCTTGCTCTAGGTTAATGTCGGGCATTGGTTCTGGGTTGGGGGCCTCGTGTACAACTTCTTCAGGCCTCTTTCTCTTCTTAGAGGTCTCTCCCCCATGATTTTGCTTCCTCTTCTCAGAAGACCCATTCTCTTTACGGGGTGGCCCACCTCCGCTGGCGGTGAAAGGGATTGCCACAACCTTTATACGAGCCATCTACATAAGCATAACAAATAGACCTTTAGTTTATCATTAAGCTAATTACACTTATGTCAGTGACATCTCATTATGTATATTTCATTAATTCGATGGAGGATTCCTTAATCCTTAACTTAGTTGCCCATACCACATGAGGGTGACGAAGAGAGGGAAAACCCTAACTCTTAAAGTCCTTAATAGAATTTGTGATGAGAAGGGATGAATAAGATGCAAAAGTCCTAGAGGTATCTTATTTCGATTCAAATCCTAGGACTTCGGCCAGGAAGTCACACATTCTAGGAGTCCTCATATTCCGACTAGTGGTGCAGAGGAAAATTTTGCTAGCCCCCAGAAGTTATCCTTTTCTAGACACCTCAATCTTTCAGAAAATCCTCTAATAACTCCCTTGTGTTCTACAGAGTTTGTAAAATTGAATAAATATTAACAATTAAGTGGAGAAACTTGTCTCTGATACCAAATGTTACGACCCCACCTCCCGATAATCCCCATCTAAGGGAGACCGAGAGGTCGAAGCCGCACACATAATTTCTGGATCAAGGTTCAACAATTAATTGATAATAATTAATAAATTCTACTAGACTAAACTGAAAAGTTGTAATAAATAAAATTTTGCATACCTTTGAAAATTTTGGATTTCTAAATCTCTATCCAGAACTGGGACTAGCTAACTAATCCTCCTTTGGATTTTTATTCGTGTATTTCACAAATGACAATTTACTATTTGTCCTTTTTGTTTGTACCTAAAACGCCGACAAACAAAATGTTGGTCAGCCAAACCTAATATGTGGGGGATTCACTAATCATTGCAATTATCTATAACAATGTATTGCACTCAATTATCATTTGACAAACAATTTTACATTTGAAGTATAACTAAGCGATCCATGTTTCCCCATATTCCCTTTGTACCCCTCATGACTTCACCTATCAAGTGAATCAATTTCTAGGGCGGAGTCACATGGCACTACCCATAGGTAGCCCACTCCTTAACTCATGGTATGCTAAGAGTCTCATGGAACTACACATGGGTATCCCAGTTTCTAACTCATGATACCCTAGACCTTGCTCTAGGTTATCCTTAGCCTTTGCATAGCCACAGGGGTGGACTCGGATCTAGCTAGTTATACATGTATACTCATAGTGATAGTCATAATCACTTTATAGTTGCATGAATTGAAACATCCAACAGTTATTTCAAGCATTGAGGGAAACATCGATAAAATCCTCGGAAAACTAATCGATATAGTCATAAGCGTAACCACATACCTCTTATTGCAGATTCAGATACAAAATCAAATATGAAGAGAGAGAATATCCAAGCAATCAAACAATGTGCACAGAAAACCCTGAAATAAAAGTACAAGTTTACTTTTATTAATATGTATCCAATTTCATTATGTCCCTTAGGGTTTCTATCCAATTTTAGGGTTTTCTTGAAAATTAGGGGTTTTCCTTCATTCTTAATTATTGGGAACCCTAATTCATAAAAATCACTTAAAACCTTTAAATTCTCTGTTTTTAAAATTCCTAACAGTCTTAGGATCATCAATTAGTAATTTACTTCTTTAATGCAAAATAATCATGATTTTCTTCTTCTTTTACCCTAAATTAGGGTTTCCATACACATCACTCTCCATTCATAAACATAAACCCTAATTTAGCCACCTTTATTATTTAAAACGAATGGAAACTTCATATTATTAACTAACAGGTTAATAATCCTCATTTTAACTGATTAAGTTACAAAGAATCACCCTTTATATGCAATTAGGGTTTCCAATTACTTTTCAAAACATTTTTATAACAAAACAGGGCACTTTTGCAAAACGAAATACATCTAGGTTCTTAAAGCATTTTTATCAGATTCCTTGCATTTTTCTACCCAACTTTCATATATAAAGTTTCTTTATTCAAGATTCCTAGCTATTACTATGATTTTAGCAAGGAAAATCTATTATTTGCAATTCGATTCAGAGCAAGGTAATTTATCGAATTTTTATAGCCTCTTACTCTGTGGATCGGTGGTCCACTTCTCGGATCCGATGGTTGTACTTAGCTTACACCTAGATAATGCCTCCCTTGTGCGGGAGCGTTAGATTAGCCTTGAGTCCACAGTGGACCGCGATCGGAGGGTGGGCGCCTCGTCGTCTACCTCTTCTCTAAGCAAACTCCCGAGGTCAACCCGCTAGTTGACCCAGAGCTCTGGGCCACCCGCAGAACCACCGAGGAGCTTCTAAGCTTCTTCGATCAAGCCCGAACTCGATGCGCTGGTCAATTGCGTGATCCCAGCCAACCCTCACCACCAATGCGGTGCCGGAAAGTCGCCGCCGACTTGCAGGTCGTGGAGGGGGTAGGTTAGACTAGATCTAGCAATTGAAGGCACCGTTCCACTTGTCTTCGCACTCCGCAGCAAAGGGGGCATATTATAGGGACGCTGGTACCCTCGTGATGCTCCCCCCTTATATAGGTCTAGGACCTAGGAGTCCAGAGTTTGGGGGTTACTCTCCCCGACGAGGATTGCCCATAAAACTTGGGTCTAAAGTAATCGCAGAGATCTCCCGGACCCAATGGGACTATCAACTCATTAATTCGTTGCCACAAATTTGAGAAAAAGGAAGAGGAAAGTTCCTCCTGAACCAGTGAGAATCCCTATCCTACTGGGATCTAGACGATGAGCTGGGTTAGTTGGATTAATATCCAACGGCCCCAATCATCCACGTTCAAACAGAAAAGGAAAGATTTCCCAATTATTCGAATTATCTTCCAATATAATGATAATCTTGGAAAAATCATAACTCCCAATTCTTAACTCCGTTTTTATTAAAAATTTTAGGAAAGCTAGTTAATACTTTTATTTTCCATCCTACAAAATTTGGAATTAATATCTAAAGGAAACGATCCATTTTCTTTGTTTTTAATTTATCATCTAATTATTTACATCTTCCACCTATTCTTTATTTCCTTTTCCATTATCTAAATATCCTGAGTTCCTTGAACCCCAAGGAACCTTTATAACTCGAAAACTTATTTTGGGAAAATATCTTTTAGCCTTTTAATCATACTTAAATCCTTTTCTTATATATTCCATTTTCCCATTGTAATTCTTTATTAAATGGAATTCCTTTTTCATTTCTTTTTATTTTTCTTTCAATTGGGCTTAATGGCCAATAAGGCCCATCAAGAAAGCATGCAATACTATTATTCCCGAAATTCATTCAAATCAAACAATGAAATCAACCATGATTTTATTTATACATCTCATTACATGCTTTAGAAAATGAGGCTATAACATGGGAGGTTATCAGAAGTCCACTATAGGGACTAAACCCTAGAGTGAGGGAACCCCACAATGAGTACTCCAGAGAGGGAGTGTACCATAGAGATTAAGTTGAGAAGTAGAAAGAAAATGATTGTTCAATTTTGTAACAATATCTGTTGCTATGGATGATTATATTGTTACACCTACATGTGAATATTTCGTTTCCCACACATACCAATATAACTAGTTGTACTGATCGTTGTTTTATTTCACGACATTTTAGGTTAAACTACTATTATTCTACAAAATGGACATCTTGAGAAGAAGACACAAAAAGGAAAGATACCTAAGATATAGGGAGGATTTAGTTAGATAGTTTGTAATTCCAATTGCAAACAATAATTTCCCTTTTAATGTAACTTTATGTTGGAGAGTTTATCTTTCATAGTGTATCCAACTCTTTTCCTTAGTGATAAATTTATAATTATTTTTATTTAATTACTATACCTCAATCATGTAATATGATAATGGCCCTATCCCTATCGGTCCACCTTAATTGGGGACAACAGTGGAAGGGGGTTGTTACATTTGGTATCAAATATAGGGTTACCATATAACCTCTAATAATTATTAAATTTTAAGAATTCTACTGATCTCAAGGGAATTATTAGAGTACTCTCTAAAGATGATGGTGTATAGAATGGACCACGATCTGGGGGATAGAAAAACTTTCCTCTACATCGCTAGTTAGCTTACGAGGACTCTCGAACCCATTCAACATGCCTGGCCAAAGTCTAAGAATTTTGCTCAAAATAAAATACCTCTAGAATCTCTTCTCATCTAATTTCATCCCTCCTCTACCCCTTGATTCACTCACCTAAACCCTAGGGACCTATAATCACTTCATCTACCCTTCTAAGTATTAGGGTTAGGAAGTTTTAGGGATATATGTATCTCAGCCAAATAATAAAACTCCTGTAAAAAAGATGTCCTGGACATAATTTTATGATGCTTTAAATGCCCTAAATACAAAATTGAATTTAATAATATACTAATGTGAAATAGCTTGGTCTACATCAAGACCACCACCATCCCCAACGAGACACCCCATGACAACCTAGAGGGAAGGCCCTCCTACTAAAGGAAGAGGTCCTCAGAGAAGAAGAGGAAAACTATGGAGGAAGAGTCCTCAGCAAGAAGAAGAGGCCAGAGGAGGCCTCCACTGAGGGAGGTTCCAAATCCAAGCCCTGTCCCCTTTGACATGTGAATCCTAAAGATGGTCCTAACCCTAAAGCCCCAACCATGGTACCAGCTCCACATCAATAGTCTGGCAAGCAGTTATTCATACCCCCGATGCACTCTAGCTCGAGCAACAAAAGACTCACCAATATTAGTGCCCTTGCAATCAAGTATGTTTATAGAGATGAGAACGATGAACCTCTAACCATCATCTTGGAGACAGAATCCAAGACTTCTCTAAGTTGAATATAGAAAAGTTCTAGGGTGAAGGGAAAATAAAGGTAACTGATAAGGTGGATGCCTATCATCTGACTGTGGAAAATGGCTTTCACATTATGGAGGTATAGTCGAATAGAAAGGTGTTCTTCACCGCCATCCTTCTTGAAGGAGAAGCAAAGATATGGGGGGAAAATCATATCATGGGATGATATTTGAATGAGGAACTGATGACATGGTTGGCTTTCGTACTATCATTTCTACAAGATTCATTCCCACCTCTACCAATAAAGAGTAGGAAAAGTAGTTCATGCCCCTTTATCAATGTTATGTGTATGTAGCAATCTTTACCCAAAAGTTTTGTCTCCTGGAGAAATTTAGCTATATGCTGACTGAAGAACAATGAGTGAAACATTTTGTGAAACACCTACATCCTTTTATAAAGCCTCATGTAATAGAAATTAAGCTCACAAACATCACTAAGGCCCTCAATTTCATCCAAGACATGGAAAAGACAGTCATGGCCACTTAGAACTTGTCGAAGGGATATTTAGGGTTCACTGAAGGCACTTCTACACCAAGAAATGACAACAAAATAGACCAAAGTCATAGCAGCGGTAAGGGAAGGAATGGGGGAAGGGAAAGCCCCTTCATTAGGACCCCAATCACATCTGTCACACTTGTGGGAAGAAGCACCCTGGAAAGTGTTGTTTTGAGAAGTTGGTATGTTTTTGTTGTCAGTGGGAGGGACATCTCATAGCCAATTCTCCTCTTCTCGACCCCTGAGGACCAGGCCCAGTGGTATCCCAACTAATGGTTGTAGCACCCCAAGGAGGAGCCCCACCTATAGGAGAGAGGAGACAGGTCGAGTCTTCATAATTGATAATGAAGAGGCTCATGATAATGCCAATTGACTCATAGAAGGTAACCATCCCTAGAATTTTGTTTTATATCCTTTACCATTAAGTGAATAATAGTTTTGATGCAATAAAACAATGTAGTCATGCTTTATATAATGGGAAACAATGTTAAAGCTTTGTTTAACTCTAGTTTTACTAATACTTACATTTTGAGAATTCACACAACTATGCTTTGTCTGAATTTCAAGGACTTAGAATATGTCTTAGAAGTCACTACCTGTAGTGATCATATCTCTTCATCTCTCCTAAAGACACATGTCATACCTATTAAATATATAAACAATGAACTCCCTACTGATTTTATCTTGCTTGACATGAATGATTTCAATGTCATTATAGAATGGATTGACTTTATAACTATAATGTCAAAATAGATTGTAGGGAAAAGAAAATAAGAATAGAGAGACTAGTTCATGCACCCTTTATCATTAGAGGTAGGAAGGATGCTACCGCCAACATGTATGTGTTAGTTGTGAAAGCAGAACGAATGGTAGACAAACATTGTCTAGTGTTCCTAGCTATAGTTACTGAGTCTCAACCAAAGGTGCAACCCTTAGAGGAAATAGAGGTAGACATGGACTATGTTGATGTGTTCATAGATGATTTTCCAGGCATACCACTAGACAGAGAAATTGACTTCTCGATAGATCTAGTTCCCACGAAAAACCCAAATTCTAGGGCACCTTACAGGATGGCTCTCACCGAGTTGCTTGAGTTAAAGAAGAAACTATAGGTACTATTGGACAAAGGCTTCACCTGACCAAGAGCTTTTGTGTGTGGGGAACCAGTCCTCTTTGTCAAGAAAAAGGATGGATTACTCTACAAGTGCATAAATGATAGAATGATAAATTAGTCTGTATTAAGAACAAGTATCCTCTACCACTCATAGATGACTTTTTTGACTAACTCAAAACTAATCGAGTCTTCTTGAAGATTGACTACAAGGATCCTAGGCTGAGTTTTAGGGTAACCTTGTTTTCTTTGTCTTAATCATGTGCTTAGAACCTCACTCTAATCTTTTGAGTTGTAATCAGTGTTACACCTCATCACGCTAATGAGATTACTCAAAACACAAAACACGATCAACTACAAATTTAACACATAGTCAAAAATGTGGAATAATTCAAACCAATTCCAACAATGTAAATAAACTCTAGAACATTTATAAAAAATTTGTCATTCCATTCTCATATACTGTAACAAGTATTTACATATGGGTCCAAAGACCTTAGTCACATCCTGTATACAAAAGATATTTCTCATGTCCATGTCATATATTTATAAACATTGGCATACTACCAAAATCTCATGTCGATACAAGTATATCATCTAGAAACTACATCCCATACCCAGACCTGAGAGTACAGGGACGACACTAGGACTCTACTACTAACATGTACAACTAACCGACCTTTTGAATCTATTGATCACAAGGTTGGTTCTCTTCCATAGTGCGACCTCGACCTCGTTGCCCGCGACCACCTAAAAAAATATGTGGTGACCCACATGTGAGACCCAGTCCCAGCGAGAGATATAACTCTCTCCAATATATATTGATTATAACATATTGATTGACACTAAATAAACTGAGTAGATACAATAATGAATAAGAAATTTAAGCTGATTCAATAGGTTAAGCATACTAAGCCATTAAGCAAATTCACATGACAAGAAGTATAATTACTCAAAGGTCATATGATATCATCTTGTAAGCACTGAATAGACACTACTACAGAAACAACATTCAGTGTCTCTTTTCTGGGCGTCGGTTTTCCTACACTATTAGACGTCGGTTATTTAGGAAAACTGACGTCTATATTCGAAGACTAGCCAGACACGGGTACCGCTTTGAATACAGAGTCGGTTGTTAATAACAAACCGACGCCTAAAGTCGCCCGCGAAATCCAATTTTCGAGCAAAAAAATAGTGTCATTTTTAGCGTCGGTTATGTAGATAGAAACTGACGCCTATGCGCAATGAAAATTTGCGCGAAAAGTGTCACTTTCAGCGTCGGTTAACCTTTTATAACCGACGTTGAAAGTGGTTCCCGCCAAACAATTTCATGAAAATATCGTCCAATTGGACGTCGGTTGGTTCAAACAACCGACGCTAAAGAGGTTTAGGCGTCGGTTGTTTGAAACAACCGACGCTATTTTGAAACTTAATATCCCGCGATCGCCCGACTCTTCCCCTTTCTTCTGTTTCATTGCGAGCCAATTTCCCTTTTCTTCTCTGCTGTCGCCCGTCCACGCCGCCGATTTCTCCTCCACGAAAGCTCCTTCTTCCTCCACGACAGCGCCGCCGCGCCGCCGGCGCACCCCCTTCTCCGCCGCCACTGTTGCTGCCTTCTTCCCCTTCTCCGCGCTCCCTTCTCCGCCACGTCCCCTTCTCCGCAGCCACTGCTGCTCCTTGGTCTGCCTTCCCTGCCGCCTGGAGCTCGCCGCCGCGCAGCCTTCCTCCTTTCCGCCGCCTGCCGACGCCGCTGCTTCTTGTCGCCGACGCCGCTGCTCCTTGGTCTGTCTGCCCTATCGCCTGGAGATCGCCGGCCACCGCTGCACCTGCCTGCCCTGCCGCCTGGAGCTCGCCAGTCACCGCCACCACTGCTGGGAGGTCAGTTGTTGTTGCTCGCCTAATATTGCATCTAAATCTTGGTTTCACCACTTCTTTCACTGAGAACTGATAAGAATGGCCTACCACGGCCGTGCTTGGTAGCACGGCCGTTCTGGACAACACGGCCGTGCTGCCCAGCACGGCCGTGGTAGGCCAACACAGCCACGGCCGTGTTTGATTTGATTTAAACCCTAATTTGATTTAAATCCATTCTAGCATCCTAATTTGATTTGATTAAACCCTAACATTGATGAAACCCTAACATTAATTGTGATGAAACCCTAACATGTACATATCTATTATTGTGTTTGTTGGCCTAGAAACCCATCCAATATTGACTCATTAGGAGTAAATCTTGGATAGTCCCCGGTTTGGGACTGTTCTTGAACACCTAATCTCACTTAGGATGTAAGTGTATAATGTGTATTGGGTTTTTGAGAAAATTTCGGTAGCATTTCCCCGTTTGTTCTCTAAGTACATATGTACTTAGAGAACAGTGGGGAAATGCTGCCGAAATTTTCTCGAAAACCCAAGACACATTATACACTTACTAGTGAGATTAGTTGTTCAAGGATGGGATAGGTGGTACACATTTATTATATATAAGAATGACATCAAATGCGTTTGTTGGCCTAGAAACCCGTCCAAGATTGACTCATTAGGAGTAAATCTTGGATAGTCCCCGGTTTGGGATTGTTCTTGAACACCTAATCTCACTTAGGATGTAAGTGTATAATGTGTATTGGGTTTTCGAGAAAATTTCGGCAGCATTTCCCCGTTTGTTCTCTAAGTACATATGTACTTAGAGAACAGCCGGGAAATGCTTCCGAAATTTTCTCGAAAACCCAATACACATTATACACTTACTAGTGAGATTAGGTGTTCAAGGATGGGATAGGTGGTACACATTTATTATATATAAGAATGACATCACATTATACACTTAGGATGTAAGTGTATACCCTAATCTTTTCCTAATATATACTTGTTTCCTAATATATACTTGTTTTCTCTGATCATAGAATGGATAGATCACGGATGTCCATTCCTAATCGTTGCACCCCAGAGTTTTTATCTGGTCTTGATCAGTTTATTAGATTTGCCGAGGAACATAGGAAAAAACCTACAGATAGGTTCTACTGTCCATGTAGGCATTGCGGTAACAACTTGAAAGTGAACACTGGTGAGGAAATCAAAAGTCATGTCATGTGCAACGGGATTGTACAAGGCTATACAGAATGGCACTGGCATGGAGAGATTTCAAAATCGAAACCAGTAGATGTCGATAGCAGTGCTTGGGTGGAAGAAGAAATTGCCTCCGATGACGTAAATGTGAACGAACCAGTTCCAGCAGACATCGTTGATGCGATGCTGGATAGTTGTAGGGTAGAGCACACCGATCCACCTCCTATCTTTAGAAACATTGTGCATGATGCTGAGATACCGTTATACACAGGATGTGCTAAGTTTACGAAGCTTAGAGCTGTGTTGAGATTGTATAAGTTGAAAGCTAACAATAGATGGAGCGACAAAAGCTTCACTTCATTGTTGACTTTGTTGAAAGAAATGCTTCTTGAAGGAAACGAGCTACCAATCTCAACATACCAGGTAAAGAAAATGTTGTGCCCAATGGGAATGGAGGCTAAGAAGATACACGCATGCCCGAATGATTGTGTATTATTTCAAAAGGACTATGTAGATTTGAAAGATTGTCCAAAATGTGGTGCGTCAAGGTATAAATTGACGACTTCGGGGGAGTCCAAAACTGGTTCTCCTGCCAAGGTGTTGTGGTATCTACCTATAATATCACAGTTTCAACGCTTGTTTGCAAATCCGAAAGATGCGAAGAATTTGAGGTGGCATGCAGATGTTAAGAAAAATAATGATGGTATCCTACGACATGCGTCTGATTCCCCACAGTGGAAGAAGATTGATCTACTGTACCCCAAATTTGGTGAAGAAGATAGGAATCTAAGACTTGGGCTTTGTACAGATGGGATGAATCTGTACGGGACATTGAGCAGCCAACATAGCACTTGGCCAGTCATGCTTGTTATATATAATCTTCCTCCCTGGATGTGTATGAAAAATAAGTACGTTATGTTGTTGTTGTTGATATCGGGCCCTAAACAACCCGGAAATGATATCGATGTTTATCTTGAACCTTTGATTGATGACTTAAAGAAACTTTGGGTTGAAGGTGTGATGACCTATGATGCTTCAGCAAGAGAGACATTTCGTTTGCACGCTATGTTGTTTTGCACTGTTAATGACTTTCCAGCATATGGGAATTTGTCTGGATATAGTGTCAAAGGAGCTAAAGTGTGTCCTATATGTGAAGAAAACACTGATTCAATAAGACTAAAACATGGTGGCAAAACTGTATATCTTGGTCATCGAAGGTTTCTTTCAAAATTCCATCCGTATCGTAGGAAGCGCAAATCATTCAATGGATGGAATGATGAACGGAGTGCACCTAAACCTATACCACGGGATGTTGTTTATGCAAGAGTAAAAGACATTGTCAATGAATTTGGTAAGAAATCACAATGTAGTATGGCCACATGGAGTGACAATTCTTCATTCAAGAAGAAGTCCGTATTTTGGGATCTTCCTTATTGGAGTTCTTTGACAGTCAGGCATTGTATCGATGTAATGCACGTTGAGAAAAATGTCTGTGATAGCATCATTGGTACTCTGTTAAATATACCAGGTAAGACTAAAGATGGGATAAAATCTAGACTGGACCTACATGAAATGGGAATAAGGTCAGAATTAATAGAATTACGTGAAATGGGTAATAAAAGAACATACTTACCTCCCGCTTGTTACACGTTGTCTAGAAAGGAGAAGAAAACTTTTTGTGAATGCTTGGTAAATGTTAAGGTGCCACATGGTTACTCATCCAACATCCGTAGATTAGTATCAATGAAAGATCTGAAGTTGATAGGTCTTAAATCTCATGATTGTCACACTCTAATGCAACAAATATTGCCTGTGGCAATTCGATCTATATTGCCGAAGCATGTAAGGTTTGCAATTACCAGACTTTGTTTCTTTTTCAACAATCTATGCAGCAAAGTTATTGACCCTGATACTCTCGATAATTTGCAAAGAGAAGTGGTTGTTACCCTATGTCAGCTTGAGATGTATTTCCCTCCTTCATTCTTTGATATCATGGTACATCTTGTTGTCCACTTGACTAGGGAAGTGAAAATGTTGGGACCAGTTTTCTTGCATTGGATGTATCCCTTTGAACGATACATGAGCATTTTTCAAGGTGATGTTCGAAACCGTTATCGGCCTGAAGGGAGTATTATTGAAGGTTATGTGGCGAGAGAGGTTATGGATTTTTGCAATGACTTTCTCAGTGGTAATGACACTCCTGATAATGACAAGAATATTGAGGAGGGCAAAGGAATTTTGGGATCACGGGTGAAAGTAATCAGCCATGAGCAGTTGGAACAAGCTCACTTGTATATTTTACACAATATGGACGAAGTGAGTGTTTATATCGAGGAACATACCAATTTCATAAAGAGACAACATCCTCGAGCAAGTTCAATGTGGCTTCCTAGAGAGCATAATAAGACTTTTACTAAGTGGTTTGAAGATAAAGTCTTCATCAACTATCTCAAACACCAAATGATATTACAGAAACTATCAAATGCCTCACCTTTAAACCAAAACCGAATGTTATGTCTTATGAAGGGTTTGACATTAATGGATTCACATATTACACAAAGTGCCAAGATGATAAGAGTGTCGTCCAAAATAGTGGGGTCAATCTTCAAGCATCGACTATGTACTTTGCAAGTGCAAAGGATAAGAGTCCACGTGAAGCTAAAATGTCATATTACAGTGTCATTGAAGACATTTGGGAGTTTGACTACATAGATTTCAAAATTTCACTCTTTAAATGTAATTGGGTTGATAACACCAAAGGAGTTATAGTGGATGAATTGGGTTTCACTTTGGTGAACTTTGAAAAGATTGGCGAGAAGATTGAACCATTCATATTGGCATCACAGGCGAAACAAATATTCTATATCGATGATCCTACAAATGATAAATGGTCGGTTGTTCTTTATGGTAAAAGACAGTTCATTGAAGATCCTATAGATGAAGAAGAGTACTATGATAAGTATGATGACTCCAGTCCATTCTCAGTTGGGTTGCCAACTCCACAAAATATTGAAGCTAATGATGACTTATATGTGCGCGGAGATCACAATGAAGGATTGTTAATTGATAAAAGATCACAATTTTAGAGACATGTATGTTTATAGAAATGCTAAATGTTTTCCTTTTTCTAGTTAATACAAATGCTTAATGTTTGCCTTTTTCTAGTTAATACAAATGCTAAATGTTTGCCTTTTTAATGACATTTTCAGATGGCTGACCATGATGAGCATGATGTCCATGATGAGCATGAAGTCCATGATGAGCATGCTGTCCATGACGAGCATGGCGAGGATACAAATGTAAGTTCTAAAAACATATCCTGTATTTCTATAAAATTCATTATCTTCTAGTTATGTCATATATCTTATATTTCTATATTGGGCTAATTCAGTGTGTTTATTTTTGTCAAATTTTAGGTTGATGATGCACATGTACCCACTGAAGCACTGGAGCAACTTGATGCGCAGCACCAAACACTTAACAAGAAAAGGGGCATCACTCTGATGAAGAAGTTAATAGCGCTTAGTGGCAGTGGATCCAAATTAGTTGTGGAGTTTGATAATGGAGGAAATGCAATTGGAGTGAACCGCAATAATTTTGTAAACTATCTTGGGTGTACCACTCGGAGCCATTGTGGAGTTAAGTATGATAATTGGCATAAAGTTCTACAGGGGAAAAAAGACTTGATATGGAAGGATTTATGCGTGAGTTATTGTTATTTGAAATTCTATTTTGTAGATTACAAATTCTATTATTTGCAATTCTATTTTGGATACTAGTTAATAACATTTCTATTTTACAGAATCTGTTTGCATTGGATGAGAAGTTGCATCGTAAAAGTGTGATGCAACGTGCTGGAAAGATGCTTAGGAATTATAGGACAAATCTGAACAGTGAATACATAAAAGAGGGTGATAAGAAAAAGAAGTCATCCCTTGAACAATAGAACTTCTTGGACAAAGAAGATTGGGACAATTTTGTTGCTTCAAGAAAATCTAAAGAATTCAAGGTATTAGGTGTCACTCCCAATTTTATTAATATACATTGTATTCACCTATTCAAGATTAACATTTAGTGATACTAACCAAATCATTAATGTGCATACTAACTAGGCCCTCAGTGACGCACAAAAAGCAAGGTGTGCACTGAATGTGCATGACCACACTATGGGTCCAAAAGGCTATGCAAGCATTCTCCAAAGACTACATGTGGAGTCTACGGCTACTCAGGAGTCTGCTCCTACTCAGGAGTCTGCCACACCCATGCCTCGCCATGATATCTGGATAGCTGGGAGGCAAAACAAGAAGGGTGAAATAAAGAAGCCCGTAACTACTGAGGCGGCTGCGAAAATGGTAAAATACAACTCTTAGAGAAATCGTTTGAATATTGATTATTTGTGGTGTTAACTTACCATTTTTTGTTGATGGTGATTAGCGGGAGCTGCACGAGCAGAGGAAATAAGGCACGTTCATCCCTCAGGGCACAAGGGATGAATTGACAGTTGCTCTGGGTAACCCAGAGCATCCTGGATGTGTTAGGGGTGCAGGCGCTGGTGTGGGCATCAAAGCATTCTTTGGGCCATCCCAGCGCAAACCCAGAGCGGGACTTTCTCAAGAAGAGGTAACCTATTCTTTTTTTAGAATGTTACTGCAAAAGGAAATTCAATAATAAGAAGCTAATGTTTCTTTTATCCATGTATAGGAGAATAAGAGAGTCGAGGATATAATTGCTAAGAAGGTCAACGATGTAGTTGCTGAGAAGGTCAAGGAAGAATTGCTGCGGTGGCAGGCATCTCAGGCTTCCAATCAGCCTATGGCGACCCACTCTTCTCCTGATGCATAGACTGCGAGTAATCCTGGAGACCCATCACCTAAAACGTTTGTTGTAAGTATTGTTTATGACATTGTAGCTAGTCTTTTCAAGATGATATGTTTTCAAGATGATATGTATATATGTATAACATGCTTTACGTAAATTTGTAGGCATTGAAGCCATGCCGCTTAAGAATACAAGACTACGTTGTTGCAGAGGCGCAGGCTTACCCGTCCCTTCCTCGGGAAAGGTTTCACGGGACTCCAATGCCAAAGGGCTACGTTCGTGTGGGCCCATTACGTGTGTACCCGATTGGAGGGAAGCTACATTGCCATATCCCCACCCGGATATTGATACACTTGCTGAGGCAGAAGGCGGGGTCATATTGTGGCCCAAAGCAGATGTCGTCTACACTACTGAAATTGTAAGATAAATTTACATTGATTTAGACTGTTAATGTGTATATATGATGTCAACTGATATGAAATTATATATACAGGTTAAAAAGAAGACACCAGGAGCACCTAGGCCTCCACCTCCACTTCCCGCATTACCAACTTGGGTTCCAACTGACCTAACATACCCGTTAGGTCCTGCTTGTAGGGGAATGGCATGTTGGCTACGGGCACATAAAATACATTGCCCGATAATTGTTTCTTTATATGCAGATTATGCAGGTCAATCATACGATAGCTCTGTATTTATACAAGATATTATTGAGCTGTTTATGTATGATTGGCTGAATACATCAATGATAGAGACATGGATAAGGTGAGATCTTGTTTATACATTCATATACCTTGTGTAAGATCCGGTGATCTGGTTTCTTATATATTAATGCATACGTAATACATGTTTTGCAGCTACTTAGTCGAAGAGCATTGCAAACAATTTGCATTTGATCATGTGGGATTTTTGATTCCATCATTGATTAGTATGGTAGCTAAAGACCCTGATAATGTTCAACAATACTGTATAGATTCTTTTACAATTTTTGGTCAGCAAAAGAAGACGATAATAATAGCTCCATTCAATGTCAAGTAAGTTTACTTTATTTATAATTTGGACTTAAGAAAATTCCATTTTTATTGTGCATTTTGAGTTATTAATTGTTAACTTTTTACCTCTAGCGGTAAACATTGGGAGTTACTAGTTATTGTCCCCGGGACGTTCACTGTTTATTATCTAGATCCCGCGAGAAGTACATTAAACACTAAAATTGGACACGTAATGAGAATGCCATTATTCTGGTGAGAAATATTTCATTTTTGTATCTGTTAACATCTGTTATTACATTACTATTTACTTATGTAATTTACTGTGTTATATTAACATGTAGGGGTTTAGATGCATTCAAAAAGGCTGGAGGAACGGTCCTAAGGAAAAAGAACCAGCCAATAAATTGGCAGAATGTACAAGTAAGTTCCCGACTCCAATGTATATATTATTGATGTGAATTGTGCTTAGTTGTATTATTTTGTATGTTTCAATTTATAGTGCGCTACATAAGACAATGGCTGGGCACGCGCATACTATGTGATGCGATTTATGCAGATGATTATCAAACATGCCGCATTGGACATAGATACCATACATGAGGTATTATATATAGTCTCATTAGTTAGTATGAAATATATCAATCTTATTTTTATATTATTACTTATATATATACATCATTCTCTTTGCAGGTGTTTAAAACTGACAACACTATAGGTAAACGCTTAAAAAATATACATGATCCATATATGATGGAAGCATTAATGAAATAAGAGAAGAATGGGCAAAAGCCATACAAGCAGTGGCAACTGTAAGATATAATTGGGATGTTGATAGAGATAATGAATGATACTTTGTAAATGAATATTTCTGAATGTTAATACATGTATTTGAATGTTTCTATATGTGTGAATGTGAGAATTGAATTGATGTCTGAATGTATCTACTTGTGTGAAATTTTCCTTGGGACTTTTGCAGGTTTGTGGCTTGTTTGTAGGCTGATATCAATGGATGTCGTAAACCTGCAGTTCAGAAAACTGAACTGCAGGTTCTCATCCTGCTGACCAGCCACAGCAGGCCTGCAAACTGATATGAAAAAAAAAATAGATATAGGCGTCGATTATTTACAGAAAACTGTCAGCAAAGACCTACAACGTCGGTTATTGGATAAAAACCGACGCCTAATAGTACAAACAACCCGACCGTACAGGAAAGCACGACCGTGGTGGAAAAGGCATTGGTTATTCGTATAAAACCGATGCCTATAGTACTAAACACGGCCGTGCAGGGAAGCACGGCCGTGTCATCTTGAAGTATGGCGTCAGTTTTTTTATAGAAAACTGACTCCAAAAGGGTTCGCGCCACAGAAAACAGCGTCATCTAGGACTCTTTCTGCGTCGGTTACCAAGTAAACACCGACGCTATAGTCCATATAGGCGTCGGTCTTTTAGTAGATAACTGACGCAGAATGTGTCCTAGATGACGCCGTTTTCTGTGGCGCGAACCCTTTTGGCATCGGTTATCTACTAAAAGACCGACGCCTATATGTTAAATAGGTGTCGGTTAAAAAACTGACGCCGAAGTGTTCGACCTTTAGCGGCGCCCACATAGGCATCGCTCAGAAACTGACGCCAAAGGGGGTTAAACAACCGACGCCAAAGGCTGTTTCTGTAGTAGTGAGTATAAAGACAAGTTAAAGACTAATCAAACAATGTGAGATGTATTTAAACATAGTTAGTATACTACACAACTTATATCACTTGTTTTATTACATTTCCCTGAGGGATTTGAGAAATATCACTCAAGTCCTAACTGACCACTACTAAGTTGAAATCAGTACCATATAAGATCTAAGAAGAGTCAGACTCCTAAGACCTTCTCCACCCCCGATCAGTATGGGTCCGCCAAAATGACACATAAGGTCAAGCTGCTAACAACCTAGTCTGTCCTTGGTACATGTCATGACACTAGTGAAAGGAGGTAGGTACGCATACCCTACCATCTGAGGTACAACCACCGTTGTCCTCCAATCTCATCATCATATATATATATAATCACCGAGATACGATCACGACCACTCTCAAACTGAGGGCAAGGTATGACCACTATCATCCTCCCTAACACTTGAATTCATGATGACAAGAACCCCACATACTCATTAGTATGCACTCGAGTATCCCTTAGGAATACTCATTTATTTATCTGGCAATTTCTAACACTCAGATATATCTATGGCATAGGGCACTACATGATTAGAGTTTCACTTAATTAGTTATGCCAATTGGGTGAATTAAGGCCAAATCATACAAATGGACATTCAAACCCTAATTCTTTTCTAACAAGAGTATATGTATAACAACTTCAAAAGATATAAAACATTCTGAGATATAATTCTTAATCACATTACCACATGCTATCATTCATTGCAAATTAATGGACCACACTTATCATCATACTTTTACAAGATACCAACATCTTATCACAAGTTCCAGGGTTTTAACCCTTATTGGAACATGAAGAGGATTTCATCTAAATCATGGCTTCAAACATGCCCAAAGCTCGTTAAGACCATAATAGTAAGGTCATCATCACCATTCCATGTCTTAAACAAGGCTCAAAATATCATTAGCACATATGTGTCCATAGATACTAACATGGCAAGGCACTCTAATATTCATTTAGTAATATAATGTGGTTTCAACACAAGAAGAGTGTAATTCATTATCACATTAATCATTCAAGAGGTCTGATTATAACCAATCAACATCATATAATTACATTAAGGTTAGGTATAACAAGCTATATCACATGGGAGTTATGCATACACTTATTATAGTGATTTCTCAAATATAACTATGTCATGGCAAAAGAAAGACTACAAATTAATGGTATTGAACCATCGAATTATCATCACTAGGAACCACATATAATACCATGTGATTTATTCTAATCCATTGGATGTTGAAGCATCCAATATTATTCATTGGATTAGGTTCATTGTTCAAAGTTATCAATTGAAGTATAGGTCTAACCATTAGATCAATTGAACCAATGAACCATTGGTTCAAGGTTTAGTCAAATCTACAATTACATTCTTAACTTATCATACATGGTGATGACCTGATCCACCATTAATTGTGATCATTAGGTCTCCATTGGTTGTTATATCAGTAATACATTCAGTTAACACCATCAAATATTAAGCTAATGTCATCATCAATTGATAACATCATTATAATACTTCGTAAATGATAATTAAACGTCTAATTGAGCCAAAACCTGACCTAAGGAGGTGAACATAGGTTTTAACCATAAATTTGACACCCTTGATCATGAACATAAGTTTCCAAGATAGAAACAACATTGGTTGTTGAATGGTATGACCATCAGTTGTGTGATAGGGAAGGAAATAGCTTGACAACCCTAATTTGAACAATCAATTGTTTCATGCTTAGCACTATAGGTTGTTGCTATCAACCTGTCCCGGATCATGTTACACCTTAGAATGGTTGTAGAAATGTTTAATCGTTCAAATAGAACTGGAACAAAATAGGGAACACCACAAAAATTCATAATTCAAAACAAGCATGGTTTCTCTATGCTTAATTCAACACATTAAAGCATAAACATGAACTAACAAGTTTCTAGTAAGCAATATAAGTGAAGAATGTTATATAACTCACCTCTATAGAGTAGGTAAGATCCCAAAAAGAAAGAATCTCGAGAAAATAGGGCAAGAAAACCTTGGATTCAGATCTGAACTTGGCCAAATAAGCACTTCTCTCCACAAGGAAGCAAAACCCTAGAAAAAGAAACAAGAAGGATATATTTTTGAGATCTAGAGCCACTTTCATCATGGAAAAACTGGGTTCTGACCTGGAGGAAGGTCTAAGGAAGGAGAAGAGAAAGAAAAACGGAGAAGGAAGGAAGAAAACAACTTTCCTTGGTCGAAATCCCTAAAAGATGACCTTGGAAACCCTAGGTAGGGCTAGATGGAGCTCTAGGAGACCTTCTTCTCCAAAAAAGAGGTTGTCTTGTACCTCAGAGCGGTTGGTTCTTCAGAAAACCAGAGTGGATTCGTTGCTGCAGGTTAGAGGAAAGAGAAATCAAGCATAGTTTCGAATTTGGGATAAGAAGAAGTATATATAGCCCATGGATAAGGATAGAAGCAAGCATGAGGTGTAAAAGTAGCTTCCCCATGTGTCTATGACCTTAAATTATTAAGAATATACTAGCACACACACAAGAAGCTCCCCCACCATCCATATTGACCTAATTATCTTTCCTTTGTCAAATTTCCCAGCCACTCACAAAATTCATTAGTTGGCAGCTACAAAGGTAGCTCATCCATGAAGGGGTAAACCCTAAAATACCCTTGATGAAAACACCTTCAAACCATGGCTCAACTAGGATCCCATGACTCAAAAATATGAAGAAGGATAATATAACATCTCAGGAAAATAATGTATGTGACAAATTGCAAAGAAAACCCCTCAATTGGGTAAATTGCAGAAAAGTCCAAAATGTAAAGAAAAGTGCATAACTTGCTCAAACAATGTCCAAATTGGACCAAATTTGAAACTTTAGCTTTTCTTATGATTTAAAAACATATAAAAATGTTATATTAGGGTTATAAGAATTCAATTATGGTAATTAAGCTCATTCAACTCATTAAACAAGTTCAGGGGCCTTACAACTATAAACCCCTAATAAGGATTTCACCCCAAAATCCTACGCAAAAAGAGATGGGTATTTTCTACTCATATCATTCTATAGTTCCTATGTGGCTTCCTCTATGCCATGATGATTCCACAAAACTTTCACTAGTATTATATCTTTTCTCTTTATCTTTTTCACCCTTCTATCTAGGATTAACACATGACTCTCAACATAGGAGATATCCTCATCTAACTCAACCTCTACTGGATGGATTGTCTGGTCAGTATCTAGATGGAATTTCCTCAACATAGAGATGTGAAAGACATTATGAAATCTATGTAGCTCTGGTGGTATGTAACATACCCAATTTTGGCTAATAAATATACGTTGAGCTATGTTACCCAAACTTGACCTTATTTGCAATGTTGTATTTCATTTCAAACCCCAATCAATTATTTTTATTCAATATCGTGGTCTTTGATAAATCTTAGTATCAAATTCAAGTCCTATTGTCAAAATGTACCTATTGTCCTCATTTGATAAAATATCAATTATCATACTTTGGTATCATATAGTCCAATTTGTTATTATTGTTCCTAAATTCCTTGATTAGATCTTGAACCCATTATTTACTCTAAATTTGAGCACTCTTGATTTGGAATCAAATGAAAAACATTAATCGTATATATATATATATATATATATATATATATATATATAAATGATATAAAAATTGATAATGAGAGTAATTAATTTGGAGGTGTCATTTTCATAAATGATGAGGTAGCGTCTTTAAAATCTACACAAATAGGAATTGCACCCTTGTCCAAGTCACATAACATTTGAATGTTCGGTTGAAAATCTATATAAATTAGAAGGAATTAGTGATAAGGATATTAAGTATAGTCATTGACTTGATAGAAGTAATGTCCCACTACACCTCTTCCTTTCACGCGAGCCCTTGCGTCTTCCCTCAACCTAACGTCGTCTTGACAATTTCTAAAAATGCAAATCCCCTCTGCATTGATGTTCCTCACATTTCAAGCCTTGACTTCAAGCCCTAGAAGCCACCACCCTTACTCTAAAGATCTAAAATGGTAGTGCCATTACTATGGTCACTGCACTCATCGCTATCAACTGGAACCACCTCACAACGTCTTGAGGACATTAGCAACGGTTCCTCTCCAACAGACAACAAAACTAGAGTCTTTTTCCCTGTCCTATATAATTTACAGACCACGACCTCGCAAGCAATAGTCCTAATGCTACCCAACAGGCTCCACGGTGGGTGACACTAGCGCCGCCATCACCTCGCTAGCCTCAAACCCTACATGACTTTCTCCACCATGCCACCGGCCTTAATCCCTCCTAGATCTGAGATGCACGTTGTAGTCGTGGTTCCGTCATCCACTAGACTCCCATGCCCCAAAACCTCTAGTCTACAACTTGTTGTTATAGACCCAATGTCGCTGACCTCCCTCGCCAGCCATGAATCTCGACAAACTACAACTCCCTATGTCCAATGCCGCTCGATCACTACCCCCTCATCAGGAAGCAGCAACAACGATGGACGTTACACAGATTCTGACTCCTCCTTGCCACTGTTCCTTTGTGAAGGTCTGTAGGAAATGACTAGAGTTGCAACTCCAGTAGACCTGCTGCAAGTCACGCAAGGGTAACGTGCAACCAACTGATGCCCTGCCAACCTGCAATGGCGACTCGTGACCACCTTCACTGTCTACCCTTAGGCAACCAAGATCCACAACATCTAGCGTATCGAAGATCATCTTCCTCAACCCCTGTCACCACTGCAACCCTACAAACTTCATCATAGAGTTGCAGAAATATGAAGATTGGTGATGCCTCCCACACCCTGCCACTCGACGCAAACTTGCACGCCAACTCGCCACCTCATAGATAACCGGACCATCCAGATCAAGCCATCATAGATCTGCAATGCAGACCTACAACTACAGATCGCCGTTATAGATTTCTTTAGACCAACCTCGTCAGTGCTTCCTCCCTGGTACCTACAACGCCATCTAGCAATGTTCACTGCCATCTACCAGATCCATTGCAACCTTAAAACCTCCATCACCTGCAACAATAGTCAGGCTCCTCCCATCTTCAAACAACAACACCCATACCTCAGATTGGTTGATGAACTCGCCACTAGATCATATGTGTATAGAAACTACCACCACGATAGTTTTCTCAATCCTAGAGCCTAGAACACATATAAGACAAACCAGTAACCACCTGATCTACATGTCTGTTTTCCCGCTACATCCTCTCCATCAAACTCCAATGGTTAGCATGAAAATGATGATCACAGATGAATCAACACTAGGAGTCAGGCTACCATGTTGTAATGGAGAAGACACATACAAAAACCTTGAGGAGGCGCATACACCATCCTCTAGCCATGAAGACAATGTTGATCTTAACTCTAGGAAAGAGAGAGGGACAAAGAACATCTAAAAGCATGAAAAGAAGGAACCCTCAATGCCTTAGAAGGGTGATCAACAACCTGATCGTGTGGGGTCAATTTGTTGGTATGTATGCCCTGAGAGACAATCATGGGATGATTGGTGGGATACATTCAGATTGATTTGATAAACATCAAAGGCAAGCTTCCAGTTCTTTCTGGTTTATCCATATGAGATAATGATAGAAAATATTGAATGTCTAGAGAATGACAATACTCAATGACGTATGCTTTTAGGTTAAGGACCTGAACGATGAGATCATACAGATGGTAAGAGTTTGTAAATTCTTATTATGTCCCTAGTCAGATGTTATTATGGAAGGTAGAGAGACAACAATGACACACAAGACTAGATTGTGGTGTTGGTTGATGACATAATCTCGTTATTCATGATATGGAGATATCAAACCAAACATATAGGTACTTGTTAGAGAACAAGTGTACCAGATAGACCCACCGTGAGTTTGGAACATGGAACCATGACATGGTAGTCATAGTTAGTTCTCATAGTGATGGTGGTGAGTGTGATTCTTTGACCTGAAATCATTACACTCAACACATGCCATTGGGTACACTTTGACATCATCAAACACAGTCCCGAAACATGGGTTGTTATAAAGGTGATGATTGGGTGGATTTCACACATGGGGCTTTTGAGGCGTGAGTGATAGATATGGGATTTGTCCCTCCTGAGGGAGTTTGATATCCATAGCCACTTGATGAGTAGGATTGAGATAGGCATGTGCACGCATGTTTGAATCAGTATATGATATTGATGTCATACATATCTCCTCCAGTCTACTCTGAGATCAAGAAAGTGAATGAACGCTGAAAGGATGACTGTTCCATGCCTTGAGTTCATTCGGGATATCAGTGACAAACGAATTATACATTCTCTGTAACACCATTCACAGATTTTAGGATTGAAAGTTGTTCTCCAACTTGCTATTTCACTTGGGTAGCACTTATGTGAGACTAGGCACCGCTCGTTGCTTGTGAAGTCATAAGTGTTATGGACTTTCAATGCCAACGTGAAATGGGCCTGCAGGGTCACACACATAGGATTTAACCTAGAAGAGGAGTTTATCTACAAATGATGTTTAGATTGATTACTAAAGGAGTTTAGTAGTTCAATTAAACACTCAGTTGATTGATAACTCAAAATCATAATGTTCAAGGTGTTGGACTGATTGATTAGAGTATCATATTGATTGAAACTACAATTGACTGATTTTGCACAGTCTGCACTTCCAACCAATCGACTCAAGTGATGAACTGCTCAACTCAGGTTGATGAATCGATCGGCTCAAGTGGTGAGTCAATCAGCTCACGTATCAATAAAATGATTGGCTCAATTGTTGAATCGGTCGATTCGTGTGACCAACTGAGATCGTTTAGAAATTCAGAAGACTATTTTGCAAATACAATTTGTTTCACTTGTGCAAATTCGATTTAGACAAGCATTAATATTTGATTAATTGGAAACAAATATGAAAGTCAATTTGAGTTAGACCAGGACCACGAACTGATCGGATCATGCATGAACCGATCGGCTCAGAGCATCAGACGATCGGCTCAAGTCCCAAACGATCGGCTCAGGGCCCGAAACGATCATTTCAGGGTATGAACCGATCGATTCAACTGCCACAATATGTTAGTTTTTGTGGAAATCTTGAACCCTTCTACTCCTTCTTTAATCATGCATTGCCTAGGGTAGAGAACCCTATCCCATGACCCTTATATATATATAGGGGTAGTGGGGGCTTCTCAAGAACAACAACTAAGAACACGAGTTTCTCTACAAAGTTGTCGTTCTCTCTGGTTGTGGTAACTGAGAGAGCCCGAGCAAGTGCTACCCGATAAGGGAGGCAGAACAAGGGAAAGACAATTATAGAAAAGCGACTGGTGGTAGGAGAGTGTGTCGGTGACTAGTACTCCGATAGGAGGGTGCGACTCCTTCTGATTCCTTATGGGATAAGGAGATTGGAGTTCCGGGTGGTCCGTGTGGACTACTTCAGAGGCGGGAGACTTCTACCGCTTAGAGGATAACTGTCAATCCCGATAGTCTAGGTGAGATCAGGAGCTGCACATACACCGTCTAAGACTAGAGGTGAAGACCGTGCAAGCCACGAGGTAACATCGCCGAGCAAGCCTCCGAACAAGGTAAGCCTCTACAAACCATCCTTCCTATTGTATAGACGTTGACGCGATTCCTTTATTCCGGGTTTGGGAGAAGAATTTTTTTTTGTTTCTGCTACCTTCTCTGTCTCCCCAAAAACCCAACAGTGGTATCAGAGCCATGTCAACCACTCTATACTTTAGGATTATGGATGTGATCGATTTTGGTTTGTCGCCTTTATTTATTGCATACAATGTGTATAAAATTGTTTTTATTCATGTCCAATACTAAATCCACATATCCCAATATACATATATGATATGTAATATGAATGCACTCGATACGAGTCACCCTTAAATGAGTTTTGTGGTGGATGTATAGCATGGTTATGGCCAATAAAACCTATGTATGTGCTTGGTTGTGGTTGCTTGCATCTCGGTCTACGCACCGGTTCCCTATCTCATATTCCTGATGTAACTCGAGATAACTTCAGATTTCTTTCCTACCTTTTCTCCCCTCGAATGTAACTCGGGGTTTCCCGATTCAAATGTAAAATAGGATATATCTTTTATTTCTTGTTAGGTCAAAGAACGACGGACAACCTGACGGCGACTGAGACGATCGGTTCAAGGCGTGAATCGATCGATTGGCGTTCCAGATGATTGGTTCAAGGACTGAACTGATCAGTTGTTGACTGGTTCATAGAGCGAGATGATCGGGTGGCGACCTGAGGAGATGCACGACGACCAGGCGAATCGATTGGTTGGAGGAGCCAACCAATCGAATGGTGGCACCCAGACGACCGACCAGGGTGAGAAGGTCATTCATGTGATGACTTGATCAACTCAGACGGCTATAGCACTTCATCATGGACAGGTTGCATGTGATGTAGACCTAGATGACCGTGATTCCTATTGGCTCGAGGAATCACATTAGGATGGTAATCATCTCTTTTATCATTTCACATGTTTTATGTGGTATACAACATGTATATGATACATACTATATATTTTTGTGATTGGTTATATATATGTACCTATAATACAAAATCCCTCATCTAAATATTAAGTCTTTGACGCCTTCCACTAGCGGCACACATGAAAAAATTGATCGACCAAGTGTAGGTTACGCGAAAGCGTGGTGCACCGTCTATCTCATGAAAGTGTGAAGGGTATACATGTAGGTTCTGCCAAAGCATGGTGCATGTTTACCGTGTCAGCTTTTGGGTTAGACTTAATTGGTGATTCTTAGAACGTCTAAGCCCAGAGGCACAAAATGTTCATGGCAAGGTGTTGTGCATGTTCATATATCAAGAGTTGCATATGATGCAATTGGTATGATGGCCTACCTAAATAGTCAAGATTGTGGGCAATCAGCCAAAGCTGACTCATGACTTGATGAAATATGGATCTTGACCTACTAGAAGATTGTACGATGCAATCTTCCGAATTGAAGGTGAGGGCTATCAATTTGAACAAAACTAGTGGGAGCGATAATTAATTAAAGTCCTAATTATATCATCAACCTTTCAAATCAATCAAATAAGTTAAAATTGATTTTTGGACTAAATTGCATATATTTCCTTTTGTAGAACAAATGACAACAAACAACAATCAATTTTCATTGTGATCGGTCCTTGAGAAGGACAAGCTGAATGGGACTAACTTCCACAACTGGTTTAGGACATTGAGAATTGTTCTCACTCAAGAGTGAAAGCTCTATGTCTTGGTTACTCTAGTTCCATAGGAACCTTCTCCTACCACACCAAAGGCAGAAAGGGATGCTTATAAGAAGCATTCTGATGATACCATTGATGCAAAGTGCTTGATGTTGTGCTCCATGAACCATGAGTTGCAGAGACAACATGAGAACATGGGTGTCATTGAGATGATACCATTGATGCAAAGTGCTTGATGTTGTGCTCCATGAACCATGAGTTGCAGAGACAACATGAGAACATGGGTGTCATTGAGATGATTCAATATCTCAAGAACATGTATCAAGATCAAGCATGACAAGAGAGATATGATGTCTCCAGGGCGCTATTCAAGTGTGTCATGAAAGAAGGAGATCCAGTTGGTCCTCACACGCTCAAAATGATTAGGTATGTGGAGAAACTGACAAGACTGGGATTTCCTCTGAGCCAAGAGTTAGCTATTGACATGATACTGCAATCGTTTCCAGAATCCTACAGTTAGTTTGTGATGAACTACAACATGAACAACTTTGACAAGCCATTGACAGAGTTGTTGGGCATGTTGAGGACAACTAAGGCATAGATGAAGAAGGACAAGCCTAAGTGTATGATGATGATCAACAGCAAGAAAGGCAAGTCCAAGCTCAAGGGAAAGGGCAAGGCTAAGAAAGGTTCTGATGCTAGCCAACAACCCAAGTCATCTTCAACTCTCAAGGCCAAGGGAGGTGTGACCAAGAGAGACAATTGCCACCATTGTCAAAAGCTAGGACATTGGAAAAGGAATTGTCCACTCTATCTGGAATAACTAAAGAAGAAGGAGGTGACAGACGTCTCCACCTGAATTTGTCATGAAATAAACTTGTAATATTTTTTAGGTATATGATACCAAGATATAAAATGTAAAGCACTCAATAAATGGGGCAAGTGTTTCCGCCATAGATAGGAGTACTTTAGTTTATTTTCAGCTTTGAAGGCATGTAATAGAGTTATGAACTACTATTTCATATTTGCCAATGGATAGAAATACATTATTTTTGCATATTGTATGACAATGATAGCAACTAATAAGGTTGATGTTTCAATTTCAAAAGATATGATCTTTATGACAATGCCTTGTTTATCTTGTGGTACTTGGTATGCATAAGATAAAATGATACCTAAAAGTTGTTGATAACTCAAACAATCAAATTAGAATAAATCATGAGAAATTCATTTCTAGTTTCCATATGATGGATAAGCTAGACTCTTTTGGTTAGAGAACTAGTAAGAGACATGAATCTCTTAGACATGATAAATCAATCTTCATTAGATGTAGTGGGAGAATGATTATCCTATTTGGTATAATACATGTGATGTATTTACATACCTATTGGAGAAAATGCTAATACTTCAAATGGTGATCAGAGAAATAAAAATATGAATATCTTGAAGTATTCAAGAATATCATAGATTAGCTATGGATTTGGTAAAGTGTTAGTTCTTGATTAGATCAATGAATTAAAATACTTAAACTAAATGTTTGAGATCCTTATGACTGATTATGATATTGTATCATAGTGAGCTCATGATTAAGGCATGGTGATGTCTAAATCAAGAAGGAGTCATACTCTAAAGAGTTAGAGGATGATTATCAAATAACTAAATTCTTCTTAAAGAATTCCCCACACTAATAAAGGACATTAAGAATCACAAGGAGTTGTGAGTTCTTATATCCTTGACAGATATACCTCGATTATCTATGTGATGAGTTGGTCATGTGATGAGTCAACTATCTAGATTAATATAAAGAACCAAATTTTGAGTTATGGTTTATGACCATTACATCCTAAATGACGTCCATGTAAACCATAAGGTATGACCTTGATGGTAGCACTCATTGGAATAAAATCCATAAGTGCAAATGAGTCTTAAGTATTAAGACACATGGATAGCATTTTGAGAAGGATGATGCTTGTTGATTGCAACATAAGGACTAAGACATTTGGCATACGGATACTAAAACAACATTCCTATAAGGAATCAAACAAGGATGTGTGTGTGACACAACCTATAAATGTTTATGAATCCATTAATGCAAATGAAGTCTATAAGTTACAAAGGATTAATCAATGTGATTGATTAAGTACAAGCAACTCAGAGTTGGATCTTTACTTTGATGTTATAGTCAAAGGGTTTGACTGATATGACAAAGATAAAGAAGGGATCTGTGATTTAGTGGGAGCGTATTTGCATTCCACATGTTGATATGAATTGGAAATGTTCTAGAATGGAAATCTAAAGTGGAAATTATCTTTAGAGCGGATAGAGGCGTTTCCTATGTGATAGGAATAGAGATCTATAAAGATAGTTCTCGAAAACCTCTTGACTTGAAAAGAGAGAGCATACATTGGCAATCTATAATGAAGGGTTCGGTATGCATGGATTCAGTGGGAGAAAACTTATCCATGTTACATGTTGTTAGTATCCCAAAGCCAAGTGTCCAATTCTTATGAAGAATGGAAACACTAAGAATAGATATGGATCTATCATGTATGTAATCATCCCATTATATTGCATGTATGGACATAGCAAAATCAAATGCATTCATCATCTTGTATATAGGACATGACAATATGATGTGCTCATCCTGATAACTCGTACGTGAGACATGACGAGTGGATGTGTATCTAGTTCTAGTAAGGGTTACTGGAATACCATGAAAACTTGATAAGTACTTGAGAAGTACTAGTTCTATGGAAATAAGGAAGGGTTCACTGTAAAGAGTTGCACTAATGCCAACTTTTGAAAATGACAGAAAATTAATCGCAAAATATATATGAGATATATATAAGTGAATGTTTGTTGATAAATGGAAACATTCTAATATAGTCATTTAAAAGGAAAAGCCAAGTATCCGTGTGTTAGATAACATTAGTAGATACTATATGGATCTGGAAGTTCATGAGATGAACTTATAGATATTCCAATGTTTGATGACAAGTAAGGAGTACTTGATCATGTAATGTAGCTAAAGGTTAGAAAAGGAATAGTAGATCACATATTACGGCAACTCCATCTAATATGTATGACGTACAATGAAGAAATGAGAGACATGCAGTTAATATCGAATTTGGCAAGGTGTTGCCATAACTCACTATGTTAGCACTAGAGCACAGTAACATGTGGGACATGTTTTAAGATCACTAAGAATATGATTCAAGGGTGATTAGCTCACAATGCAAGTGTGAGTCTGTTGGTATGTATGCCCTGAGAGCCAATCATGGGATGATTGGTGGGATACATTAAGATTGATTTCATAAACATCAAAGGCAAGCTTCCAATTCTTTCTAGTTTAGTCATATGAGATAATGATAGAACAGATTGAATGTCTAGAGAATGACAATACTCAATGACGTATGCTTTTAGGTTAATGACCTGAACGATGAGATCATACGGATGCTAAGAGTTTGTACATTCTTATTATGTCCCTAGTCGGATATCATTGTGGAAGGTAGATAGACAACAATGACACACAAGACTAGATTGTGGTGTTGGTTGATGACATAATCTCATTAGTCATGATATGGAGATATCAAACCAAATACATAGGTACTTGTTAGAGAACAAGTGTACCAGGTAGACCCACCATGAGTTTGACACATGGAACCATGACATGGTAGTCACATTCAGTTCTCACAGTGATGGTGGTGAGTGTTATTCTTTGACTGGAAATCACTACACTCAACACATGTTATTGGGTACACTTTGACACCATCAAATGCAGTCCTGAAACATGTGTTGTTATAAATGTGATGATTAGGTGGCTTTGACACATGTGACTTTTGAAGGGTGAGTGATAGATATGGGATTTGTCCCTGCTGAGGGAGTTTAGATTAATTTCCACAAACGATGTTTAGATTAATTTCTAAAGGAATTTAGTAGTTCAATTAAATACTCAGTTGATTGATAGCTCAAAATCATAGTGTTCAAGGTGTTGGACTGATTGATTAGAGTATCAGATTGATTGAAACTGCAATTGACTGATTTTGCACAGTCTGCACTTCCAACCGATCGACTCATGTGATGAACGCTCAACTCAGGTTGATGAACCGATCGACTCAAGTAGTGAGTCGATCGGCTCATGTGTTAATGAAATGATCGACTCAATTATTGAACCGGTCAATTCATGTGACCAACCGAGATCATTTGGAAAGTTAGAAGGCTATTTTGCAAATACAATTTGTTTCACTTGTACGAATTCAATTTCGACAAGGATTAATATTTGATTAATTGGAAACAAATATGAAAGTCAATTTGAGTCGGACCAGGACCACAAACCGATTAGCTCCGGCATGAAAAGATCGGCTCAGAGCACTAGACGATCGGCTCAGGTCCCAAACAATCGACTGAGGGCCCGTAACAATCATTTCAGGGTATGAACCAATCAGTTCAACTACCGCAGTATGTTAGATTTTGTGGAAATCTCAAACCCTTCTACTCTTGCTTTAATCCTGCATTGCCCGGGGTAGAGAACCCTGTCCCATGACCCTTCTATACATATAGGGGAAGTGGGGGCTTCTCAGGAACAGCAACTCAGAACACCAATTTCTCTGCAAAGTTGTCGTTCTCTCTGGTTGTGGTAACCGAGAGAGCCCGAGCAAGTGCTACTCGATAAGGGAGGCACAACAAGGGAAAGACAACTACAGAAAATTGACTGGTGGTAGGAGAGTGTGTCAGTGACTAGTACACTGACAGGAGGGCGCGACTCCTTTTGATTCCTTGTGGGGCAAGGAGATCGGAGTTCTGGGTGATCCATGTGGACTACTTCAGAGGCGGAAGACTTCTGCTGCTCAGAGGACAATTGTCAATCGTAACAGTCCCGGTGAGACTAGGAGCTGCACAGACACCGTCCAAGACCGGAGGTAAAGACCATGCAAGCCGTGAGGTAATGTCACCGAGCAAGCCTTGGGATATGGTACGCCTCTACAAACCATCCTTCCTATTGTATAGATGTTGACGCGATTCCTTTATTCTGGGTTTGGGAGAAGAAATTTTTTTGTTTCCGCTGCCTTCTCTATCTCCCCTAAAACCCAACACAATTCCCTCTCATCAATGAATATGTAAATCCTACATCCTTTCTCCTATATGTACATACTTCTCCCAAACATTAGATGGACAAATTAGTTAATCAACACACATATTAATAGAAATGAAGATAATAAGAATATATAAGTAATTTTTGTATCAACTAAATCATATGACTAGGCCTATTGGTTACCTAGAAATGTGTATATATATGTATGTGTCGATAAGTTGATAAGCTATAATGTAGTAGTTTTGACCATTATGAATGATCTAACCTTGTAATAAATCCAAACCTTGAAGCTATGTATACTAATAGTTACACTTGGATATAATATTTTGAACCACTTCCTCTGAGATCAAACTGCCAATTGAAATATATTTGATAGTATTTAGGAGAAGCCATGTAATCTTATAAAACCTCATATATTCTAATAAACCCTAAGATGAAACATTTTAGTTATACACGAAACTTATTCATGCTTTCATTTTGCATATTAGTAATTGTGTTCATATGCATGGTTGAGACCTAGTTATTTATATATGAGTATTTTGGGTGTTCTTATAAATAAAACCACTAGTTATCTTATCATTAAGGAAAAATATGAAATTATGTAATGCCTAAGATATATTACTAGTATACATATAACAAATCGAGATCAAGGTACTAGCATATGAATAGTACGTATAGAGGTATGTGGGATTAAACCCTAAATATCCCTAGTAAGGTATACTAGTAAATAGACATACATGATCCTAGTGACTAAATGTCATTGTAATATATATTAGCAACATAATGATATTTTAGATCTAATATAGATACAACACGATAAAACAACTAGGTATGTAGCATTAGATATATATATATATATATATATATATATAACCTAGTTGGGAATCTAATATTGATAACCATAGAGGAAAATATTATTAATATAACCCTAACTTAGAAAGGAAACACTAAATAGAAAAGAATGAATAAATAATTTATTCCAAGCCAAATGATAACCAAATTGTATCATACTTTGTAGATATTCTCTCTTGGAGCCACCTTGTGACACCCCACCATCATGCTGATAGAGAGATGTCATGTGAAAACGTGTGGAAACACCATAAACCATATATTATAGAATAATAGAGGTTAATTAAAACCAATTGCGGAAAGCATACATAAGAGAACTTTTGCATCCAGATCCAGTAGAGAAACATGTTATAAAAATATTACAAGCTTTGATATATGTCCACAGCTTATCAGAACCAGTTGTACTGTCAGCACCAGAGTTCATCACCTGCTTATATATACATAACAACAACATCAGGCCTGTAGCTGGATATACAAAAGGTACATTAGCTATACATCGTAAAACCACATCAAAACACCTTTGAGGACCTGAGAATACAAGGATGACTCTAGGAATCTACTAAAAAACCACCAAAACAGCAACACATCCATCTCTTGCCTTTTACTGCTCTTCTTGCTGCTCAGCCGCAACCTCCCGACCACCACCACGCCTAGAGAGATCTCCTAAAAGGGTTGTAAACCAGCGGGGTGAGACACACAGTCCCAGTGAGAAACATAACTCCTTGTCGAAACTATAAAACCTCAGAAGGTTTAAAGCAGATAAAGTAGATAGCTGGTAAAGACATATAATAAGAGCAGCATACTGAGCAAGACTATTATTACCATCAATCTTACCAAGATATATAAGAGGCATATAACCAAGTATTTCTTTATGGAACATGATTGACAAGATAAGCTTTATAAGAACTTATCACAAAATATAAGGATCGTACACGTAACTGCAAGGTGTAACTAGATCGGCTATAAAAGGAATGCCTCAATCAATGTTTTGTGTTTTGCTCTAAGAAATACATACTAATCAGCTAGATTATGTTTTGTTATGCCCTGAGGAAGTGAGTTTTCCCTGCTCAAATCCAACCTTCGGCTACGAAGCCCAAAATCGGTGCCATACAAGGTCATTGGGAGAGCCAGACTCCAAGACCTCACCTCCTCGTGGTCAGTGCATGAAAACCAAAGCAGAACGGCAGTCTCATGATTATATGGACTCAGACTTAGGGACCTCACCTCACTACAGATGATATCGGGCAAGGTCATACCCTCACCAAAAGTTAAACGTCTAGGGTTTCAAACCCTAAAGCACAAGTTACCATGACGGCCAACCAAACTGCACTCTAACGTGCACTAGATTGCAGCACGCATAGAGGTGTGTTGTACAACTAGAACTCGAGGAGTGTGTGTCTTGTACAAGGGACAACCTCCGTCAATCAAGGTACTCTATCACCCACAACATCAAACCATATCATCCATGAGCATGGTAGCATCATATCGGGCAAGACCAAACTCAAGGCAGGGGGGTATCGGGTAGCCTCTCCCCAGAGGGTATCATGCAAAGCACTGGTCTAAGGTGTATCACCCAAGCTCACCACCTAGGTTAAGAGAACCATATCGGGCACCAAAAACACAACTTGATGTATTGGCCAAGGGTTAAACCCTATACAAAGAGGTGTCGGGCAACACTGCTAAAGAGCATGTTGTGCAAAGCATTAAGCATAGCTCGACAAGGTCATCATCAACCTAAAGATCACCATGTTCACAACCCTAAAACATCAAGAGGATTGGCTCACCTCTCAACAAGTAAGAGAGAGGGGTTTTGCACTACCTCCATCACGAATCGAGCACATGATGGATCATCTCCATATCGGCCAACCTTCAACCATGGATCACCTCTCAAATCCATGGTGAGAGAAGAGTGTTGCTCAAGCAACTAGAGTATAGACTCACCTCTCAACAACCAAGTGAGACGGGTGTTGCCTATATCACTAGAGCCAAACTCACTTCTCAAGATCAAAGGAGAGAAAGGGGTATTGCCCCAAAGAAAACCCTACTCCATAGGTTCGACCAACAAGGTCCAAAGGTACACTAGAACCAACAACATCATCAACAACATGATCGATATATCCACAAGATTAAGGGTACATGCTAGAGAAAGAAACATATCTAACAACATGCATGACCGATCATGATCATATATGAACATGCAACATAAAAGAAGTTAGCATAGATAAGGTTAGAAGTTATGTAACCTGCCTTAAGCAAGATCCTCAAGCTCTAAGCTTCTAGCTCCAAAGCACACCACTTTCGGCCACCTCAAGAAAAGGAACAAGGATCATAACCACTATGGTCGAAGAGTAGGCAAGATGTAGAAGAAGATGTTGAGGAGAGAGGGAAGATGCTTACCAAGAAAGAAAGCTCCACCTACAGTTCAACCACCAAGCTAGAGGAAGAAGAAGAGATCTCCACCAAAGGAGATCGGCCACCAAGCACACCAAAGAAAGGTGTGTCGTGCACCAAAGAAGAGAAGAGAAAGATAGAGTTAAATGATCCTAAGGAAGTGAAAGGGAAGATATATATAGAAAAGAATCAAAGGTGAACCAAGGCAAGGTTTCGTCTTACTTAGGGACACTTGCCCAACATCTTGCCACCTTGCAAACCACATGCAACATGTTATGCCACCACTCATCCAGAGATCGACCACATGTCCAAGGTATGGTGACACAACCAAAGCAAGGAGGTCAAAAGGGTCAAAGGCTGACACACACACCACCACCTTGGCCAACACACCCATGGGCGACACCCCCATGGTCGACATAAGGTGCTCCTACCCGATACAAATCTCATCAAGGCAAGGAAAGGCCCAAACAAGGTGAAACAAAGCCCAACAGAGCTCTACAAGGCTCAAGGCAACTCAAGAAATGAGCCCAACCCTTCCTCTCAACTCTAGAGGAGGAAAAGAGAGAGAAGAGCATCTCTCAAGGTGACAAACTTGCCCATCAACCTTAAACCTAGGTTATTTGCATGTAACACCTCCAACTCTTAGCAAAGCACAAACAAACCTTAACCACCACTAAAGGTGATTAGCAAACAACTAAGCACTAGGCTTTAGATAAAAGCAAACAGGGTAAGCCTAAAATGAAGGTCAAGCTCCTTACAAGCCATAAACCTCTACAAAGGGATTTTGCCCCCAAAATCCAAAGAGAAAAATGAGGGATACTTTCTCCTCTTCTCTTCCTCAAGCTCCCACGTGGCTTCCTCAATGCCACGATGATGCCAAAGAACTTTCACAAGAACCAGATCCTTCCTTTTTAACTTCTTTACTCTCCTATCAAGGATCATCACTGGACCTTCCTCGTAGGTCACATCTTCATCGAGCTCAACCTCAAATGGCAGTATCACTGTCCCTCTGTCTGGATGACTTTTCTTCAGCATGCTGACATGGAACACCAGATGTAACCTGTGCAACTCTGGCGGTAGCTCTAACTTGTAAGATACCTTGCTAACACGTGCTATCACCAGATATAACCCCATATATCTCTAGGTGCCAACTTTCCTTTCCGTCCAAACCATAGCACGCCTTTCCATGGTGAGACCTTGAGATACACTTTGTCTCCCACCTGGAACTCTAAAGGTCGTCGGAGATTATCTATGTATGACTTCGGTCTGTCCTATGCCACTTTCAACTTTTGCCATATCACTCTGATCTTCTCCGTTGTCTGCTGTACTAACTCAGGACTAAAAAGTTGATACTCACCAGACACATACCAACATAGAGGAGATATGCACTTCCTACCATATAGAGCCTCATAAGGAGCCATGTCGATTCTCTACTGGTAACTATTGTTGTAGGCAAACTGTATCAAACTGAGATGCACATCCCAACTACCTAGGAACTGCAAGACACAAGCTGGGAGAAGATCCTCCAAAGTCTGAATAGTCCTTTCAGACTGCCCATTTGTCTGCAGGTGGAAAGCGGTGCTAAAACTCAACTGTGTTCCCAACGCTTTGTGCAACTATTCCCAGAAATGACTCATGAACTGAGGACCTCTGTCGGAAATTATTGTTGTTTGTACACCATGCAAACACACTATCTCATTTACATACACCTGAGCAAGCTTCTCGGTTGTATATGTTGTCTTTACAGGTATGGAATGAGCAAACTTTGTCAATCTGTCCACTATCAACCAAATGGAATCATGATTCTTAGCTGTCCTGGGCAGACCAACTACAAAATCCATGGTTATATGATCCCATTTCCATTGCGGTATCGACATGGGTTGCAACATACCTGCCGACTTCTGATGCTTAGCCTTAACTTGCTGGCATGCCACACACCTAGACACAAACTTAGCTACATCCTTCTTCAAGCCAGACAACCAATAGAGGTCCTTCAAATTATGATACATCTTTGCGACTCCTAGATGCATAGCATACATCGATGTGTGTGCTTCCTCGAGCACTAGATTTCTTAGATCATCGACATCGGGGACCACCATCCTACCATGATAGCAAACTAGTCCATCCTCGAACTCATGGAACCCATCGCATTTTTCACTCCCGAACTCTGACCTAATCAACTACATTGTAGCATATGCATGTTGTGCATCTTTGATCAGCTGTCTCAATGTAGGCTTGACTTGCATCTGTGCCAACAAACCTGTCGATAAGGAAACTTCCAATTGCACATTTATCTATCGCAAGGAGACAAGCATATCCCGCCTATGGCATACCAAGGAACTAAACTGTGACTTCTTAGTGGAAAGAGAGGAAGACTTCCTGCTAAGCGCATCAAATACCATATTCGCCTTACCAGGATGATACTCAATGGTGCAATCATAATCATTGATCAGCTCCATCCAATGACATTGTCGCATGTTCATCTCACTCTGTGAGAAGATGTACTTCAGATTCTTATGATCCATAAAGATCTGACACACTTCCCCAAAAAGGTAGTGTCTCCAAATCTTTAATGCATGCACCACCACTGCCAACTCTAAATCATGTGTCAGGTAATTCTCCTCATGTCTCTTAAGCTATCGTGAAGCAAAAGAAACCACATGATCCTCCTACATCAGCACACATCCTAGGCCCTTCTTAGAAGCATCACATAAAATAGCATAGCCTTTCCTAGGCTCTGGTAGTACTATCACTGGAGCACTAGTCAGATTCTCCTCCAAACTTTGGAAAGTTTGCTTACAACGATCATTCCAAACAAAAGGTACATCCTTCCTGGTCAACTTTGTCATTGGCAACGCGATCACACTGAAGTCCTTTATAAACCCTTGGTTGTATCTTGCCAAACCTAGAAAATTACAAACTTCTGTCGGCGTCTTTGGTTGCTCTCAATCTGCAACTGACTCTATTTTCTTGGGCTCCACCCTGACTCCTTCAGCAGATATAATGTGATCCAAGAAAGTCACTTCTTTCAACCATAACTCACACTTACTGAACTTGGCATACAACTGATGTTGGTGAAGAAGAGTCAACACTTGTTGTAGATGTTGTTCATGCACTTGACTGTCTCGACTGTAGATCAAGATGTCATCTATAAAAACCACAACAAACTGGTCTAGAAATGGATGGAACACCCTATTCATCATATCCATGAAAGAAGCAGGCGCATTGGTTAGCCCAAACGACATAACCACAAACTTAAAGTGACCATACCTCATCCTAAATGCCGACTTTGATATGTCATCACCCTTAATCCTCAACTGATGGTATCTAGACCATAGATCGATCTTCGAGAACACTATAGAACCACACAACTGATTGAACATATCATCTATCCTCGGCAGTGGGTACTTGTTCTTGATCGTAACTTTGCTCAACTACCGGTAATCTATACACAACCACATTGATCTATCCTTCTTCTTTACGAATAGGACCGGAGCACCCCACGACGATGTGCTCGTCCTGATGAAACCTTTGTCCAACAACTCTTGTAATTGCTTCTTCAGTTCTTCCATCACAGCTGGAGCCATCCTGTAAGGTGTCTGGGTGACTGGCTGTGATCCTGTTACCAGATTGATCTCAAAATCAATCTATCGAGGTGGGGGAACACTAGGGAACTCATCGGGAAACACATCCATGAACTCTAGGACAACCGACACCTCCTCAAGGATAGGACCTTTCTCTTTGGTATCCACAACATGAGCAAAAAATGCCTTACAACCTTGCCACGACATCTTTTCTTCCACCATAGTTGACACCAAACATGTTAGAAGAATCTTCCTATCTCCTTGGAAGATCCACTTCTCTCCACCATTATCGAACACTGTTTCTTGGACCCACAGTCCAACACAACCTTATACTTCTCTAAGGTATCCATCCCAAGGATCACATCAAATCCATGCATATCATGTGGTATACGATCCACTTGTATACTTCGTCCCGAAAAAGATAGAACACAGGATGGACACACCTCTCGAAGCATTGAGGAACCATCAAGAGGAATTTCTAACAACAAGCTATCTCTCTTACAACTAGCATGTAAAAGATAATTTTCAAGCATAGTTCATGCAATAAAAGAGTGCGTTGCACCCTGGTCAACCAAAACAGATATAAAGCAAGAAGAAGACAAATCAGAATGAAATAACTCCATCTAACTTGCCACCACTCGCGGGTTGACTATTGCCTCTGGCTGACTCATAGCATAGAATCGAGTCGTTGCTTGCTGTCCACGTCCTCTTCTTCCTTGAGTAGACGATCCCGCTTGCGACGCTTGACCGTGTCCTCGCCCTCTTCTACCACTAGGCTGCTATCTTCCTGACCCTTGCTGATTCTACCTCGGTTGTTGTGTTACTTCAACATCTCTCTTTAGGCAATTTGACCTCAAGTGCCCAGTCTGTCCATAGTGGTAACATGAACTGCTTTCTATCTCCAGCCTAGATGGCCCTGTCACTGCCACTGAAGCTATACTATGCGCCTTCGACGATGAAGAAACATAACCTCTTCCCTTACTCGGGGACCATTGTGTTGGTGTAATGGAATCTCTTAACCCAGAAGCTGCTGAAAACCTTGGCTTCTTGAAGCCATCAAACCTCTATCTCTGGTACTGAGCAAGCCTTATCTTGGACATGGTCTCTCTTTTCTCCCTGGCAGACCATTCAATCCTGCAGACGTACACCACGAATGTGGAAAACCGCTCCCGATTCTCCAAAGCAGCAGTAGGTGTCGACAACTCAACACTGAAACCTTTCTCAAACCACCTGATGTGTTCGTCATCTGTCACTACCATGTGAGGACAAAACCTCAGCAGGTCCATGAACTTGGCTTCATACTCGGTGATGCTCATTGATCCTTGGCGCAAATGCTCAAACTGGTTGATCTTCTGATCCAGATACGTCTTCAGGAAGTATCTACTAAAAAACTCTCCCCAGAAAACCTCCCAACCGATCACCTCAGTGGGTCGCTTCTCCTCCTTGATGGCCCACCAGTGGCTAGCACTACCTTTCATAAGGTAGACAACATGCTTTATTTTGTCTGCTTTGGGGATTTAGATGATCCGGAAGGCCTTCTCAAGACCTATCAGCCACAGATCTACATCTTCCAGATCAGCCGTTCCAACATAATCCGAAGCTCCAACTCGGAGAAGCTGCTCAAAGGTCTTCCCAATACCTGATGATTCACCATGGGGAGCTTATGCTCTTGGCGGAGGAACTGGCACTCTTTCTACCATGTGATTCATCGTAGCCATCAACTGCCCCATAAGCTACTGGTAGGCAGGGTTTTCAAGAATGGCTGGATCAAGTAGGGAACCTCAGGCACCCGATTTTCATGTGCCTGCACTCTATCTCCATCAACTGATGCAACTTTGCTGCTCTAAGAAGCATGTTCTTCATGGTTTCTGGAAATCTTTAAGCTTTTTCTTCCACTGAGGGTAGAAGATTATTGTATGAAAATTTGGAAAACTCACAAGAATAGATGCAAACCTTGTCCTAGATCCCTGTAGACTCAACAAACCTAGAACTCTAATACCAAACTAACTGTGACACCCCACCATTATGCCGACAGCAAGATGTCACACGAAAATGTGCGGAAACACCATAAACTATATATTATAGAAAAACACGGGTTAATTAAAACCAATTGTGGAAAGAATACATGAGAGAACTTTTGCATCCAGATCCTGTAGAGAAACATGTTATAAAAATATTATAAGCTTTGATATATGTCCATAGCTTATCGGAACCAGTTGTACTGTCAGCACCAAAGTTCATCACCTATTTATATATACATAACAGCCACATCAGGCCAGTAGCAGGATATATAAAAGGTACAACAACTATAAATCGTAAAACCACATACAAACACCTTCGAGGACCTGAGAGTACATGGATGACTCTAGGACTCTAATATAAAACCACCAAAACAACATCACAACCATCTCTTGCCTTTTACTGCTCTTCTTGCTGCTCAGCCACATCCTCCTGACCACCACCACGCCTAGAGAAATCTCCTAAAAAGGTTGTAAACCAGTGGGGTGAGACACACAGTCCCAGCGAGAAACATAACTCCCAGCTGAAACTATAAAACCTCAGAAGGTTTAAAGCGTATAAAGCAGATAGCTAGTAAAGACATATAATAAGAGCAGCATACTGAGCAAGACTATTATTACCATCAATCTTACCAAGATATATAAGAGGCATATAACCAAGTTTTTCTTTATGGAACATGATTGACAAGATAAGCTTTATAAGAACTTATCACAAAATATAAGGATTGTACACGTAACTACAAGTTGTAACTAGATCAACTATAAAACCAAGGCCTCAATCAATGTTCTGTGTTTTTCTCTAAGCAATATATATGAATCAGTTGGATTATGTTTTATTATGCACTGAGGAAGTGAGCTGTCCCTTCTCAAATCCAACCTTCGGCAATGAAGCCAAAAACCAGTGCCATACAAGGTCATTGGGAGAGTCGGACTCCAAGACCTCATCTCCTCTTCGTCAGTGCATGAAAACCGAACTAGAACCACAGTCTCATGCTTATATGGCCTCAGCCTTAGGGTCAGCTCCGCAAGCTACCCATATCTCTAGCTCACCTTGACACAGGTGCTAGTATACTTTTTGAGCCACGGGCCTGATCACCGTGCTCTTGAGCCATGCACACATTCATGCTCTAACTCATTGAGTCATGGGCCTGTTCACCATGCTCTTTACCATACAGAGTCTACAACCACAATTGTACTCTAATCCTCCTATTTTCAGCTAGGAGAAACCCCGCATATTCAACAATATGCGCTCTAGGAAATCCCGCAGGATAAACCTATTTTACCATCATCCAAATATGACAATGATGGATCTATGGTCAGGGCAAACTACATGATATGTTTCATTGTAGTTAATTAGTATATTTTAAGTGAGTTGTTTGAGGTTACCAAGTTGTAGAACATAAACATCATTGAGCTACATTAATACTGTTATTATCACATCATCATGGGATCTCAATCCCTCCTCACAGATTACCACTGCCTCTCAAGGCATCAACATCTTGGGATAGCAAATCCCTTATCACATCATCAGTGGATAACACCTCAACTAGGCACTTAGCCTTTTATCAGGTCCTCAGACCTATCTCATCATACTGGTGATGTATGTTATCTCATCAATAAGAATTATTATCATTTACTTTATTCAAAGCACATATAACTCATAGCTCTTACCTAGATATGAATCCATCTAATATATCTACACAGTCAGTATGCACATCAAGAGAGATAACTTAAAATAACCAGACATAGATCTTACGGATTATCATGTCATTAGGATTTGTAGATGCACATATCATGATTTCAAATATGTGTATCATACTGTATCAATTACATCCCTGCTACCAAAACATGGGCAAGCATATTATTATTTTAATTGGTATCATCTTTAAGCATCAAACATACCCTGGTTTACAAACCAATATCCCTTTCACATTGTCAACAAAGATGTGACTATAAGATAAAGAACCATAAACTAGGTTTTTGAGGTTAGACCTATCCCTCACCAAAGATTCCCGCTACCCTCACTAGAAGTGTGACAGGTAGGGCACCCCTCACTACAGATGATATCGGGAAAGGTCATACCCTCACCAAAAGTTAAACGGCTAGGGTTTCAAACCCTAAAGCATAAGTTACCATAACAAACAACCAAACTACACTCTAACGTGCACTACAGAGCAGCTAGCACAGAGGTGTGTCGTGCAGCTAGAACTAGAGGAGTGTATGTCGTGCACAAGGGACAACCTTCATCGATCAAGGCACTCTATCGCCCATAGCATCAAACTATATCGTCCATGAGCATGGTAGCATCATATTGTGCAAGACCAAACTCAAGGCAAGGGGGGTATCAGGCAACCTCTCCCCATAGGGTATCATGAAGAGCATATCAAGCACCAACAACACAACTTGATGTATCAGCCAAGGGTTAAACCCTAGACAAAGTGGTGTTAGGAAGAACTACTAAAGAGCATGTCATGCAAAGCATGAAGCATAGCCCGACAGGGTCATCATCAACCTTAAGATCACCATCTTCACAACCCTAAAAGATCAAGAGTATTGTCTCACCTCTCAACAACGAAGAGAGAGTGGTTTTGCACAACCTCCATCACCAATCAGGCACATGATGGATCATCTCCATATCGACCAACCTTAAACCATGGCTCACCTCACAATTCCATGGTGAGAGAAGAGTGTTGCTTAAGCAACTAGAGTATAGACTCACCTCTCGACAACCAAGTGAGAGGGCTGTTGCCTATATCACTAGATCCGAACTCACTTCTCAAGACCAACGGAGAGAAAGGGGTATGCCCCAAACAAAACCCTACTCAATAGGTTTGGCGAACAAGGCCCAAAGGTACACAAGAACCAACAACATCATCAACAACATGATCATTATATCCACAATATTAAGGGTACATGCTAGAGAAAGAAACATATATAACAACATGCATGGCCGATCATGATCATATATGAACATGCAACATAAAAGAAGGTAGTATATATAAGGTTAAAAGTTATGTAACCCACCTTAAGAAAGCTCCTCAAGCTCCAAAGCTCCAAGCTCTAAGCTTCTAGCTCCAAAGCACACCACTTTCGGCCACCTCAAGAAAAGGAACAAGGATCATAACCACTATGGCTGAAGAGTAGGCAAGATGGAGAAGAAGATGCTGAGGAGAGAGGGAAGATGCTTACTAAGAAAGCAAGGTCCACCTAGGGTTTGACCACCAAGCTAGAGGAAGAAGAAGAGATCTCCACCAAGGGGGATCGGTCACCAAGCACACAAAAGAAAGGTGTGTCGTGCACCAAAGAAGAGAAGAGCACTAAAGAGTTAAAGGATCCTAAGGAAGTGAAAGAGAAGATATATATAGAAAAGGATCAAAGGTGAACCAAGGCAAGGTGTCGTCTTACTTAGGGAAACTTGTCCAACATCTTGCCACCTTGCAAACCACATGCAACATGTTATGCCACCACTCATTAAGAGATCAGCCACATGTCCAAGGTATGGTGACACAGCCAAAGCAAGGAGGTCAAAGGGGTCAAAGGTCGACACACACACCACCACCTTGTCTGACAACCCCATGGCCGAAACAAGGTGCTCCTGTTTGATACAAAGCTCATCAAGGCAAGGCAAGGGCCAAACAAGGTGAAACAAAGCCCAACAATGCTCTACAAGGCCCAAGGCAACTCAAGAAATGAGCCCAACCCTTCCTATCAACTCTAGAGGAAGCAAAGAGAGAGAAGAGAATCTCTCAAGGTGACAAACTTGCCCATCAACCTAAAACATAGGTTATTTGGTTGTAGCACCTCCAACTCTAAGAAAAGCACAAACAAACTTTAACCACCACTAAAGGTGATTAGCAAACAACTAAGCACCAGGATTTAGGCAAAGCAAATAGGGTAAGCTCAAAACGAAGGTCAGGGTCCTTACACACCTTGTGATAATACAATCCTTAAAGCCCTGAATAATTGAGGTACTAGATCTTCTATTTCATTGTTGAACTATTTTCCCTCTTGATGGACACACATATATCTTGATTTGTGATGAATTCCATATAGATTTGAAACCTTTATTTATTCTTGAAAGTTCACCACTCTCATTTTGCAATTGATGAAATATTGTTGATAATATTTGGCACTGGACTTGATCTATTTGGAGTTTTAACTCCTTGTGGACTTAGGTCCCTCGAGCTTTGGCCCTATAGAGCTTTGACTTACTTGAGTGGGCCATGTACCCCACAACCCTGCACAGTGGATAGGGATTATTTGTCCCCCAGTTAATTGGAATAGCTAATAAGGCACTAGTTTCGTTCTCTCCTAGAGTGTGAGAACACAACGCACTTAGCCCTAGAAAAGATATGATAGGAAGGTGCCAAAGCTTGTTAAATTGAAATTGATTTACTTTGTGAATAGCTTGGATAAAGTTTGCATACTTGAAATATTGAATCTTGCTTAGTGATGATTTGTGAAAGAATTGCCATCTTGGAATTGATATTGAAATTTCTATTTGATAGCCTTTATTCCACCAAATAGTCCTTTCCTAACATTTATTATACATCTAAACCTATTTCGTACATAGTTCAATGATTGGATTTAGTACTAGCTTTGTTGTCCCTTTTATTTCCATTCAATGGAGTCCATATGTAGTTTGTTCCCTCTGGGAACTCATGGGCATGTAATAGATGGAAGATCTTGAAGAGACATGCACTGGGTAGTCCTCTGTTAAAGACTAGTTAGAATGAATTCTATTTCTTAAACTTGTAATCATATTTGTAAGCTTCTGTGACTCTGATGTACACGCATGATTGTAATAAAGATTGTTTATGATTTTGATATTATTTTGTAAATATTTGATCATAAAGATCAGGTCTTTACATGGTAGCTCCAACGTATATGCTACCTTTCCAACATGAGCTAGGACAGGGTATGGTCCATAAATCTGGGAGCCAACTCACCCATCTTTCCAAACCTCAGCACACCTTTCCAAGGAGAAACCTTAAGATATACTATATATCCTACTTGGAACTCAAGTGGTCTGCGTCGGTTATCTGCATAAGATTGTTGCCTGTCTTGGGCTACTTTTAACTGTTGTTGTATCACTTTAATCTTTTCTGTAGTCTGGTGTACTAGCTCAGGACCCAAAAGTTGATATTCACCTGTCTCATACCAACAAAGAGGAGACCAACATCGTTTCCCATACAGAGCCTCATAAGGAGCCATATCTATGCTTCTTTGATAGCTATTGTTGTACGCAAACTCTATTAGAGTCATATGTACATCCCAACTACCACGAAATTGTAGCACACATGCCCTCAAGAAATCCTCTAAGTCAGAATAGTCCTTTCAGACTGGCCATCAGCCTACGAACGGAAAGTTGTGTTGAATCTCAGTTGTGTTCCCATTGTAGAATGCAAATGATCCCAAAAATGACTTGTAAACTATGGACTTCTATCATAAACTATAGTCACTGGAACGCCATGTAGACAGACTATCTCATCATTATATATTTGTGTCAATTTCTCTACTATAAATGTCGTCTAAATTGGTAGAAAATGAGATGACTTAGTCAATCTGTCTACTATCACCCATATGGAATCATGACCCTTGGTTGTCCTAGGAAGACCAACCACAAAGTCCATAGTAATATGATCCCATTTCCACTGTGGTATTGATAAGGGTTGTAATGTCCCTGCAGGCTTCTAGTGCTCAGCCTTCACTTGCTGACAAACTAGACATTTGGTAATGAACTCTGCCACATCACACTTTAGACATGGCCACCAATTCATGTCTTTCAAGTTTTAGTACATATTGGTACTTCTAGGTTGCATTGTATACATGGAGGAGTGAGCCTCCTCAAGTATCATATTCCTCAACCCATTAACATTAGGAACTACTGTCCTATTGTGGTAAAAAACTATACCATCATCTGCCTCATGAAAGCCATCATACTTTTCACTGCCAAGCCCTGATCAGATATTATGTATCACAGTATCATTTTGTTGTACATCATGAATTTGTTGTCTCAAGGTAGGTTTCACTTGTAATTGTGACAACAATCCTGCCAGCAAGGAAACTTCTAGCTGTACATTCATCTAGTAAAGAGACACTAGCATATCTCTCTTATGGCCAATCAATGAATTTAATTATGCATTATCTACCATTGATAGTGAAGATGACTTTCTACTCAATGCATCAGCTACCACATTTTCTTTCCCTGGATGATAGTCTATTGTGCAATCATAATCCTTAATTAGCTCCATCCATCTCCTCTGCCTCATATTCAACTCTTATTTTGAGAAGATATATTGTTGATTCTTGTGGTTAGTGAAGATCTGACACTTTTCTCCATAAAGATAGTGTCTCTAGATCTTTAAGGCATGGACCAACACTGCAAGATCCAGATCATGTGTTGGGTAATTCTCCTCATGTTTCTTAAGATATCATGAAGCAAAAGAAATCACATTTTTATCCTTCATTAACACGCATCCCAACCCATTCTTTGAAGCATCACAAAAGACAATATAGCATTTTCCTTGCTCTAGCTGTACTAACATCGGTGCACTAGTCAACTTTTCTTTCAAAAACTAGAAATAATGTTGACACTTGTCATTCCAAACAAAAGGAACATCCTTCTTGGTTAACTTAGTTAGGGGTAACACTATAGAACTGAAGTCTTTGATGAACCTCCTATAGTAACCCGCCAGACTTAGGAAACTACGGATCTCTATTGGTGTGTTTGGTTGTTCCCATTCTAGTATAGATTCCAGTTTCTTGGGATCAACACAAATGCCTTTTGCAAATATTACATGGCCCAGAAAAGACACTTCAGATAACCAAAATTCACACTTGCTAAACTTAGCATAATGTTGATGCTGCCTCAACAAAGTCAATGCCAGGCGAAGGTGTTGCTCATGTTGTTGACTATCCTTGGAGTATATAATGATATCATCTATGAACACGACCACACACTGATCAAGATAAGGTATTAACACCCTATTCATTAGATCCATAAAAGTTGCAGGTGCATTGGTTAGCCCAAATGGCATAACCACAAACTCATAATGACCATACCTAGTCCTAAAATTTGACTTGGGTATGTCATCAACCTTAATTCTCAACTGATGGTAACCTGACCTTAGGTTTATCTTTGAAAACACAGTGCCACCTCTCAACTAATCAAACAGATCATCAATCCTTGGCAAGGGATACTTATTCTTTATTGTCACCTTGTTCAACTGTTTGTAGTCTATACACATCCTCATTGAACAATCCTTATTTTTAACAAACAACATGGGAGCACCCCAAGGGGAAGTGCTCAACCTAATCAAACCCTTCTCTAACAGTTCTTGTAACTATTTTTTTAACTCCTACATCTCTACTGGTGCCATTCTGTATGCTGATTGTGCTATGGGTTGTTTTCCAGGAACAAGATTGATCTCAAACTCAATATCTCTAGGAGGGGGAATGCTAGGAAATTTCTCAGGAAAGATATCCTCAAATTCTTGCACCACTAGTACCTCCTGGATACTAGAACCCACCACCTTGGTATCCACAACATGAGCTAAGAAAGCCTCACATCCTTGTCTCATTAACCGTTCAACTATCATAGCTGACATCAAACATGTAGGAAGAATCTTCCTATCACCCTAAAAAATCCACTGTATATCCCTGTCATGGAACATCGCCACTTTAGTACTACAATCCAAGACTACCTTGTATTTTTCCAAGGTATCCATTCCTAGGATTACATCAAAACTATGCATGTCAAGTGGCAAAAGATCCACTTGAATGTTGTGTCCCGAGAAAGAAAGAACACAAGAAGGGCACACTTCCTGTAACTCAGCGAAATCAACCAAAGGAGTCTCTAGTCGCATGCTATCAGATCTAAGACTAACAGATAGATAACAACTATCTATCACCTCTCTAGTGATAAAAGAGTGTGTCACACCTAGATCTACTCACATAGATATGAAACTAGAAGCACACAAATCAGAATGAAATAATTCCATCTGACCTATCTCGACTAGTGGATTGACTACTACTTCCGGCTGGGTCATGGCATAGAATCTAACTATCGCCTGCTGTCGTCCACGTCCTCTGCTCGCCTATCCATAGGATCCTACATGGGATGCCTGACCACATCCTCTGCCACTACCAGTATCAAACTGTCATTGTTATGATCCCTATTGATTCTACCTTGGCTGCTGAGTCACCTCCTCAACCTTCATAGGGAAATTCCATCTAATATGCCATGTCTGTCCACATTGATGACACACTAAGTTATCACTATGTGGTCTAACCAGCCCTGTAACTGAGACTGATGATGAATTGTGAGCTCCTATTGGTGGAAAACTATGACCTCTACCCCAACTCAGGGACCACTTTGATGGTGCATGTGATCTTTGTTCAGTGAAGGTTGACCTTGGTTGCGACGACGGTGTGAAAAACCTTGGCTTCTTAAAGCCTCCAGATGATTGCCCTTGAAACGTCATAGATCGCTTCTTAGCATTAGCTTCACACTTCTCTATGGAAGACCTCTCAATCCTCCTGACAGATTCCATAAAGGTAGAAAACTTTTCCCTATTCCCAAAGGCTGATGTTGTAGTAGTCAACTTTGTACTCAGGCCCTTCTCAAATATCCATATCCTTTCCTTGTCCATTGCTGCCATGTGTGGGCAGAACCTCAGAAGTTCCATAAACATTGATTCATACTCATTAACAGTCATAGGTCCCTGACGAATCTTCTCAAACTGATAAATTTTCTCATCTAGGTAGGTCTCTGGAAAATATCGACTAACAAATTCCCTCTAAAACTCCTCCCATCCTATCATAGATCCTGGCCTTTTCTCCTCTTCTACGGCCCACTAGTGGCCAACACTACCCTTCAACAAGTATACTTCATGCTTAACTTTGTCTTCTTTAGTGATGTTTAGGATTTTGAAAGCCTTTTCCAGCTCAGTCAACCACATGTCAGCGTCTACTGGATTAGAAGTACATGCATATTCATTCACCCCAACACATCTAAGATGTTCAAATGTCTTCCCAGCACCTTGGGACTCTACATTAGAGGTGGCTACCCTAGGTTGAGGTGCTGGTGCTCTGTCAGCAATATGTGTAATTGTGGACATCATTTGTCTAAACATATGTTGAAACTCAGGATTGGCCATCATTGTTGGGTCTAGATGAGGCATTGTGGGATGCTCTAGACCTACTTCTAGCACTCTCTCATCATGTTCCTGCCTCCTAATACCTCCTCCTGGTACTACATATCTACTCTCATCATGTTCTTCATGTCCTCCAAACATATTTGCATAAGTATAAACTATGATCAGATATGTTGGATACATAAGAACAAACTCAAACCTAGATCTCTGATACCAACTTAACTATTACACCTCATCATGCTAATGAGATTAATCAAAACACAAAACAATATCAACTACTAATTTGTCACATAGTCAAAAATGCGATATAATTCAAACCAATTCCAACAATGTAAATAAACTCTAGAACATTTATAAAAAGTCCATCATTCCATTCTCATATACTGTGACAAGTGTTTACATATGGGTCCAAAGACCTCAGTGACATCCTGCATACAAAAGATATTTCACATGTACATGCCATATATTTACAAACATTGACATACTACCAAAATCTCATGTCGATACAAGTATATCATTTAGAAAACACATCCCATACCCGGACCTAAGAGTACATGGATGACACTAGGACTCTACTACTAACATCTACAACTAACCAACCTTTTGTATCTATTGATCACCAGGTTGGTTCTCTTCCACAGTGCGACCTCGACCTCGTTGCCTGCTACCACCTAAAAAAATGTGGTGACTCACGGTTGAGACCCAGTTTTAGCGAGAGATATAACTCTCTCAAACATATATTGATTATAACATATTGATTGACAGTAAATGAATTGAGCATATATAGTAATGAATAGGAAATTTAAGCAGATTGAATAGGTTAAGCATACTAAGCCATTAAGCAAATTAACTTCACAAGAAGTATAATTACTCAAAGGTCATATGATATCATGTTGTAAGCACTGAATAGTATAAAGACAAGTTAAAGACTAATCAAACAATGTGAGACATATTTAACCATAGTCAGTATACTACACGGATTATATCACTTCTTTTATTACATTGCCCTAACGGGTTTGAGAAATACCACTCAAGTCCCAACTGACCACTACTATGTCGAAATCAGTGCCATACATGATCTAGGAAGAGCCAGACTCCTAAGATCTTCTCTGCCCCCAGTCAGTATGGGTCCGCTACAATGACACATAAGGTCAATTTGCTAACAACCTAGTCTTTCCTTGTTACAGGCCATGCCACTAGTGAAAGGAGGAAGGTACACATACCCTACCATCCGAGGTACAACCATAGTTGTCCTCCAATCTTATCATCATATATATAATCATCGAGACATGACCGCAGCAGTTCTCAAACTGAGGGCTAGGTATGACCATTGTCATCCTCCATAACACTTGAACTCAGGATGACAAGCACCTTGCATACTCATCAGTATGCACTCTGAGTATCCTTAGGAATACTCATTTCACAATTTGGCAATTTCTGACACTCAGATAGATCTATGGAATAGGGCACTACATGATTAGAGTTTCACTTAATTAGTTATGCCAATTGGGTGAATTAAGGCCAAATCATACAAATGGACATCCAAACCCTAATTATTTTCTAACAAGAGTATATGTATAACAACTTCAAAAGATATAAAACATTCTGAGATATAAATCTTAATCACATTACCACATGCTATCATTCATTGCAAATTAATGGACCACACTTATCATCATACTTTTACAAGATACCAATATCTTATCACAAGTTCCAGGGTTTTAACCCTTATTGGAACATAAAGAGGATTTCACCTCATTCATGGCTTCAAACATGCCCAAAGGTCGTTAAGACCATCACATTATTCAATGTAAGGTTAGCATCATCATTCCACGTCTTAAACAAGGCTCAAAAGTTCATTAGCACATGTGTCCATAGATACTAACATGGCAAGGCACTATGATATTCAAATAGTACTACAATGTGGTTTCAACATAAGAAGTGTGTAACTTGATTATCACATTAATCATTCAAGAGGTCTGATTATAACCAATCAACATCATATAATTACATTAAGGTTAGGTATAACAAGCTAGATCACATGGGAGTTACACATCAACTTATTATAGTGATTTATCAAATATAACTATGTAATGACAAAGGAAAGACTACAAATTAATGGTATTGAACCATCAAATTATCATCACTAGGACCCACATATAATACCATGTGATTTATTCTAATACATTGGATGTTGAAGCATCCAATATTATTCATTGGATCTAGTTCATTGTTCAAGGTTATCAATTGAAGTATAGGTCTAACCATTAGATCAATTGAACCAAGGAACCCTTGGTTCAAGATTTAGTCAAATCTACAATTACATTCTTAACTCATCATACATTGTGATGACCTGATCCAACATTAATTGTGATCATTAGATCACCATTGGTTGTCAGATCAGTAATACATTCAGTTAACACCATCAAATATTAAGCTAATGTCATCATCTATTGATAACATCATTAGAATTCTTAGTAAATGATAATTAAACGTCTAATTGAGCCAAAACCTGATCTAAGGGGGTCACCACAGGTTGTCACCATGAATTTGACACCCTTTATCATAAACATTAGTTTCTGAGATAGCAACACCATTGGTTGTTGAATGGTATGACCATCAGTTGTGTGATAGTGAAGGAAATAGCTTGACAACCCTAATTTGAACCATCAATTGTTTTGTGCTTAGCACCATAGGTTGTTTCTATAAACCTATCCCAGATCATCTTACACCTTAGAAAGGTTATAGACATGTTTACAAGTTCATATAGAACTGGAAAAAAATAGGGAACACCACAAAAATATGTAATTCCAAACAAGCATGGTTTCTCTATGCTTAATTTAACACATTAAAGCATAAACATGAACTAACAAGCTTCTAGTAAGCAATATAAGTGATGAATGTCATATAACTCGCCTCTATAGAGTATCAGATCCCAAAAAGCAAGAATCTCAAGCAAATAGGGCAAGTAAACCTTGGATTCAGATATGAACTTGGCCAAATAAGCACTTCTCTCCATAAGGAAGCAAAACCCTAGAAAAAGAAACAAGAATGATAAATTTTTGAGTTCTAGAGCCACTTTGACCATGGAAAAGTTGGGTTCTGACCTGGAGGAAGGTCTAAGGAAATAGAAGAGCAAGAAAAATGGAGAGGGAAGGAAGAAAACAACTTGCCTTAGTCAAAATCCCTAAAATATGACCTTGGAAACCCTAGGTAGGGCTAGATGGAGCTCTAGGAGACCTTCTTCTCCAAAAAGAGGTTGTCTTCTACCTTAGAGAAGTTGGTTCTGTAGAAAAATAGATTGGATTCGTTGATCCAGGTTAGAGGAAAGAGAAAGCAAGCATAGTTTCGATTTTGCGCAAAGAAGAGGTAAATATAGCCCATGGATAAGGATAGAAGCAAGCATGAGGTGTAAAAGTAGCTTCCCCATGTTTCTATGGCCTTAAATTATTAAGAATATTCAAGCACACAAACAAGAAGCTCCCCCACCATCCATATAGACATTCTTATCTTTCCTTTGTCGAATTTACCAACCAATCACATAATTCATTAGTTGGTAGCTATAAAAGGTAGCTCATCCATGAAGGAGTAAACCCTAAAATACCCTTGATGAAAACACCTCCAAACCATGGCTCAAATAGGATCCCCATTTCTCAAAAATACCAATAAATATAATTTAACATCTAAGGAACATAATGTATGTCACAAATTGCAAAGAAAACCCCTCAATTGGGTAATTTGGAGAAAAGTCCAAAATGTACAGAAAATTGCATAACTTGCTCAAATGATGTCCAAATTGGACCAAATTTGATACTTAAGCTTGTATTATGATTTAAAAACATATCAAAAGGTTAGAATAGGGTTATAAGCATTAGATTATGGTAATTATTCTCATTCAACTCATTAAACAAGTTTAGGGGCCTTACAATCAGGGCTTGTACAAAGCTTAAGTTTCATGTTTGAGCTTATTTGGATGAAGTTTGTGCTTTCTGTGCTAGTGTTGGTGCAAATGTCCATTTACCCTATGTAAGGGGGTTGATGTCCACTTTTCCACATCTAGAGTGTTCCCTCTTTTTCTTGACATTACCTAGAGGAGAGACAAAGAGGAGGGTGCCTGGTTTGAGCCTTATTTGTTGAGTATCACCGTAGGTTGTGATTAGGGTTGATATGGGTGTTGAGTGCCTTAACTATGTTGGTTGGATGTGTTTTATCGACCTTGTGTCACAACCAAGGTAGGTTTTTCAGGGTTTCATGGTCGAGACACTTCCTCTAGGTGTTTGGGTCACAACCTAGGTAGTGTAGTGTGGTCTTGGGTGGAGGTGGTTGACCTAGCTTGGGTTGTCTCAACCTAGGATTTGTAGAGGTGCTTTGTCTCGACCAAGAGGAGGTGGTGATAGGTGGTGTCGTGACCATGGATGGTGCAACCTATGAGGGTCACGACCACGACCATGTGGGATTGTATAGTGGTCGAGACACTACCTATAGTGTATCACCATGTCTTGCATGTCATGCTTAAGTGGTTGCATGTTGGTCTTTTGCAAGGACAAGTGTCCCTTGGGTCCCTTAGTATGTTAAAACCTCACCCTTGCTCTTTGTCTCTTATCTTCCATCTATATAACCCCTTATCTCTTCTTTCTTGCAACCCTTTTAGCCATCTATCTTCTTCCACCTTCTTTTCTTATTCTTTGAGCTTGGTGGAGGAAGGAGGTTCATCCTTGTGGTGATATGATCTCATCTCCCATCCTTGGTAAGTGTTTGTCTTCTAAGTTGGTGTTTCTTTCGATCTCCTACCTTCATCTTCCTTTCTTTTCTCAGCCTTATACCGTGTTCCATCCATGGTGGTCATTTTAGGAGAGAAACTCCTCATCACAAGGGTCATAGACCATGTCTTGGCAAGGTAGACCCAAGTGTGAAGTGGATTTCTCCTCTCTTCCCCCTTTCTCTTTTGGTTCGGCCAAGAGCTTCTTTGCTTCTTTCCTTGAGCTGGTTTTGACCATGGTGTCTTCTCCTTCTTTAGGTGCTCTTGTGGCCGAGTGTGGAGATTTTGGTGAAGCTTCTTCAACCCTTAGATCATGTTCTTAGATATCTTAATCTTGGAGTTTGGATCTCTTGGTGGTTATCATCTTAAGGTGGGTTATATAACACTAAACCTACTCAATTATTACACTTCTTTATGCATTTTATTACTACCTTCTCTCTCTAGGTTTCCTCCTCATCATTCTTGTACCCAGTGGTAATATCTAGAGCTTATTTGGTTGAGATACGTTGCTTGATTAGGTAGAAATCTGAAACCCTAATCTTCTTGTACCCGATTTGGTAGATAATGTTTTATGAAGGTTTTGTCTATGTCTTTCTCCTTATCTTGCTCTCATGTATGATGTTTGTGCACCTACAGGTGGGAGAAATGTTAGGTTCACTTTTGGTTATCTTGACAATAGTTTTATCTTCCTTGGATAAAGTTCATCCTTGGTAGTTTCTTGACCAATGACTTAGGGTCTCGGTGACTGTTTGTATGTGGCCTTTTCTTCTTGATAACAATAGTCTCACCCTTGGTTTCAATTCTATTTTGATACTTATATGGTTCATCTAGGTGAGGTCACAACACTTCCCTCATGGTGTCATGACCTTGATAGCTTTTGGTCGAGATGCTCCTTGGAGGTTGTGTTGACCTAGTGATGTTAGGTCAAGTCTTTTGGTGCTAACTGGCCTTGTTACCCCTAGTGTTCGTGTCCTTTTCCTTCCTTGTTTGCATTGAGACACACCCTAGAGTATAGGTTTGCGACCATGATGGTCTTGGGTCACAATAAGGGTGGAGATCGAGACACCCTGGAGATCGAGACAAGTTTGCTCGAGATACCTTTGGTCGAGATGCCTTTTATAACCCTCACCCTAAGTGTCGCAAGTGTGACATGCCCTCCAGGGTGGAGGTCGAGACATGTAGGTGGATGGTTGAGACACATGAGTGTTGTGATCATTACGTGGAACATGATGGGTGGTCACAACCTATGTGTATGTGTGGTCTATATATGGTGATGTTAGGTGGATGAAAAGCACATGTGAACACTTAATGATATTCATATTTGAATGATGCATACACTATGAATAATGTTATTTAGAATGATATATAATTATATGTAATGATGTTCCTAATCCATATACAGTCCAAGATTATGGAGGGTGATGGTTGAACCTAGTCTTGTAAACTCCAATCGGTTCAAAGGAAACCCTAACCCTAATAATGAACAATGGTCTTGCTTGTTTCTCTCTCATGGAATGGTTATGATGTTATGTGGTTATATCTATTATTTATTAACTTCTAACCATGTAGGTGTTATGATCTTGGTAATCATAGCTAATACATTCTATTTTAAGTATGATATGACACATGTCGAAATGCCCTTATGAGGAATGTTAAGGCACTTGTGATACAAGAATAATGTGTATGGGTCTTATGACCTGGAAGTGACTTGTTGCCTAAAATGAGATGGATTTTCCCAAAGATGAGTTGAGGGATTGGTATCCCCTAATATGTGGCCTTGTTGATGATGTGGTGGATGACATTAATACATGTATCATGTGATGATAGTGTGAGAAGCTCACACCCTATACGTTTATATCTTATGGAAGTGTATCATGCCCTTATCTTTGTAGAGTTTGTTATGATTTTATATGTTGTAACTTTATTAATGTTAAAAGACATATAAATGGGCTTAGCTAGTCAAGTGGAATCTAATCATGTAGTTCTTCCATGTGCCATAGATCCATCTCAATGTCAGCACTTGTTTGATGGTGAAATGGGCTTTCCCTTAGAGGATGTCTGAAGTCATATACTGTTGAGTATATGCATTCAAATGATTGGCTGCAAGCCATACCCTGGAAAGAGTGCAAATGCAGGTTGTAGCTTAGTAATATGTTGCTCATATGGTTTCACATGATTGGATACTAACAATACTCTAGTAGGAGTACAACTGCGGGCCGTATCTTAGTTTCACTAGCGTCGTGATCTGTACCAAGGTGGGCAAGGATTTTCACTATTTGATTATAGGTTACAGGTTGTAGTTGAGTGGTATGTCTCTGTTGTATACTCCTGTACTGACCACGAGGTTTAGTGAGGTCATGGATTTTATCTCTTCCATAGACCTTGTATGGCACCGATTTCGACTTAGTAGTGGTTGGTTGGATTTGGGTGGTATGACTCAAATGCTCAGGGCATAATAAAATACATAATCAACCATGTTGTATACTTACTTAGGATCAATCACGCAAACATTGGATGAGGCCTTGCTTGCTTTTGTACAATATAGTTGGTAGTGAGTATACATGTTCTTCATATTACTTTTATGATGAAAAGATGTTACACAATCCAAATTGCAATTTCTTGCGTTGATTAGGAATGATTATTGGCTTATTGTAATTGTAGCTTTACTTATGTTCTTTATTTACCTTATTTTTGCTAATATTAGTGTCAGTGGTGTGTTATATCTCCCCTTGAGATTTGGAATGATTATCGGCTTAAATGATGATGCTTTATGACATATAATTCAGATGGCATGTCTTTGGACCCTAATGTAATAAGTTTCTTGATGTTGGTTCTTATCGTAATTGGTTTTAAATTTTAGTGTTTTTCGATAATCTACTGTAGAGTTTTGTTTTAATTTTGTGGCATGTGTTTGTTTAAAAAAGGGTGCCACATTGACCTGAGATCCGCTTACCACCAGTTGTGAGTTAAGAGTGAGGATATCCCAAAAACCACATTTCAAACCTACTATGGTCACTATGATATTTTGGTTATGCCTTTTGCGTTGTCCAATGCTCCAAGTGTGTACATGAACCTCATGAATAGTATGTTCCACCCTTTCCTTGATACCTTTGTTATAGTGTTCATAAATGACATCCTAGTTTACTCTGATGATTTAGAACAACACTGTGAACACCTACATAAGGTCCTTGAAATCCTGAAAAAGTAGAAGTTTTATGGGAAATTCTCAAAGTGAGAGTTTTGGATAGACCGAGTCATGTTCCTCAAGCACATTATATCTACAGGTACCATTTTGATTGGCCCTACTAAGGTAGTGGCCATTTGAGAATGGATAACCTAAAAGAATGCATCTGAGATTTTTAATTTCTTGGGATTGGCCAGATATTACCGACGATTCATCAAGGGTTTCTCAAAGACTACTTTTCCCTTGACCAAGCTGACTCGGAAGGACAAGAATTTTGTTTGGTCTATATCGTGTGAAGAACGATTTTAGGAGTGGAAGGAAGATCTTACCTCTGCCCTCGTCTGGACCATACCTTTGGGTAATGAAGGATTTATCATCTTCACTGACACATCAAAGATGGGATTAGGACGTCTTTCATAATAGAATAAGGATATGGTCGCCTTTACTACTAAACAACTCAATCTGACTTGAATTATCTGAAAAACTACTAGAGGGGGGGTGAATAGAGTTTTTGAATTATTTTAACAATTTATTGAATTCAAACAACCACAATTGAAATTGGAAGAAAGAGACAGGTGTTTAGAGTGGTTCCAACTATAGCAAATACTATAGTTGTCAGTCCACTACCCGGTTGCTTACCCAACCCGGATTTTAAAGTATTTATTTTATTACCTCTCGAGGATTTATACAAAATACAATACTTTCCTTTACACCCTTTGAACAGCCTTCACTTGAAATAGGTGCACCAACTTTGAGGTAGCCTTCTTTGAAGTAACTCCAAGCTCCCCCTTGAAGTAGCCTTCCTCTCTAGAAGTAACCTCCCGTTGCACCAGCCTTCTGAAGTATCTCAAAGTCTCCTTCTTCGCCAAGAAGATCTTCACCCTCTCCAATCCGCAGCCTCCAACCTAGGAGTAGCAAGGAGAGTACAAACAATAATAGGGAACAAGAAAGAAAACGGAAATTACAACTTATCCTTTGTAGCCCAAGGCTTTATTTGCCTAGATCAAGCGTATAGATCTCCTAACCAAGTATGTGAACTTGTGATTGCAGTGGGTAGGAGATACTAGCCTATAGGACACGAATTATGAGCTAAGGAATGAAATGGCCAATTGTCACAATGCTGAAATTGCTTACAAACAGATTGCACAAAGTATGCTCAAGGATTTCTCAAGTGTAGCAAGTGTAAACAAGTGAGTTTGAGTGTCCTATGGCTTGTACTATTTATAGGAATGGCCTAAGGATGCTTAAGGACGTTCTAGATAACTTCTAGGGGTTTCTAAGTGCTTAACTAGCCGTTAGGTACAAAGTTGTTTCTTTAACAACGGCTAATTAATTAATTCTGCAGTTGCTGTCAGAGACAATCTCGGTCGAGGAATGGTCGACCGAGACACCTACTTGGTCGAACTTTTGTCGACCGACAGGCACTCTGGAACAAGTGATTTGCAACGTCTTTCTCCAACTGCCAACTAACTTGTCTGTTGTGTCTAACGGCTACTTTGGATCTTTCTCGGTCGAGGCGTTTGTCGACCGAGAGTGTCTCGGTCGAGGAGTTTGTCGACCGAGATTGATCCTGTTTCAATGTTTCAATTTAGGCACTAATTATATGTATGAGTGTGCTTATGTGATCTTATTTGAATGGGATGACTTGTCTAACTGTGGTGTTTAGCTAGGGAGAATCTAACGCTTGATTTACATGCAATTGTAAGTACTTGTACATTATATTTTGTACAAGTTTTTACAACAGTGATTACATTGCATGAAAATATAAATATGTAAGCTTGTGGATTTTCCCTTGTTGCTTTGTCATCCTGCACACTCAAGTAGCTCGCTAGATTAATAAGAATGAAATGTTTGTCATAATCAAAACAAAGGGATTTATAGATGTCCATTTAGCCAACAATCTCCCCCTTTTTGAAGATGACAAACATTTCCAAAATATAAAAATAAAGGAAATATAAACCATATGAGTTTCATACCTTTAGATTACCTTTTGTAGCTTTTCCTCTTGTTTATAAAATGTGTGCTTATACATTTGAAAAACTCAATCAATAAATTTCATGAATAAACTCTTGGCTTTACATTGAAAGTTGCTATATTCCCTAGAGAATTGGATTTCATGTTCCATAATTCAAGGGGAATAATAAGCACACATTTTATAAACAAGAGGAAAAGCTACAAAAGGTAATCTAAAGGAAATATAAACCATATGAGTTTCATACCTTTAGATTACCTTTTGTAGCTTTTCCTCTTGTTTATAAAATGTGTGCTTATTATTCCCCTTGAATTATGGAACATGAAATCCAATTCTCTAGGGAATATAGCAACTTTCAATGTAAAGCCAAGAGTTTATTCATGAAACTTATTGATTGAGTTTTTCAAAGTTTTAGTTTTATATTTATTTCTCCCCCTTTGTCATTTCAAAAAGATATTCGTTTAGAAATAAAAACTCCCCCTTAATTAGATGTCCCATCAAATCTAATGAAAAAGATGTCCATTTAAAAGCCAAAATATCATGATGTAAATAAGAGTTTTTGTTTAAGTAGCACAAATATCAAAGAAAACATCTTTCAAAGGAGTGATAAGAAATTGCTTCCTAATTTTGTTAAATTGATCTAGTGGAAGCCGTTTTGTAAAAATACCAGCCAATTTATCTTCCGTGTCAATATGATGAAGGGAAACATGATTCTTGATTAACAATTCATTGATTAGAAAATATATTCAGATTTAATGCAGTCTTGACAACAGAAACCTGCTCGGTCGACGATCTCTCGACCGAACGTGTTCTCGGTCGAACAGTTTCTCGACCGAGAATGTGTCTGGATTTGTTTCATAACTGTTTTAAGTAATTGTGTCATAGATCCTTGTCAATTTAGCCACAATTTTAAAGGTTGCATTTTTTTATTTATTACTCCCTTTATTTTGTATGCTCTACAATGATGATCTTATAATCCATATTTTGAAGATGTCTCATATGCTCTTTTAGAAAAATATCCATTGGAATCAAGTAAAGATGACCAATTTCATTAAAATCATGTATTACAAGCATGAAAAGATAGCCAAAACATGTAACAATAACCCATTTATTATAATTTTGCAAAGATTTCATTACAACAAATACAACTCCACATCTCACAGGAAAGACTTAAGAATTACATCAACATCAGGGTCTTTCCCAAGAAAAGGCTCAGCTCCATAATACTGAACTAATGTTTTCCACTCCAGAGCACCTGTCTTGGTTAAGGCATATGCCTCCAAGAAGGTTGGAACACAATCAAATCGAAAGTGAGCAGCAATATCTTGTAGTTGCATTGATGAAAACTGAGTATGCGTGATATTAGTAGATGGTGGAGGTGGAGGTTGATAATAGTTGTAAGATGGGTTATATGGATTGAGCATGCCAGGATTTAAAGAGTAGGGATATTCATCTGGTTGGTTTGGAGAAAGAGTTTGCATTCTTTGGTTTAGATAAGTCATGGCATGATGGTTATAATCTAATTGTTTACTAAGATGATATTGTGACCCAGCAACATATGTTAGAGTGTTTTGGATGGGGTCAAAGGGTAGGCTACTAGGAGGTGGAGGTGGTATATCTTGTGCAGATGTTTCTCCTTCTACCCTAGCCCTCTTATGACCGAAATCAATCCCCATTTTTTCTACAATATTCTTACTTATTTTTTGTGGTCTACGCTCCCATGTATATCCCATATCCTCAAGTTGAGTCTTAAGGAAATGTTGAGTAATTTGGCATACAAAATCAGCATATGGAGGATTGCCAGAAAACTCAAGCATGTTTTTAAGAATGATGCGGATAAAATTTGTGGGAATACGTTGGATAATGGCATATATTAGACACATACGAAAAATAGGAACTTCAAATTTATTGGCTCTAGGATGTATGTTTGTTGAAACAATAAGGTTTACAATCCTAGCAGCTGGTTTGAGATTTATAGCATAGTATGTGCCTCTATCTTCGTGACAGGTTGTATTGGATTTAAAAATGGTCCTTTTGATGTCACTAAGACTAATGGTATGGTCATCTTGAGAAAATTGGTTAAGGGGGTTTCCAGAAGTAAGGTCAAGGGTGTCTTGATATTCATCTATGTCAATACCTAGCATGTCAAGAATGTCCCCTTCAGTAAATCGGAAGCTATGCCCATTGACCATAGTATAGAAGAAGATGGTTTCATTTTCAGAGTGGGAAATGAGGTTTGCATAGAATTCATTCACTACCTTGATGGAATATGAAGGGAAAGAAGGGTTGATGAATTCTTTTAACTTTTGCTCTTCGAAAAGGTCCTCCAAGTCGATGATGTTGATGAAGTCCATAACTTCAACTGGTCGTCGTGGGAGAGGAGCTTTGGAGGAAAGCCGTAGATATCGATCACCAGCATCTCCATCGACGAAGGCAATGTCGTTGATGATCGTCAGTGGTGGAGTAGCTTCCCGAGCTTCCCTTCCTTTCCTGCCAACGACCTTCTTCTTTCCACGAGCAGATGATGAGGCCATTGTGTTGCTTGAAGGTGGAGAAGAAGCAAGGATGGCTTGTGGATGACGATGCTAAAGAGTTCCACAAAAATGCACTAGAGAGAGCCTATGGAAGCAAGAGTATGTAAGTGTGAGGAAGTGACCCGTTTTTGGTTCCTTTTATAACAATCCAGCGACCAGGTCGGTCGACAATTCGTCGACCGATCGTCCGCAACGGTCATATTCCAGACACGCCACTTGGCCGTCCAACGGTCGACTTGTAACGGTCGGCCGTTAACGGTAACGGTCGGATTGCAACGGTCATTTTCCAACATCTCTTTCTCGGTCGAGCAATCGTCGACCGACACTGTCTCGGTCGAACATTTGTCGACCGAAAGTGTGTCCGATACTAAGTCTGTCTAGATTCTGTCGGTCGAGAGAGGGGGACTGACCGAAAGGTTTTCGGTCGAAGAGTTCGTCGACCGACAGACTTACTGAGTACGAATTTGAAGCTGATTTTTAATGTAAATGATAGACTATATTTGTAGAGCATATATATAGATTTTCTAAGGGAGTAATTATTGTGTTTATTATTGACAATATTGGGACAAGTTGTGATCATCAATTAATTATACTTTTAATCATAAAATGATATCCAAATAGTTATTATGTCAAACTTATTTTAGGTCGAATTTGACAACGACCATAGCGCCCCTTGGTCAAATTTTATTTTGACCAAGAGGCAAATTTTGCAGATTTTCAGATTGAATATATTGAGTATAATATCTGCATAAAATTTAATTAAATGTCAAGCTGAAGCATAATACTTAATATGATTTTTAATTGAAGGCTCAATTAATTTTCTCAAATCTTTAAAGATACTAATTTAGAGATTTTTATCTTTATGTGTTGCAAGCAATAACATATAACCAATAAATCATTTTGCTTGCCTATATATATTTTCATGGATCCATACAATTTTCATTATTTATACGCATCCAATAATGAAAGCATATCCATGGTGTAACAATAACAACATATAATGATGATTCTATCACATGATTTGTATATGAATAGATCAGAAGATACTTTTACGAACAATCATGTGAAAATAGAAATTTTCTTTTCATTGAACTAAGCATAATTTCAGTTTAAACTTAATTCATCCAGGGAATAAACTAATATTAATTTCATTTAAATTTGTAGAGATGATTTCCAAAAATGTATCCAGTCATCAATCATAAGTAGATAGCAATTTCATCGGATTAAAATAAATGCAGCAATTTTGTAGTAGACTGGAAAACATTGATGTGCTCGGTCGACAATTGTTCGACCGATGGTCTTTCGGTCGACAGTTTTTCGACCGACAAGATTCCTGGAACTGTTAATAAAACATAATTATGTAAGTTAACTATTTAGATACTTACATTTATTTGTAATCTCATTATGTTGAGTTGAGATAGACATAGAAATATGCAACTAATGTCTCTGGTCATATCTCAACAAAATCTTATTTGTTTAGTTTGGAGGTTTAGGAACCCAAACTAACTCGACATCTTTTCTCTTATAAGGACATGAAAAAGAGTAATGTCCAAGACGTAAGCAATAATGACAACATATAGAATCAACCTCAAGTCTTTTTCTATGGTTTTGTTCTAGGTTGTTCTTTGGTACAAATGTATTTGTTCCTTTAGGTACATATATAGATTGATGGGTTTGTGATTTTCTCCAACTAGATTGATAGGACTTCTCTTTAGGCTTATAACCTAGTCCTCTTCTCCCAATTTGATGATAGGAATTATCTAAGATTTGATCAAGAATGCCATTATTATTCAAATTACTAACTTTTTGTTGTAACTTGATAATCTCTTCCATTCTCTTCTTGATATCTAGTTTTGCTTGATCTAGATTAGATGACAATGAATTTCTTTCTTTGACAATAGAATCATAATCTAGATGATTGCATAAAATGGGTTGTTTCTGAAGATCATTCAATTGTCTTTGCAAATTATTCTTCTCTAAAGAAAGTAGATTACAATTTGCCTCTATAGATTTTATCTCAATATCATGATCTTCAATGATCTTTTTAAGATCTTCATTTTCGGATGTAATAGAAAGAAGCTTTGCATGAAATTCATCATTTTCTTTATTTGATTTCTTTAATTTCTTCTTGCATTCAACATATTTAATATGTGTTTCTTCAAGGCTAGCAACTAGTTCTTCTTTAGATAAATCAAAAAGACTTACCTCTTCTTCTTCTTCCTCGCTAGTTGTAGCAATGAGACAATCTTTGTTCTCATCTTCCTTCTTAGATCTGCATGGGCATCCAGTTGTTGGGTGGCTTGTACCTAAGCACCAATTGCAACATGTTGTAGTTTTGTCCAAGCAACACCTTTTGTTGTGATTGTAATCACCACTACCCTCCATTCTTCAAGACCTTCTTAGGGTTCCTTGAAGCCTGCTCTGATACCAATTGAAAAACTACTAGAGGGGGGGTGAATAGAGTTTTTGAATTATTTTAACAATTTATTGAATTCAAACAACCACAATTGAAATTGGAAGAAAGAGACAGGTGTTTAGAGTGGTTCCAACTATAGCAAATACTATAGTTGTCAGTCCACTACCCGGTTGCTTACCCAACCGGGATTTGAAAGTATTTATTTTATTACCTCTCGAGGATTTATACAAAATACAATACTTTCCTTTACACCCTTTGAACAACCTTCACTTGAAGTAGGTGCACCAACTTTGAGGTAGCCTTCTTTGAAGTTACTCCAAGCTCCCCCTTGAAGTAGCCTTCCTCTCTAGAAGTAACCTCCCGTTGCACCAGCCTTCTGAAGTAGCTCAAAGTCTCCTTCTTCGCCAAGAAGATCTTCACCCTCTCCAATCCGCAGCCTCCAACCTAGGAGTATCAAGGAGAGTACAAACAATAATAGGGAACAAGAAAGAAAATGGAAATTACAACTTATCCTTTGTAGCCCAAGGCTTGATTTGCCTAGATCAAGCGTATAGATCTCCTAACCAAGTATGTGAACTTGTGATTGCAGTGGGTAGGAGATACTAGCCTATAGGACATGAATTATGAGCTAAGGAATGAAATGGCCAATTGTCACAATGCTCAAATTGCTGACAAACAGATTGCACAAAGTATGCTCAAGGATTTCTCAAGTGTAGCAAGTGTAAACAAGTGAGTTTGAGTGTCCTATGGCTTTTCCTATTTATAGGAATGGCCTAAGGATGCTTAAGGACGTTCTAGATAACTTCTAGGGGTTTCTAAGTGCTTAACTAGCCGTTAGGTACAAAGTTGTTGCTTTAACAACGGCTAATAATTAATTCTGCAGTTGCTGTCAGAGACAATCTCGGTCGAGGAATGGTCGACCGAGACACCTACTCGGTCGAACTTTTGTCGACCGACAGGCACTCTGGAACAAGTGATTTGCAACGTCTTTCTCCAACTGCCAACTAACTTGTCTGTTGTGTCTAACAGCTACTTTGGATCTTTCTGGGTCGAGGAGTTTGTCGACCGAGAGTGTCTCGGTCGAGGAGTTTGTCGACCGAGATTGATCCTGTTTCAATGTTTCAATTTAGGCACTAATTATATGTATGAGTGTGCTTATGTGATCTTATTTGAATGGGATGACTTGTCTAACTGTGGTGTTTAGCTAGGGAGAATCTAACACTTGATTTACATGCAATTCTAAGTACTTGTACATTATATTTTTGTACAAGTTTTTACAACAGTGATTACATTGCATGAAAATATAAATATGTAAGCTTGTGGATTTTCCCTTGTTGCTTTGTCATCCTGCACACTCAAGTAGCTCGTTAGATTAATAAGAATGAAATGTTTTTCATAATCAAAACAAAGGGATTTATAGATGTCCATTTAGCCAACAATCTCCCCCTTTTTGAAGATGACAAACATTTCCAAAATATAAAAATAAAGGAAATATAAACCATATGAGTTTCATACCTTTAGATTACCTTTAGTAGCTTTTCCTCTTGTTTATAAAATGTGTGCTTATACATTTGAAAAACTCAATCAATAAGTTTCATGAATAAACTCTTGGCTTTACATTGAAAGTTGCTATATTCCCTAGAGAATTGGATTTCATGTTCCATAATTCAAGGGGAATAATAAGCACACATTTTATAAACAAGAGGAAAAGCTACAAAAGGTAATCTAAAGGAAATATAAACCATATGAGTTTCATACCTTTAGATTACCTTTTGTAGCTTTTCCTCTTGTTTATAAAATGTGTGCTTATTATTCCCCTTGAATTATGGAACATGAAATCCAATTCTCTAGGGAATATTGCAACTTTCAATGTAAAGCCAAGAGTTTATTCATGAAACTTATTGATTGAGTTTTTCAAAGTTTTAGTTTTATATTTATTTCTCCCCCTTTGTCATTTCAAAAAGATATCCGTTTAGAAATAAAAACTCCCCCTTAATTAGATGTCCCATCAAATCTAATGAAAAAGATGTCCATTTAAAAGCCAAAATATCATGATGTAAATAAGAGTTTTTGTTTAAGTAGCACAAATATCAAAGAAAACATCTTTCAAAGGAGTGATAAGCAATTGCTTCCTAATTTTGTTAAATTGATCTAGTGGAAGCGGTTTTGTAAAAATACCAGCCAATTTATCTTCCGTATCAATATGATGAAGGGAAACATGATTCTTGATTAAAAATTCATTGATTAGAAAATATATTCAGATTTAATGCAGTCTTGACAACAGAAACCTGCTCGGTCGACGATCTCTCGACCGAACGTGTTCTCGGTCGAACAGTTTCTCAATTGAGAATGTGTCTGGATTTGTTTCATAACTGTTTTAAGTAATTGTGTCATAGATCCTTGTCAATTTAGCCACAATTTTAAAGGTTGCATTTTTTTATTTATTACTCCCCTTATTTTGTATGCTCTACAATGATGATCTTATAATCCATATTTTGAAGATGTCTCATATGCTCTTTTAGAAAAATATCCATTGGAATCAAGTAAAGATGACCAATTTCATTAAAAGCATGTATTACAAGCATGAAAAGATAGCCAAAACATGTAACAATAACCCATTTATTATAATTTTGCAAAGATTTCATTACAACAAATACAACTCCACATCTCACAGGAAAGACTTAAGAATTACATCAACATCAGGGTCTTTCCCAAGAAAAGGCTCAGCTCCATAATACTGAACTAATGTTTGCCACACCAGAGACCTGTCTTGGTTAAGGCATATGCCTCCAAGAAGGTTGGAACACGATAAAATCGAAAGTGAGCAGCAATATCTTGTAGTTTCATTGATGAAAACTAAGTACGTGTGAGATCAGTAGATGGTGGAGGTGGAGGTTGATAATAGTTGTAAGATGGGTTATATGGATTGAGCATGCCAGGATTTAAAGAGTAGGGATATTCATCTGGTTGGTTTGGAGAAAGAGTTTGCATTCTTTGGTTTAGATAAGTCATGGCATGATGGTTATAATCTAATTGTTTACTAAGATGATATTGTGACCCAGCAACATATGTTAGAGTGTTTTGGATGGGGTCAAAGGGTAGGCTACTAGGAGGTGGAGGTGGTATATCTTGTGCAGATGTTTCTCCTTCTACCCTAGCCCTCTTATGACCGAAATCAATCCCCATTTTTTCTACAGTATTCTTACTTATTTTTTGTGGTCTACGCTCCCATGTATATCCCATATCCTCAAGTTGAGTCTTAAGGAAATGTTGAGTAATTTGGCATACAAAATCAGCATATGGAGGATTGCCAGAAAACTCAAGAATGTTTTTAAGAATGATGCGGATAAAATTTGTGGGAATACGTTGGATAATGGCATATATTAGACACATACAAAAAATAGGAACTTCAGATTTATTGGCTCTAGTATGTATGTTTGTTGAAACAATAAGGTTTACAATCCTAGCAGCTGGTTTGAGATTTATAGCATAGTATGTGCCTCTATCTTCGTGACAGGTTGTATTGGATTTAAAAATGGTCCTTTTGATGTCACTAAGACTAATGGTATGGTCATCTTGAGAAAATTGGTTAAGCGGGTTTCCAGAAGTAAGGTCAAGGGTGTCTTGATATTCATCTATGTCAATACCTAGCATGTCAAGAATGTCCCCTTCAGTAAATCGGAAGCTATGCCCATTGACCATAGTATAGAAGAATATGGTTTCATTTTCAGAGTGGGAAATGAGGTTTGCATAGAATTCATTCACTACCTTGATGGAATAGGAAGGGAAAGAAGGGTTGATGAATTCTTTTAACTTTTGCTCTTCGAAAAGGTCCTCCAAGTCGACGATGTTGATGAAGTCCATAACTTCAACTGGTCGTCGTGGGAGAGGAGCTTTGGAGGAAAGCCGTAGATATCGATCACCAGCATCTCCATCGACGAAGGCAATGTCGTTGATGATCGTCAGTGGTGGAGTAGCTTCCCGAGCTTCCCTTCCTTTCCTGCCGGCGACCTTCTTCTTTCCATGAGCAGATGATGAGGCCATTGTATTGCTTGAAGGTGGAGAAGAAGCAAGGATGGCTTGTGGATGAGGATGCTAAAGAGTTGCACAAAAATGCACTAGAGAGAGCCTATGGAAGCAAGAGTATGTAAGTGTGACGAAGTGACCCGTTTTTGGTTCCTTTTATAACAATCCAGCGACCAGGTCGGTCGACGATTCGTCGACCGATCATCCGCAATGGTCATATTCCAGACGCGCCACTTGGCCGTCCAATGGTCGACTTGTAACGGTCGGCCGTTAACGGTAACGGTCGGATTGCAACGGTCATTTTCCAACAGCTCTTTCTCGGTCGAGCAATCGTCGACCGACACTGTCTCGGTCGAACATTTGTCGACCGAAAGTGTGTCCGATACTAAGTCTGTCTAGATTCTGTCGTTCGAGAGAGGGGGACTGACCGAAAGGTTTTCGGTCGAAGAGTTCATCGACCGACAGACTTACTGAGTACGAATTTGAAGCTGATTTTTAATGTAAATGATAGACTATATTTGTAGAGCATATATATAGATTTTCTAAGGGAGTAATTATTGTGTTTATTATTGACAATATTGGGACAAGTTGTGATCATAAATTAATTATACTTTTAATCATAAAATGATATCCAAATAGTTATTATGTCAAACTTATTTTAGGTCGAATTTGACAACGACCATAGCGCCCCTTGGTCAAATTTTATTTTGACCAAGAGGCAAATTTTGCAGATTTTCAGATTGAATATATTGAGTATAATATCTGCATAAAATTTAATTAAATGTCAAGCTGAAGCATAATACTTAATATGATTTTTAATTGAAGGCACAATTAATTTTCTCAAATCTTTAAATATACTAATTTAGAGATTTTTATCTTTATGTGTTGCAAGCAATAACATATAACCAATAAATCATTTTGCTTGCCTATATATATTTTCATGGATCCATACAATTTTCATTATTTATACGCATCCAATAATGAAAGCATATCCATGGTGTAACAATAACAGCATATAATGATGATTCTATCACATGATTTGTATATGAATAGATCAGAAGATACTTTTAGGAACAATCATGTGAAAATAGAAATTTTCTTTTCATTGAACTAAGCATAATTTCAGTTTAAACTTAAATCATCCAGGGAATAAACTAATATTAATTTCATTTAAATTTGTAGAGATGATTTCCAAAAATATATCCAGTCATCAATCATAAGTAGATAGCAACTTCATCGGATTAAAATAAATGCAGCATTTTTTTAGTAGACTCGAAAACATTGATGTGCTCGGTCGACAATTGTTCGACCGATGGTCTTTCGGTCGACAGTTTTTCAACCGACAAGATTCCTGGAACTGTTAATAAAACATAATTATGTAAGTTAACTATTTAGATACTTACATTTATTTGTAATCTCATTATGTTGAGTTGAGATAGACATAGAAATATGCAACTAATGTCTCTGGTCATATCTCAACTAAATCTTATTTGTTTAGTTTGGAGGTTTAGGAACCCAAACTAACTCGACATCTTTTCTCTTATAAGGACATGAAAAAGAGTAATGTCCAAGACGTAAGCAATAATGACAACATATAGAATCAACCTCAAGTCTTTTTCTATGGTTTTGTTCTAGGTTGTTCTTTGGTACAAATGTATTTGTTCCTTTAGGTACATATATAGATTGATGGGTTTGTGATTTTCTCCAACTAGGTTGATAGGACTTCTCTTTAGGCTTATAACCTAGTCCTCTTCTCCCAATTTGATGATAGGAATTATCTAAGATTTGATCAAGAATGCCATTATTATTCAAATTACTAACTTTTTGTTGTAACTTGGCAATCTCTTCCATTCTCTTCTTGATATCTAGTTTTGCTTGATCTAGATTAGATGACAATGAATTTCTTTCTTTGACAATAGAATCATAATCTAGATGATTGCATAAAATGGGTTGTTTTTTAAGATCATTCACTTGTCTTTGCAAATTATTCTTCTCTAAAGAAAGTAGATTACAATTTGCCTCTATAGATTTTATCTCAATATCATGGTCTTCAATGATCTTTTTAAGATCTTCATTTTCGGATGTAATAGCAAGAAGCTTTGCATGTAATTCATCATTTGCTTTATTTGATTTCTTTAATTTCTTCTTGCATTCAACATATTTAATATGTGTTTCTTCAAGGCTAGCAACTAGTTCTTCTTTAGATAAATCAAAAAGACTTACCTCTTCTTCTTCTTCCTCGCTAGTTGTAGCAATGAGACAATCTTTGTTCTCATCTTCCTTCTTAGATCTCCATGGGCATCCAGTTGTTGGGTGGCTTGTACATAAGCACCAATTGCAACATGTTGTAGTTTTGTCCAAGCAGCACCTTTTGTTGTGATTGTAATCACCACTACCCTCCATTCTTCAAGACCTTGTTAGGGTTTCTTGAAGCCTGCTCTGATACCAATTGAAAAACTACTAGAGGGGGGGTGAATAGAGTTTTTCAATTATTTTAACAATTTATTGAATTCAAACAACCACAATTGAAATTGGAAGAAAGAGATAGGTGTTTAGAGTGGTTCCAACTATAGCAAATACTATAGTTGTCAGTCCACTACCCGGTTGCTTACCCAACCGGGATTTGAAAGTATTTATTTTATTACCTCTCGAGGATTTATACAAAATACAATACTTTCCTTTACACCCTTTGAACAGCCTTCACTTGAAGTAGGTGCACCAACTTTGAGGTAGCCTTCTTTGAAGTAACTCCAAGCTCCCCCTTGAAGTAGCCTTCCTCTCTAGAAGTAACCTCGTGTTGCACCAGCCTTCTGAAGTAGCTCAAAGTCTCCTTCTTCGCCAAGAAGATCTTCACCCTCTCCAATCCGCAGCCTCCAACCTAGGAGTAGCAAGGAGAGTACAAACAATAATAGGGAACAAGAAAGAAAACGGAAATTACAACTTATCCTTTGTAGCCCAAGGCTTGATTTGCCTAGATCAAGCGTATAGATCTCCTATCCAAGTATGTGAACTTGTGATTGCAGTGGGTAGGAGATACTAGCCTATAGGACACGAATTATGAGCTAAGGAATGAAATGGCCAATTGTCACAATGCTCAAATTGCTTACAAACAGATTGCACAAAGTATGCTCAAGGATTTCTCAAGTGTAGCAAGTGTAAACAAGTGAGTTTGAGTGTCCTATGGCTTATCCTATTTATAGGAATGGCCTAAGGATGCTTAAGGACGTTCTAGATAACCTCTAGGGGTTTCTAAGTGCTTAACTAGCCGTTAGGTACAAAGTTGTTGCTTTAACAACGGCTAATTAATTAATTCTGCAGTTGCTGTCAGAGACAATCTCGGTCGAGGAATGGTCGACCGAGACACCAACTCGGTCGAACTTTTGTCGACCGACAGGCACTCTGGAACAAGTGATTTGCAACGTCTTTCTCCAACTGCCAACTAACTTGTCTGTTGTGTCTAACGGCTACTTTGGATCTTTCTGGGTCGAGGAGTTTGTCGACCGAGAGTGTCTCGGTCGAGGAGTTTGTCGACCGAGATTGATCCTGTTTCAATTTAGGCACTAATTATATGTATGAGTGTGCTTATGTGATCTTATTTGAATGGGATGACTTGTCTAAATGTGGTGTTTAGCTAGGGAGAATCTAACGCTTGATTTACATGCAATTCTAAGTACTTGTACATTATATTTTTGTACAAGTTTTTACAACAGTGATTACATTGCATGAAAATATAAATATGTAAGCTTGTGGATTTTCCCTTGTTGCTTTGTCATCCTGCACACTCAAGTAGCTCGTTAGATTAATAAGAATGAAATGTTTGTCATAATCAAAACAAAGGGATTTATAGATGTCCATTTAGCCAGCATTATCCAACCCATGATCTAGAACTTGCAACTATTGTCTATGCCTTGAAGATCTGGCGATGTTATCTGTATTGGGCTACCTTTGACATCCTCACTGACCACAAGAGCCTGAAGTATATGTTAACTTAGAAGGAACTATATTTACAACAAAGACGATGGATGGAATACATGAAAGATTTTGACTTCACCAGAGCCTACCATCCCAACAAAGCCAATATGGTTGTTTATGCCCTATGTAGAAAAATCTTAGTTATACAACTGGCTTGGTTAACCAGTGGAAGAACCAGAAGAATTTTCCCGATGGGCACCACAACCATTGACAGATTGGATTCATCTTGCTAATATACAAATCAAGCTTAACCTATTATCTGAGCTTGTCGTATCCATGTTAGCTATCCTAGAGTTAGAATAGACAAAGGGTTTGATAGAAAAGCCTGTAACACACCTCATGGTGAGTGTGGATGAATGAATCTAATATAAAAGTCAAATTTGGTTTCCTGAGGATTCACCTTTAAAGAATTTTATCTTATAAGAGGCTCATGGATCAATGTATACAATACACCTGACACTACCAAGAAGTTTAAGGACATACAACTATACTTTTGTTGGTCAGGAATGAAGAGAGAGATAGCTTCATTTGTGGCCAGTTGTCTCATACACTAGATGGTGAAGGTAAACACTAATGACTTGGTGGGTTACTGCAATCAATTGAGATTCCTGAGTGGAAATGGACCAAATCACTAGGGATTTTTTGGTGGGTCTTCCCAAAACATAGAAAGGTCATGATGTAACTTGGGTTGTGGTGACCAAGCCAGCACACTTCCTTGCCCTAAAAGTCACTTCTTAGCAGAGCTTTACATAAGACAGATAGTTCATTTACATGGTGTTCTAAGTTCAATTATATATGATATGGACCCTAAATTCAGTTCAAAGTTATGGAAATAAGTTCGAGAAGAACTCAATATGAGGTTAAAGATTAGCACAGCTTATCAAGCCCCTAACTGATGGATAGTTAGAAAGAATGATACATATTTAGAAAATCCATTGAGAGCATGCATGCTAGATTAGGGTGATTCATGGGAGTAATACTTGTCCTTAGATGGGTTTGTCAATAATAACAGTTTTCAAGCCAGTATTGGGATGCCTCTATATGAAGTTCTTATGAGAGGTTGTGTTAGTCACTACTTCATTTGGATGATTTTAGTGAGAGGACCCTACTAAGGTTATAGGAACTATAGTTGTATGCCAACAAAGTCTCTTTGATCAAGCTGAGGATGAAGAGAGCCCATGATTGACAAAAGTTGTATACTGATTCAAAGCAGACTGATTTGTATTTTACTATAGGTGACCATGTGTTTCTTAAAATCCAAGCGCTTTGAGCTATAGCTAAAAACATATGAAAGTTGAGTCCCCAATACATGGGACCATTTGACATTTTCTAACTGATTGGCGAGGCCACTATATCATTTAGCTTTACCACCATAGTATAGCATGATGCATGATGTGTTCCACGTATCCAATTTGAAGTGTGGTGTGAAGGATCCTAGACATGTGTTGAGCATTGAGCCTATTGAACTCCAAGGGAGATTGACATACCCTATGTCACCTATGAGGTTTTTGGATATAGAAGTGAAAGAGCTTAGGAATAAAAATATAGAGATGGTAAAGGTTCTTTAGAAACACCATGGTGAGGATGATGCTACATGGGAACCAAAGATAGACATGGATAAGTCTAATGCAAATATTTTTTATGATTAATTGAATTTTGAGGAAAAAATTCTTATAAGTAGGAAAGGATATTATAATATGGTCTTTCTTACATGTATTTACATATTTGAAATGAAAATATTTGTATAATAAGGATATATGAGAACCTTGGCGTGCATTGTTTTAAAAGTAAGGATTTAACTTGCAAATTCTCCTTCACTATATTTTGTGAATTTTTACTATTTTCAATAATATAATAATAGATATGAGAAAAAGAAAGATATAAAATATCAAAGTAAATTAATTAATAAAGGTAATGAGTAATTAATATGTAATTGAGTGGAATTATCTAGAAAGGATGTAACGATCCCGCCTCCCGGTAACCCCCAATTAAGGGAGACCCGAAGGATTGAGCCGTTATTCAATTACAAGATCAAAGGTTCGACAAATAATCAATAACAATTAATAAACTTTACCAACTAAACTGAAAACTGGTATAAAATAAAACTTTTCTTACCTTGGAGAAACTCGGATTTCTAAGCTTCTATCCATGAATATGCTAAACTAACTAATCCTCCTGTGCATGTTATATCTCATTTAGTTTCACATCTGCCACTTTACTATTTGTTCTTTTCATTTGTACCTAAAATGCCGACAAACAAAACGTTGGTCAGCAAGAAGATGGTATGTGGGGGAAACAATAATCATGCAACTATAATAACAGAGTAATCAACCAAATATCATTTAACAACCAAGATTACAATTTAAACCATACTACCCAATCCTTTCCTATCCCCTATCTCTGTGCTGTCGCTGCAGCGGACTGAGATACTACCTCGCTCTAGGTAGATCCTTATTAGACCCCGCATGATCCTACCTAATAGGTAGATCAATATCTAGGGTTGAGTCACATGGCACTACTCCTAGGTAGTCCAATCTCTAACTCAATGTGACTTGATGGACCTACCCCATTGGTAGCCATTTACTAAGTCATTCTATGACCTGATAGGCCTACCCCATTGGTAGCCATTTACTAGGTAAACCCATTAAGCTACAGAGGGGACTAGGATCTGAGCTAGTAGGCATATTTCTTATGTGATAGTCATATTCACATTATACTTTGCATAAATTAAATACATCCAACAGTTTAATTCAAGCCACGATGGAAACATCAATAAAATCCCAAAAAAACTAATTCGGGTAGTCATAAGAGTAACCACATACCTGATTTGATGAGTCATGCAGATTATTGAACATATACTTCATGTATATACAATCAACCCAATCAACAGATCCAAGCAAGTAATTCAATCATCACATAATTCCTGAAAAGAATATGTACTCTATTTATTACTTTATCAAGAATCTACTTTATTAACTTGGATTCTCTTTCTAGGGTTTCTAATCCACATTAAGGTTTCCTTAATATTCATTAGGGTTTCTTAGATCAATTTCTCAAACTTTATCCCCTTTTGGGTTAACAAACCCTAAAATACTCTTTTCCATTTATATGAACCTTAATTACTCAACTATCCATTTTAATAGTCGTTTATATCTAAATTGACTTAGGATCATCATATCCCTATTTATTTATGGATTTGAACAATTAAAACATTTAAAAGACATATTCTCCTAAATTAGGGTTTTTAAGCTCATTAATGCATAATCATGCATGAAACCCTAAATTAAGCCAATTATATAAAAAGATCATATTTTTAGATCCTATTTTCACTTTTATTAACCACATGTTAATATTGGCTTGAATTATCCAATGAACAACATTAAATCCATCTATAATCAAAACTAAGGGTTTTTCATTAATTAAATCATTAAAGATGATAACTTTATGTACTTTTCACATTTCAAGCATATTTATGCATATAAACTCTAAATTAGATTAATCACACGCAAAGTTCTTCCCTTTTGAACATAATGTACTGTTTTACATTTAACAGGTTAATATCAACTCTAATGATCCATTAAACCCTATTAAATTCTTTATTCATTCCAAAATAGGGTTTCTTGACCTTTAATTCATTAAAGATGATAATTTGCACTACATTTCGAACTGTGATCAAATTCAGGCTACAAAACTATTTTTATTGGATTCCTTGTGTTCTTCTGATCAAAATTCATGTATTATATGTTCTCATCGGAGCTACCAATTAGGAGTTATGATTTTTGTAATAAATCACTTACCACAGCCAATAGCAAGCCACCACCCATGCAACCTATGTGCCTAAACTGGAATCATAACTAAATTACAAACTTGCCCTCGCGTAAGTGGGCTGTTTCTTCAGCCCACGGAGGGGCATTTCTGTCCAATGCCCTTTCCGTCTTCAACCTGGCGCAATGCGACCTGCGGCCGCCCTAGCCGCCCATGGCACGGTTTCATCTTCTTCCCTGGACCTCGAGGGCCCTCGGCGAAGGTCCCCTTACCTCTGACGTCCAACTCCGTGCCTGCCCAAGCTTCAATTGGTGGCCCGGAGGGTCGGGTGTAGGAGTACAGGTCCTGCGACCTGTGGTCACACTGCAGTCCTCCAATAGAGTTTGCACCAAGACGACGGTGAGGTGGTGATGCCCGATCCTTCCCAGGTGGTCGTGGGACCTTATAGCTTCCAACAGGATCACCAAAACAACCTTCGCTGCTCCAAGGATAGGTCTACACCCTCTCTAGGGTTTACACATAAGGAAGACGATGGAAGAGAGAGAAGAATCATTGGGATTCTCTAGATCTCGCTCTAGGGGTCTACCCCTTTTTATAGGGTGGAGTATGAAGCCCTAAGGCGTGCCTCATGAGGACTCAAGTCCCACTCTCGACAGGAAATACACTTTCCTTGGTTGTACGTGAAGCAACCATCTCTCTCTCATTCTTCATTAACTTTTATTTCCTTGATATTCCTTGTTGCATGGATATTTAGGAATTCAATTTTCCTCTTTCTTATCCTCTTTATTCTTACTCTTTAATCCATTAGAACGAATTTCTATTTTCTTTTAATAGAAATGTCTTCCTTTTTCATAATGCCACCAAAACCTTAATAAAGTATCATATTATCTTTTATTCTGCAAATTGGTATTTTCTCTTTCCTCTTCCTTCATTGGGGCTTTTGTACCCCAAGAAACTTTATGATTTCGAAATTCTCTTTATTGGATACTTATTATCCTTCTAGATGCATCATTATACATTATTTTACATTATCTTGTTTATTTCTCATTTAAGCATCTCTTTTTGAGCATTTCTTTTTATTTCTCTTTTATTTTCCTTATTGGCATTCCTTTTAATATTAGCAACCTCATGGATATGAAATTTCCCCAAGAAATCTCATTTATACTTCCTTCCACTCATTTTCCACATTTTATCATTATTTTCCAATTTCTTTCGTCATAAAGAAATACTTAATTAATCTTTTCTTTTCTCATTACTTTCTTTTTGCAACCTCGGACTCCTTGGTACCCAACGAACCCAAGAGGCACGAAATCCTCTTTGGATTTTCCTTCTAGAGGTTTCCACATATTTCTTTTCTTAAAAAAATCAATTATCCATTTACTAATTATATTTCATTGTTATTTGGGCCCAATAGCCAATAAAGCCCACAACACAAGCATCAAGGCTATTGTAAACAAAATCTATTTATTTAAAACAGATTATATCATCATTGGTTCTAATATCTTTAATATAAGAAATTTCATTTCTCACCAAATGAACCCAAAATTTGGGGTTATAACATCCTTCCCCTCTTATAGGAATTTTGTCCTTAAAATTCCATCAAGTAAACAAACAATTCAGGATAACACTTTTCCATGTCCATCACTGGCCCCTATGTGGCTTTTACCGTACTCATGGTGCATCCAAAGAACCTTTATCATCTCATATTCTTCCATCTGAGTTATTTCTTACCTCGGTATATCATACCCTCATAGGTGACTCAGGACATTTCAGCCTCTCAAAATCTGAATAGGTTCAGGGCTCAACACATGGCTTGGATACCTCACATAGTGCTCTAGATCGGACTCATGGAATACATTACACATCATGTTATCCGGAGGGGCAAGGCTAAACAAAACCATCTCCACCAATCCATCTCATATTGGACCCATATATCGGGGACTCAGCTTCCTCAGTTGTAGCCTAGAGGGGTTGGATTTTCACATTCCCTACACTGAACAACATGTCAGTCTTCTTTGCATCAGCTCATGACTCATGTCATCTCTGGGCTCTCTCTCTCAGCCATTGCACGATAAAAGCGACTTCATCTGCACACAATGTGGTTCTTTTCTGACCTTTATGAGGCCTCCTTCACTAACATCATCTTAATGAAGTGGTGACCGACACAACCTCTCTATAAGACTTCTTGCATCCCGATAAAGGTTATGGTGGTTAACATCACATCTTAAGAACTGTCTCTATGTATCACCCTAAATGAGCACACATGCTCTCATAAGACCCTCTAGTCTGGATCATATTGTCCATTAGTATGGGGTGATAAACTGTACAAACACTGAGCTCTACATGTTTCTACTTCCGCCTCATGGAAGTGAACCTTTAGGTCACATCAAGAACTTTTGAATTCACATCATGGTGTAGTTGAACCATCTCTTTTCATATGTAGTTCAACCAAATCCGTCCCTTGACAGAAATCTTCCTTTCTCATGTCATCTAGGTAAGGCGATCTACCATAACCCATATTGTATCTTGACCTTCTTGGTCTAGGAGAGACTCACAACATCCATAATGATGAGCTCCCATTCCCTCTCGGGAACTCTTTATACTTTATATCCATGCACTAGGTTAATGGTGTTCGTCCTTCACCTCCTGGCTTGCATGGCCACATGCTACATGCAACTTTGTTTTAAGCATCCAGAATGCTATCATCACTTACTATCTTTGTAGTACCAAGGTATATCATGACCTCCTGTAATGTTATGATTCCTTAAGCTTGATATCTCGGAAACCCCAAACCACTCTCAAAAGGGTTTTATTACCTTCCTATCCAAAGAAGTGTATCTGAGGTTCTATCACCATCCTTTTACTACATCAAGGACTAAACTGGCACCCAAACAACCATTAACTTGTTCAACATGTCTTATTACATCCGAGTTTTAGCCAAAACACATCTTCTTTCCAACCTTAGGGTTAGCCAAACAACCTCAACTTCTTCTAGTTTCCAGCTAAACTAGGTAGCTATATCTCAACCAGAGTATTCATTACCACCTCTCATCCTTAAGTGTTAGGTAACATACACCTCTATGTATTATACTTATCTTCTCATCTCAAACTCTACGTCTATCTTCATTAAGAAGCTCTAAGCTCATACTCACTGTGATCGAACTCGACCTTGGTTAATTTGCAAATTCCACATAGTTCCTAATAAAACATCCTCATAAGCTGACTACACAACCTCTCTTAGTGTTTGCGAACCATCCATGTATAATTAACTTCACCAGGGTATGTTATCATATCTATCCTCATACCTTGTAGCTACGTCCCAACTTACATCATCTTTATCCTTGGTGTAAGGCATGCGTATTGTCCTATGTCTCACTCCCATAACAAGAAGAAATAAGCATTTGGCTGCAGTCCAAATACAGAGTTCTCCCTATTCCAAGAGTAGAGATGGTACAACCCACCTCGCCAATACACTTTCAAATCTAAGTTGAAACGTTCCACATATGCCTCTACATCACAACCATCATGATATCGAAATTACTTCAATGGAAAATGGGTCTCGAACTTACTAGGTCCAAGCACAATCCTTAGTCATCTCCTCTAGGTCTATAGGGTGCCGACACTTTTGGGGTCATCCCTTTTCCCTTATGCATCTAGAGAGTGCCCTACTCATCTGCCCTTTGGGTCCCATGAGTCCATGAAGGTGATCAATCTCCTAACCCATGGCCCTCAGACAATGATAGATGTTACCTCTCGACCCTATGGTCATGTGCAACTAGGGAATTAGACAACTCCTTCTTCCATCGGTCTTATCCCTACCTGACCCTAGGATAGACTTAGGATTCTATTATTGTACATGTCCAACATAGAACCTTACCCAAACATCCATCATCTTTCTTCTTGCATTCATGGGCTCACTTTCATCCTTTCATAAGGGTCATGGCGACCTGCCTACCTTGGTCGAGCCCCATACCGGTTACCTCCATGGTAACACATCCACATGCACATAGAGATGGTTATCTATGGGTCTATAGGTTCATTCTCATGCCATGTACTATTCACTTAGCTTCTCAAGATCCTATGAAACCTCCTTAGGTTACCTCAAAACCATCCAAACTGGTAAACTTCCTACCAAAGGGTCACTCTCCCAGGATGGGAGGAAACTACACCTTTATAACAAAGGTCACAAGCATTCTTAGGGTTTACATCCATATGAGCATGCTTAAACCAAGAACTACTAAGGCACAAGCGTACCTACAAAACCATGCTAGGTCGTACTTGTTCTCATCCTCAATATTACATCAACTTGGCTGTGAGGGATTCATCAAACATACCCTTAACGTAAGGGATTTCTTTTTTCCTCTATACTTGAGGAGTACCATGCTCGAAACTATAGCAACTTAATTCTTGTCATGAGCATTTGGTATACCACTTCCCCTCTTAGGCCTAGGAACCCGAGGTTCACTTTTAGGTATCCAACTACATGCTCAACCTCTTAACCACGAATCAAGCATGTCCAAGGTATGTCATGTACTTCTGTGATCTTTCTACTTGAGCAACACTTCAGAGTGGAGTCCTCTTCCAGGGCAACCAACTAGGTATAAAGCCTCACAACAGGTTACTTAAACCTCCGCAGGGTCTAAAGCACTCTTTATCTCATCCAGCAGGTAACCACTTATACCATGGGTACTAGACACATCATCCTCTTTCTAGGGATTGGTTCCTCTAAAGGCAACCAAGATATCATCAACCTCCAGGAATCAAGCATAAGGCAACCACTATCATCCACGTAAGTCGCATCATCCTCAACTCCCGACTTCTCCTCATATCTCGGAGTCTTAGGATTCCAACCTTCTTGCTGGGTTTCCTGCTCTCCCTCTAGAGCTAACCCTATAACTAACCTCACCATTAGAGGTCCTGTCTTCATGAAGGGTCAACCTCCAATGCATGAAGCATATGTTCAACTTATGTTTGCTCAAGGTTATCCATAGTTCTTTATGCTTATTTCATAAGCCTTCCTTCGTACCCTCATGATCAGGGTTCCAACCCTTGCTCACACTACTCACGTACCCTAGGTGCATGCAATGCCCTACACCCATAGGCCCATAGGGTTTCTAAGGTCCTTCACTAACATCCTCATCTAATGATCTACCCTTTACCTTAACATGCACGACCCTTCCCAGGGTTTGGTTGCCAAAGGTGCTAGGCCACCCATGGATCATATGGCATCCCAAAGGCATGTCCCTTCGAACACCTGGTCCAACTCATCTCTCTCTAACCATCACTTAGGATTAGGGTTAGCATCATCTTCAGAGGATGTGCCAGGTCTCTACTAGCAATGGAGATCTCTATCTCCAAGACTGACTTATCCTCCTGACAAGAAGGTCTAACCTCAAGTCCCTTCTGAGGACATGACAACTTATGTAATACGACCTAAGCATGTATGTATTCTTTAGTTTGCACTTAATCTATTAAACTTATGTCCATGCCATCTTATTTACATGCTTTTCATTAATTTGATGGAGGATTCCTTTAGACCTTATTAACCTTACCCATACCACAAGAGGGTGAGGAAACGAGAGAAAACCCTAATCCTTAAGGTCCTTAACAGAATTTTTGATGAGAAGGGATGAATAAGATGAGAAAGTCCTAAAGCTATCTCATTTCGATTCATACCCTAAGACTTTGGCCAGGCAGTCACATGGATTCGGGAGTCCTCGTATTCCGACTAGCGGTGCAGAGGAAAATATTTCCAGCCCCCGGTCGTGATCCTTTTCTAGACACCTCTGTCTTTCGGATAATCCTCTAATAACTCCCTTGGTTTCTACATAATTTGTAAAATTTAATAATTATTAAAGATTACTTGATGCACCTATCCTCTGATACCAATTGTAACGACCCCGCCTCCCGGTAACCCCCAATAAAGGGAGACCCGAAGGACAGAGCCGTTATTCAATTATAGGATCAAAGGTTCGACAAATAATCAATAACAATTAATAAACTTTACCAACTAAACCGAAAACTGGTATAAAATAAAACTTTTCTTACCTTGGAGAAATTGGGATTTCTAAGCTTCTATCCATGAATATGCTAAACTAACTAATCCTCCTGTGAATGTTCTATCTCATTTAATTTCACATCTGCCACTTTACTGTTTGTTCTTTTCATTTGTACCTAAAACTCTGACAAACAAAATGTCAGTCAGTAAGAAGCTGGTATGTGGGGGAAACAATAATCATGCAACTATAATAACAAAGTAATCAGCCAAATATCATTTAACAACCAATATTACAATTTAAACCATACTACTCAATCCTTTCCTATCCCCTATCTCTGTGATGTCCCTGTAGCGGACTGAGATACTACCTCTCTCTGGGTAGATCCTTATTAGACCCTGCATGATCCTACCTAATAGGTAGATCAATATCTAGGGTTGAGTCGCATGGAACTACTCATAGGTAGTCCAATCTCTAACTCAATGTGACTTGATGGACCTACCCCATTGGTAGCCATTTACTAAGTCATTCTATGACCTGATGGGCCTACCCCATTGGTAGCCATTTACTAGGTCAACCCATTAAGCTACAAAGGGGACTAGGATCTGAGCTAGTAGGCATATTTCTTATGTGATAGTCATATTCACATTATACTTTGCATGAATTAAATACATCCAACAGTTTAATTCAAGCCACGATGGAAACATCGATAAAATCTTGGAAAACTAATTCAGGTAGTCATAAGCGTAACCACATACCTGATTTGATGAGTCATGCAGATTATTGAACATATACTTCATGTATATACAATCAACCCAATCAACAGATCCAAGTAAGTAATTCAATCATCACATAATTCCTGAAAAGAATATGTACTCTATTTATTACTTTATCAAGAATCTACTTTATTAACTTGGATTATCTTGCTAGGGTTTCTAATCCACATTAAGGTTTCATTAATATTCATTAGGGTTTCTTAGATCAATTTCTCAAACTTTATCCCCTTTTGGGTTAACAAACCCTAAAATACTCTATTCCATTTATATGAACCTTAATTGCTCAACTATCCATTTTAATAGTCTTTTATATCCAAATTGACTTAGGATCATCATATCCCTATTTATTTATGGATTTGAACAATTAAAACATTTAAAAGACATATTCTCCTAAATTAGGGTTTTTAAGCTCATTAATGCATAATCATGCACGAAACCCTAAATTAAGCCAATTATATAAAAAGGTCATCTTTTTAGATCCTATTTTCACTTTTATTAACCACATGTTTATATTGGCTTGAATTATCCAATGAACAACATTAAATCCATCTATAATCAAAACTAAGGGTTTTTCATTAATTAAATCATTAAAGATGATAACTTTATATACTTTTCACATTTCAAGCATATTTATGCATATAAACTCTAAATTAGATTAATCACGTGCAAAGTTCTTCCCTTTTGAACATAATGTACCATTTTACATTTAACATGTTAATATCAACTCTAATGATCCATTAAACCCTATTAAATACTTTATTCATTCCAAAATAGGGTTTCTTGACCTTTAATTCATTAAAGATGATAATTTGCACTACATTTCGAACTATGATTAGATTCAGGCCACAAAACTATTTTATTGGATTCCTTGTGTTCTTCTGATCAAAATTCATGTATTATATGTTCTCATCGGAGCTACCAATTAGGAGTTATGATTTTTGTAATAAATCACTTACCACATCCAATAGCAAGCCGCCACATGCCTCCTTCCATGCAACCTATGCGCCTAAATTGGAATCATAACTGAATTACGAACTTGCCCCCGCGTAAGTGGGTTGTTTCTTCAGCCCGCAGAGGGGCATTTCTGTCCAATGCCCTTTCCATCTTCAACCTGGTGCAACACAACCTGCGGCCGCCCTAGCCGCTCATGGTGCAGTTTCATCGTCCTCCCTGGACCTCGAGGGCCCTCGGCGACGGTCCCCTTACCTCCGACGTCCACCTCCGCGCCTGCCCAAGCTTCGATTGGTGGCCCGGAGGGTCGGGTGCAGGAGTACAGGTCATGCGACCTGCGGTCAAACTGCAGTCCTCCAGTAGAGTTTGCACCAAGACGACGGCGAGGTGGTGATGCCCGATCCTTCCCAGGTGGTCGTGGGACCTTATAGCTTCCAATAGGATCACCAAAACAACCTTCGCTGCTCCAAGGATAGGTCTACACCCTCGCTAGGGTTTACACGTAAGGAAGACGATGTTAGAGAGAGAAGAATCATTGGGATTCTCTAGATCTCACTCCAGGGGTCTACCCCTTTTTATAGGGTGGAGTATGAATCCCTAAGGCATGCCTCATGAGGACTCAAGTCCCAGTCTCGAAAGGAAATACACTTTCCTTTGTTGTGAAGCAACCATCTCTCTCTCATTCTTCATTAACTTTTATTTCCTTGATATTCCTTATTGCATGGATATTTAGGAATTCGATTTTCCTCTTTCTTATCTTCTTTATTCTTATTCTTTAATCCATTAGAAAGAATTTCTATTTTCTTTTAATAGAAATTTCTTCCTTTTTCATAATGCCACCAAAACCTTAATAAAGTATCATATTATCTTTTATTCTGCAAATTGGTATTTTCTCTTTCCTCTTCCTTCATTGGGACTCTTGTACCCCAAGAAACTTTATGATTTCGAAATTTTCTTTATTGGATACTTATTATCCTTCTAGATGCATCATTATACATTATTTCACATTATCTTGTTTATTTCTCATTTAAGCATCTCTTTTTGAGGATTTCTTTTTATTTCTCTTTTATTTTCATTATTGGCATTCCTTTTAATATTAGCAACCTCATGGATACGAAATTTCCCCAAGAAATCTCATTTATACTTCCTTCCACTCATTTTCCACATTTTATCATTATTTTCCAATTTCTTTCTTCATAAAGAAATACTTAATTAATCTTTTCTTTTCTCATTACTTTGTTTTTGCAACCTCAGACTCCTTGGTTCCCAAGGAACCCAAGAGGCACGAAATCCTCTTTGGATTTTCCTTCTAGAGGTTTCCACATATTTCTTTTCTTAAAAAAATCAATTATCCATTTACTAATTATATTTCATTGTTATTTGGGCCCAATAGCCAATAAAGCCCACAACACAGGCATCAAGTCTATTGTAAACGAAATCTATTTATTTGAAACACATTATATCATCATTGGTTCTAATATCTTTAATATGAGAAATTTCATTTCTCACCAAATGAACCCAAAATTTGGGGTTATAACAAAGGAGGTGTTGAATGCAAGATATGGATTGGTTTTATTTCCACATTGTTTTTAATAAGAAAAGTAATCAAAATAAGAAAAATGGAAAATAGGAAAGAGAAAAAAATTGACTTGATGCCTTAAATAATGAGATAAAGAGGGAGACTTAGATATCAATAAAAACACCTTTAAGTTGAGTTTTTGGTCTCAAATCTCGACCACATCTAGACAAAATTATTTAGGAGTTTCCTTTAAAAATTTGGGATTAAAGAAATAAAAGGATATATATATGGATTTTTATAGAAATCCAAAAGTGAATGGATTATGGTAAATATACATTAAATGCCATGAATCATTTGGTAATAAATCAATCCTTTACTTTTTCAAATGGCATGGTAGTCGCTAGATTGGGATCCAAGGATGACTATGTCATCATCTACCTTACACAAAACCACCAAGTCAGTACTGTAAACCAACTTTTTCCCTTGATTTTCTCTCCTTCATCAATGATCGAGCAAGTCTAGAAACTTCTCCATTGCATTTGTGAGATCAATGTGAACCTACCTACCCTAGGTTTTTCCTAACTTGGAGCTCTCTAAAAGATTTCCCCAATTGTGTACTCGATGGTTAACCCTACCACCATGGATAAGGGTTTATATATGTCTATGGCCCTCCTGTGAAACCACAAATTGGCTTGGGAGACTCTGATTGACTATGCGATCCTCTCACTTCCATCATTTCTTCTTATAGCTAGAACCTTGGCCCCTAGCTCATCCGTGGATCTTATCGGAGATACCGCTTCACCGTTCTAGCGACACTGATTACCTCCAGGGCAATTGGAGCCCTTAGTGGGTTCGTGGATGTGCTACAAAGGTGTCGGTAATCTAGTTGATTGCTAAGGAAGCTTGGATCTTGAAGTCAACTGACAAGTTGACTACCTGATTTTGTGAGACGAAGGTCTGAGGCTGAAGATAACCTCTGGGGATTTAACTCATTTGCCCCTGACTCCTCTACTTGCTGGGTACGGGCTTTTCCAACCTTTTTTCTCTTTCTCACCCTAATTTGTGCATGTCCATGTGAGCAAGACAAGCTAAGATGGTGTGAGCTCATTGGTTCTGCTCTACTGAGTTGGCAAGACCAAGACCCATGCTCATCACCTCGGTGGCGATTTCTCATTGGCCACAATCAATTAATTATTTTAAATTCATAGACACCCATAGGAATGTCCAATGATTATAATTTATACATGAAAGTTTATCAGAGAAATGCAAGGCTTCCAATAAAAATATTTCTAAGACTTATGTCTAGCTCTAATTATATATGTACCTAAAATTACTAACTTTAATGTATTAAAAGCTTAGAAACCCTAATTTCTTTGTTATAAAGCTCAAAATATGCTTAAATGACTTCAAAATATAATTTTAGGTATTTTTGGATAATAGGGAAATCATTGATTTAATTTGAGATGAGTAATGCATAAAACATCAAGTTTAGGGTTTGTGTTATATCCAAAATTTTTGGTATAATCAAATTATATATATATATATATATATATATATAAATTCATTTTTGATAAATTATTTTCTTCGGTGATATTACTGGTTGAAAAATAATGTTAATCACCATTGTGGGATTGGTCCAACCCATGACCAATAAAAAGGCCCATAAGGCTATTTTATATGCAAATAGGTGCTTGGACCACAATATAAGAGATTTTGTGCATGAATATATATATATATATATATATATATATATATATATATAAACAATATATGAGGTAATATGCAAGTCTCCAAATGATAATAATATTTATGGTATTTTAGATAATTACAAGAGTATTATCTAGTCATTATTTGCAACACAATGTTTGAGGCAATAAATAGTGTTATCTTTGTCTGAATTTCGGTATGCTTGAAAGTAATAAGAAAAAGAAGAGAATTCTAGAATTTTATAGAAAAAAGGACTCTCCATGTGGAGTAGGTAATTATTTTAATGTTTTTTCAATTAACTTATTCCAATTAATCCCAAAAAGTATAGGTATGTTGGGAAAGTTAGTAATGACTTATCCTCTACATTTGGGATCAAAAGGGTAATCCTAGTAGGCTAGAAAAATCCAATAAGATAGGGGGGTTTATTTGCAATTAAGGCAAATATTCTTATTTGGGAAATTGATTTAGATAGTTACACTTTAGTAGAGATCGGAGGCACGCTTTCATATATGTCAAACGACCTAGCAATCCTTAGATTCTGATCTAGCAATGGTCACACTATCCTTTTCCTCTTGCCAAAAAGGGAATGTGAGCTACAGTTTGACTCTCTCTCTCTCTCTGATTCCCTCTCTCTCTCTCTCATATGTGTGAACACCTACAAACTCTCCCATTAGATTCAGTACAAGATGTTGATTCTAACCATCCCTAGCATATCCTATGTGGGAGTCCATTAAGGACTTTATCCATTTGGTGCATGAAGTTAACCTCCATTGGTGGTCACACCATTTGGGTAGTATATATAAAAGGATTGGGATCCCCTCTCCGCAAGAAGAAAACTTGTGTGAAACTCTATTGAACCCAAGAGTCATCCCTCACTCTCGATTGTGTGGCAAAGCACTACAACCCATTGAATTCACCTTCTACCCTCACCTACAAGGGATCCCATCTATTTGTCCTCTCTACTCTGGTTCCCTCTAGTATTCTAGGCTGCAACAAAATCCAAAGAAGTGAGATGATGAGATCTTCTTAATTGCCTACTACATTGGGGCTTAGAAACCCTGAGTCAACAATGGTGTTATTCAACAAGAACCTAGATTGCGAATAGGAGATGAGCAAGAGATTGAAGATGTACCTTAGAAGAAAAAGACCTTCTTGCCTCGGGTGTGAATAGGCCCCAGGTCTAAGGGCGCAAGGGTGAAAGTAGGCTTTTGCCCTAGCTTGGTGCCTAGGTCATGTTGGGAAAGCCGCTCATGTGTCCAGATCTTATTTGCGGGGTCAGACTCACATGGAAATAAGGTAGAATACCCCTCTTTACCTATGTGGCTGACAGTGATTGGCCCTTAAATAATTGTTTTGTGAAATATCTTGGAAATGATTGGTAACTCAGATTTAGATGAATTATATATGAAATTTATCTAGAGAATGAGAGGAATGCCATTAAAATCTAATTAAGACTTGATAATGGTTCCTTTTATAAAAGATAATAACGATACAATCATTAATGTAAAATATGCATACAAATCCTAGTTTGACTATTTTAATAGCCATCACTTGTTTAATTGATATTAATGGGTGAAGCTTAACCTTTTGGGATAAAAAGTGCATCTTGGACCTATTTTGGGGTCATAAGTCCATATGTTTCTAAAATTAGGGTTTCTATTATGAATAATCAATAATATGCGTTAAAATGGTGATTAATGTATATGAAACCTAGTTTTCATGAATAAATTTTTAATCATGTAAAATACATTTCTTTGAGATGTAATAAGATATTTGGGAATATAATGGTGATTTTGGTCATAATGATGTATAATTAGGGTTTCTAATTTGAATAGCTATGCATATGAAGAATTAGGGTTTTAAAGTTAGAGAGGACAACTTTAATGAACTTGGACTAGTGTAAGTGATCAACATGAAAGGATATGTTGGATATAGTAATTAGGGCTTCGAAGCATGACTATAGTGATAACTCAATAGCAATAAAACCTTAAACCCTAGAATTAGGACCCCAGTAGGGTTCAATATAATTAATGTGATGGTGACACTTTAGGATTTACATACATGTAGATTAAAACCCTAATCCTTAGAAATGGAAAGTATTGTGGATGATATAGAAAACCCTACCCATGTGAACCCTAATTACGGTGAAAAGGAATAACAAACACATAAATGGGTTTTGGTGACCCAGTCTCCCATGCATGGATTATGCATGTGAAAGAATTTGAATATACATGAGAAACATAAGTAACCAATGATTATATATGAAAAATGAAAAATCTGAATATAACATGCTCGAACCTGTTGGTATGTATGCCCTGAGAGCCAATCATGGGATGATTTGTGGGATACATTAAGATTGATTTGATAAAAATAAAAGGCGAGCTTCCAATTCTTTCTGGTTCAGTCATATGAGATAGTGATAGAACAGATTGAATGTCTAGAGAATGACAGTACTCGATGACGTATGCCTTCAGGTTCATGACCTGAACGATGAGATCATACGGATGCTAAGAGTTTGTACATTCTTGTTATGTCCCTAGTCGGATGTCATTGTGGAAGGTAGATAGACAACAATGACACACAAGACTAGATTGTGGTGTTGGTTGATGACAAAATCTCATTAGTCATGATATAGAGATATCAAACCAAACACATAGGTACTTGTTAGAGAACAAGTGTACCGGACAGACCCACTGTGAGTTTGACTCATGGAACCATGAGATGGTAGTCAGAGTCAGTACTCACAGTGCTGGTGGTGAGTGTGATTGTTAGACCTAAAATCACTGCACTCAACACATGTCATTGGGCACACTTTGACATCATCAAACGCAGTCCTGAAACATGGGTTGTTATAAAGGTGATGATTGGGTGGCTTTGACACATGGGGCTTTTGAGGGGTGAGTGATAGATATGGGATTTGTCCCTCCTGAGGGAGTTTGATATCCATGGCCACTTGATGAGTAGGATTGAGAAATGCGTGCACGCATGTGTGAATCAGTATGTGATACTGATGTCATACATATCTCTTCCAGTCTACTCTGAGATCAAGGAAGTGAATGAACGTTGACAGGATGAATGTTCCATGCCTCGAGTTCATTCGGGATATCAGTGACAAAGGAATTATACATTTGCTGTAACACCATTCACAGATTGTAGGATGAAAGTTGTTCTCCAACTTTCTACTTTCACTTGGGTATCACTGATGTGTGACTAGGCACCGCTCTTTGCTTGTGAAGTCATAAGTGTTATGGACTTTCACTGCCAACGTGAAATGGACCTGCAGGGTCACACACATAGGATTTAACCTGGAAGAGGAGTTTTGTCCACAAAGCAAAGTTTAGATTGATTACTAAAGGAGTTTAGTAGTTCAATTAAACACTCAATCAGTCGATAGCTCGATATCGTATGGTTCAAGGTGTTGGACGCATTGATTGGAGTATCGGATTGATTGAAATCGCAATTGACAGATTTTGCCCAACCTGTGCTCCCAACCGATCGGTTCATATGATGAACCGATCGGCTGAGGTTGCTGAACCGGTCGGCTGGAGTGTCCAGACCGATCGGCTCATGCCCAGGTTGAAACGATCGGTTCAAGAGTTGAACCGATCGGTTCAACTAGTGCAACCGACCAGTTGGGAAAGTCATGTCGGCAAGAATTTTCCTTTGGTTTCAAAATGCCCAATTCGATTGGGAATAATATTGGTATTCGATACCAATTGGGAAAGAAACAAGGAAAGTCTTTTTTGAGCCGGATTAGGACCATGAACTGATCGGTTCAGGGCACCAACCGATCGGTTGGAGTGCCCCAAACGATCGGCTCAGGTCCAACCGATCGGCTCAATGGCCGAACCGATCGGTTCAGTTGTGAACCGATCATTTCAAGTTGCGAACCGGTTGCTTTTTGTGGAAAATACTTGAACCCTTCTACTCCTGCTTTAGTCCCGCATTGCCCGGGATGGAGAACCCTGTCCCATGACTCTCCTATATATATAGGGGTATTGGGGGCTTCTCAAAGTACAGCTCAGTGCAACCAGTTGCTCTGCAAGTTGTCGTTCTCTCTGGTTTTGGTAACCGTGAGAGAGCCCGAGCAAGTGCTTCCCGCAAAAGGGAGGTGCAGCAAGGGAAGGACAACTACAGTTGCAACAGGAGGCAGGAGAGCGTGTTGGCGACTAGTACGTCAACAGGAGGGTGCGACTCCTTCCACTTCCTTGTGGGACAAGGAGAGTGGAGTTCCAGGTGGTTCGTGTGGACTAATACAGAGGCGGGAGGACACTGCCGCTCAGGAGGACAACTGTCATCCGACAGTCCGGTTCGAGTAGGAGTTTTCAGTCCCGGTGCGACCAGGAGCTGCACAGACACCGTCAAAGTCCAGAGTTGAAGACCGCGCATTGCGTGAGGTATTTTCACCGAGCAAGCCTCGGGACAAGGTATGATTCCACAAACCATCCTTTCCTATTATATAGACGTTGACGCGTTTCCTCGGTATGGGTTTGGGGAGAAATTTTTTTGTTTCCGCTGCCTTCTCTGTCTCCCCTAAAACCCAACAGTGGTATCAGAGCCAGGTCAACTGCTCTATATTTTAGGAATATCGATGTGATCGATTTTGGTTTGTCGCCTTTATTTATTGCATACGATGCGAATAATATCGGCTTTATGCTTGTCCAATCCTAAATCCACAAATCCCTAATTACATATATGATATGTATTATTAATGCACTCGATACGCGTCGCCCTTAAACGAGTTTTGTGGTGGATGTGTGTAGCATGATTATGGCCTATAAACCCCTATCTGTGTGTGGTTGTTTGTGGTTGCTTGCATCTCGGTCTGCGCACCGATCTTCCCTCTCTTATTCCTGATGTAACTCGAAATAATTCGAGATTCTTTCCTACCTTTGCTCCCCCCGAATGTAACTCGGGGTTTTCTTTTAAAGCAATGTAATAAATAGGATAGATTTTATTTCCTGTTATATCAAAGACCGGCGGACATCAAGACGACTGCTCAGACGGTCGGTTCAAGGAGTGAACCGATCGGTTGACCTTCCAGACGATCGGTTCAAGGAGTGAACCGATCGGTTGATGACCGGTTCGAGGAGCGAGACGAGCGGGTGGCAGACATGACGAGATGCACGACGACTAGGAGAACCGATCGGTTGGAGGAGCCAACCGATCGGCTGGTGGCACCCAGACGACCGGCTGGAGAGTACAAATCATTCATGTGATGAGTTGATCTCTCGGATGGCAAGGCACAGAGTTCATGTTGTACAGGTTGCATGTGATGTTGATCTAGATGACTGTGATTCCTCTTGGCTCGAGGAATCACATCAGGATGGCCATAATCATCGCTCTTTATCATTTGTGCATGTTTTTTGTGGGATATAGCATGTATATGATACGTACTATGTATTGTGGTGATTGGATATGTATATGTATATAAAACCAAATCCCTCATTAAATATTAAGTTTTAGATGCCTTCCAAATGTGACACACGTGAAAAACTTGTTCGACCAAGTGTGGGCACGCCCTAGCGTGGTCCACCGTCTACCTCGTGGAAGTGTGAAGGATGAATGTGTGGGTCTGCCCTAGCAGGGTGCATGTTCATCGTGTTTGCTTTGGGTTGGACTTAACAAGGTGACCTAGATAGGATCTAGCGCCTTGAGGCATGGAGATGATCATTGCAAGGAGTTGTAGATGACATCTTATCAAGAGTTGCATATGATGCAATTGGCAAAAGTTGCCTACCTGAGAGATCTATGTTGTGGGTGACAGCCCAAGCTGGTCCATGACTTAGAGGATTTCAGGATCTTGCCCACTAGAAGGTTGTACGCTGCAATCTTCCGAATTGATGGTGAGGGCTATCAATTTGAAGTAAAATAGTGGAAGTGATAATTAATTAAAGGCCTAATTATATCGTCAAATTTTCAAATCAATCAAATAAGTCAAAAAATGAGTTTTGGACTAAAATTGCATATTTTCCTTTTTGTAGTTCAAATGGCAACAAACAACAACAACTTTTCTTTGTGATCGGTCCTTGACAAGGACAAGCTAAATGGGACAAACTTTCATGACTGGTATCGGACATTGAGAATTGTTCTCACTCAAGAGCGCAAGCTCTATGTCCTAGATACTCCAATTCCAGAGGAACCCGCTCCTAATGCACCAAGGGCAGAAAGGGATGCTTACAAGAAGCATTCTGATGATGCCATTGATGCAAAGTGCTTGATGCTATGTTCAATGAACCATGAGTTGCAGAGGCAACATGAGAACATGGGTGTCATAGAGATGATTCTGCATCTCAGGAACATGTATGAAGATCAGGCACGGCAAGAGAGGTACAATGTTTCTAGGGCGTTATTCAAGTGTGTCATGATAGAAGGAGATCCAGTTGGTCCTCACACACTCAAGATGATTGGGTATGTGGAGAATCTGCAGAGACTGGGATTTCCACTGAGCCAAGAGTTGGCTACTGACGTGATACTGCAATCGTTGCCAGAATCTTACAGTCAGTTTGTGATGAACTACAACATGAACAACTTTGATAGGCCACTGTCAGTGTTGTTGGGCATGTTGAGGACAGCCGAGTTACAGATGAAGAAGGACAAGCCTAAGTCCATGATGGTGATCACGAGCAAGAAAGGCAAGTCCAAGCGCAAGGGCAAGGGCAAAGCTAAGAAAGGTTCTGAAGCTAGCCAGGAGTCCAAGCCATCTTCAGCTCTCAAGGCCAAGGGAGGCGTGACCAAGAAAGGAAATTGCCACCATTGTCAAAAGCCAGGACATTGGAAAAGGAATTGTCCTCTCTACCTGGAAGAACAAAAGAAGAAGGAGGCGACTGAAGCCTCTACTTGAAGGTGTCATGTAAATAAACTTGTAACACTTTTTGAGATATATGATATCAAGATATAAAGTGTAAAGCATTCTTACTTGGGGCAAGTGTTGCCTTTATAGATAGGAATACTTTAGTTTATTTTCAGCCAATAAGGCATGTAATACAATTATGAACTGTTATTTCATACTTGCCAATAGATAGAAACACTTTATTTTTGCATATTGTATGATGGCAATTAATAAAGTTGTGTTTTCAATCTTAAAGATATGATCTTTGTGGCAATGCCTTATTTATCTTGTGATATTTGATATGCATAAGATAAGACGATACCTAAAAGTTATAGATAACTCAAACAATTTAATTAGCATTAATCATGAGAAATTCATTTCTAGTTTCCATGTGATGGATAAATCTAGACTCTTTTGGTTAGAGAACCAGTAAGGGACATGAATATCTTGGACATGATTAATCAATCTTCACTAATGTAGTGGGAGAGTGATTATCCTATTAGGTATAATACATGTGATGTATTTACATACCTATTGGAATAAATGCTAAATACTTCAAATGGTGTTTAGAGAAATACCAATATGAATATCTTGAAGTGTTCAAGATTATCATAAATGAAGTACAAATTTGATAAAGTATTAATTCTTGATGAGATCAATGAATGAAATACTTGGACCAAATGTTTGAGATCCTGATGAGTGATTATGATAGTGTATCATAGTGAACTCATGATTAAGGCATGGTGATGTCTGAATCATAAAGGAATCATACTCTAAGGAGTTAGAGAATGATTATCAAATCACTGAATTCTTCTTAATAAAAGAATACCCCACACTAATAAAAGAAATTAAGAATCACAAGGGTTGTGGGTTCTTATATCTTTAACAGATCACCTCAATTATCTATGTGATGAGTTGTTCATGTGATGAGTCAACTATCAAGATGAATATGAGGAACCGAATCTTGAGTTATGGTTTAAAACCATTACATCCTAAATGACTTCCATGTGAACCATAAGGTATGACCTTGATGGTAGCACTCATTAAATCATATCTGTAAGTGCAAATGAGTCTTAAGTGTTAAGACACATGGATAACATTTTGAGAAGGATGATGCTTGTTGATTGCAACTTAATGGCTAAAACATTTGGCATATGGATACTAAAACCGCATTCCTATGAGGAATAAAACCAGGATGTGTACGTGACACAGCCTATAAGGTTTATGAATCCACTAATGCAAATGAAGTTTATAAGTTACAATGGACTAATCAATGTGATTGATTGAGTACAAGCAACTCAAAATTGGATCTTTACTTTGATGATATAGTCAAAGGGTTTGACTGATATGTCAAAGATAAAGAAGGGATATGTGATTTAGTGGGAGCATATTCACATTCCACATATTGATGTGAAATGGAAATGTTCTAGATTGGAAATCCGAATGTGGAAATTATCTTTAAGGAAGATAGAGATGTTTCCTATGAGATAGGAATAGAGATCTATAGAGATAGTTCTCGAAAATCTCTTGACCTGGAAAGAGAGAGCATACATTGGCAATCTGTACTGAAGTGTTCAGTATGTATAGATTCAGTGGGAGAAAACTTGTCCATGTTACATGGAGTTAGTATCCCAAGGCCAAGTGTCCAATTCTTATGAAGAATGGGAACACTAAGAATAGATATGGATCTATCATGTATGTAATCATCCCATTATCTCGCATGTATGACATGGCAAGAATAAAATGCATTCATCATCTTGTATGTAGGACATGGCAATATGATGTGCTCATCCTGATAACTCGTATGTAGGACATGACGAGTGGATGCCTATCTACTTCCAGTAAGGGTTACTGGAATACCATGAGAACTTGATAAGTGCTTGTGAAGTACTAGTTCTATGGAGATAAGGAAGAGTTCGATGTAAAGAGTTACATTGATGCGAACTTCCGAAAGGACAGAGAATTAATCGCAAAATATACATAAGATGTATAAAAGAGAATGCTTGTTGATGATTGGAAGTGTTCCAATAAAACCATTGAAAAAAGGGAAATGCCGAGTATCTATGTGTTAGTGAACAGAAGTGGATACTATATGGATCTGAAAGTTCATGAGATGAACTTATATCCCACTCATTGATGACAAGTCTGGAATCCTTGATCATGCAATGTGGCTAAAGGTTAGCAAATGGAATACTAGATCGCATATTACGGCAACTCCATCTCATACGTGTGACGTACAGTGAAGAGATGAGAGACATGCAATTTATACAGATTTTGGCAAGGTGTTGCCATTACTCACCATGTTGGCACTACAGCACAGTAACATGTGGGACATGTTTGAAGATCACTATGAATATGATTCATGGGTGATTGGCTCGCAGTGCAAGTGGGAGTCTGTTGGTATGTATGCCCTGAGATCCAATCATGGGATGATTTGTGGGATACATTAAGATTGATTTGATAAACATAAAAGGCGAGCTTCCAATTCTTTCTGGTTCAGTCATATGAGATAGTGATAGAATAGATTGAATGTCTAGAGAATGACAGTACTCGATGACGTATGCCTTCAGGTTCATGACCTGAACGATGAGATCATACAGATGCTAAGAGTTTGTACATTCTTGTTATGTCCCTAGTCGGATGTCATTGTGGAAGGTAGATAGACAGCAATGACAAACAAGACTAGATTGTGGTGTTGGTTGATGACAGAATCTCATTAGTCATGATATAGAGATATCAAACCAAACACATAGGTACTTGTTAGAGAACAAGTGTACCGGACAGACCCACCGTGAGTTTGACACATGGATCCATGAGATGGTAGTCACAGTCAGTACTCACAGTGATGGTGGTGAGTGTGATTCTTAGACCTGAAATCACTGCACTCAACACATGTCGTTGGGCACACTTTGACATCATCAAACGCAGTCCTGAAACATGGGTTGTTATAAAGGTGATGATTGGGTGGCTTTGACACATGGGGATTTTGAGGGGTGAGTGATAGATATGGGATTTGTCCCTCCTGAGGGAGTTTGATATCCATGGCCACTTGATGAGTAGGATTGAGAAAGGCATGCACGCATGTGTGAATCAGTATGTGATACTGATGTCATACATATCTCTTCCAGTCTACTCTGAGATCAAGGAAGTGAATGAACGTTGACAGGATGAATGTTCCATGCCTCGAGTTCATTCGGGATATCAGTGACAAAGGAATTATACATTCGCTGTAACACCATTCACGGATTGTAGGATGAAAGTTATTCTCCAACTTTCTACTTTCACTTGGGTAGCACTGATGTGTGACTAGGCACCGCTCTTTGCTTGTGAAGTCATAAGTGTTATGGACTTTCACTGCCAACGTGAAATGGACCTGCAGGGTCACACACATAGGATTTAACCTGGAAGAGGAGTTTTGTCCACAAAGCAAAGTTTAGATTGATTACTAAAGGAGTTTAGTAGTTCAATTAAACACTCAATCAGTCGATATCTCGATATTGTATGGTTCAAGGTGTTGGACGCATTGATTGGAGTATCGGATTGATTGAAATCGCAATTGGCTGTTTTGCCCAACCTGTGCTCCCAACCGATCGGTTCATATGATGAACCGGTCGGCTGAGGTTGCTGAACCGGTCGGCTGGAGTGTCCAGGCCGATCGGCTCATGCCCAGGTTGAAACGACCGGTTCAAGAGTTGAACCGATCGGTTCAACTGGTGCAACCGACCAATTGGGAAAGTCATGTCGGCAAGAATTTTCCTTTGGTTTCAAAATGCCCAATTCGATTGGGAATAATATTGGTATTTGATACCAATTGGGAAAGAAACAAGGAAAGTCTTTTTTGAGCCAGATTAGGACCATGAACCGATCGGTTCAGGGCACCAACCGATCGGTTGGAGTGCCCCAAACGATCGGCTCAGGTCCAACCGATCGGCTCAATGGCCGAACCGATCGGTTCAGTTATGAACCGATCATTTCAAGTTGCGAACCGGTTGCTTTTTGTGGAAAATTCTCGAACCCTTCTACTCCTGCTTTAGTCCCGCATTGCCCGGGATGGAGAACCCTGTCCCATGACTCTTCTATATATATAGGGGTATTGGGGGCTTCTCAAAGTACAGCTCAGTGCAACCAGTTGCTCTGCAAGTTGTCGTTCTCTCTGGTTTTGGTAACCATGAGAGAGCCCGAGCAAGTGCTTCCCGCAAAAGGGAGGTGCAGCAAGGGAAGGACAACTGCAGTTGCAATAGGAGGCAGGAGAGCGTGTTGGTGACTAGTACGTCAACAGGAGGGTGCGACTCCTTCCACTTCCTTGTGGGACAAGGAGAGTGGAGTTCCAGGTGGTCCGTGTGGACTACTACAGAGGCGGGAGGACACTGCCGCTCAGGAGGACAACTGTCATCCGACAGTCCGGTTCGAGTAGGAGTTGTCAGTCCCGGTGCGACCAGGAGCTGCACAGACACCGTCGAAGTCCGGAGTTGAAGACCGCGCATTGCGCGAGGTATTGTCGCCGAGCAAGCCTCGTGACAAGGTATGATTCCACAAACCATCCTTTCCTATTATATAGACGTTGACGCGTTTCCTCGGTATGGGTTTGGGGAGAAATGTTTTTGTTTCCGCTGCCTTCCTGTCTCCCCTAAAACCCAACAGAACCCCCATGCTATATCTGGAAGTTTATGGAAAGAAAGTCATTGACATGACTATGATCAAGCCCCTAGAGGGGAAGGTCAGAAAAGATCAAGACCCTGGAGGGGAACACCAAAGAAGGTCAAGATTTAGGGGAAGGTCAACATAGTACCAAGCCCTTAAAGGGGAAGGTAAAAAAAAAGGGTCAAGCCCTAGATCGGGAAAGCCAATAACATAACAAGACACTAGGGGGGAAGGTGGCCTAAGTCCATTGAAGGGACAAACCCTACTAAAGTGTATACCAGAGATTGAGCAAATAAGGGTTGAGAAATTATAATAAAGCAATGCATAAAAATTATGAATATAACTTGCTCATTACCCTAATGCTATCTCTGGAGGAATGGATGAATAAAGAATACCCCAAGCGAGTGGGTAAGTTATTGGAACAACACCCAATGAGTGGGTATGTCGTTGATATTACCTCCAAAGAATGAGTATGATATTATGGACATCCTCAGCGAGTGGGTATGATTGGAGGTTACCCCCAGCAAGTGGGAGTATCATTGAAATACTCCCAATGAGTGAGTGTGAATACCTCACAGTGAGAAATTATACCATAGAGATTGAGCAAGTGCTAACTGAGAAGTTATAATATATAATCTATCTTCAACATTTTATTCTACATAAAAATGAAAATATAAATTCAAATTTCAGGGTTGGTATCCCGACCTGGGCGGGTCAACCCAAGAGTGGAAAAAAGGACCTATGGGGGAGGCAAAACCCTAAGACCTTGGTGACATTTTGTGCCTAGAGAGTCACACTTCCTCATGTCAGACAAGAAGGCATCTAGGTTAAGACCTTACCTAGAGGGTTGATTTGACCAATCAATTTAAAGATTGAGGTAACCTAAAATGTCACATGAAATGTAAAGAACTAAGTATACGAAATATGAAAGAACATATATTGAGTATGATTCTTTGAACCCAAGTATGCCATCTCTAATGAACATGAAGAAAAGTCTCTATGGAAGTGGCTAACAGTATGAGACCAAGCCTGGAAGAGAAAGTCACCATGAGCCCAATGAGGGGACATAAAATGAATAATGAGAATCATAAGAGATGGAGGAAATTCAGATTAAGGAATTACATATGAATATTGTGCTTGAAAATTGTTGAATTTGTGCTATCTAAGTAAACCCTTAGGGTAGGTTAGAGCCCTAAGTCAATACTAAGGTCAAGTAGGGAGTATTAAAGGTACATTGGAGAGATGGGATTTGGAGTTGATTGTAACCTGAATGCACAAGACCATCTAGAGGGGAGGCAACAACTATGTTTACCAATGGCCCATGTCTTAGGATATTGGCTAGCTTCATGATGTTCATGTCGCCAATGGGTGAATGTGAGAGGCACTCCCTAGATGTACAAGGATGAGAACACTCCAAAAGTACCTATACCCCTAGAGATCTTGAGGAAGTGGTTAAGGCTCATAATATATGAGGTGTAAATATACAAGATACAAGAAGTCATGTAATAATGAAAGGAAGGTGTGAAAAAATTTAAGATTGAGAAAGACACTTGACTTCATGCAAAATAATAAAATTGTGAGATTAAAAAGTTAGTTATTCTTTATAATTATTATTAACGATAATTCAACCCAAAATGTGAAATTTTAAGATAATGTGTGAATACACCACGCCTGCTCTTGGAATGGGATGTACTTTTTTTAGGCCTGCAATTAAATTCTTATTTCATCTCATTATGAGGGAGAGTGATTGTGTAGACACATTTTGTTCTTAAAGTTGACATATGAGAATGAATATCTCAATATAGTTTTAATGAAATGAGCTAGGATTTGAGGTGTTACCTCACCCTTATGGGAAAGTGAATGAACAATAGGTTGAAAACCTAAGTGAATAGGTAATCACCAAATAGAAAATGAGAATCAAGTGAAAATGAAATGGCTAAGTGATAATGTTATAAAATGAATGGGAATGTGGAAATATCCTAAATTGAATTTGAGTATCAAACTTAGTCATAATATGAGTTTGTATATAAATAAAAATCATTAAAGACAATCTAAGTAAGGTTGCAAACTCTGAGTTGTGAAATTAAGTTAACTTATCATTCACCTAAGCTTACTAGGTTTGAATTTTGGGGACAAAATTCGTTTTAAGGAGTGGTGAAAGTTATTATCCTTAATTTTAGATAAAATTGAATTACATAAATATAAAACCATTTTTGATAAATAATTTTCTCCAATCATATTTTTGGTCAAAAAATAATGTTAATCACCATTTTGGCATGGATGCAATCCATGGCCCATATAGAGGTCCATGAGATTATTTTCTTTGCAAATAGGTCCTTGGAGCACAAGATAAAATAATAAGAGATTTTTTGCATGAATATATAGAAATGGATTTATATATATAGACAAATAAAATATGAGGTAATATGCCAGTCTCTAAAATAAAATAAGATTTATGTTATTTTAGATAATTAATAGAGTAACTATCTATCCATTATTGGCAACACAATGCTTGAGGAAATAAATAGTGTTATCATTGTCTATATTTTGGTACATTAAAAAATAATAAGAAAAGGAAGATAATTCTAGAATTTCAATGAAAAAGCACTTTCGATGTGGAGTAAGTAATTAATTTAAGGTTTATCCAAAAGATCAAGATTCGTCTATTTAAATTATTCAAATTAATCCTAAAAATTAGAGGTATGTTGGGATAGTTAATAATGACTTATCCTCCAAATTTGGGACCAAAAGGGTAATCTTAGTAGTCTAGATAAATCCAATAAGTGAGGTGGGGGGGGTTATTTGCAATTAAGGCTCATATTCCTATTTGGGAAATTGATTTTGATAGTCAGACTTTATTAGCAGTTGGAGGTGCCCTTTAATAAATGTGATGCTGCCTAATTGCCCTCAAATTTTGATCTAGTACTTTCCACACTATCGTCTTCCTCCTACCAATAAGGGAATGTCAGTAACAATGCAACTGAATCTCTCTCACTGATTCCCCCTCTCTCTCATATGTGTGAACATCTAAGAACTCTTCCATTATATTTTAGAGAGGGTGTTAGTTCTAACCATTCCTTGAAGACCCTAGATGGGAGTCCATTAAGTACTTTCCCCTTTTTGCACATGTATTTAACCTCCATTAGCGGCCACACCATTTGGGTAGTATCTATAAAAGGCTTGGGATTCCCTCTTTATAAGAGGAGAACTTGTGCAAAACTCTATGGAACCCGAGAGTCATCCCTCACTCCCAATTCTAGGGCACAATCCTACAAGACACTAATTTTATCTCCCCCCCTCAGTGCCAAGGGATCCCATCTCTTTCTCCTCTTTGTTTTTGTTCCCTATAGTGTTCGAGGGCACAAGAAAATCCAAAGAAGTGTGACAATGAGATCTGCTTAACCGCCTGCTATGTAGGGACTCAAACACCTCAAGTCAATGGTAGGAGATGAGTAATAGGTTGAAGATCAACCTCAGGAGGAAAAGTCCTTCTTGCCCCGGGCGCAAATAGGCCCTAGGTCCAAGGGAGCAAGGGAAAAACTGGGCTTCTGCCCTAGCTCAACACCTAGCTCACATGGAGTGAACCACTCACATGTCCATATGTTATTTGGGGGCCTATACCAATGTGGAAATAAGGTATAATGCCTATCTTTACATAGGTGGCTGCCAATGATTGACTCTTAAATGATTTACTTATCAAATTTCTATAAAATAAGTGGTAACTAGTATTTAGGTAATTTATTTATGAAAATTTATCATTAGAATGAGATAAATGCAACTAAAATATACTTGCGACTTGATAATGCTTCCTTTTCAAAAAGTGCATAAAGATACAATCTTTATTGTAAAATATGCTTTGAAACCCTTATTTCATTATTTTAATCATCATCAATTGTTTAAATGATATTAATGGATAAAGCTTAAACATTTTGGATAAAAAGAGCATCTTGAACATATTTTGGGGTCAAAATTCCATATGTTGCTAAAAGTAGAGTTTCTGAGGTGAATAATACATAATATATGTTAAAATGTTGATTAATGTATATGAAACCTAGTTTTGATAAATAAGTTATTAATCATGTAAAATACATTTCTTTGAGGTGTAATCTAATATTAGGGAATATAATGGTGATTTTGATCATAATATCATATAATTAGGGTTTCTATTGTGAATAGTCATGCATATGAAGAATTAGGGTTTTGAAGTTAAAGAGGATAACTTTAATGAACTTGGACTAATCTAGGTGATCATCATGAAATGATAAGTTGGATATAGTGATTAGTATTTCAAAGCATGATTCTAATGATAACTCGATAACAAACAAACCCTAAACCCTAGAATTATGACTCGAGTAGGGTTTAATCTAATTAATGTTATGGTGACACTTTAGGATTTATATACATGCATATTACAATTCATTGCTTGATTAGATAATATTCTTATTGATTGCAAGATCTGCATGGTTCTATAAAACATGTGTGGCTATGATAATGACTACCTGCATTATTTCTCTAGTGCTTGCTGAGTATTTTTTGAAGATTAAAGAGCTATGTTTTTGGATGTTTATTTACATTTTATTCAATTATAATGCCACTATGAGTATCACATAAAGAAAGATTATGTGAAGAAATACCAGTTCTTATTTGCAAGTATTTGATTTCTATATGTTGTTACGTACTTGCACACTTTTGTGTGCACTCCATGTACACAATATGTTTTGATATGATGAGCTATGTTGTTGGTTTCACGGTGTTTTAGGAACATGCTAGATAAGATGATATCAAGGTATGATGGACAAATCAAATTACTTGAAGACAATAATGTTAATATGTAAGGAGAATTAGCTAGATACTTCTTCTCATACATACCATTCTAATAATGGAAAGTTATGCAACTTTGAGAGGAACATCTTCTAAACAATATTTGAACCAATGGAAATTATTTATTGTTAATTATTATTTGCTAAATCAGGATCCTTGGGAAAATTTTAGGTAATGGTTGTTGTGTTTTTGGACTTCCTTTATTGGGGGTTGTTGAAAAGAGATGTCATTAAAGTGGTTAAGTGAAATAGGACATTAAAAGAAATAATTTGGGGCTTGGAAAGCTGAAACCCTAATGAAACCCTAATTTGAACCCAAAACCATAACTTGGAACCCAAGTCCTAATGGTAGATTTAGGATAAAATAGTAATGCATGGGTGTTATGTAGTAATTTTAGGGTGATAGATTACCTAGCCCCAAATAGTACTTATTACTTGGACTTGATTTACTTCTGAGAAAGGTATGTGGTTATGCCTATGAATACTAAACTTAAATGACTTCCATGGTTTTATGAGGTTTCCCACATTGATTGCAAATAGATTGTTGGTTGTTTATTTAATTCCTACAATATTTAAAGCTTCAATGAGTATCACATTATATAAGTATAACTTGCTCAACTAACTATGGTGGATTGAACTGATACATGTGGGATGTATGAAATGTTATTATGATAAACGGTGGTAAAGCTGGCATAGGATGATAACCAATTAGGCCAAGCCATGATAGGATGGTCACTGTGAGGCTAAGCTGGGATAGGATAGCCATTGTGAGGCCTAGCCTTGAAAGGAAGGCCATAACGAACCAAGCCTAGGAACATGAGTTTATGAGAAGTCCATTGTAGGGACTAAACCCTACAGAGAGGGAACCCCACATTGAGTACTCCAGAGAGTGAGTGTACCACAAAGATTAAGTTGAGAAGTCAGAAAGAAAATGCATGTTCAACTTTGTAACTATATTTGTTGCTATGGCTGATTATATTGTTTCACCTACATGCCAATATCTCCCCCCCACATACCATTATAACTTTTTATACTTATAGTTGTTTTGTTTCATGACATTTCGGGTTAAACTATTGTTAATCTACAAAATAGGCATCTTGAAAAGAAGGCAAAAAGGAAATATACCTAAAGATATATGGAGAGTTTAGTTAGATAGTTTCTAATTCCAATTACATACAATAGTTTCCCTTTTAATGTAACTCCATGTTGGATAGTTTATCTTTCATAGTGTATCAAACTTTTTTCCTTGCAAGGAAATTTAAAAAATTTTTGGTTGATTGCTAAACTTTGATCTTATAATATGGTAATGACCCTTATCCTCTCGGTCCACCTTAGTTGGGGATAACAAAGGGAGGGGGTCATTACAGTGGTGGCTAACACTTAACTCCATGACAACTAGGAGGGTTCTGAACCCTACCCTACACCTATAAATAGAAGATGAAGAGCTACAAATTAGGATATATCGTTCCACTCCTCCAAGCCGCTACATCCACACCAGACCTTCGACCTCCATTGACATTAACCTTCATCCATCAGTTTGCTAATGCCAACTAAAGATTCCCCTACCTCCTCCAAGCCTCCAAGGTCTCAACCTTGAAAGGGGTGTGTTTGCAGAGTTTCTCCCCATCAGTTAATAACCATCACCTTTGTCATCCTATTGCTCCTTCATCAAAGTGATAAGATCTGACCTTGAAGAAGAAAGCATGGTGCTCCAAGTCTATTTCTAATGAACGTCTAAGGTTGCTCTTCTGTTGCATTGTCCACCATCAGCTTCTAGCACCAAGACATGCTTTTGTACACTATGTATCTATGTTCATATCCTTCTTTGACCAGGGCTTTCTTTCTCTCTTCTACTATTGTTTCTATTGTTATTTCTTCCATGAGCAAGTAGTCCTCTCACTAGGATACGAGGAGTTTCCCTACTACCTGATTTTGCACTTTTATCTACATCTACTATTATATGGACCATCATATGCTTTGAATCAATCATTTGTATGCTTATATTCTTGCATGATCATCAAGCTTATATGTAAATCAGATCTTGGTGTAGAGAACTTAGAACCCAAGATCTAGGATACCAATTGATTCATGTTAAACCCGTGATGAGAATTTTAGATAGGTGTTTTTCGGGCCCATAGATGTATGATTTTTAGGTAATGTGATGGTGAGATTAGATTGATATCTATCGAGGTTCTAATCCTAATGCCATAGGGGGACTTTCCCAATCTTAGAATATGTATTTCCATGCTTAATGTGATGCTATAAGAGGGTGAATGATGGTTAGCAATGGTGAAACCCATTCCACCTTAGCATTCCCATCCATCATATTGTTAACCCTTTCAATTCAGCCTTTACTATTTCCAACCTTTATTTAATCCACCTAATTCAAATATTGTGTTAAATAAAAGTTCTTCCGTGCTTAACTTGATCAATCAATTCTTTAATATGTTATCATTTGTGTTCAATCCTAATTATACTACAATAAGATCTGTCTGCTTACATGTGGTGATTATTGTACTAGCTCTAGGTAAACTCTGTGGATTTCACACCTAGTGGATTTTCTAGTGCGATGAAAAGCCACTTCAATCCCTATTACAAAGAGAGGGGCATGAAGGAAGACAATAAAGTAGGAAGGAGGGTGTGCCACCCTAAACTTAGGGTTTGCCATATTTTGTGGATTTTTTCTTTTCTTTTTAGTGGCTTGAAGGTAAGAAGTGTAGAAGAGAGTTCATATCAACATGCAACTTTATATCCAATTTATTACATTGTGTTTTTCTCCTTGTTCCATTATGGTCAATGAGTGACAAAATAGGGGAAGACATGATGATTCTATGAATTTGTATCACTAATCTGTAAGAATAATGATATGTTTGATCCCTCTCTTTTTTCAAAAAACTTTTTATTTTTTCCAAGGGACACATTGTCACAACTCCTAGGCCACATAGGGAGATTTCTATCCATTGTTTTGTTGCATAAAAGCAACTATTGTGTGGTTTTGTCTTGAGTAATGGTATTTAGATGAGGAAAACATGCATATATACAAATAGATAATTTGTAAATATGTTGTCTAGATATGGTTATACTTACTCTAAGGAACATAAATATGAAATTAGATAAATGCAATGTTGAGAACTTGAGATAGTAAGTTAAAAAATAGATAATTGTTGTCAGGAAGTAGAAAATGTACCATTCACCCTCCACCTTGAACTTATATGTTTGAACATAATAGAGAAAATACTAAATCTGAGATGAAGGGTAAGAACTCAGTTGGCTAGAATAAGATATGTGTTATTCTATCCACTTGGAAAAATAGATTTTGTAAACTTAAAATTATTTGAACCTATGATCTTATCCTCTGATTCACTAACTAACTAATATAAAGATAATGTTGAATTTTATAATTTAAAGATGATTAATGAGAAGAACACCCGAGGTTCCTCCCAAGAATCACAGATCTAATGGAATAGTAGAACCATATATTTCATATAAAGAGCTATGTTCTTGGGGTTCAATTAAACACTTAAGTGAATTTCCTTTCTGCAATGATTTAAAAGTGAGTTTGGGTGATATTTTTGCAAGTATAAAATTTAAACCTTTAGTTTCTTACTCTAGATATATGAATTTTCTTAGAATTTTTTAATTTACCTTCTATGTTAGTAACTTCATTGTATAATTTTATTCAAGTTAATAAATGACACTTCACACAATGAAAAAATCTTATTCGAATAGAGACAAAGTCATACATTTCTTGTAGGAATGCATTAATATATTATACAATATTATTTTAATATATTTTTTTTCAAAATTTTATAAAGATATGAAGGTTTTTTTTGTTGTGGTGTTTGAAACATATGTATTGCTAATATATCAAAATCCTTCATTTGACTATTTTTAGGTGTTTAACATGTGAATGGTATTGAATAACTACCAATTTGTAATAATTTTTCATTAATAATTTCCAAATTATCAATGATTTGTTTAGGTTAAGAACGAGGATACAATTTTCAAATCTGAGTCTTTTTTAATACTTGAATTTATCTCCTATTTTAGAACCATTATCATGATGGAATGGGTTCCGTTTAATATTGACTTATTTGTTAGTTAGTAGTATGTTGACATGCACATATTAGTTGTTGAAATGATTGATGTAGATCTTCTTATCACTGTAGTACTCTTCCTTAGAAGTTTGAATATCGAAGACTGAAACATGTCAATTAACTCATAGATGGCTAGATGAGTGTGAATTTGATGTAACATATTCATGGGAAATAACAAATAGGTTATTGGATACAAGTTAGCTGAAATGTATCATTAAGAAAGTATCAATAGTGAGACATGATGATTGACTAGAAGTCAGATAGAATAATACCACTTGTAGTTGGGGACTTTATCCTAGAGGAACCATACTAAGTACATAGGATACACGACCAAAATTTATGAACATTTATTTAGATTTTGTTAGCTAGGCGTAGACAATCTTAGTAGATCAAGGTCACTATAGTCATTAGTCTTAAGGTCCTACATTTTGCAATATGATGAAGTAGCGTTTGGGGGCATGTAAATAGAATAAAATGACTAGTATTTGGGGATTGAAAATAGTCATATATCTATTTATGACAATCTATAATAAGATAATTTGAGAAAATCTACTATTGATATTTTTCCTAGTATCTTTTTTTTATTTTTATGTGACTTCTAGAAGTCACATATACCTTCTTATTGTTCATCAAAATACTCCACTAAATAAGTTGACATGCCTTAACTGTGTAATATTTAAGTCACTCGATTTATTTTTATAGCCATTTTGTTGAATTCTTCATTCACTAGACAAGTAGTTGATTACTAAACGTAACATCATTTTTCATGTAGTGGATCGACTTGGCATCACCTCTATATAAGGAAAAAAATTAATAAAGGTTTCAAGAAGGCGTCTTGTTTAGTTCTCATATTAGTAGTAGTATTTAGTAGGTACAGTCAATCTCTAGAAGTTAGTTGAAGTAGTAGGTGTTATATTACACATTGGGAATAAGTAGAGTTGATGTAATAATAAATGGATAAAGGACCAGTTTTCACTATTACTAAGCATTCTTAACCAATATCTCTGGTTAATGTTTATTAAGTTTTCTTATTTAAATAAAATGCAGGACTAAAGTGAGTAATTAAGCTTGGAATAAATGTTAATCATACATATTAGAGAGATGCATTCAATTTATATTTTATATGAGAAATTGTAGTTGTCCATTTTTCACTTCTTAGATTTTCTCATGTTCCATATGTGATCACTCAAATCTCAAAGTATGACACCCGCGGGGTTTGGATGTCATATTTATTGGTATTAGAAAATTACATTAGATCTAAGTGGTGAAGAAATAAACAATCCAAGGATGAGTGCTTTATAATTTGATTGACAGATTTATTAAACAAAAACTGATATTATTTCATTGCAAATGTTAGAAAAAGGTAAGGCATACCATAGGATTGTCATACTAGTGATAATGAGGTCTTCTTATATGCTTCACAAGCTTGGATTTAAATTTGAGGGCATTAACAAACTAGGGTGGCACATATCTAGATGTTGGTAATAGAGAAACAATTATGTGTTGTAGAGATGCTATAGGGAAAGAGGGTCAATCATGGAACCTACCATCTAAAAGGTGATAATAGATATGGTGGAAATCGATGGAGAGTAGGGGTTCAAGTCAATACCTTACATGGGATGATTTGTTTGGGTCAAATTCCACAACAAATACAATCTATCTATGTTTCTCATCTAAAAGAAGCTCCATCTCTAAAAACACCAAATAAGAAAATATGTTGATGGATGAGTATGAGTTTACATATCTCAAGCTAAGCAACTTTTATCCTCATATGGGTCTTACTGAGGTAGAAATGGTGTAGGCACTTTGAGAAAAATTAAAGACTGAGATGAGGCAAAATTCATCACAGAGAAATAAGGTAGACATGCAAAGAATCATAATTTGTGTGGAGTCATCCTATAGGATCTAGAATCTTATTGATGTGGAGACATAATCTGATACCATGATTGATCCCCAAATTTGGCAATAGTGGTAATTTCTTTAGGAATTTCACTGGACTTTGTGGATTTTTTTGGCGATAGGTGTAACTCTATCTCATGGTGTGCTATTATTAAAGGAAAATAAAAATGTGGTAGTTGCTCATACCAACCTAGGTGGGGAAACTAGAGATATCCTTAGGATTTCTTTTGTTAATAAGACTGTTAAAAGGAGCTAAAATTTGCAATATTTGTGGTAGAGAACATATAACAATGTTGGGCGCTTGAGGATCAAGGTTTTTCTATTCCTATCAGATAGGAAATTTCAAGAAGAATTGTTCACATCTACAACACACATAGTTCCAATATCTTAGCCATAGTATTCACAAAAAAAATATTGGACATCAAAGATAATAATCTTCTAAAATTCAGGTAAATGTTGTAGGATCTATCTCCAGGACTGATGCAACAAATAGTCATGTTCCTATAGTGTGCCAGTCCTAGATCCACATTTTGTTTATATACTATAACATTGTTGGAGGGAGTATATTCTGAGTCATCAAAATTGATATAATTGAATTCATATATTTAAGATTCCTATTTGTATGTATCTTGGTGCTACGATTTATTTTCATACAATTTTCAGTTGTTATCAATATGAATATTGTTGTACGTGATATGATTTGTGATTTTTTCTTGAAGGATTTAGTGGGTGAATCCAGACGTCTTTCTAGAGTATATCTAGTATGCCATTTGATGTTTGATGGATATGGTTTTGTAGATGACATCATACCTGATGCCCTAAACAATTTTGATGTGATCTTTGATCTGATTGCCTTGAAGGTTATCATGTACAATTATATTATCAGAACAAGGATGATTTATGCAAGATGATGGAGTATTATTGTATTTTACTAGGAGAAAATAAGTTTCTTCTTGCTTTCTTGATCTTAGTATTTGTGGTGTATAAGTTTCTATGGAAGGGTTATGAATCCTAGTTACTAGGGAAAAGAAGAGAGTATTTAACTTGTAGATTTGACTATTGTAAATGGATTTCTTGATGTAGTTATAAATAAATTATATGTTATATATTTAGAAAAATGGGGTTTTAAATTCAGTTCTTGTCTAGATCTCATCCTATTTCACAACAAACCTATTGAATGGCACCATTTGAACTAATGGAGTTGAATACTAATGTAGGAACTAGTAGATAAGGGTTTTGTACAACCTACTAGAATACCTTAGGGGTCTTCAATTCTTTTCATGAATAAGAAAAAGAATGGTACCATAAGTTTATAATTTGATTACATGAAACTAATTAAACTCATGATTAAGAAGGGGTACCCATTTAAAGAGATATATTCTCTGCTTGATCAATTTAAAGGAGAAATAAAATTCAATTTCATTGACTTGATGTCAATATACCATCAGTTATGGATCATGATTGATTTCATGCCTAGGTCATCTTTGAGGACTTGGTACAATGATTGTAAGTTTATGTTTACATCATTTGGACTAACCAATGCTATGATTCCATTTATAATTTAATAAACATATTATTTAAGAAATATATGGATATATTTATAGTTTCCATCATTAAGTTATTATAATGTATTCTAGTGATGCAAAACAAAATTAGATGTACTTGTGTGTAGCATTGCAAAACTTCTTATGTGCAAAATTCAGAAATTGGGACTTCCAGCTTTCACACCCAAAAAACTCCTAAATAAATTATAATTTTTAGGGTTGCCCATGTAATACATAAGATTCATAATAGATTTTGGTGAAAAGGCTCTGTAACTACCTGGATAATTTGGAAATGGGATATGTTATTGTAGTCGACGACCTCTAAAAATAGCTCTTATCTTGGGAAAATAAGTTGATGACAACAATTTAAAGAATTTCCAAAAGTCATATTAGCTATCATTTTTTGTAATGCATACTAGAGAGACTTCGGATGTTTATTTATACCATACTACAATATAGTTTCTTATTATTTTAGACATCAAAAGAAGCCTTAAGATTCAAGAAAATGTTCCATTCTTTTTGGTTATCAAACTTTCATATCTCATCACAGATGTATGAGGTTGGGTAGTAATGTGGATCAAACTACTACTAAATTATGCATATGGTAGAAAATATATTATCCTCTTCTCCTCCACATGTGCCCACCAAATCCTCACCATAGTTTTAAGAATGAAGATAGCATAATATATCTCATCTATGTTGGGAAATTGGGCTATCCTAAATGTGAAATTCATCAGTGAATCCATAATTATGATAAAATTTGTCATATAGTTGTAAACTAGAATGGATCCAGAAAATGATATATTGATGCAAATAATTAAAAATCATTTATAATATTCAAAATAGTACATAAGCATAGATATACATGCTTTATTGTAATAATCTTGTTACTTGCACATAATTTACAAAAGTTTCTTTACTATCTCGATTAGGACTCAGAAGCATCAACATACAAAGTCATTGTCAGCAAGTCCCTCCTAAAATAAAATATGGCACAATTTTGTTACTCCTCTGTTGACACTCCATTTTTACTAACTCACTAGAAATTCATGATAAATGTTAATTCTCTGACTAATGATGGTGTCCATTCCTCGTTCCACATACTTTTATAATTTTCCTACATTTATTCATTTTCCATTTTTTTCTACCTATTTAAACCACTCATTTCACCTAGTTTTTTCCAATTCTATGCTATCTATATAAAAATATTTGTTTTTAGAATAAAAGCGTAATTTTCTCATTAATATTTATTTTCTATAACCCTTTTTCATAAATTTCCCAATTGAGTTAACTTGAATAAAATGTTCCTTTTTCCCTATGGATATATAATTTCTTTTATACTAATAAATAAAAGAGATAATTTTGATTATCTATCTTTCATTATTTTATTAGGAATTAATGGCTTTGTATGATTTTCTTGAGGACATTTGTGAAATTCATGGAAAATCATAAAATGAGTTTTATCAAGCATGGGCCACCTAGTAGATCAGAGTCATCTACCTTGTGCCCCTTGACATATTGCACCTATTTGTGTGACACGCTATGTGGAGAAATGTGGCAACCAATTGCCTGTTCTAGGAGGTTATGCCCATAACTCCAAACACTCATTCTATCCTATAAATAACCTCCGTATCCACAATATTTTAGGCCGCTTTCATCCCTGTTGAAATGAGATAGCTATTTCCCCTTTTTTATTATTTATTGCATGTGACTAGAGGTTGATTCTTTGAGCACAAACTATCTTGTTATTGATGTTAGACTTGTCAATAATACTTATTTCTTTCTCTTCTATATTTATAATTATTGATATTTGCACACTATTTCAAACATCTAGATCTTACTCTATAGAATATCTTTCTCTCTCTCCCTTCCTGCTCATCAATCCCAACTACCAGGGATGGATCTTTTCTATGGGTGTTCTGGAGGTGCTTGGGACCCCAAAATACCTAAAAAGTAGAATTTTGAGGATAATTATAGAAAAGTCACAACCATCTCCATCTCTGACAGTTCGTCAACAAAAAATATTTTTTATAATTTTAGTCATTTTATTTAATATAAGCCATGATCACTGTCACTTTCAATCTGAGATCTCTAGAAAGGAAGTATGAAATCATCCATACCTTTCTTATCAGTCTTTCGGTGGAGTCCAAATTATTTGTTTCATGCTTTCTCATTGATCTAAAAGCCCATCTCTATTTCTCTTATTTTATGAATAAAATCGAATAGCAAGCCCAAGAGCTTTATCAGACCTTTTTTTTTTCTTTTTGCTTCTTCATTGTTTCACATGACCACATTATCATCCTTGCAGAGGGGATTTTTGGGGTTGAATACAACAATTTAGCAACAAATGGGGATAGTCAAATGACCTAAGTTGTGTTTTTTCTAGTTATCATCTCATGTTATAGTGATTATTCGAGGTTTCTCTTTTTTCTTCTCTTTTTCTTCCATTCTTTTGATTTTCTCCAAATTTTAGAGTTTTTCCAACATAATTTCAATGGTGAATGGAGCATTACATCACAAAAATTGGAAAAATAAAATTACTTTTTTATGACCGGTAGTGGAATCCACCACCAAAAGAATTCTAAAAAATTATCTTAAATGGAAAGCTGCAACATACTATACTTTTCCAAAGAATAAACAAAGACTTTTATTGTCAACTTTTGTTTTAGTGAAGTCAGTGGAGTCCTTTATTACTCTAATAGAAAAAGGGTCTATGGTCATTTTATTTTTTTCATCCTTTTGATTTGTCTCTTGGTTTTTGTGATAGTATGATAAATTCCACATTCTTTAACAATTTTCTCTTTTAGTGTTAGCCTCCTTCTTTCCATGGTTTCCCTCCACTTCTCTTATAAGGTGTTCCTTCACTTTTATTTTAGGGTTAGCCTCATCTTTCTCTCCTTTTTATCTTTTCCACTTTTTTATCTAAAAATATTAATAAAAATAAACAAAAAGTGAAAAGGTAAGAGATGTCTTCATGATGATTTTTTTTCTATTTCTTAATAATTCCATGATTGTTTTCATATATATCCTTTTTCTTTGATGCTTTACTATTGTGGGCTTGCTTCTAGGTATATAAAAATCTTACACCAACACTTTGCACATGAATGAACCCATGCATAATGGAACAGGTGCCAACACAGACGTTGGATCAATGAAAGTAGCCTGGACATGTTAGTAAAGGTAATGACACAACATTAATTTGGATGAAAAAAGGCCTTGCGTAAACCTCCTCTCATACCACATATGGAAGATTTTGATCTACATGGTCATGAGGTGTAGTGGGATTAGTATTCATATCCAAAGAATATGGTTTACCCTCACGATGAGTTCCATCAATCATAGAGAAGATAATGATCACCCCCTCCTATGCAAGTCATGTGTGACTAAGGACATTAATCAATCTAAGTGCATGTGCTAAAAATGAAACTGACACACCCTAATTTTGGGACCTAGCAATTACCTAATTAAGTCATTAATGAAATCAAGATAGGATAGATTAATGGTCACACTAAAATCCCATCAAATTTTCATGGTATTTGGATTTAAGGTAAAAAGAATGTAGAGAGGGTCTTTTGTGTAATTGGGATTATCCTCAAAGTTTGGGTATTTGATATTTAATTTGATGATATGAGGTGATCACTAAAGTAGAATAATGAAGGAGATACAAGAATTAATGGTTTGAGATTTAGACATAGTTTAAACCTTCATATTAAATAAACAAATGGTATTCAAATGTATCATTGGAAGCTTCAATGGAGGAATTATGTCAGTACAAGCATTAATTTTTATAATCAAGAAAATGATTAAGTTTAAGAATCCTTTGGAAGACCAAGGAATGGGTCATGTTCCCTAAAAAACATTTCAAGCCTAATTAGGCCAATTAAGATTCACAAACGGATCCTTGGAGTATAAAATTTGGGGATGGAGTATTTCACACACATAACAAATGCTCAAAATATAACTTGTTGATGTATATTTGAAATGTAAGGTTATGTGTGAAGTTTCAAATGATTTTGATATATCTAGTAGCCTAGGTAATTAAGTTAGTAATTATCTTGTATTTATTTAAAAGGCATATTTGGATTTTCTATCCAGTTAGTTTTTACGTATAATATTTTTCAACTAAAGATGATGGCAATGTAGTGTTTATCCCAAAATTGGGATCAAACGGAGCTATGAGCTGGGCTATATAAATATTTCTTTAGTTTAGACTTTAATCTAGAAGACAAGAACCAATAAAAATAAAAAGGGGGTGGCACTCTAGCTCAATGTGAACCAAGAGCCGACACTTGGGAAAAACAAAGCCCGAACATGGGTTTGAGAAGATGGGATCTTCCTCGCCCATATATGGGGTTTTTGATATAAAAACCTTCAATCCTTGAAAACTATGGTCATTCATATCTTATACTAGAGATTTGATGCATACGAGAGGGAGCGAGAGAGAGGAGAAATGGAAGAGGATCAGGGGGGTGGATCTAGGGTTCAGGTGGGTGTTGCTTGGCTGCCATCAAGGTAGAATAGCATGGATGGAGATCAAGAGGAGGAGGATCGACGACCACGGAAACTACTACTGGGTTCAATGCCAGCCAGGGACTTGAGCTTCTTCACTATCAGAAGCAATGGGCATGGTGCCCTATTCTTGCAGCAGAAATAGGGGACCCCCCCTCTCTCTTTCCATTGAGTGAAACGAGTTGGATCTGCCAGAGTTGAGGCGATTGGTGATACCCCTTAGCCGTTGGATCATCTCTTGAGGGCCAAGAATGGATGATGATGTAACATGTTCAAAAAATCATAACCTAAGATTTTGTTATCCTTTTTGGGCATATAAGGTATTAAGGGAAAGATATTTGAATGTACTATATCATAAAAATAACTTCACTAAGTGATTTTGATATTTAGACATATCCATACTTTATGTACAAAAACCTATATAATTTTAATATGTATTGCATTAAAAATAGTAAACGAATTGGGAAATCAAAGTGAATTTAAAGTAAGTATATTTTTATATTATATACACGATTCCAGGGCCAGATCATTCTGATTCAATGATTTATCAAGGTTCTTGATGTAAACCCCAATAAGGGTATTTTGGGTATTTGACCCATGACTTGACCATGAAACAATAAGATATTTTACATGGACCCTATTACATTATATTATTATTGTTTCCAAAGTTCTATTAGAGTTTTAAATGTTATTGTATTAATATTAAATTTTGAGTATTAAGTGCAAATTAAGGCGATTGAATTGATGTTTGTTGTTATCGTTATGGGATAGGTATGCATATTTTGTCTGGAAGATGATTTGTAGCAATTTTGTTCTTATATAGTATCTGAGTCAGTAAGATTAGTTTATATGATTATGTTAGAGATTATTCTCATTATATGATGTACATGCTTATAATAGTGCATAACATGATTTTTGGGGCTTATTTGAGCATAATATTTTATAGTTATTATATAATAAGTGGTTTGATGTATTTTCAACGTCAAGATTTTTTGGTGGTTTTAGATTAGAGTTATGTTTAGTCTAATAAGATACCAAATTTAGTTCAGGAGGTTAGCTAGGGTGATGGGTCTTGAGATTTATGAATGGAATAGGGAAATACACATTGACTTATAAATTTTTGTTAATTGCACGATAAATATATTGGGAACCAAGGGATCCAGACTATGTTAAGGATATCCAAAAACAAGGTAAGTGGGACATGTCTGTTGAATTTTGTTATTATAATGATTCAACCTACACATATGCAAAGTAACTTGGAGAATAAGTTTCTTTCAGACATTTAGTTATTAATGTGCATCTCATATTCAATAATGGTTCTATTAATCCAATATTGTTTAGATGAGCCAATGTTGTGAGGATATCAGATTATAGTTTGTAGATATTTAAGATACTTTTAGATGCTTGAGTATTCATTTATTTAGTTCAGTTATTTCTCAAGCCTTTAGACGCATAAGTCATACATTGGATATCAGAATTTAACTAAGTGGTCTATTAAATTCAAGTTTTAGATTAACACTTATTTAGACAACAAGAATATATATTACATATTTCATATTTAGAAAACTCATTGTCAGTAGTCAAAAATAATATATGCATACTTAATAAGAGCCTTAGATCCAATAAAAGTTATTTGGTAATTTAGATTCATATTCAAATTCAGAGTGTAGAGTTTAGAGTTACATTCATATTATTATTAAAGAATAGAGATATAGAGTCAGAGATAATAGGTTAAGATTCAGAACAAAAAATTGAGAATAGATTTAGAGAAGAGAGATTAAGATTTATAGATAAGAGATTAAGATTAAGATATAAGAAATTAAGAACAGAGCTAGAAAATGACATCAGAACATTAATCATATACATTATAGGATAAGTTCTGACCAGAGAATCCCAATACGATTCAGAGGATGCATTGCACTAGACACTGTAGGTGTCACAGAGAGTGTGTAGTTCCAATAGAGGGTGTGTTGCACCATAGAGGAAACTTTAGTATTAATAGAGGGCATGTAGTGCCAATAGAGGGTTTGTTTCACCATAGAGGACACTTCAGTGTCAACAGAGGAGGACTTATCGTATAATGGTGGCCACAAGAAGATAAAACATGTAAATAAAAGACACATCAATTATGTATAATTTTATAACTTTTAGATATCAAATCAGTTTTCAATAGTTGAATACTCATGTTTATCTTGTTAGAAATTTAATACCACTTACTCTAACCTAATTTTTCCTTTAAGCATGGCTAGGGATGAGATGTATGTAGGTACATAACTTCAGGAGGTAGTCATGACAAGATGATGCAGTGACAACTTTAGGAGGTTTGCTTGGTGGGGCACCATCTACATGATCCCAAAGCTTATGATAGAAGCACAATGTTTTAAATCATATTTTATAGTTCTCCATATAAGATTTGATGTAACCCAATTTTATTCTGAGAATATGATGAGAATTTATTTCATACATAATATGTAATGGTTTTTTATCATTATTGTAATGTATATCATGTTAGTAACACTACCCTTAAAAAAACAATTAGCTTCCGCTCATATCATATGAAAATCGGGGTGTTACAATATAGTATCAGAGAAAAAATGTAGATGGCCATCATGTAAATTCTCAAATTCTTAGTTTAACAGCACATTAGAAACCAAGTTAGAGTTTAGTTAGAAAATATAAGTTGAGAAATGTATTAGGATCAATGTCTAGCTGCTTCAGACTTTTTATGTTAACTTTATATTTGTACATATTATGCCCTCTCTTTTCCACATGTTTGTGGTATGGAAGACAAGCTTATGAGGTTTTGTAGGGGAATGTTATATGTATAAATCTAAACTTATTATGTTTGTCTCATTCTTTCTTATGCATATGGGAAATGTGTACTATCAGATGAGATAAATATGAAAAGACATGAAACTTTCAGATGTATGACCGGCCGACATGCATCACGAGGTGACAAAAAAATTGACACAAAAAGTTTGAGGTAGATGGTCACTTAAACCTAAATGCATGTTTCTTAGAACCCTAGAATGCCTAACAAAGAAAGGTGTTTTGAAATAGATGATTGGCTTGGATTTAAAATGGAATAATGAATGGATGGAGATGAGGTCTTTTTCCTATTATACTTGGTGAGAATTAGAGAATTCTTGATGTTCTTATGACCTCCATCCTAAACTGGGATTTCTATCACAAGTCTAATCATGATGGCTGTTTAGGAAAATTCTTGAGGATAATAGAATTGATGTTATAAACCGAGTTTAAGCTTACATATCATGACTGCTATAGGTGATTAAAATTCTTTAGGATTATACATGAGGATTGTTTAACATATGGTGGTACAATATATGTGATAGTATGGATCATTGGTCTAGGATAGAAAAAATATGGAGTTCTATTTGATGTGGATATGAGATAGAGCCTAGAAAAGATGATTGATTAATGTTTCTTTGGATATTTCTAGGGATAATGATGGTTATATGGTAAGATAGTGACTGCAAATACCTTGGGCTTATCTAACTAAGTGTACCAGGATAAAATGATGAGACATCATTTTTGACATGATAACGTAGTATATGATTATGGGAGAAGGGGGTCTAAATGACTTTAGTGTGTGATTTCACAAAATGAAGTATGTGGCCTATGCCCATGAGTATTCACTTTGTAAGATCAATATATTTATATGTTCCTTAAATAAGACGTTTATGATTTATGTGATTTAATGTTCTAAGATATTAAGATAAGACATGCAAGTAAGATTTTTGTAACTTTCATGGCTATATCATCTATATGCCTAATATCTTTTTTTTTGGTCAGTCTAAAATGCGTGTTGCTTGTATTACCAAAACTTTGGGCACTAAGTACCCCATTACATCAGGCAAAAATAACCAGAAAAACTAAAGATCTTGACCCCACACAGGGGGCCCAGAGAACCCAAAAGGAACAAAAAGCTAAAAGAGCAAACAAACTACCGACTAGATCCTAATACTCCTGCCAGAAGCAAGACGTAACAAGCCCTGATTACATACATTCAGCGTACCCACAAAAAAACCATAACTCATCAACGACTATCTCTAGCCACCCTACTAGAATCTAGAAAGAGTGTATCTACTTTCATAGCCATCTATCACAAGGATCTGGAAAGATCATACATCTCAAAATAGATCCATCAAACCGTAGAAAGAAACAACCGAGGTGCAAAGGAGAAGCAGCAAAAACCTTCTATGAGCAGGTCGTCAATTAGTGTCCTTGAACTGAGCACTACCCATCGTCCACTGGCGTTTGAATCAATCCCTAAAGATGTGAATTCCAGGTAGAAGACCAGATCGTCTTCATCAATCGACAACCACCAGATATCAAGACCCTGCGCCTCTCAGCTACATCAAGGACAGCTGTAGAACAAAGACACCGTGAAGATGTTTCATTCCGAAGCTCGAAAATGAGAGGGAGATGATCAACCCCCCCCCCCCCCCCCGCAGAGACCAACACCACACGGGACTCCTGTAGATTTCATCGCACAACAACAAAATCTCTATATGCCTAATATCTTAGGTATATGGATGTTAATAAGATTTCATAGAATGATTAAGGCCCAATAATTAAATACTTAAGATTTTGTGTTGAATGCATAAAGCCATAATTATGTTTCCAAGATAAAATACACATGTTATAATTTAAGATCATGGTAAGACATGAAGTCAAAATGAATCAAGATTTAGATAAAATCAAATTAAATAGATGACATGAGATTATGGAGTTATACCCATACCCTTAGTTCTTGTCATGAGGTCCAAGCCCTTAATACATGCCCATTCAGATACATAACTCATGATATATCTATAGTTTATGTGACTAGAAACCCTAGTGCAAGTCATGGGACCTAGATACCAGTGTACAAGTCTCCATAGAAAGATACATAAAAAGAAAGAATTAAGAGTAAAGAAAGAGTGGTAGTTTATACTTAAGTTTTTCCTACAAATTTCCATGTTGATTTTATATGATAGTTTGAGAAGGATGTTAGACATAGTTACTAATTCATGAGAAGGTCAAACTTTGAAGGTTTCCATGAGACTTTATGACAATTGTCAAGAGTTAGTGTATGCAAGGCTCTAAGGTGGGTAGCCTCCTATACTATAATCGAATTTTGAGGAAGAAATTCCCAAAATGGTGGGTAGTATTATCACACCCTTATTTAGGGACCTAGAAAATACCTCATTAAGTTATTGATGAAATCAGTATTGGACATATTAATGGTTACACTAAGGTCCCATAAAATTTTCATGGTATTTTGATTTAAGGTAAAAAGAATGTAGAGAGGGACTTTTTTGTAATTGTGATTATCCTTGAAGTTTGGGAATTTGATAATATGAGGTGACCACTAAAATAGAATAATGAAGGAGATATGATAGTTAATGGTTTGAGCTTTAGAAATAGTTTAAACCTTCATATTAAATAAAGTAATGGTATTCAAATATATCACAGGAAGCTTCAATTGAGGAATTATGATAGTACAATCATTAGTTTTTATAATTGATAAATTCATTAAGTTTATGAATCCATTAGACGACCAAGGAATGGGTCATCTTCCCTAGAAACCAATTCAAGAATAATTAGGCCAATTAAGATTAAAAAATGGGTCCTTGGAATATAAAATTTGGGGATGGGGTATTTCACACTCATAAAAAATTCTCAACATATAACATGTTGATGTATGATTGAAATGTAAGGTTATGTGTGAAGTTTCAAATGATTTTGATATATCTAGTGGCCTAGGTAATTAAGTTACTAATTATGTTGTATTTATTTAAAGGCATATTTGGATTTTCTCTCTAGTTAGTTTTTATCTAGAATCTTTCTCAAGAAAAGATTATGACAATGTAGTGTTTATCCCAAAATTTGGGATCAAATGGAGCTATGATCTGGGCTATATAAATATTTCTTTAATTTGGACTTTAATCTAAAAGACAAGAAAAAATAAAAATAAAAAGGTGAGCAGGACTCTAGCCCAGCGCGGACCGAGAGCCAACACTCTAGTTGAATATAGCCTGAATAGGAGTCTAGGAAGATGGGATCTTCCTCACCCAGATTGGCTTTTGCTGATATAAAAACCTTCAATCCTTGAAAACTAGGGTTGGTTACATCCTATACTAGGGATTTGATGCAAACGAGAGGGAGTGAGAGAGAGGAGACATGGAAGAGGTCAGGACAGCAATGGCTCTAGGGTTTAGGTGGGGCATTGTTTGGCAGCCATCAAGGCATCATAGTGTGGATGTATATGAAGGGGAAGAGGATCTGTGGCCAGGGCAACCTCTATCAAGTTCATCGTCTGCCAGGAACATGAGCTTCTTCACTATTAGAAGAATTGGACGTGGTGCCTTGTTCTTGCATAAATAGGGGAAACCCCATATGTCTTTCCATTGGGTGAAGCAGACTAGATAAGCCTGGGTTGAGGGGATTGTCGATACTCCTTAGGAATTGGATCATCTTTTGATGTCCAATATTGGATGATGATGATGTAATATGTTCAAAAAATCATAACATCAGATTTTATTATCCTTTCTGGGCGTTGAGGTATCAATTGAAATCTATTCGGATATACTATCTCCTGAAAATAACTTCAAGTGATTTTGACGTTTAGACATACACATACTTTACGTACCAAAAACTATATGATTTTAATATATTGTCCATTAAAAATAGTAAATGACTTTGAAAATTAAGGAAAATTTTATAGTAAGTGTATTTTGATATGATATATATGATTCCAAGGCCTGATTAATTTGATTCAAAGATTTGTCAAGGTTTTTGATGTAAACCTAATAAGGGTATTTGGGGTATTTCACCCATGATTTGACCATGAAACAACATGATATTTTTATATGGACCCTTTACATTTTATGATTATTGTTTCTAGAGTTTTATTGGATTTTTAGATGTTATTGTATTAAAATTTAATTTTGAGTATTAAGTGCCCATTAAGGCGATATAATTGATATCTATTGTTATTGTTATGAGATGGGTATGTATATTTTTTCTAGAAGATGATTTCTAGCTATTTCCTTTATATGTAGTAATTGAGTTAGTAAGATTAGTTCATATGATTATGTTTGAGATTTATTTCTCATTATATGACGTACATGCTTATCTTAGTCCATACGATGATTTTGGGGGATTATTTGACTATACTAAATTATAGTAATTATATAATAAGAGTTTTTATGTAATTTCAACGTCATGATTTTATGGTAATTTTAGATCAAAGTTACAGTTAGTCTAATAAGATACCAAATTTAGTTTAGGAGATCAGGGTGATGGGTCTTGAGATTTAAGAATGGAACATGGATATACACATTGACTTATAGAATTTTGTTAATGACCTGGTAAATACATTGTGAACCAAGGGATCCAAACTACGTAAGGATCTTCTCAAACAAGGTAAGTGGGCCATGTTTGTTGAATTTCATTGTTATTATGATTCAACGTACCCGTATGCAAAGTAACTAGGAGAATAAGTTATTTTTAGACATTAAGTTATTAATGTGCATCTTATATTAAAAAATGCTTGTATTCATCAAATATTGTTCATATGAATTTATGTTGTGACTATATCAAATTATAGTTTATAGATATTTAAGCTACTTTCATATGCTTAAGTATTCATTTATTCATTTCAGTTATTTCTCAAGCCTTTAGACACATAAGTCATATATTTATTATCAGAAAATAACTAAGTGATCTACTATATACGAGTTTCATATTAAGACTTATTTAGAGAACAAGAATATGGATTTCAGATTTTATATTTAGATTACTCATTGTGATTAGTCATAAATTAGATTTGCATACTTAAGAAGAGCCTCATATCTAGTACTAGTTATTTAGTAATTTAGATACTTATTTAGATTCAGAGATTTGAGTTTAGAGTTAGATTTAACTTATAATTAAAGATCAAAGATACAAAGTAAAAGTTAATAAGTTTAGATTCAGAATAACAATATTAGGATTTAGAGATAAGAGATTAAGATTCAAAGATAAGAGATTAAGGTTCAGAGATAAGCAATTAAGAATACAGCTAGAAAATGGCATTAGAACATTAATTATATACATTATAAGATAAGTCCTCACTAGAGAGTCCTGGTTTGATTCAAAGGGAGCATTGCGCTAGACACTATGGGTGTCACAACAGGCATGTAGTGCCAATAGAGGGTGTGTTGCACCATAGAGGACACTTTAGTGTCGATAGAGGGCACATAGTGCCAACAGAGGGTGTGTCTCCACCATAGAGATCACTTTAGTGTCAATAGAGGAGGACTTATTTTATAATGGTAGCCATAATACAATAAAAGATGTAAATAAAAGACACATCTATTCTGTATAAGTTAACAACTTTCAGATATCAGTTCAATTTTTAGTTATGGAATATTCATGTTTATCTTTGTAGAAATTGAATGCCACTTACTCTAACCTTGATTTCTATTTGTGCATGAATAGGGACAAGATGTCCATGGGTACTGAACTTTAGGAGGTAGGAATGATAAGATGATGATGCAACAACAACTTTAAGTGGTTTTCTTGGTGGGGCACCATCTATAGGATCCCAGAGCTTATGATAGAAATATAATGTTTTACATCATATGTTATGGTTCTTTGTATAAGATTTAATGTAACCCAGTTTTATTCTAATAAATATGATGAGAATTTATTTTCATACATTATCTGTAATGGTTCTTTTCTATCATTATTTTAATGTATATCATATTCATAACACTCCCCTTAAAAAAATACATTATCTTCTGCTCGTGTCATATGAAAATTGGGGTGTTGTAGACTTTTTCTTCTACATATGCATATTGTGGTTTCTTGTTTTATGAATTTCAAGATTGTTGGATGCTTTTCTAGTTCTTGGATTGTTTAAAGATTTGTTCTTTAATATTGTAATCATCTTTTTCTGATTATTCATTATTTGCTAACATTTGCATTCTTAAAAGAAGTTTATCAAAATAGAATTATCAAATCAAAAATCATATAATAACAATGATCTCACATGAGCTCAAACAATCTCAAACTATTAATATCTAATGATCTCACATGATCTAAAACGATCCTAAAGGATTTAAATGATCTCAATCATCTACAATACTCAAAGAATAATCTTTTCAAGCTTGAATGATTTTAAATTGTCTCAAATGATTTTTCTCATCAAACTATCTTCTTTCAACAATCTCGAGAGAACAATATTGTTTTTAAATATGTTATAAAAATCTCAACAAAGTTAAAAAAAATCAAGACTAACGAAGAAAATATATTAAAACTAAATGAATTTTAAAAACCTTCTCACAATCTTAATAAAGTTAAAAAATGTTTCCAAAATCATTAAAAAATAATATTATTATTAAAAAATAATATTATTTTCAAAAAAATCATTCTAAAACAAAATAAGGAAAATCTCTTACAAAAACAAAAAAGGTATTTTAAGAGAATGTTTGAAAATAAAAATATATATCATATTTTTCCAAAAAGAAAAATATTTTCAACAAAAACATCTTGTCAAAAAGAAAAATATTTTTAAAGAAAGTATATTTTCAAAGAAGAATAGTTTTTTCAATAGAAAAATCGTTTGAAAGTAAAAAGTATATTCACAAAGAACAATCTTTTCAAAAATGAACAAATATTCTCAAAAATATAGTATAACTTTTTAGAAAAGAGAAGAGCAATCAATTAAAAAAAAGATGTACAATCTTATTGAAAATATCAATTTATAAAAAAAATCTTTTTCAACAATAGAATATTCTTAAAAAAAGAATTATTTTCTCTAATCCAAAAAGCTTTCAAAACATAAAGTAACTGAACCATCTTTAGAAAATCATCAAAGTCGAAATATGTTATGGAAGCTAAAAGAAACAAAAAAAGGGAACTCTTTTCAAACTTGGAAACCCTTTTCAAAGATATTCTGAATTGATCCATGCCCTTATGAGTGTCTTTCTTATAAAATCTCCCCAAAGAGAGAAGAATCTCACATATCAATAGCCAACCATAGTCTTTGGCCCCAAGTGAGTCACCTTGTCCTTGGATACCCTTTTCCTTCTAGTGTTAGTTCTCATAAATTCCTATGAGGAGAGAGAAATCTCACACATCCATATACAACCAAAGTATCTAGACTTGAGTAGATCACCTTGTCCCTAAATATGCTTTTTCTTATTTGTGTCTCTCTCTCATAAGATCTCCCTTGATGAGAGAGGAATCTCACATATCAATATCTAACCAAAGTCCCTTCCACCAAGTGGCTCACCTTGTCCCTGGATACCTTTTTACTTATGAGTGTTTCTCTCATAAAGTCACCATGAGGAGAGAGAATATCACACATCCATATCCAACAATAATCTCTAGCCCTAAGTGGGTCACCTTGTCCATGGGTACCCTTTTCCTTGTGGGTATGTGATAACCTGGAACTTCACCCCTTTTATGGAACTTCCAATTAGACCCCAATCTTGTGCTCACCTCCAATTTCTTGCTTGAATGAGTTCTTGTGCACAATTGGTCAATCTAGTATATGAGTACCGCTATGAAAATGCCCAACTTGAATAAAAATCAATTTACCTTCATGGAACACATCACCCTCTCTATTTTGAGTTTTTATCATATTATGGTGTAAACCTAAACTCTTTTCTTATTTTCATGTTGTAAATGGCACCTCACATTTTCAATGCACCAGATTTCATCCAAATCTGAGCTGATATGGGAAAGATATGCCTCTTTGAAGATCACTTGACTATACCTTGATTCTTAGCCTTTTAATTCAGTTTGAGTCGATTTCTGACCCTAATTAGGCCTCAAATCGACGTGCGGCCCATGTGCATTCCTCCCCTTTTCCCTGCTATCCGCGCATCCCATTCTGGACAAATGATGAGTTACTTTCTTAGATTGCAAGAAATAGCCTTTGGATCTAACAACCACGGATTTCACCCTACATCCAACAGCCCCCGTTGCTTCGCCTACCTCGACCGTACACCATGAAAACGACATAGTGTCAACCACTTTACAACTGACCCTTTCCCATTTTCACACCCCTCTCGGCTTGGTTTCCCTCCCATTCTGTTTGCTTTCTTTGCCCCTTCGCGTTTTTCTCTTGTTCCCTCTTGTGGACGCCCCTAATTGCCTTCCTCCCATGACCAATAGCACTTCTCAACGCCTATGGCTCGACTAAGGGCCTTCTCCATCTCCGATCACATACATTAGACTCTAACATCATATTTTCTTTGTGATACCCGTGCGAACCTTTCCGGCCACCTTGTGCCACTCCATCTCCTCTCCTTCCATTTTTCCCCTTTCTCTCTGGCGAGAGTTTCACAGCGACAAGGTGCTCGTAGAGGGATGGGTCGATGAGAAAGGTGATCGACCAGCCGTCAGATTGGCATCCAACGTTCAATTCCCCCACTTGTCTCTCTCTTTCACACAACCCCCTCTCTTTGGCACCTTGACACTTACTAGCCAACCATGACTCGACCCATGTCATCACATGCCCACTCATTTGGCTGCCCGACCCGGTCCCTGGCCTCCCATGATCTCCCCTCCACGCACATCGCTACTAGTAGCTGCTCGCCAACACCCTAGACCACTCGAGTTGGATCTTCCACCTCCATCTAGGTCACGCACCTAGTAGACGAAGTGCAGGCTGGCCCAATCGACCAGCTTACGGCCCAGTTTGAGGGTAATTGCTCTCAAAATCCATTTTTATGCCCTAATCTTCAAACCTATGTAACTTCTGGGTCCCTTTACCAAATATTGAAGTATTATATATCAAATTGATCATAAAAACACTACCTATCTCATGGTTCTACTTATTGATCCTAGTTTCATTCATATCTCCCATTATTTACTGTTTTAGGGAACTTCTTGTTCTTTAGTTATCTAATCTTACTCATGTATATGTTTGATGTGACCCTAATGATTAATCACCCTATTTCATGGTACCTCAATAACTAATATCCCCTTAAAATGAGTCTTAACTAATCTAGCTTGCTTAATTGCTCTCTAATGCCATCTTTAATGTACTATGACTCATAAGCTACCTTTTTGGGTATTAAAATAATGTAACTTGAACACTTATGAGGTTTGGATCTTTTAATGTCTATAAAATGCTATCACCTCAATATTAGTAGCCATGATTATGCCTTTTTCTCTCTAGAATCAAGATCTGACACTTTTGTTGCATGCTAACATCATAAGACCTTAGGTACTCACTCTAGTAAATAATTATGATCTAAAATGGCTTATCTTGAAACCATGTTTGTATGGATTTGAATTTACCTTACTCATCTTGTTAAATCAGATTGGTTTGTGACTTGACTATACTATGAACATGGACGTTCTCTTAGACTAAGGCATCCTATGATGTTGTGTGCCATGTAGTGCACTTTTGCGAACATGTTGATATGACTAGAACCATTCTTGTGTAAAAAGGGGACCTAAGTGCTTTAGAATTTCCATGTGGGTACTCCCACTCCATACTAATCAAATATCTATCCTTGTACTCTAGTTTGACATTGAGGGCCTCATCTTGAGATCTTGGTTCTAGGTTTTACTCTTCTCATGCAAGGTACACTTTTACTCCTCTTGAATTATTGCTATTGTTATGACTTGGTTTCTAGTTGTGTATGTAGAGTATAAATACTTGGCTATGAATATTGTTTAACATAAGTGACCTTATGATATCCTTTTCATTCTTTTCATATATATTATATGTTGAACATCACCCTCAAACATTGATGTATAAACCAATTCTACAATAACCATTGAGCCCTATCCAACTCATGGGATGTGGGCATAAGGCATGGTGACTCCTCCTTGAGTTGTCAAGAGGGAAGAAAAATACTTGGTTGAATATAGGGTGACCCTACGAATTTGATCATTTGGGACCCTTATGGTTGAAACATTCAACTATTGGCTATGACTTAGTTTACCATATAGAATCTTCCTTTGGAAGTTGTTGCATGGATATAAGGCCTTACGATGTTGTTAAGTATAATGGTTAAATTCACCTAAAAGATGCTCTTGAAAACTTTGTTACATGTTTCTTATGTTTGTTGTTCTTTTGTCTTTACTTCTTGTTATCTTATCAAGCTTATATTATGTTAACCTCATAATCTTGCTAGTTTTGTTTTGCAAATAGTACTGATGCACCCGCATTGAATTTGTGTCATATTTTGTTCCCTATTAAGTGATGAACAGATGAATCAAGCTTTATGAAGTAACCTCTACAACAAAGAACAACATCTCAACATGGGGCTTGTAGTAAAAAAATGGGTTTCTCAATCACTTCATGTAATAGAATAGTTATGTTGATCTTGTAATCTCTTCACGTTGTTTCCCTGATCTATGTTGCACTTAAGATACATTGGTTCAGAATATGATGATGCACACTAATTTTCTCTTATTTACATATGATTGTATGTCTTGTGCCATTCTACGGACGGACACCCCAATCCACTTGCCTTTGGCTATGTAGCCAGTACGAGTGTGGACTTGGGGTAACAAATAGTTTAATGACAAATGGTATCAGAGCCAAACACATGAGCCTATGTGTAAGTAGGGCATGACACATCATTAGAAAGTAGGGAGAACCTAAGTTAGCAGGTTTGGTGTACCACGTGGGGTTCCTACACACATCTACCTACCCTAAGTGAGTCTAATATTGGATTTGTACTCTTCCTTAAATCCTAAAGAGTCTTCTAGCATCTCCTATATTCTTTAGGGACTACCACCAAGACACCTAATTAGATGAGGATTAGTTAGATTCCAAGTGTGAGCTTACTCTATGACCCATTGCTCACATGATCACTCTATTTTGGGTAGTTTGTGTATGGGAAAATTTAAAAATTGACATAATTGGTAAAAGTTGATTAACATGATATTGATGCCTTGATCTGATTGTAATAGTGAAACTCAATTTAAATTAATACTCATGAAGGTTAGTAGTCATACGTTAATCCCCCATATCATGTAAAACTCGACTATGCTCGATTATGACTAATATGCACCGTATAATTGAAGATAATAACAATGATCTTGATGCGGTGAAATAAGGAGAATGTATACCTTATACCTCATTTTAATGAGGTCCCTATTTATTTAGTGTCTTTGATGTCCTGATTTGATTATACCTCAAACATAATTAAGCAAATATTACCCTAATTTAACTTTACCATGTGTTGGATCTAAGGGATCTAGAGGGGTGGTGAATAGAGCAACAAAATTTCTCACAAAATAGATTAGACCTTCAAATTATATCAAGTTTAAAGTAATAGCTTAATTTCAATTGGAGGTCCTGTCTAACAAGCATAGCAAGGATGAGTGAGATTGATAGAAATCACTTGACAAAGGGATGTAGAGTGGTTCCACACTTCAAACTAGAAGTGAATCAGTCCACCACCTAGAAAGGCCAACCTCTAGGACTATGCAAGTGCTTTTCTCTATATTATCACCAATAAGAGTTACAACATAAGACCACGAAAGGACTTACCCATCCAACCACAAGGAGATATCCACCTTACCAAAGGACTTATCCACTTAGATTGAGTCTTCAACCTTCACCAAGGTCTTACCCACTCAAGCTCAAGTCTTTTGCCCTGAAGGACTTTGCTTCTCCTCTTGGATCTTTAGCCTTTTCCTTCTCCTTCACCTAGAGAAAATCACCACCTCTCCATCAACCTTGAAGAGGACTAGCTACAAGTCCTTCTTCACTCGATGGAGCTTGCTTTACCTTTTCTTCATGTAGGAAGGGGATAGGGAAGTAGGCGAATATGAGAGCTTTACATGCACAAGGGTGGAGCTCTCTTACAATATGCCTAGCTCACTCACAAATCATGAAATGAAGTTTAAACTACAGAGAGAGGGGCTCACGGAGTAGTATCACACTTAACTAAAGCAAGGACCTTGAATATCTTGAATGAGCAAACTTGGAATCAACTCAAAGGGGTCCTATTTATAGCTGGGGGTGCTCCCTTGAGTTGGGGAACACTTAGGGCTAAAATATAGCCATTATTAACAAGGAAACAGATCTATTTTCACCCAAACCAAGTCACCAATGGTTATAATCACTTTTTTTGCATCTTCCGTATAGTGCATTCGATCGAGTTTCAATAAAGGTAACTTGACTGATCAACTAAATGACAAAGACAATTTTCATACTAGAGGTCAAGTTTGTTCTGGGGAACTCGATCGATGAGCTAAAATTGAGTTTTCTTAGTGAGTCAGACAGTCGAGTTCTGTGAATGCACAACTCAGCCGATGGGTCATATTTAGAAAATCCATCATAGGATCGATCGAGATTGTAACTCGTCCGATGAACATCCTATGATCAATTTTATAATTTACTTATGGGTGATTAAACCTTAGTATTAAGTGTCCCACATATTTTTCTCATCTTAGATACAAGTCATATCATCAATACAAGTGATTACAAAATTCTTCTAAGGTTGTTTGAAGAGATTTCCTTATTAGCACACTTGCATTGCATTTGACTTGAACTTGGACACACTAGGGCTTATGTAATTTGATCCTTTTCATGTACCTAAAGCCTGAAATCAATCTTGAACAGACATATTAGAAACATATGAATAGAGTGGTTGAGTCATTATCAAAATATGGACAATGTATAACCTTTAGGTCAACATTCTCCCCCATTTGACAATGACAAACCATTCCTCAATCATATTGAAAAGGATATTGAAATTATACCTTTACCTTGTGAATTGTAAGGGGATTCAAGATTTGAACAATGTGAATTGCTCCCACTCAATCTATGCTTACTTTAACCTACATATTTAGTCTATCTAAACAAACCAATATAACATAGATGTACTATATGGTCCTTTAGCAAGTCACATGATAAAAAATATAATGAACAACAAAAGGATCACATAGGTAATAAAAGAAATATGATTGAGCTTCAAAACATTGAAATTCTCTCCCCCTTTGACATTATCAAAAAGGAAGGGGGGTAGTAGAGCATAAAAGTAGGTCTTCTCCAAGAACAACCAAGAAAATATATAAAACATGCACTCTCAAAACATATACCAAACAGATACGAGAGAAACAAAAAGATAAGTCATAATCAAAATATGGTGAAAGCTACTCATAAGATATAACATATCAAAGAGGAAGAGTGCACAGATTATAGATTACAACCTAGAGTGCAAGTTCTCATAAAACCTCTTCAAGCCAAACCGATGAAATCTAAAAAGATAAAATAGTACATCTCAAGTCATGTGCCCATATGTTTCTAATACAAAATAGCCTAGAAAGATATATATGATCATCAAACTAGACTAAAAACTAAGAACATATAGATATCTAGGTCATCTATATCTACATCATCTACATCATCGGGATCATAGTCATCATCTCCTTCTGAAGGTACATCACCATCGCCTTCATCACCGGAGTCACCAATAAATCCATCAGAGCCATCACCATTGTCAGATGCAACACCATCATCCTCACCATCGTCTATAGCCTCATCAGCATCAAAAGTCTCCTCATCAACCTAGTTCAACATCTCCTCATCAATAGAGGGACCAAAGCAATGACCGGGCCAACAAGCATTCTGCTCATTCGAAGTCATACCAAGAGCATAGAGCTCATTGGCCTATGGGAAGGAAGGAGCAGAATTGCCAAGGCTCGCAAGCAGAGTGCCCAAGGGGCCAGTAGGTAGAGGTAGGATAATGGGGGCAAGTCCACCAGTAGTAGAGGGTGTGGATGTAGAAGAAGGTGCAGGTGTAGGTGGAGGGGCAAGGCGAAAGGGATTGTATGCATAGGATGCATAAATCACTTCCCAGGTAGGGCTGGTAGGCTACGTAGGGATGTGTACAGGAAATGTTTAAGTTTGACATGATCAAACATAAATCCTGATGCAGGTGCTCCTAGACCTAGAGGTTGTATGCCTGTTGATGTATCATGTAACCCATGAGGGATTCATTTGACACATGAAACGAGGAACAATTAGGTTGGGTAGGTCAAGGAGGTGGAGGTGTCAGGTAGAGGTCGAGGTTGGTACAGAAGCAGAAGTAGAGGAAGAGGCACCAGATGTGGTGGAGGAAAGGATAGGCATAGACTTCTGAATCGTGGTCTCACTGATACATACTCCCTTCTAGGAAGATCTGTAATGGAAGTCATGGAAGAGAGTTTTCTCAGTTGCAAACTAAAAAACACCACATATCAGGGCAGGGTTAGGAGGGTGGGTGCCACGGGTATTCTTTCCAGAGTTGAAGCAAGTCATATGGTGGAGGATGTTCTAGACCACTTGACTCTGACATTCTCTAAGATGTACTACAAGATTACTGTAGTGTTCTTTGCAATATATGTTTGATTTTTCTTCGGATGGATGTTGCAGTTGACCACTAAGGCAAGGATACGCCTATTGAGATCCAAAGCAGAGGAGGAAGGGTGCTCTTCTTCTTATAGGGGAACTCGGGTTTCTTCAAGTAACAATGGATATCAAGAAGAGTGAGATCATATTGCTTGTAGAAAGCCTCAGGGTCAAGAAGGTCAAAATACTCATTGTAATCCTTACGCCAGGTGTTAGTCTCATAGGTACTAGAGAAAAAGATGTTTAAGGTATCCTCTGAGACATGGAATTTCTTCCCGGCTATCATAGACATTGGGATCACTTGAATATTCATAGGGGGCATGATGGTATCCTAATTCCAACACAAGTTCATGTAGAATTCATGAACCACTTTCAACATGGAATTGTGGTAGCATGCACGTTCAACATCTAGGGCAGAGAGATGGTGAACGTGTAAAAACTTCATAACTTGATCGGTGACCTCTTGGAGTCAAGGGCTAGGCTCAAAGAGGGAGCAAAAATGGCAAGGATTCTGTGGGAGGAGGTCCTTATACCTATTAACAACCTCATTTGAGACAAAGAGAGTCTCATCAAAAAGGAACGAGCAGAAAGACAAAGAGGAGGATGGTTCATTGCCAGGGGAGACTCTCTTCCTTCTATTTGAAGCCATAGAGATGGAATAGAGTGGAAGGAGAAAGCAAAAGCATAAAACACACCACCAAAAATGTTCACACACCTAGGTTCAACAAGGGAGAAGGTCAAGGATGGTCTACCTAGGTCGGATTAGGGCTAGGTGAGGAAGGGAAGGTCAAGGGTGGAGAGCTTTGAGCTAAGGGAGGGGGAATCGGTCGACTTTTCTCTAGGTGAGAGCGAGAATAGTCAGCCGAACCCAACTTAAGTGTGCTCTAGCCTAGCCATCGGTCGAGTTTTGTGAACTCATAAACTTGACCAATTGGCTTTTTAGAAAATCTCTCCGCCATCGATCGGTCGAGTTTGCCCTAAGGTAACTTAACCGATGCTCAAGCTGACCTAAAACCATCAAACTTAATTTCTATCCATTTGAGTGTTGATTAAATTTATTTATGAAGTCCATTATGTATATTGAACATACATAGGAACATATCGCTCATCATTGGGTACTATTTTACGATAAAACATGTGTTTGCGAAAAATACCCAAAAATAAGAGAAAAACAAGGCAAAATGAACATGAAAAAAATGATTTTAAGCATATTAGCAAGCAAAGATGATTCAAATAGAGACAAGACATATATGATAGATAACAACTAGCTAGAAGGCATATCAAATTCATTCAAAGTAGTTATAAGCAATTTTTATCTAATAAAATTAAATTGCTCTCTAGGTAGATGTTTAGTGAAAATGTATGCCAATTGATTTTCCGTGTCCACATACATGATAAAGATATACTTCTTGGCAATGTGATCACAAAGAAAGTGATGGCGAGCCTCTATATGTTTAGCTAAACTATGCAAGACATGATTGTAATACAAGTTAATTGCCCTAGTATTATCACAATAGATAGGATAAGCATCAAAAAGAATGTTAAAGTCTTGGACCATTTGCTTCTTCCATAGGACCTAGGCACAACAATTCCCGATTGCAATGTATTCAACCTCAGTGGTTGATAATGCCACTGTGCTCTATTTCTTGGAGAACCAAGACACCAAGCATGGTCCTAGGAGGAAACAAGTGCCACTTGTGCACTTTCTATCAATCAAGCACCCTGCATAATCAACATCACTATAAGAAGTAAGAGTAAAGTCCCTTGACTTCGGATACCATTGTCTAAAGTTTGGAGTTTGGCTAAGTACCTTAGTATCCTCTTAACAACTATAAGATGTGATTTCTTAGGATTTGATTGAAAGCGAGTACACAAGCCAACACTAAACATTGTATCCAGTCTAGAGGCAGTTAAGTAAAGTAAACTTCCAATCATACTTCTATAGAGCTTCTCATATACCTTCTCATCTTATTCATCTTTATCAAATTTGGCAGTGTTTGACATGGGTGTGTCCATCAACTTGGTGTTCTCCATCCCAAACCACTTAAGTAGTTCATTTATGTTCTTTCCTTGTTTGATGAAGATACCATCTTTTGTTTGCTTGATTTTAAAGTGAAGGAAGAATGTGAGTTCACCCATCATACTCATCTTGAATTCACTCTGCATAAGATCACAAAATTCTATGCAAAGATCAAGGTTAGTTCTGCCAAAAATGATATCATCAACATATATTTGAATGATAAGAAAATTGTTAGAAGTGTGTTTTGGAAACAACATAGAATCCACTTTGCCCATGATATAACCATGATCTAACAAAAAAATCTTTAATTTCTCATACCAAGCCCTTGGTTCTTGTTTGAGTTCATAGAGAGATTTTTACAACAAATAAACATGGTTAGGTAGACTATCATGTTCAAAGCCCAGAGGTTGTGCAACATACACTTCCTCCTCAATTGTACCATTCAAAAACACACTTTTAACATCCATTTGATACAAAAGAAAGTCTTTATAATTAGCAAAAGCAAGCAACATACGAATTCACTCAAGTCTAGCTACATGTGCACATGTCTCTTCAAAGTGTATACCTTCTTGTTGATTGCAGCCTTGAGCCACTAACCTTTTTTTGTTTCTTACCACTTTGCCGCTTTCATCAAGTTTGTTGTGGTAGAACCATTTGGTGCCAATGAACTTTTTATCACTTGGTCTTGGCACGAAGGTCCAAACTTTGTTCTTCTCAAATTGTTGCAGCTCCTCTTACATATCTAGGATCCATTCTTCATCCCCAATAGCTTCCTTGGCTTTCTTAGGCTAAAGTAATGAGATGAAAGCATTGTTGGCTAGTTCTTTGTTCAATGCAGCCCGCATCTTCACTCTTTCAAATGGATCACCTAAAATCAGCTCCTTTGAATGATTCTTTGCAAACTGGGGGGTTGGATCCCTCTTTTCATCATCTTTGTCTTATTCTTGAGTAACCATCTCTTTTCCCTTTTGGGTGATGTTGAGCTCTTTAAGAATAGGAATTACTCACCTGCAACATCATCATTTGGAACAATATCTTTGGGAATAGAGGGGTTAGTCTCAATAAACTTTACATTAATAGATTCTTCCACTTTAGCAAGATCAACATTAAAAACTCTATAAGCCTTGCTAGTAGTGTTATAGCCAAGAACGAAAGCCTTGCATGATTTTAGATCAAACTTGTCAAGAAAATCTTTCATATTCAAAACAAAACAAGGACATCCAAAAATGTGGAAATACTCAATAGAAGGCTTCCTACCAAGCCATAGCTCATAGGAGGTTTTCTTTAGTGAAGGATGAATAATAACCCAATTTTGCACAAAACTGAGGTATTAACTACTTCACCCAAAACTTCTTAGGAGTATCATACTCTAGAAGTATGGTCCAAGCCATCTCCTATAAAGAACTATTCTTCCTCACTACAACCCCATTTTGTTTAGGTTTTCGAGGTGAAGAGAAGTTATGTGCATAACCTGATCCTTGATAAAAATGCTCAAAAAGTTCATTTTCAAATTCTCCCCCATGGTCACTACGGATGGAAACAATGCGGCAAGAAGCTTCATTCTCAACTTGTTTACAAAAGCTCGAGAAAACATCAAGCATATCAATTCTAAAAATCAGAAAGAAGGTCCAAGTATATCTAGATAAATCATTGACAATAACTAGGCAATACATGGAACCACGAAGAGATTGAGTTCTCATTGGTCTAAATAAATCAATGTGTAGAATCTCAAGAGATCTCTTAGTACTAAGGACACCATTGGATTTGAAGGAGGACTTGGTTTTCTTTCCTTGGGTACAAGGTTAGAATTCCTCATCCTTTTTAAAATCCAATTTAGGAAGACCCTTGGCCAAGTCATTTCCTCATCCTTTTTAAAATCCAATTTAGGAAGACCCTTGGCCAAGTCCTTTCTTCTCAACTTCTTCAACTAATGCATATTTACATGACCAAGTCAGCGGTTCCAAAGAGAAATGTCATTCAAGTTGACTACTAGGCATCTACCAACAATAGGCTTAATAGAGTCAAGAACAATAACATAAAGATAATCACTTCTAGTTCCCTTATATATAACTTGATAGGTGAGGGAATCTATAATCAAGCTTTCAAATGCAATAAATAGCACAAGGTAACCATTATCACAAAGTTGACTAACACTAATTAAATTGTGATGTAGGCCATCCACAAAAAGAACATTCTTGATAGATAAGAACTCACCTACATCACCCTCACCTTTGACTTTACCTTTCTTGTTTTCCCCAAAGGTGATTGATCCTCCTTTCTTTTTGGTGAAGTTGTTGAAATGGCTTATATCACCTATCATATGCTTAGTGCATCCACTATCAACAATCCATCTTCCATTTTCCCGTAAGAAAGGAGAATGTTAGTCCCAACTCAAACTTTGGGATTTGAAGTTAGCTTGGGGACCCACTTCATCTTTGAGTTGGTCCCCTTAGACTTTTAAGGACAATAAGTAGAGTAATGATCATCGCATTAGCAATAAGAACAAACCATATGATTCTTAGTGCCGAAATACTCTCCTACAAAGAAAGAGGTTTCCTTGCTCTTTTTCTTACCTTTGGCTTTGCTCCTACCTTTTGATGCTCCCCCTACAAATCCCAAACCACTAGTACCACTTTGTTTGGTAGAATGGTCAAGGATTTCATTTAGGGAGTTCTTTCTGTTGAGGAATTTTTGTAGGGATGCTCTGAATCTATGGTTATCATCATTTAAAGAAACAATGGTAGAAGATAAACTAGGTATGTCATCCCTAGCATATACAAGATCAGCCTCAAGACATAAAACTTTAGTTAAATATCAGTCTTTTTTAAGAGAGATAGAAGCAACATTAACACTAGGCAATAACGGTCTAGAAGATGAATCATTTACTTGACCAAGTAACCTAGCATTTTTAGATTTAAACATTAGAATCTCTTTGAGATAGACATCTCTCTCTTCTCTTTGAACATCAATAAGAAGCTTAAATTCAGCATTTTTAGTTTTAACCAATTCAATCTCTTTAAGGAAATTTTGGTTTTCTTCCTTAAGATTCTCAATGTTCGTAAGGTAGACACCATTCTCGACTTCAACCCCATTGTATTTGAGCTCAAGATCAAGGTATTGCCCTTGCAAATGATCAATACTCTCAAGGTTGGTTTTCTCATACAATTCAAGAATTTCAAGTTTGGCATAATGATCATCAATAATTTTTTCTAACTATTTTCTTTTAAATTTACATTTAGCAAAAGATGAACGGGTAGAAATAAGCATGTCAATAATAGCTTCCTTAGATAATTCATGCAAGCTTACCTCACATACCTCACTTACCTCACCAATATCTTCACTAGTAGATGCCATGAATGTAACGTGGCACTCTCCATCTTCTTCTGAGCTTGAGCTGCTTGAGGATGAAGCTTCTCAAGCTACATGAGTTGCATTCTTGTATCTCTTCTCCTTCGTATCCTTCCTCTTGTATTTGCTCTCCTTCTTGTATTCCTCCTCCTTCTTTGATCTACCCTTGTGGTGTGACTTTCTTAACTTGGGACATTCACTCTTGTAGTCCCCCTTTTGACCACACTTCTAGCATATAGGAGTAGAAGTGGAGGATGCTTGCTTTCCCTTGAAGTGTTTGCCCTTGATGTAGTTGGCTTCATGCTCACTAGGGCCTTCATCTTCACTAGCGGAGGAGGGAGAAGTCTGGAAAGCAAGTTGTTGTTGAAGGATGATAGCCTCCACTTGTGCTTTGAAAGCACCATCTTTGATCTTCTTGGCTTCCTTCTCTCCTTTCTTGGCTTCTTCTTCTTGTTTGTCAAGTCTAGGCTCATGAGCTTGAAGGTTGCTAATGAGTTCTTTAGTTTGGATGTCACCAAGGTTCCTCACTTCTTCAATGGAGGTGACCTTTGACTCCCATCGCTTTGGTAGAGTCCTCAAGATCTTGGAGTTGATTACACCTCTATCCAAAGTGTTGCCCAATGCAGTCAATCCATTGATGATGACATTGAGTCTTGAATAGATCTCTACAATCCCTTATTTATTACCCATCTTGAAGTTCTCTAGAAGGTTGTTCAACATGTAGATCTCTGCCTCCTTGACTTACTTTGTGCCTTCATAGGTGATTCACAACTTGTCCCGAATCTCATAGGCCGTGTCCCAAGATGAGATTCCGTTAAACTATGTAGGGGTGAGGGCTGCATAGAGAATGCTAATGGCTTTGACATTAAGTTGGGCTTCTTTGAGTGCAACTTCACTCTATGTTGCTACAACTCCGGTTGGCTCCTTGTAAGGTGTGACCATCACCTTCCACATATCAAAGTTCATCTCTTGAATGTAGGACTACATACACCTCTTCCAATAGAGGAAGTTGGTTCCATCAAAGATCGTAGTATGCACGGAGAAGCCTCCCTCTAGGTTGAGAGAACCAGGTAGGTTGTTTCCCATCTTCTCGTCTCATGGGAGATTGTTGGAGAAGATCCTTAGATCTGATACCATTTGTTGGATATAAGGGCGCTATAGGGGGGGTGAATAGAGCTACAAAATTTCTCACAAAATGGATTATACCTTCAAATTATATAAAGTTTAAAGCAATAGCTTAATTGCTATTTGAGGCCCTATCTAACAAGCATATCAAGGATGAGAGATATTGATAGAAAGCACTTGACAAAGGGATGTAGAGTGGCTCCACACTTCAAACTAGAAGTGAGTCGGTCCATTACCAAGAGAGCTCAACTTCTAGGACTTTACAAGTACTTTTACCTATATTATCACCAATAAGAGTTACAATACAAGACCACCAAAGGACTTACCCATCCAATCACAAGGCGATATTCACCTTACTAAAGGACTTACCCACTTAGCTTGAGTCTTCATCCTTCACCACAGTCTTACCCACTCAAGCTCAAGGTTTCCCTTGAAGGACTTTGCTTCTCCTCTTGGATCTTCAACCTTTTCCTTCTCCTTCACCTGGAGAAGATCACCACCTCTTCATCAACCTTGAAGAGGACCAACCACAACTCCTTCTTCACTCGATGGAGCTTGCTTCACCTTGTCTTTATGTAGGAAGGGGATAGGGAAGTAGGAGAAGATGAGAGTTTTACATGCACAAGGGTGGACCTCTCTTACAATATGCCTAACTCACTCACAAATCACAAAATGAAGTGTAAACTAGAGAGAGAAAGGGGATCAAGGAGTAGTAGCACACTCAACTAAAGCAAGTACCTTGAATATCTTGAATGAGAAAACTTGGAATCAACTCCAAGGGGTCTTATTTATAGCTGAGGGTGATCCCTTGAGTTGGGGAACATTTAGGGACAAAATATAGCCATTTTGCACAAGGCAACAAATCCATTTTCACCCAAACCAAGTCACTAATGGTTATAATCACTTTCTCTATGTTTTCCATACAGTGCATTCAGTCAAACTTCAATAAAGGTAACTCATGAAAAACCACTAGAGGGGGGTGAATAGGGTTTTATCATAATTTAACAATTTTTTTAACTCAAACAACCAACCACAAAGATATTGGACAAGGGGACAAGGATTTAGAGTGGTTCCAACCTTAGAAAATACTAAGGCAGTCAATCCACTACCCGGTTGCTTACCCAACCAGGATTTTGAAAGAATCAAATTTTATTACCTCGCAAGGACTTTACATAAAATTACAATTCTTTCACCAAACCTTTCGAACAGCCTTCACCTAGAAGTAGTTGCACCAACTTTAAAGCAGCCTTCTTGAAGTAACTTCAAACTCCCCCTTGAAGTAGCCTTCCTCTTGAAGTAGCTTCCCGTTGCAACAACCTTCTTGAAGTAGTCCGAAGTCCACCTTCTCCACCGAGAAGAACCTTCTCCAATCCGCAGCCTCCAACCCTAGGAGTAGCAAGGAGAATACAAAAGATAACAAGGAACAAGAAGGAAAAATAGAAATTACAATACCACTTGTATCACATGGCTTGATTTCCTATATCAAGCATTTTTATCTCCTAACCAATGTATATAGAAGAGTAATTGCTATGGATAGGAGATGTTATCCTATAGGACACAAAATTCGAGCAAGGAAAATAATAGCCAATGATAATGTTGCTCAATTGCTCAAAATAGATTGCCAATTGTAAGTGTAAGCTCAAGTATATGCACAAGTGTATTTTTGGTGTCCTATGGCTTGTCCTATTTATAGGAATGGCCTATGGATGCTTAAGGTCATTCTAGATACTTTCTAGGGGGTTCCAAGTGCTCAATTAGCCGTTAGGTATCCACTAGTTGGTTTAACAACGACTAGTTTAATTAATTCTGTAGTTGTTGTCAGAGTCCACCTCGGTCGAGGAATTGTCGACCGAGACACCTACTCGGTCGAAGTTTTGTCGACCGACAGGCTCTCTGGATCAAGTGTTTGCAACGTTCATCTCCAACTGCCAACTACCTTGTCAGCTGTGTCTAACGGCTACCTGGGTCTTTCTTGGTCGAGAAGCTTGTCGACTGCGAGTGTCTCGGTCGAGGAGTTTGTCGACCGAGATTGACCCTGCTTCAATGTTTCAATTTAAGGCATTATGTATGTGTATGAGTGTGCATAGGTGACACTATTGGAGGGGATGACCTATCTAAGTGTAGTGATTGGCTAGGGAAGATCTAACGCTTGATTTACATGATGTCTAAGTACTTGTACATTATATACTTGTACAAGTTTACAATTGATTACATTTCATGAAATTTACAAGCATTCAAGCATATAGATTCCCTAGTACTTTGTCATCCACCTCATTCCTGCAACACTCAAGTAGCACGTTAGATCAACAAGAATGAAATACTTGTCATCATCGAAACAAAGGGATTTATCATAATGTCAATTTAGCCAACAATATCCCCCTTTTTGAAGATGACAAACATTTCCTAAATATAAAATAAGGAAATATAAAACATGTGAGTTTCATACCTGAAGTTTACCTTTTGTAGCCATTCTTGTGTTTTGCAAGTGGGTGCTGGATGAGATATTATGAAACTCATTTTATTTTATGTTTTTTATTTTATATTATTTCTCCCCCTTTGTCATTTCAAAAAGATATCCAAGTTTACTTTGTATTTCTCCCCCTTAATTTTATGCTATGCTCCCCCTTAAAGAGATATTCAATTTAAATTCAAGGGATTAATATAAATGTAAGCCATTTATTGTCGAATTTAGCCATAATGTATCTCTAACCAAATACACGGGATGTTAAGCCCAAATTTATTTAGAGAATTCCATTAAGAACAAAATATATGTCATATTCATGAATTTTGTAGATTTCTTTGTTTTCATAACAAAAATTACTTTCAAGAATACTAAGGTCATAACAAGCTTCAAAGCTTTGTAAACTTCTTGATCTTATATTCAAATTTGTTTTTGTGAGCTCCCCCTTAATCTTATAATTAAGACAATTTAAGGATTCTAAGGTCACAAATGATTTTTAAGATTTGATTTTGACCTTTTATTAAGGCTCTATGTTTTCAATATGATTAACTCATTTTGAGTCAAGATAATAAGATTAAATGCATTAAAATGATGTACAAATAAGCATTTTGTCAAGCTTATTTTAGGTCGACCTTGACTTCGACCATAGCGCCCCTTGGTCAAATTTAATTTCAATCGAGAGGCAAATTCTACAGATTTCACATTTGAACATTCATATGTGAAGTATAATTTCTGCAGGTAGCTTGATTAAATGAATATCAATCTGAAGCACATTAAGAGATACCTATTATGAAGACTTAATATGGGCATCATAGTGAAGTCTTTGACCTTGATTTTTCTGGAATGTATGTTTTACATTCATTGTGAATGATGTTTCATAAGCTTTGTTATGGGTACATAAATATCCAATCCCATTTCTTCGTGTATCCTTTTTCTCATATTTAATCATAAGATTCTTTAGAAACATATATTTTGAAAGCAAGATTAATATCTTAAAGTCAAGATTTTTTATTTTGATTTCTTAGAAAAACAAATAGATTAAAACATTAATATTTTTGTTCTAAGAGACACCGTTTGGCTTGTCATAGCATCATCATTCATTTATAATGTGTTGAATCACAATGATCATCCATTTATGGTTTGTATTATTTTAGACAAACCAAGTAAAACTGAAACACAATGATCATGGTACAATTATTTTGATAGAACAGTAGAAGCATATGATCATAATCATTTGTATCAAAATACATGATTCTTATTACTTTAGGAAAACCATGTGGATAATGATAAAACAGTAATTTCTTTTGATTAAACTAATCATGATTTTCAGTTTTAAACTATTTAGAGGATAAACCAAAATGATCTATATTTAGGTTCATAAGTTTTTAATTTTAAGATAAGCTATATAACTGATCATACCTAACAAACTTTTTCAATCAATGAATAGGGTTTGTTCAAGATCAGTCTTCATATGTTACTTTTGCAATATGTTTAAGGATTTTCATATTCATAATATTTATCAAAAAAAATATTTTGTTTCAAGAATGGTCTTCAGCATATATTCTTGTTTTGCATGTAAAATCAGTCATAATTGATAGCAAATAGATTACTTGAAGACATATTCAACAGATTTATTGCAGACTTGACAACAGAAACTTGCTCGATCGACCATTTCTCGACCGACAGTTCTCTCGGTCGACAGTTTCTCGACCGAGAAAGGTTCTGTATTGTTTCAGACCTGTTTTCAGAAATTGTTTACAAGTAAAAGCAAAAATATGAAAGTTAAAGCTCGATTTAATTGAGATATTTAAATATAAAATCAACATTTAGGTTAAATCTCAACTAATCATATACATTTTGAGAATCCAAACTAAAACAAGTAGTTTAAGATGTATATTTGTAAATTTTAATTTCTTGGATTAACTTGGTGTCCAATTATGTTAAGTTGAGATAGACATAGAGATATACAACTTAGAGTCTTTGGTCATATATCAACTTAATTTTATCCATTTAGTTTGGGGGTTTTGGAACCCATACTAACTCAACATCCTTTTTCTTGTAAGGACATGAGAAAGAGTAATGTCCAAGACGCAAACAATAATGACAACATATGGAATCAACCTCATATTTCTTTCTATGATTTTGTTCTAGGTTGTTCTTGGGTACATATGTATGTTTGCCTTTAGGTACATACATAGATTGATTTTCTAGTGCTTGTGTCTTTCTCCAACTAGGTTTTTGATAAGATTTTCCTTTAGGGTTATAACCTAGTCCTCTCCTTCCAATTTGATGATAAGAATTATTTAAAATTTTATCAAGGGTATCATTGTTATTCAAACTACTAATCTTTTGTTGCAACTTGACAATCTCATCCATTCTCTTATTGATGTCTAGCTTTGCTTGATCTAGATTAGATAATAAGGAATCTCTTTCTTTCACAATAATATCATAATCTAGATGTGTACACAAAATAGGTTGTTTTTGAAGATCATTTACTTGAGTTTGCAAGTTTAACTTTTCTAGGGAAAGAAGATTGCAATTTGCTTCAACAGATTTCAGTTTAATATCATGATCTTCAATAACCTTTTTAAGATCCTCATTTTCAGATGTAAGAGCAAGAAGTTTAGCATGTAATTCGTCATTTGCCTTATTAGATTTCTTTAATTTCTTCTTGCATTCAATATACTTATTATGTGTCTCTTCAAGACTAGCAATTAACTCTTCTTTAGGTAGATCAAAAAGACTTACCTCTTCTTCTTCTTCTTCTTCTTCACTTATTGTAGAAATTAGACATTTTTTATGCACTTCTTCCTTCATTGACCTCCATGGGCAGCTAGGTGTTGTGTGGCTTGTTCCTAAGCACCAATTGCAACTTGTTGAAGATTGGTCCATACTTTTCCTTTGCTTGCTGTTGTAGACACCACCTCCCTTCATTCTTCAAGACTCGATTAGAGCTCCTTGAAGCCTGCTCTGACACCAATTGAAAAACCACTAGAGGGGGGTGAATAGGGTTTTATAATATTTTAACAATTATTTTAACTCAAACAACCAACCACAAAGATATTGGATAAGGGGACAAGGATTTAGAGTGGTTCCAACCTTAGCAAATACTAAGGCAGTCAATCCACTACCCAGTTGCTTACCCAACCGAGATTTTGAAAGAATCAAATTTTATTACCTCGCAAGGACTTTACATAAAATTACAATTCTTTCACCAAACCCTTCGAACAACCTTCACCTAGAAGTAGTTGAACCAACTTTGAAGCAGCCTTCTTGAAGTAACTTCAAACTCCCCCTTGAAGTAGCCTTCCTCTTGAAGTAGCTTCCCGTTGCAACAGCCTTCTTGAAGTAGTCCGAAGTCCACCTTCTCCACCGAGAAGAACCTTCTCCAATCCGCAGCCTCCAACGCTAGGAGTAGCAAGGAGAATACAAAAGATAACAAGGAACAAGAAGGAAAAATAGAAATTACAATACCACTTGTAGCACAAGGCTTGATTTCCTATATCAAGCATTTTTATCTCCTAACCAATGTATATAGAAGTGTAATTGCTGTGGATAGGAGATGTTAGCCTATAGGACACGAAATTGGAGCAAGGAAAAGAATAACTAATGCTAATGTTGCTCAATTGCTCAAAACAGATTGCCAATTGTAAGTGTAAGCTCAAGTATATGCACAAGTGTATTTTTGGTGTCCTATGGCTTGTCCTATTTATAGGAATGGCCTATGGATGCTTAAGGACATTCTAGATACTTTCTAGGGGGTTCCAAGTGCTCAATTATCCGTTAGGTATCCACTAGTTGGTTTAACAACGACTAGTTTAATTAATTCTGCAGTTGCTGTCAGAGTCCATCTCGGTCGAGGAATTGTCGACCGAGACACCTACTCGGTCGAAGTTTTGTCGACCGACAGGCTCTCTGGATCAAGTGTTTGCAACGTTCATCTCCAACTGCCAACTACCTTGTCAGCTATGTCTAACGGCTACTTGGGTCTTTCTCGGTCGAGAAGCTTGTCGACCGAGAGTGTCTCGGTCGAGGAGTTTGTCGACCGAGATTGACCCTGCTTCAATGTTTCAATTTAAGGCATTAAGTATGTGTATGAGTGTGCATAGGTGACACTATTGGAGGGGATGACCTATCTAAGTGTAGTGATTGGCTAGGGAAGATCTAACGCTTGATTTACATGATGTCTAAGTACTTGTACATTATATACTTGTACAAGTTTACAATTGATTACATTTCATGAAATTTACAAGCATTCAAGCATATAGATTCTCTAGTACTTTGTCATCCACCTCATTCCTGCAACACTCAATTAGCACGTTAGATCAACAAGAATGAAATGTTTGTCATCATCGAAACAAAGGGATTTATCATAATATCAATTTAGCCAACAACTCGACCAATCAATAAAAGACAAAGCCAATTTTCAAACTATCAGTCTAGTTTATTCTGGGGAACTCAACCAATGAGCTAAATTTGAGTTTGCTTAGTGAGTCGGTCGGTTGAGTTCTATGAATGCACAACTCAACCGATGGGCCATCTTAAGAAAATCCATCATAGAATCGTTCAAGATTGTAACTCGACGTATGAATAGCATGTGATCAATTTTATAAATTGACTTATGGGTGATTAAATCTTAGTATTAAGTGTCCCACATATTTTTCTCATCTTAGTTACAAGTTGTATCATCAATACAAGTGATTACAAAATTCTTCTAAGGTCGTTTGAAGAGATTTCCTTATTAGCACACTTGGATTGCATTCGACTTGAACTTGGACAAGCTAGGGCTTGTGTAATTTGATCCTTTTCATGTACCTAAAGCCTAAAATCAATCTTGAACAAACATATTATATACATATGAATGGAATGGTTGAGTAATTATCAAAATATGGACAATGTATAACCTTTAGGTTAACACCATCATTATGCTTGACTTAATGATTCTGATGGACTCATGATCTTTATTTTAAGACTCTGATACCTGAGGCACCTCCCTTGATCTCATAGGAAATAACTTGGTAGTAGGTACTCTCCCTATTTTATACATGCTTTATGATAATGATTAATATGGAATGAATATTCTAGATTACAGTTGAAGTTTGTCTCTTGACTTCCCTAATCTAGGACACATACCTATATCACTCCTTGAAATTTTGATCTTGTTGATTATTTAGAGAATGGAAAGGTGACCCCTTTCTCACAATTCTGATCTTTTGACCTACGCCTATAACAGGTCACACTCATGGTAACGATGATATTGGATCTTGATGTCTCATTTTGGAAAAAAAATGATCCGCCTATGGTCTAGTAGAAACCCTAAAACTCTAGTTTTGAAATGTTTGGATCTATGACTTCGATATCCAGACATTACTTATCCATATTGATACACGATCTATGGACTCATTATTTTGATCTTGATATGGATTGACTTGCATCATCGCCCAATACTAGATTATTGATCACCCCGAGTTATGACTAATGACTTTCATGTTCCCAAATTTGATATTATCAGCGTTATGCTCATGTCGATCTCTCGATTTATGACTTAGGGGTAAGCCACATATGGACTAAAGAGAGGGAACCTTCCTTTGATTTTCATGATGAAACCATATTGTTCAAAAATGATGCATGTCTCGAAATGTCATTTTGGAATTTTTTGATCATGCAAGTGTACCCCCACTTAGGGAAACATAGAGGCTAAACCACTAAATAATTATTAAATTGAAAGTCATGATCACTCTTATTGATAAGAACTCTATTAGTTTTAATCTGAAACATGGTCTCTCCAATTTTGTGATCTATGGATGGATCCCTCTACATTTGCAATCTATGTTATGACCTTGCATAAACAATTATCAATGTGGTGATACCTTAACCATGATACTAAATTGCTCAATTTTGGAATATCTTGATGATAATAAAATACCAGACCAGTTGTGATGCGGAATAAGAGTCCCACTCTTTATTGATGACTTATTTTAAATTTTGGGACACATTTTTTCTTTTAAGATGGGGAGGATGTAATAACCAGGAACTTCACCTTTTTTATGCAACTTCCAATTTGACCCCAATCTAATGATCAACTTTAATTTCTTGCGTGAACCAGTTCTCGTGCACAATTGGTCAATCTAGTATACGAGTACCGCTAAGACAATGTCCAACTTGAATAAAAATCAATTTACCTTAATGGAACACATAACCCTCTCTATTTTGAGTTTTGATCATATTTTGGTGTAAATATAAACTCTTTTCTTATTTTCATGTTGTAGAGGGCACCCTCACATTTCCAATGCACTAGATTTCATCAAAATCCGAGCTAATATGAGAAAGATATGCCTCTTTGAACATCACTTGACTATACCTTGATTCTTAGCCTTTTAATTCAGTTTGAGTCGATTTATGACCCTAATTGGGCCTCAAATCGATGTGCGGCCCATGTGCACTCCTCCCATTTACCCTACTATCCATGCATCCCCTTCTGGACCCATGATGACCTGCTTTCTTAGATCACGAGAGATGGACTTTGGATCTAATAGTCGAGGATTTCACCCTACATTTAACACCTCTCATTGCTTCCCCTACCTCGGCCATACACTATGCAAAGGGCACAGTGTCAACCACTTTGTGACTGACCATATCCCCTTTCCATGCCCCTATCATCTTGGTTTCCCTCCCATTCTCTTTCCTTTCTTTGCCCCTTTGGGTTTCACTCACTTTCCCTCTTATGGACACCCCTAATCGCCCTCCTCCCATGACTAGTAGCACTCCTCGACTGTTATGACCCACTCCATGATTAACTAATAAATACCTCGAATTACGTAAAACACCTCAATTAGGGTTGAGTATCAAATTAAACATCATGGATAATTAAGATAAGCCAAGATGCGAATTAATAGTTAAGCTTGAATCACCTGAGGCAATTAATAATGTCAATATTGATTATTTCATACATTAAGTTGAATCAAGTAATCACAGTTGTAATTAGAGCTTTGATCTAGTGAAATAGTTCTTTTAGCATGTTTTGCACTTTGAGGTTATAGAGAATTCCGAGCTTAAACCGTTGCAAGAAAAATCACTTGAAACCGACTTCCGAGCTAAAAGATACGGACTTTTGAATGTTTAGGGACCTAGTTGTAAATATTGGAAATATTTGGGCAAATTGCAGCCGGCCCCCTCCGCGAACTTGACCCTTATTCCCTTCCTTCTCTATCGTTTCTTTCTCTGTAAACCGCTTGAAGCGGCACACTGCTGTCCGACCAGCAGAGCAGAGAAGGGGGCACGATCGATTAAGGCTCCTTGAGCCAAGCTTCCAGCGGCGTCGTCCTCCCACCTTTCCTCCTCTTCTTTCCTTCCTCCCTAGTTCCGCCCACTTGCAGCCTACCTAGCCGCGGTACCACAGCCAGCTTGGGCGTCAACCTGCTGCACAGAGCAGCAGCCACAACAATGGTCGTAGCTAGGACCGGCGGCTAGGAGCCTTCTTGGGCGCAATCAATACTTGGAATCAGCCGCCTGGAGCTTGGCCAAGAGGTCTGGGCAAGGGTCCGTTGCCATCTTGCCCCGAATTAGCACCCAACCGAACCTCCCTTTTCACCTGTGCGTGAAGGAGCTGCTGCTTGCAGCATCATGTTTGATTAGGATCGACCTGGGTGAAAGGCAATAAAGAAAGGTAGTCTTAACTTCGACATATGGTCTTAATCAGAAATTCGTAGCCCTAGCTAGATCTAGATGTTGTTTGAATCAATTCTAGATTCGTGCATGATATTACTGTTCCATTGCAGGATCAACATTCCGATCGGCCGAATTTGGTAAGATTCGGCCGAGTTTCCTTTATAAGGAAATCAAACAGGGTTCCAATCGGCCGAGATTGTAGGCTGATCGGCCGAGTTGTCAGCCGATCGGCCGAGTTGCTTAGAGTGGATCGGCTGAGTTGTCAGCCGATCGGCCGAATTCCCAGAGTGGTCGGCCGAGTTCCAGAAGAGTGAGTAGTAGTTCATTTAGTAATCATTATTTAACTCAATTTAAATGTTTAATTGCTTCTGTATCAGTTAGTATAACTTCTAAACTGTATAGTACATACAATAGAGTATGTTAGTTTCATTGGAACTTGAAATACCTAATATGCTTAGTGAAAATGATGAAATTTCCTGTATTATACTTGCAATGTATTTGCTGATTTAAAAATAGATGTTTAGCATCAAAAGTGGATAAATGATACTGAAACATGTTTAATGATGATAAAGGATATATATTTGCTTCATGTGATATTTATATTGTGCAATATGCATGAAATGTGATATTCCTGTTTAAATGTTTATTTGTTAATCAGTTAATAGACCTAGGTGCCCTAACACCGTAGAACCCCTAAATGAAGGTCTGTTTCTTAGGGGTGAAACTCGTGTCCAACATCAACCGGTTGAGTAATTCTGGTGGCACGAGGATAGAAAGAGAGGCAGTGTCTAACAACAATCGTGCGTGTGTCACGATGGCACTGGGGAACAGAAAAAGAAAACTTGGTTATCTAACATCATTTGTGCGTGTGTCACGAAGGTAACCCTGTGACCCTCCGCCGGTGTACTCCGGTTAAAGGAGGAGTCGGGTGCACTCAGAGTAGTGCTTTGAGGCCGTAGAGCCTATGTTTCTGGCCGGAGAGCCAGGGGTCCTGTAGCAGAGCAGGGCTGGCGTCAGACTTAGCTTTTTCCGGGTGTGTCGCTAAGTCTTGTACGGTGGGACCGTAGCATGGACTTGTTGCGGATCTTTATATGCAGAGTACACTGCATATATTTAGGGCATAATAAAATGAATAAATAATCATGAAGGTTCACAGTAAATTTATATAACTGTTTATATACCTGAATTACCTGTTGATGATTTAGAATGTGATTATTATTTGTATGTTTATTATGTTATTAGAACTGCCTTGCTTAGTTCTGCATTTATGTTAATTTCAATTTATAAACCTGATGAGTTGTTTAGTGATAGCTAAGTGAAATGCTATTCACTGAGCGAGTAGGCTCATACCTCTACTCAAAACATTTTCAGGTTATCATCAGCAACAGGAAATCTGAAGAATCGTTTCATCCTATCGCCTAGTCAATAAAAGGTTCGTAGTTAGAAGTTAGAGGTCTCTTAGTCCTTTCCCCTCGATTCTTGGGACAAGGTGTGAGTGAGAGAGTGAATGTGTATAAAGATGTAATTAACTGTTATGCTTTATTTTATGTCGAACAATGTAATATGTTGTAGACTCTGTTTATATTGCTAGTCAGTTAATCAAGATGCTTCCGCAGTTTGTTTAGCTTCATTTTACATTTTATAATCACATTTTTCTATTAATGTCTTTAAAATGCTTTAAAAAGTGAAGAGTGGTTGGCTTATGTGCAAATCCCATTCTGTCACGTCCTAATCTTGTGGTTTGTGGTTAATGTGAAATTGGGGCGTGACGTTTATGGTATCAGAGCTTTGGTTTGAGTACGTAGTTACTCAAGGTCAGGGGACGATAAGAGACCAATAGGATTAAGGTTTAGGAGTCTTTCTTCTATCTGTAATTTTCTAACAGGAGATGTTCTGTTATATTATTGCAGATAGCAGGAAGAGGATGAGGTCACGAGAATCAAGCAATGAGCTTAAGATAAGTCGTTAAGAATCATTAGGGTCAAAAGATAAGGTTATAAGTGAGACGAATAATAAATGATGTGTTTTAGCTCTGGACGGTCTGAGTGTTTAGATACCCTGGCCAGGTGTCTGAATACTTAGATTGACCGGTATCAAGCTACTCTGTCTGTTCTTCTCTGGATGCCCTGGCCAGGTATGCAGAGGGAGGATAGGCTAGAGAGAAAACCCTAGAAATCTTAGGGTTAAGAGATTAGAAATTAATGTAGGAGTAAGAGATTAAATAAAGGATGTGATATAACTCCTACTTTATATTGCTTATTGATTAAAGATTATTAGAAATGCTCTTATATGCACAAATTTAGACTTTCAGTTTGTACAATAAGTATGATTCTTTTATAATATTGTGATATGAAGTGAATTGTTTAATGTTTGTTTTCTTTGTATTAAAGTAGACCTGAAATTTTGTTTAAATGAGTTTGCTCTGAGTGGATATTCTTTCCTCATGTTTAAGATTAATAGGGGTTGATCAATCTCGAGTAGCTCTTGGCTTCAGGACTACAGGTTCGGCCTGGTCCGGCTGGCAGGATGCGTTACTGAGATCTAATGACTCCTACTAACAAGTAAAATAAGAATAGACTCTGGATGATTTAGACCCGTAATATAGTGAGAATATATATACATTAGGATGTTTTAACTACGATAAGAAGTTAAATGTTCTTTGTTCTTGAGAATTTGGGGTTGAGAATCATAGACCCTAATCGGCCCAAAATAGGGTTTTGATAATCCATAAATACAAAATTTGATAGATAGAATGTCTCACTAAATGATTTTTAGTATTTTATGTGTAACTCGGATTTGGGATATGAGTTGGATATATATAATGTGAGCAACATTTGGAAAATATCAGAATTTTTGAAGAATATTCTAACCTGTTGATCGGCCGAGTTTGAAATTCAACCGATCACATTTTCTGAATGATATAGTAGTGTGGTAATTGAATTTTATCTTTTTATTGGTATATCCAATTGATCTAAAATTTTAACTGAGATTGAAAAACACAATTTTAGACACTTTGTTAAATTGGAATAATTTTTGGATGACTTTTGACCCCTGCAGTGAAGGTGTCGGCCGAGTTTGTAACTCAGCCGAACCTGCTGCAGACTGCAATATAGCAGTGCACTGTTAGATTTTTAATTAATTATTGGTAACTTTAAATGATCTGCAATTTTTATTGAAGGTCTAAAACTTCATTAGGTACAACATATAAAATTTCCAAAATTTGTGGAGCTTCTGTTAACCATTTAATAAACGAATTACAGAAACTATTATGAAAACTGAATTTTCAGCCAATATGATTAAAGTTGAGTGTTGGGTTAATATGCTATTGACCCAAGCAACTCAAATTGATCTATGTGATCGATCACACATACACACAATAATTCTATGTTAGTGACATAGACCAAAACCCTAGAATGATTAAAGTTGTAGTAGTTTAAGGGATCTCATTAGTGATTAAACCTTGAATACTAGTGTCTTTGTAAAATAAGATCTTGAGATATGTTCTATGTAAAGTAAACTGGCTTTGATAGTGACTTAAGGTTTTAAGGTAGTTAATCTGAGCGGTATATGAATAACATGAAATGACTTAGAGAAAAGAGTAAAACATAAACCTAAAAGGTAACTATAAGAAAGTAGCATAGAAAGCGAAGTATTATCCGATATATGATCTGAAGATAGTTGATGCAGTTCATGTTTTTAAGACATGGCGTCACTATCTTTATGATGTAACAATAGATTATCACCCTGGTAAGGAGAATGTGGCGAATGATGCTTTCAGCAGAAAGTCAAGTTCAACAGTTAATGCATTCTCTATGGCAGGTTTCAATAGAGACCTGTTAGTAGAAATGTGGGAGTTGAACTTAGACTTAGGGGTGACAACACAGAGTGATTTGATGGTACAGATGTAAGTTAAGCCTACTTTTTATGAGTACATTAAGAAACCACAATAGGGTGATAGTGAGTTAAACCAGACCATGCATGACAGGATAGGAGGAAAAGAGACTAGGGTCTAAGTTTTTAAGATGATAAGGCGTTGTGTTAACATGACCTGTTGTGTGTACCTTGAGATAGAGTAAAATTATTTTAAGGGGAAAATGCTGAAAGAAAAGATTCTTATGGAAGTGTATGTATTGATATATGCTATGCTTTCAGGAAACACTAAGATTTATATGAATCTCAAGAAGTTGAAATGGATGGTCAGATATACAGAAGGATGTAGCTGAGTACGTGGTTAGAAGTAGTGTGTGCCAGTAGGTTAAGGTTGAACCCTAGAAATCTACAGCTACCTTGTAATCTTTTTCTATGCTGGAATGGGAATGGGAATTTATCACAATAGATTTTGTGGTAAGATTACCCAGGACACCTAGAGGTTGTGACTCGATATGAATAATTGTGGATAGACTAATTTAGTCTGCTCACTTCCTTCATATTAAGTCGACCTTTGATGTCTCGAGACTTGACTAAGATATACATGGATAAAATAATTAGATTGCTTGGTAATCCAGTTTCAATCATATCATATTGAGATTATAAATTCACATTTAGGATTGTAGAAACAGTTGCATCGTGTTTCGGGCACAAAGTTAAGACTCAGCGTAACCTTTTCATCCGCAGACGGATGGTTAGTTTGAGAGAACCATTCAGACTTTTGAGGACATGCTGAGAGCATGTGTTTTGCTTTTCAGTGGAAATGGGAAGAACATTTAAATCTTATAGAGTTTGCTAGTGTGAATGTTGAGTTTAGAAATACACAACTGATAATGGTTCGGTTTGAATATAAACCCAGGCAATACAAATTTGGTAAACCATTAGGTGCATGATTTCAAGATAGTAAGATAGCATTAAAAGATACAAATAAATCTAGTTGCATGCTTCCTGTTAAGTTAATATGTGTGACCTGACATTTACATGAATTAGCACATTTCTCTGAAATATTATCAGAAATTCTCAAGTATTACTAAATATTTGTGATATGATACGTAAATAACTCTTAATTGAGTTATGTGATGCATAAACTAGGAATTTGGTAAATATGCACGTACTTCGAGAAATTTCAGATAATTGATAAATATTACAGATGGTTTCTTATTAGTGGAGAAAATTACTTTTATTGGTGTCATAGGATGTTCAATTACATGAAATCCAGTATGTATGTGCCAAAATTGATTTGAGTTTGGAATATTTATGAATTTTTTTAATCTGTCTGCATGCATAATATAAACATTTCTCGGTAATTACAATGATTTTGAATATACTACTCTGCCAGTTCCAGAATGATACCGTATTGTGATTTGAACTGCAATCAAACAAATGAGATAATGGAAACCCTAAGAGTAGGGTGTTGCCATGTGATTAGTGAATGAAATAACCCTAAGAGTAGGGTGTTGGCATGTGATGAATGAACAAGGCAAATGAAACCCTAAGGATAGGGTGTACGATGAATCAAGTATCTTAAAATCAATTTTCATTATAAGACGTGGTAATGTTTAACAGTTAAATTGCATGATTTAATTTTAGTACCAAATTGACATGCATTCTGTTTATTTAAGAATTTTAGTTTGTCTGCATGTAGAATATAATAATTTCTTGGTAATTACCATAAATTGAGATGCTATTATAACAGTTCTGGAAAGACAATGTTTTGTGGGTTGATCTGGAATCAAATCAGATGTGTCCTAGGTTAAGGAACCTATATAGATGATTGATCGGAGGATCAAGAAAACTCACGAATTGTGAGATGCCATTAGTGATAGTTTTATGAAGAAATCTTAACCTAGAGGGAGCTACGTAGGAATACGAATCAGAAATGAGTAACACGTTTCCTTTCTCTTTTAGGAATTTTGGGACGAAATTCTTTTAAGGGGAAAAGGTTGTTATGACCCACTCAATGATTAACTAATAAATACCTCGAATTACGTAAAACACCTCAATTAGGGTTGAGTATCAAATTAAACATCATGGATAATTAAGATAAGCCAAGATGCGAATTAATAGTTAAGCTTGAATCACCTGAGGCAATTAATAATGTCAATATTGATTATTTCATACATTAAGTTGAATCAAGTAATCACAGTTGTAATTAGAGCTTTGATCTAGTGAAATAGTTCTTTTAGCATGTTTTGCACTTTGACGTTATAGAGAATTCCGAGCTTAAGCTGTTGCAAGAAAAATCACTTGAAACCGACTTCCGAGCTAAAAGATACGGACTTTTGAATGTTTAGGGACCTAGTTGTAAATATTGGAAATATTTGGGCAAATTGCAGCCGGCCCCCTCCACGAACTTGACCCTTATTCCCTTCCTTCTCTATCGTTTCTTTCTCTATAAACCGCTTGAAGCGGCACACTGCTGTCCGACCAGCAGAGCAGAGAAGGGGGCACGATCGATTAAGGCTCCTTGAGCCAAGCTTCCAGCGGCGTCGTCCTCCCACCTTTCCTCCTCTTCTTTCCTTCCTCCCTAGTTCCGCCCACTTGCAGCCTACCTAGCCGCGGTACCACAGCCAGCTTGGGCGTCAACCTGCTACACAGAGCAGCAGCCACAACAATGGCCGTAGCTAGGGCCGGCGGCTGGGAGCCTTCTTGGGCGCAATCAATACTTGGAATCAGCCGCCTGGAGCTTGGCCAAGAGGTCTGGGCAAGGGTCCGTTGCCATCTTGCCCCGAATTAGCACCCAACCGAACCTCCCTTTTCACCTGTGCGTGAAGGAGCAGCTGCTTGCAGCATCATGTTTGATTAGGATCAACCTGGGTGAAAGGCAATAAAGAAAGGTAGTCTTAACTTCGACATATGGTCTTAATCAGAAATTTGTAGCCCTAGCTAGATCTAGATGTTGTTTGAATCAATTCTAGATTCGTGCATGATATTACTGTTCCATTGCAGGATCAACATTCCGATCGGCCGAATTTGGTAAGATTCGGCCGAGTTTCCTTTATAAGGAAATCGAACAGGGTTCCAATCGGCCGAGATTGTAGGCTGATCGGCCGAGTTGTCAGCCGATCGGCCGAGTTGCTTAGAGTGGATCGACCGAATTCCCAGAGTGGTCGGCCGAGTTCCAGAAGAGTGAATAGTAGTTCATTTAGTAATCATTATTTAACTCAATTTAAATGTTTAATTGCTTCTGTATCAGTTAGTATAACTTCTAAACAGTATAGTACATACAATAGAGTATGTTAGTTTCATTGGAACTTGAAATACCTAATATGCTTAGTGAAAATGATGAAATTTCCTGTATTATACTTGCAATGTATTTGCTGATTTAAAAATAGATGTTTAGCATCAAAAGTGGATAAATGATACTGAAACATGTTTAATGATGATAAAGGATATATATTTGCTTCATGTGATATTTATATTGTGCAATATGCATGAAATGTGATATTCCTGTTTAAATGTTTATTTGTTAATCAGTTAATAGACCTAGGTGCCCTAACACCGTAGAACCCCTAAATGAAGGTCTGTTTCTTAGGGGTGAAACTCGTGTCCAACATCAACCGGTTGAGTAATTCTGGTGGCACGAGGATAGAAAGAGAGGCAATGTCTAACAACAATTGTGCGTGTGTCACGATGGCACTGGGGAACAGAAAAAGAAAACTTGGTTATCTAACATCATTCGTGCGTGTGTCACGAAGGTAACCTTGTGACCCTCCGCCGGTGTACTCCGGTTAAAGGAGGAGTCGGGTGCACTCAGAGTAGTGCTTTGAGGCCGTAGAGCCTATGTTTCTGGCCGGAGAGCGAGGGGTCCTGTAGCAGAGCAGGGATGGCGTCAGACTTAGCTTTTCCCGGGTGTGTCGCTAAGTCTTGTACGGTGGGACCGTAGCATGGACTTGTTGCTGATCTTTATATGCAGAGTACACTGCATATATTTAGGGCATAATAAAATGAATAAATAATCATGTAGGTTCACAGTAAATTTATATAACTGTTTATATACCTGAATTACCTGTTGATGATTTAGAATGTGATTATTATTTGTATGTTTATTATGTTATTAGAACTGCCTTGCTTAGTTATGCATTTATGTTAATTTCAATTTATAAACCTGATGAGTTGTTTAGTGATAGCTAAGTGAAATGCTATTCACTGAGCGAGTAGGCTCATACCTCTACTCAAAACATTTTCAGGTTATCATCAGCAGCAGGAAATCTGAAGAATCGTTTCATCCTATCGCCTAGTCAATAGAAGGTTCGTAGTTAGAAGTTAGAGGTCTCTTAGTCCTTTCCCCTCGATTCTTGGGACAAGGTGTGAGTGAGAGAGTGAATGTGTATAAAGATGTAATTAACTGTTATGCTTTATTTTATGTCGAACAATGTAATATGTTGTAGACTCTGTTTATATTGCTAGTCAGTTAATCAAGATGCTTCCGCAGTTTGTTTAGCTTCATTTTACATTTTATAATCACATTTTTCTATTAATGTCTTTAAAATGCTTTAAAAAGTGAAGAGTGGTTGGCTTATGTGCAAATCCCATTCTGTTGCGTCCTAATCTTGTGGTTTGTGGTTAATGTGAAATTGGGGCGTGACATCGACACTTGCAGCTTTGCCAAGGGCCTTCTGCATCTCCTATCATGGCCTCTATCCTTTGACATTGGATTTTACCTTGTGATACCCTCACAACCCTTCTCAGCCACCTTGCACCACTCCATATCCTCTCCTCCCCTTTTTCCCCTTTCTCTCCAGTGAGGGTTCTGCCGCGGCAAGGTGCTCGCACAGAGGGCTAGGTCGACGAGAAAGGCGATCGATCAGCCATCGGATCGACATCCAACGTTCAATTTCCTTGCTACTCTTTCTATCTCTCTCTCAGACACCCCCTCTCTGCCACCTTGATGCTTACTAGCCAACCATGACTCGACGTATGCCATCAGGGGTCCACTCGTCTAGCTGCCCGACCTGGTCCCTGGCCTCACACGATCGCCCCTCCTAGCACCTCACCGCTAGTAGCCGCTTGACTGTGCCTTGGACCTCTCAGATTGGATCTACAAACACCATCCAGGTCACGAGCCCAACAAACTAAATTTAGGCCAACCCAATTGACTAGCTTGTGGCCCAGTTTGAGGGTAATTGGTCTCAAAATCCATTTTTATGCCCTAATCATCAAACCTATGTTACTTCTGGGTCCCTTTATGATATATTGAATTATTATATATCAAATTGATCATAAAAACACCACCTATCTAATTGTGCTACTTATCAATCCTATTTAATGCATATTTGCCATTATTTACTATTTTATGGCACTGATTGTTCTTTAGTTATGTAATCTTAATCACCTATGCTTTTTATGTGACCCTAATCATTAATCACCAAATTTTGTGGTACCTCAGTAACTGATATCCCCTTGAAATGAGTCCTAACTAATCTATCTTGCTTACTTGCTCTCTAATGCCATCTTTTATGTACTATGACTCATAAGCTACATTTTTGGGTATTAAAATAATTTAACTTGAACAATTATGAGGTTTGGATCTTTTAATCTCTATAAAATTCTATCGCCTCAAATTCAGTAGCCATGATTATGTCTTTTTCTCTCTAGAACCAAGATCTAACACTTTTGTTGCATGCTAACATCACAAGACCTTAGGTTCTCACTCTAGTACATGATTATGATCTAAAATGACTTATCTTGAAACCATGCTTTTAAGGATATGAATTTACCTTACACCTCTTGTTAAATCAGATTGGTTTTTGCCTTGACTATACTATGAACATGGATGTTCTCTTTTCCTATGTCACCCTATGATGTTGTGTACCATGTAGTGCAGTTTTGTGAACATGTTGACATGACTAGAACCATGCTTGTATAAAAAGGGGACCTAAGTGGTTGAGAATATCCATGTGAGTACTCCCACTCCAAACTAATTAGAGATCTATCCTTGTACTCTAGGTTGACATTGAGGGCCTTACCTTGAGCTCTTGGTGCTTGGTTTTACTCAACTCTTGCTAGGTAAACTTTTTACTCCTCTTGAATTATTGTTATTGTTATGACTTGGTTGCTAGTTATATATGTAGAGTATAAATGCTTGGCTATGAATATTGTTTGACTTAAGTAACCTTATGATATCCTTTTCATGCTTTTGATATATTTTATATGTTGAACATCACCCTCAAACATTAATGTATAAACCCATTGAACAATAACCCTTGTTTCCTATCCAACTCATGGGATGTCGGCACAAGGCACAGTGACTCCTCCTTGAGTTGTCAAGAGTGGAGAAAAATACTTGGTTGAATATAGGGTGAACCTACAAATTTGATCATTGGGGCCCTTCATGGTTGAAACGTGCAACTACTGGCTATGCCTTAGTTTTCCATATAGACTATTCCTTTGGAAGTTGTCACACGAATATAAGGCCTTATGATGTTGTTAAGTACAATGGTTAAATTCACCTAAAAGATGCTCTTGAAAACTTTGTTAAATGTTTCTTATGTTTTTTATTTTTTGGTTTTTACTTCTTGTTATCTTGTCAACCTTATAATATGTTAACCTCATAATCTTGCTATTTCCATTTTGCAAAGTGTGCCAATGCACCTGAATTGAATTTGTGTCCTATTTTTTTACCTATTAGGTGATCAATAGGTGAATCAAGATTTATGAAGGAACCTCTACAACAAAGAACAACATCTCAACATGGGGCTTGTAGTAAATAAATGGGTTTCTCAATCACTTCATGTAATAGAATAGTTATGTTGATCTTGTAATCTCTTCATGTTGTTTTTGTGATCTACATTGTACTTAAGATTCTTTGGTTCTGAATATGATAATGCAAACTATTTTTATGTTCTTTACATATGTTTGTGTGTCTTGGGCCATTCTACAGATGGACGCCCCAATCCACTCACCTTTGTCTATGTAGCCATTAGGAGTGTGGACTTGGGATAACAAACAGTTTCGTGACAAATGGTATCAGAGCCAAACACATGAGCCTCAGTGTAAGTAGGGCATGACATATCATTAGAACCTAGGGAGAACCTAAGTCCATAATGGAAAAACTAAGGTAACAAGTTTGGTGTACCATGTGGGGTTCCTACACACATCTACCTGCCCTAAGTGAATCTAAGATTGGATTTATATTCTTCCTTAAAGCCTAACGATTCTTCTAGCATCTCCTCTCTTCTTTAGGGATTACCCCCAAGCCACCAAATTAGATGAGGATTAGTTAGCTTCCAAGTGTGAGCTTACTCTATGACCCATTGCTCACATGGTCACTCTATTTTGGGTAGTCTATGTATGGGAAAATTTAAAATTTGAAATAATTGGTAAAAGTTGATTAACATGAAATTGATCCCATGATCTGATTGTAATAATGAAACTCGATTTAAATTAATACTCGTGAAGCTTAGTACTATATGTTAATCCCCCAACTCATGTGAAAGTCATCTATTCCCAATTATGACTAATATTCTATGTTTGAGGATAATAACCATAATCTTGATGTGGTGAAATAAGGAGAATATATACCTTATACCTCATTTTATTGAGTTCCCTATTTATTTAGTACCTTTGATGTCCTGATTCAATTAAACCTCAAGCATAATTAAGCAAATATTACCCTAGTTTGACTTGTACCATGATCGTGCTTGACTTAATGATGATCATGGACTCATGATATTGATTTTAAAACTTAGATACTTGAGGCACCTCCCCCTATGTGATTTATATGCCTCCATCTCAATTTTGGACATGACGTGATGATTTTGGAACCTTGATCTTTCCCTTTATGTTCATACTCTTGTAATTCCCTACTCATCTACTCGATTTCCAAATATGTCATTGCCTTGATTTTGAAGGAAGGGAATGATATATTGACCTTAAATATGAAGATCTTGACCTTTGGGTACACATGATGACTTTAACCCCTGATCTCATAGGATACAACTCGGTAGTTGATACTCTCCCTATTTTATACATGCTTTATGATAATGATTAATATGTACTATATGTTCTATACTAGGGTGAAAGTTTTGGTCTTAACTTCCCTAACCTCGGATACATCCCTATCTTGACTCCTCTAAATTTTGGTCTTGTGAATTATTTAGAGAATGGAAAGGTGACCCTTTCTCACAGTTATGATTTTTGACCAATGCCTATAATAGGTCACACTCATGGTAATGATGATACTGGATCTTTATGTCTCAATTTGAAAAAAAATGATCCATCTATGGCATAGTAGAAACCCTAAAACCCTAGTTTTGAAATGTTTGGATCTATGTCTTGGATATCCAGACATTAGTTATCCATATTGATACATGATCTACAGACTCATTATTTTGATCTTAATATGGCTTGACTCGCATCATCACCCAATACTAGATTGTAGATCACCCTAATTTATGACTAATGACTTTCATGTTCTCATAATACTTGGTTGAATATAGGGTGACCCTACGAATTTGATCATTTGGGCCCCTCATGGTTGAAATGTGCAATTATTGTCTATGCCTTAGTTTGCCATATAGACTCTTCCTTTGGAACACTACTATAGAAACAACATTCAATGTCGCTTTTCTGGGCGTTGGTTATTTAAAAAAACTGCCGCCTATAACATTACACGTCGGCTATTTAGTAAATCTGACGTCTATATTCAAAGACCAGCCAGACACAGGTACTGCTTTGTATTCAGCGTCGGCTGCATAACAAACAACCGATGCCTAAAATCGCCTGCAAAATCCAATTTTCGAGCGAAACAAATTTGGCACATACAATGTCGGTTTTTTACCAAAAAACCGCCGCCTATATAAGATGAAAAATTGCGTGAAAAGTTCCATCTTAGGTGTCGGTTATCCGTTGATAACCGACGCCGATAATGGTTCCCGCCATACTATTTAGGGCAAAATTTGTCTAATTGGACGTCGCTTATTTAAGTAGAACCGACGCCGAAGATGTTAGGTGTCGGTTGTATTTTATAACCGACACCTTTTACCAACTTAATAGACCCTCGAACGGCCACTGTCCCCTTTCTTCTGTTTCATTGCTAGAATTTCTCCCCGATGCTGTTGTCGCCTGACTGCAACCCCCACCCACTGCTGCTTCTGCTTGTGCGCCGCCGTCACTCCTCCATGCTCCCTGCTCCTTCTGCGCCGCCGTCTCCGGTCCTATTCGCTGTGCCCTGTGGCTACCTGCCCGCCCTACGTCGGCGGTCCTGGAGCTTGCCGCGCCGGCGGTCCTTTGCTCGACCTCGCCTCGCCACCGACCTGTCGACCTCACCTCGCCCTGCTCGCTTGCCCAGGTACCTGTTGACCTACCCAGGCGGCACCCAGGCACGCCTAGGCGGCCAGGCGTTCACCTAGGGTACCAAACCCAGGCGCCCAACCTAGTTAGGCCTCTGGGATGCCTGGGCGATGCTTGGGCTATGCCAAGGCACAATGCTGCTGTGTATTTTTTTTAAATTAAGTTATTTACTGATTTGTGTTTATTTATGTACTGATTTGTATTTATTTATGTATTGTTTCAGGAATTAATCGATCATCTACTTCTGCCCGCCGTCTCCCTGCCCGTCGCCTGCTCACCTGCCTGCTTGCCTGCCTACTCGCCTACCCTCCGTCTCGCCCAAACAGAGGTAAACCCTATTTTATTACACTGCTTGATCTTTAATCACATAGACTTACTCAACATTGCTACTTGTATGATCCTAGTGATTAAAAGCACTCTTTCCTGGTCCCTTCAGTAACTAATGTTCCCTTGAGATGAGTGTTAATTGATCTAGTTTGCTTACTTTCCTTGTAATGCCATCTTTTATGTGCTATGACATAGTCACCTTTAGAGTATTAAAATGATGCAACTTGTACACTTGTTAAATTTGAATCTATAAATCCTATGAATTGATATCACCCCACAAAATTAGTAGTCACTATTATGTCTTGTACACTCTAGATCTAATACTCTTATGCTATTTTAACACCATGAGACATTGTTTGCTCGTTCTAGTGGATAATTATGACCTATGATGACCTAACATGAAACACTGCTCTTAATGATGTGATTTACATATCTATTATTGTGTTTGTTGGCCTAGAAAACCATCCAAGATTTACTCATTAGGAGTAAATCTTGGATAGTCCCCGGTTTGGGACTATTCTTGAACACCTAATCTCACTTAGGATGTAAGTGTATAATGTGTATTGGGTTTTCGAGAAAATTTCGGTAGCATTTCCTCGTTTGTTTTCTAAGTACATATGTACTTAGAGAACAACGGGGAAATGCTGCTAAAATTTTCTTGAAAACCTAATACACATTATACACTTACTAGTGAGATTAGGTGTTCAAGGATGGGATATGTGGTACACATTTATTATATATAAGAATGACATCACATGTGTTTGTTGGCCTAGAAACCCGTCCAAGATTTACTCATTAGGAGTAAATCTTGGATAGTCCCTGGTTTGGGACTGTTCTTGAACACCTAATCTCACTTAGGATGTAAGTGTATAATGTGTATTGGGTTTTCGAGAAAATTTCGGTAGCATTTCCCCGTTTGTTCTCTAAGTACATATGTACTTAGAGAACAGCGGGGAAATGCTGCCGAAATTTTCTTGAAAACCCAATACACATTATACACTTACTAGTGAGATTAGGTGTTCAAGGATGGGATAGGTGGTACACATTTATTATATATAAGAATGACATCACATGTGTTTGTTGGCCTATACATGTATGTTTATATTTTTTTATTGATAAAAGATCACAATTTTAGAGGCATGTATGTTTATATTTTTTTATTGAAGCTAAATGTTTGCTTTTTTAATATCAATATCATTTTTAGATTTGATTTTTCATTATCTTCTAGTTAATACAAATGCTAAATGTTTGCCTTTTTAATGACATTTTCAGATGGCTGACCATGATGAGCATGATGTCCATGATGAGCATGAAGTCCATGATGAGCATGCTGTCCATGACGAGCATGGAGAGGATACCAATGTAAGTTCTAAAAATCATATCCTGTATTTCTATAAAATTCATTATCTTCTAGTTATGTCATATATCCCATATTTCTATATTGTGCTAATTAAGTGTGTTTATTTTTGTCAAATTTTAGGTTGATGATGCACATGTACCCACTGAAGCACTGGAGCAACTTGATGCGCAGCACCAAACACTTAACAAGAAAAGGGGCATCACTCTGTTGAAGAAGTTAATAGTGTTGAGTGGCAGTGGATCCAAATTGGTTGTTGAGTTTGATAATGGAGGAAATGCAATTGGAGTGAACCGCAATAATTTTGTAAACTATCTTGGGTGTGTCACTCGAAGCCATTGTGGTGTTAAGTATGATAATTGGCATAAAGTTCCTCAGGTTAAGAAAGAATTGATATGGAAGGATTTATGCGTGAGTTATTATTATTTGCAATTCTATTTTGTAGATTACAAATTATATTATTTTCAATTTTATTTTTGGATAATAGTTAATAAGAATTTTATTTTACAGAATCTGTTTGCATTGGATGAGAAGTTGCATCGTAAAAGCATGATGCAACGCGCTGGAAAGATGCTTAGGAACTATAGGACAAATCTGAACAGAGAATACATAAAAGATGGTGATAAGAAGAAGAAATCAACCCTTGAGCAGTGGAACTTCTTGGACAAAGAAGATTGGGACAATTTTGTTGCTTCAAGAAAATCTGAAGAATTCAAGGTATTAGGCGTCACTCCCAGTTTAGTTAATATACGTTGTATTCACCTATTCAAGATTAACATTTAGTGCTACTAACCAAATCATTAATGTGCATACTAACTAGGCCCTCAATGACGCGCAAAAAGCAAGGTGTGCACTGAATGTGCATGACCACACTATGGGTCCAAAGGGCTATGCAAGCATTCACCAAAGACTACAGGTGGAGTCTGCGGCTACTCAGGAGTCTACTGCTACTCAGGAGTCTGCCACACCCATGCCTCACTATGATATCTGGATAGCTGGGAGGCAAAACAACAAGGGTGAAATAAAGAAGCCCGTAACTGCTCAGGCGGCTGCGAAAATGGTAAAATACAACTCTTAGAGCAATCATTTGAATATTGATTATTTTTGGTGTTAACTAATCATGTGTGTTGATGGTGATTAGCGGGAGCTGCACGAGTAGAGGAAACAATGCACATTCATCCCTCAGGGCACAAGGGATGAATTGATAGTTGCTTTGGGTAACCCAGAGCATCCTGGACGTGTTAGGGGTGCAAGCACTGGTGTGGGCATCAAAGCATTCTTTGGGCCATCCCAACGCAAACCCAGAGCAGGACTTTCACAAGAAGAGGTAGCCTGTTTTTTTTTAGAATGTTACTGCAAAAGGGAATTCAATAATAAGAAGCTAATGTTTCTTTTATCCATGCATAGGAGAATAAGAGAGTCGAGGATATAGTTGCTAAGAAGGTCAATGATATAGTTGCTGAGAAGGTCAAGGAAGAAATAGTGCGGTGGTAGGCATCTTAGGCTTCCAATCAGCCTATGGCGACCCACTCTTCTCCTGATGCACAGACTGCGAGTAATCCTGGAGACCCATCACCTAGCACGTCTCCTGTAAGTATTGTTTATGACATTGTAGCTAGTCTTTTCAAGATGATATATTTTCAAGATGATATGTATATCTGTATAACATTCTTTACGTAAATTTGTAGGCATTGAAGCCATGCCGCTTAAGAATGCAAGACTATGTTGTTGCAGAGGCGCGGGCTTACCCGTCCCTTCCCGGGGCAACGTTTCATGGGACTCCAATGCCGTAGGGCTACATTCGTGTGAGCCCGATGTGTGTATTACCCGATTGGAGGGAAGCTGCATTGCCATATGCCCACCCAGATATTGATACACTTGGTGAGGCAGAAGGCGGGGTGATATTGTGGCCCAAAGCAAATGTCGTCTACACTACTGAAATTGTAAGATAAATTTACATTACTTTAGATAGTTAATGTGTATATATGAGGTCAACTGATCTGAAATTATATATATAGGTTAAAAAGAAGACACCCGGAGCACCTAGGCCTCCACCTCCACTTCCTGCATTACCAAGTTGGGTTCCAACTGACCTAAAATACCTCTTAGGTCCTGCTTGTAGGGGAATGGCATGTTGGCTACGGGAACATAATATACATTTCCCTATAGTTGTTTCTTGAGAAGCAGATTATGCAGGTCAATCATACGATAGCTCTTTATTTATACAAGATATTATTGAGTTGTTTATGTATGATTGGCTGAATACATAAATGATAGAGACATGGATAAGGTGAGATCTTGTTTATACATCCATATACCTTGTGTAAGACCCGGTGATCTGGTTTCTTATATATTAATGCATACGTAATACATGTTTTGCAGATACTTAGTCAAAGATCAATGCAAACAATTTGCATTTGATCATGTGGGATTTTTGATTCCATCATTGATTAGTATGGTAGCTAAAGACCCTGATAGTGTTCAACAATATTGTATAGATGCTTTTAAAATTTTCAGTCAGCAAAACAAGACGATAATAATAGCTCCATTCAATGTCAAGTAAGTTTACTTTATTTATAATTTGGACTTAATAAAATTCCATTTTTATTGTGCATTTTGAGTTATTAATTTTTAACTTTTTTACCTATAGCGCTAGACATTGGGAGTTACTAGTTATTGTCCCCAGGACGTTCACTGTTTATTATCTAGATCCTGCGGGAAGTACATTGACCATTAAAATTGGACACATATTGAGAATGCCATTATTCTGGTGAGAAATATTTCATTTTTATATCTGTTAACATCTTTTATTACATTACTATTTAATTATGCAATTTACTGTGTTACATTAACATGTAGGGGTTTAGATGCATTCAAAAATGCTGGAGGAAATGTCCCAAAGAGAAAGAACCAGCCAATAATTTGGGAGAACGTAAAAGTAAGTTCCTGACTCCAATGTATATATTATTTATGTGAACTGTGCTTAGTTGTATTTTTTAATATTTTGTATGTTTCAATTTATAGTGCGCTACATAAGACAACGGCTGGGCATGCGCATACTATGTGATGCGATTTATGCGGATGATTATCCGACATGCCGCATTGGATATTAATAGCATACATGCGGTATTATACATAGTCTCATTAGTTAGTATGAAATATATCAATCTTATATTTATATTATTACTTATATATATACATCATTCTCTTTTTAGGTGTTTAAAACTGACCACACTATAGGTAAACACTTAAAAAATGTAAATGCTCCATATACGATGGAAGCATTAAATGAAGTAAGAGAAGAATGGGCAAAAGCCATACAAGTAGTGACGATTGTAAGATATAATTGGGATGCTGATAGTGATCCTGAATGATATTTTGTAAATGAATATTTATGAATGTTTATACATGTATTTGAATGTTTCTACATGTGTGAATGTGAAATTGAATTGATGTCTGAATGTATCTACTTGTGTGAAAAAATATTTGTTAATTTTGCAGGTTTGTGGCCTGTTTGTAGGCTGATATCAATGGATGTCGTAAACTTGCAGTTTAGGAAACTGAACTGTAGGTTCTCATCCTGCTGACCAGCCACAGCAGGCCTGCAAACTGATAAGAAAAAAAAATTAAAGTATAGGCATCGGTTATTTATAGAACGCCGACGCCTAAGGCATACATCATCGGTTATTGGATAAAAACTGACGCCAAATGCGACAAACAACCCGACCGTGCAGGAAAGCACGACCGTGGTGGAAAAGGCGTCGCTTATTAGTATAAAACCGATGCCTGTAGTACTAAACACGGCCGTGCAGCGAAGCACGGCCGTGTCGTCTGGGAGTATGGCGTCGGGTTTTCAGTTGTTAACCGACGCCGAAAGTGTCCTAGGTGGTGCCCTTTTTTGTGGCGCGAACCCTATAGATGTCGGCCAACTATATATAACTGACGCCAATAGATCATATAGGCATCAGTTGTAAAACCGACGCCGAAGAGTTTGACCTTTAGCAGCGCCCACATCGGTGTCGTTTGAAAACCATTGCCAAAGGGGGTTAAAAAACCAACGCCAAAGGCTATTTCTGTAGTAGTGGAAGTTTTCACATGAATATAAGGTCTTACGATGTTGATAAGTAAACTGGTAAAATTCACCTAAAAGGTGCTCTTAAAAACTTTGTTACATGTTTCTTATGTTTGTTGTTCTTTGGTCTTTACTTCTTGTTATCTTGCCAAGCTTATATTATGTTAACATCATAATCTTGCTAGTTTTGTTTTGCAAAGTGTACCAATGCACCCACACTGAATTTGTGTCCTATTTTGTTCCCTATTAGTTGATCAATGGGTGAATCAATATTTATGAACGAACCTCTACAATAAAGAATAACATCTCAACAATGGGCTTGTAGTAAATAAATGGGTTTCTCAATCACTTTATGTAATAGAATAGTTATGTTGATCTTGTAATCTCTTCATGTTGTTTCCCTGATCTACATTATACTTCAGATTCTTTGGTTCTAAATATGATGATGGACACTATTTGCTCCTCTTTAAGTATTATTGTGTGTCTTCTGCCATTCTACGAGTAGACGCCCCAATCCAGTCACCTTTGTCTATGTAACAAATAGTTTTGTGACAGAGTGCTATCTCATTAAACCCCACCCCATGATTAGAGAGAAATATCACACATACATATCCAGCTATAGTCTCTAGACCTGATAGGGTCACCTTGTCCCTAGATACCCTTTTCCTTGTAATTATTCCTCTCATAAAATATCCTATAAAGAGAGAGGAATCTCACACACTCATATATAACCTCAATCTATAGTCTCAAGATGGTCACATTTTCCCAGATATTTGTTTCCTTGTGAGTGTTCTCTCATAGGATCTCCCCTATGGAGAGGTAAATATCACAGATCGATCTCCCCTATGGGGGACCAACTTGTCCCTAGATACCATCCTAACCTCTCGATTATAACCAACAATCACAATATGCATTCTTTATCATGGTTTTACTAGACATATCTCATGACAAGACTGGAGAAAATCATTCCATATCACACAACCTAGGGCATTTCCCTCTATTCATATCATTGGATCTAATAATATGTGTTGATACATGAACAATGTATTTCCATGCAAAGAGAAAAGTTTCAATTTTGACACAATCATAATCCCATTCTCCATGCAAGGGGTAGGAAAATTAATCATGAATTTTGAAATGCTCTTCCAAACAAGGAATAGTTTCTATTAAAATCTAGAAGATGTTGAGGACACACATAACATGAATGTCATATGTTAAAAGCCTCTTTTTAATGTAAGGGTAGTTTGTTTACAAAATAGTTCTTCCCATTTCAACTCATTTCTATATAAGGGATAATTCCTTGTTGGTCTCCCCATCCTAATGATGAATCATTCCACCTTCAACTCAGAGAATGACATTACAAAAGTCTCAGGTAGCAGAATGCTAACATACAATTTTTGAAAGTGCTTCTTTAGATGGCCATCATTGGCTAACAATTCAACACTGGTGAGGTGATGAAGACACTATCTGAAGATAATAATGATGAACTCAACGCTAACGTTGACACATGAAAGAGTAGAAAGCATGATAGGATGATAAACCACAAGTCATATAGGAACTTGATTTTAGTGGTAAGAAGACACTCAAAGATAAGATGGGTCATCCAAAGCCACAAGTACATGTCTTCCACTTTGTTGGTCATGCACAACTATCATCACCATATGACCTACAAGGTGAATGACTACCAAATGTGACATGGGTATAAAATTAAGGAATCTTACATCTAAGAAACTTCAATAAGAGACATCTACATACTAAAAAAATAAATAAGAGACATCTATGACACACAATCACTCCAAGAAATAGCCAAGAGGATGAACACAGAAGAATCCATTGGATAAGAAGAAGTCATTTTTTATCAAGATAGAAGGCCAAAATCCATAAATGATCAGAACACTATCTCCAATGTAGAAGAAGATGTCTTATGCACATAGTCTAATGATCTACCTTCCACCATCATCGTTGAACTATCCTCTTGTACCAGGACTGTATATGTACTCACCTCATCTGGATTTGATCGCAACACAAACAACTGAAGACCCCTTAGGGGTCCAACATATTGACGATCCCATTATGAGAAAAATCATCCAAAAACTAAAATATATAGAGGACAAGATAGCACAAATAGACACCTTTGGAGTTCATGACCAGAAGATCAAAAATCTTTATTACCAAATCATGAAGAAAGTGAATACATTTTTGTAAGTAACTAATGATTCCATCATTTGAAAAATATAAAAACATAGAAACCAAAGAGAAGGTTTACACCCTTAGGGGTCTCTCTCATCAAGGATTTTCCCATTGGTCAAGAACTGTGTGAATTTCCTGACCATAAAGAAGCCTCCTAATCCTATTCTAAAGATCTACAATCCGAACAATCACTGCGATTATTATCGCATCTTGGGACACGATACAGACTCGAATCTAGCCCTAAAGTACAATATTCAAGAGCTAATCGAGGACACATGGTCCAAGTGAGCACTGTATTAGATGTCACTCTAGATCATGTCACTGCAAATCCAATGACAATCACATAATTAATTAAATCACTACTCAAGCCAGATCATAACAAGTTTATGTAAATAGATGCATTTATAGAGTTGATTGAGACTCTGCTCGATCTAGACCTCTATCGAAGAGCACCAAGACACACACTTTTGATGAGTGACAAAACATTATGGGAATGTGAAGGATCTATCTAATTGTTTTACTTTCAAAACAAAAATGAAAAAAGAAAATATAATTTTCAAAAAGAAATTAAATGAACATGAAAACAATCAAAATCAAAATGAATAAAAAAATAAAAAATGAATAAATAATCAAAATTAGAAAAAAAAATCAATTTCCAAATGGAAAAAGTATCATAATTCATTAAAAACTCAAGTTAATCTACTTATGTGCTTGGACATGTGCCTCGTGCACCCTAAAGTGAAAGGGTCAAAGTAGAACTATATGACCTTGGAGGCAAGGAACACATTGTTATCCTGAGGACAAAATGGTTCAAAAACCTAATCTCACCCCTAAAAGTCACTCAATCAATGAAATTATCTAAAGCTAAAACTATAGAATGACTTTCCATTTCAAAATCAATAAATGTCCTCTTGTACATCTTCTTAAAGTGAAAAACTCAAAGGTGAGTTGAAATGAACCCACAAAGTCAAGACATCCTGGAAATAAATGGGGTCACCCCCTACTTCAACTTTAACGTTTAAGCTTAAGAACAACCATGTTCATGCATCATGACAAAGATAGGAGAACTAGAGGATAAGGATATTTGTTTCTTGGATGAGATTCCATTTCAAAATCAATAAATGTGCCCTTCTAGGCCTTCTTAAACTGAGCACCTCAAAACCAAGTTGATACAAAGCAGCAAAGTCAAGAAATCATGGAAAGTAATTTAGGGGTCACTCCCTACGTTAATTTTAATGTTTAAACATGAAAACAACCCTGCACAAGTAGCATGACAATGACAAATGGACAAGAGGATAAAGATATTTGGAGCCCTTTCGATATTGTTCACGTCTCACCATCTTCTGTGATGATTTAGCCTTGGTACCACACATGGGGAACATTCTTTACAAAGATCCCATTAATTTGCAATTCCAGTTTGCATTCTTAGGCTTTGAGCATCAATGTCCACAATGTCAAAGGATTAACTAAATATACATTAATTGTAAAGCCCAAATGGAATCTCAACTTGGAAATATGCTTGTAATCAACTACTTCTACTAATAAGCGTCGAGGATAGATCCCATGGTGGTGTTTTTGACACTTGTATCCTTAATCCAACTGGGAAAGGAGTTTTCACTTACATACTCACTACAAGATACAATTAAGCCAATTAAGCATTACAAGGAGTAGTGGAGCATAACAATTCTCTTTTGTGAGTCAAATCTCCCATCCTAAGGTTTTGAGCATCAATTTCCATTGACTTTAATGTAAAATGACCAAAAAGATGAATAATCAAGTTCAAAAGGAAACCCAAAAATATGGATACATGCTTATGATAAATTGCATAGAGAAAAAATTGTCTTGAATAGGTCACATAGGGGTGTCTCTGATGCCCGACGCCTTAACTAGGGAATTGCTTCTTCAATACTCATGACATGGAGAAAATTGAGTTGTATATGCATGAAATGAAGAGCTAGTGGAGCATCAATTACACAATAATATAATCTTCCAATTGTGGTACACCAATCTATGTTCATTTGATAGAAGAACCAACCTATTCATAAAATACATTGGACAAGCTTGAATAGGCTTGGGGTTCCATCACCTTAAATTGTAGTACTAGAAAGTGGAAATTAGAGTGAGAAGGGTAGTTCTCATTTGCAACATGATAAGACAAGATGATTACATGACCACCCCTCAAATCTCCTGATGGGCCTCCAAAGTAACATGGGTTACCTCCAACTCACCAAAGGGTTATCAGTCTAGAAATCCTAAATTTTGATTAGCTTCCAAAGACAAAAAAATCTCAAAAGTCCACATTTGGACATCTATCTTGGTGAATAAAAACATAAGAAGACGCAAACCATGGTATGTCAAATCAAAAATTGAATCCAAAAACATTTTCAGAAAACTTCTTGCCGACTAACATGGTCACATTAATGTGAAAAGAAGAATTCAAAACTTTTGAAATAAAATACAGGGGCAAAATTATGCCACCATAAACCTAATCATGATATTCCACCAAATAAGTAAATATGAATAAAGAATGGAAATACACATTTATGATTCAGTCATTTAGGCCTTCCTACTACCACTCATTCAAGCTACTGAAGACTCAATTGGCACGTGAAGCCATCCAAGTTCAAAGGAGCTTGGTTAATCATTACCCTAAAACCCACTTTTTCTCTCAAATCTTTGAGAGGCTGATGGACCCAAGGTCTATCTTTAGTTTAGGAGATAATAATTGTAATGGTACTGATAATACCATGTTTAATCACATTCATTTTAGCTTGTTATTTGTAAGCTCTTTTATGTGAAATAGATGGTAATGGTTTTTCAAAAAAAGAAGAAGGGAAATATGGGATAGTAGTGTTCCCACTCTAATTTAGTATCATAGGTCATTTTAACATCATGAAGGTCTCCTTTGGCAACTCATGACATATCTCCATTAGGATAGGTTTTTAGGGAACCATCGGTAGATCATTGTAGTTAGCAAAAGGCAGGATGATATGTGTAGTATAGAGATAGAGTCTAACACAAATCATCGTTGGCTATGTTGGCATACATATTCATAGAATGAGTTCAAAAAGGAGCATCATATCACAAGCCACTGAAAACCTTACATGTATTCTCAAATAAATTTACAACACATTAATTAATGTGTCCTCACATTGAATGCTCTATGCACAATATATACTGAGTGAGCAAAGGACATATTTTCCAATGACCTTATTAAGGACATCCCAGATATTATGAGCTTATATCACATAAAAAAACTTATCTTGCATCTGATCCAGCATGATATGACCTCTATAGATGACAACCTTAGAGAAATTTCAAGCCTCTACCTTCCATGCACGATATGATGATTAGTTTTTCCTAAGGCCATTGGATACTTGTCATAATCAACACATATGTTCCCCTCAGCAAAGTTGATGTGACATGTTGGAGCTTGGATTACCATATTAAACTCTTTTTCAATGACATTCCTTACCTCTAGAATAGTTGACATTAAGGAATTCAAATGTCGATACAACATGCAATAGACTTCGTAAATAAAGCCTGTCCAAAAGTCATCAACCATGTGATTGGTGGAAGCATGCCTACTTGAGTTTTTCATCAATTTTAAAGTCATATACTCTACTAGGCATCCTAAACCATGACCACTTTTATGGATTGTAGCTACCAATATTTGGGGTCCTAGACTATGACCTTAAACTAATCAATCTCTTTCGGGTCTTAGACTATGTGATGCACTATATAATTGCCATTCTCACAGGTTATTTATTTTGGATTTTTGTATACTTATTGTTCATCCTTGATATCTTTGTGAATTATTTATCATCATTAGCCTATGCCACTTAACTACATCGAATAAATGTGTTTTTAATGTTCCTATTAGATTCATTATTATTTCAAAGCTTGTTATGTTTTTTTGTGTAATTTCAGGTGAATCAACAAGAAACTACACAACTTGGTACTACCGACCTACCTGTAGGTGGTATCGATACTTTCCTAGAAAGAAACATGTGATTTCGAGACAACATGGTAGTACTGACCAAGGAATTCAATACTAATGACAACCTCATAGTAAGATTTAGAAAATCTCAAAGAAATCTCAGTACTACATGCATCAACTCGGTAGTATTGACAACTATCAAAGGCGTCAGTAGTATAGAAACCCAGTTGGTAGTAATGACACAATGGGATCATGTAGATCTGGAAATCGTGTTTAATCTGACAGTTGGCAATTAATGACGTCTTAGGTCACTTCTATGACATAGGGGGATTTTAGCCAAACCTAGGTATGTCGACCTATTCTATTGCACATCAGTCCGGAGCTAGGGGATGAGAAAGGAGAGGAGACGTCTACGTTCTGACAATTTGGGCATCTTCGGTGGGTGGACTTTTAGCTGGAAAACAACAAATCATCACATTCATGAGAGGGGGTCATCCGAAAGAGATTCTCTAGGAGGTTACATTAGTTTTCTAATGTTTCACAACTTTTTCTTCTCTTCTCCCATGATTTTGACAATGGAGATCATACAAGGTTAAACCCATTGTTCCTTAAGACCTGAGAGTAGTATGTTTATGCATTTTAATTGACTATTATGCATTAATATTATTTTTTTTCTTAATTTCTAGACATACATTTATGAGAACATCATGAATTATCTGTGCTTGATCACCATAGGTAGTTTAACAAGCCATTAATTACTTTGAGAGAGGGATTAAAGGTTGGAAAACTTGCAAATTTACACATTTTATATTGCACCTTGAAAAAGGGATTATTAATATGAAGAGAATTACCCAGAGTTTTAAGTAAAGCAGCTAACTAATAACACAATTACTATGAGAGTGGGATTGGTATTAGATTAGGTAGCAAATTACACTGTGAGAGTGGGTAATTCTTGCTACATGTATCTTTGTCCAGGGTTAGGAGAGATTATTATTAATGATTTGATGTTAATTGTAATTTTAACTGAGGTGAAACCATAATCCTAAGGAATTCACTTCACTTGAGATCAAAACCAATAATCTTATATTTGTTTTCTACATCTTAGATAACTACAGTTTCACTCAAAGTTTTCATCAGCTTAGCTGATCGCATCACAATTAGTAGTAGTCTCTGGAGAATGTTTCCCTGAGTTCGACATCCGAACCTCTTGAGGCCTACATTACTTTGATGCGTATACTTGTGTTTAATGTGTAGTTTGCATATATCATGTTTTTGGTGTCATTTTCGGGGAAACAAAAATTCCAACATTATGAGTGTTCTGATCAGCCACTCTAGGCTACCACCTTTATTTTCTTTTTATTCTTTCTAAACTAAATATAAAATATCATTTATTCAATCATTAGTGTCCGTTCTCACATTATTTGCAACAATTTTAGGTACTAGTGCATGGTGCAAACAACAAGCATCGATTACAGAGCTTATCTCCACAGAGCTCATTTTAGGAGGATTTCTTACACAAAGCACCAGAGTATAGTAACTCTACACCTAGGTTGATTTAGACTCCCCCACCAGAAACTCCACATCTCCAATAGAACAACTTGAACTAGCATAAATGGCCGATGTAGAAGCTGAAGAGAAAACTACCAGGGAAAAGATCAAGGCGTCATCTGCAACAACTCAATTGGGCCTGAGCAAGAGATAGGCTATTAATGTGGGCCGCTACAAGATAGACCCTGGCTTGGTCACACTAGTAAACTCATAAGCGTTCTACAACCACAACGCCAAATACCCAATGATGCACATCAATAATTTCATCAAGAGTTGCCACATGGTGAAAATTGATAGGGTTCCTGCAACAGTCATCTATTTAAAACTATTTCCATCTTCTCTAGAAGACAATGCAAAGTCATGGTTCCTTAACCTCACACCTGAGTCAATATAAACAATGATGGGGATGATTAACATCTTCTTTGAATCTTATTTTCCACCCCCAAAAGACAAATGAGTTGGTTAGGAAGATCTATAATTTCAAGCAGAATGTAGAAGAGTGCTATTTTGAAGCATGTGAGAGATTCCAGAACATGTTGAGGAAGGTTACTGATCATGGTATTGATCTCTACAACCAAACAAAGACCTTCTACTATGATCTATACAAAGGAGAAAGAACTTCACTAGATAGTACACGGTCAGGATTTTTCCTCAACAATATGCCATCCAAGTGTCATGATATTCTAAAGAACATGGTAAAAAATTAGTCATGGGGTGATGAAAGATAGGTCCCAACTTTAGTTAAAAGCATCAGGAGTCTAAAGTCTTAGCAACGTTGAATGAGAAGTTGGACCTTATTGATAAGAAACTAGAACAAAAATCTGGCACTTCATTTGGAGATGAAGAGGTATTTGCATTTACCTGGACAACAATATCAACATGATAGGGGCCCCAGTAACATAGATAGAATTGAAGACATGCTAGGCAGGCTAGTGAGTCAAAACGAGACCTTACTGGACCATATAAAATAGGTACCAAAGAATCATGAGGATCAGATCCACACTCTTCAAAACTAGATTTCTCAACAGGCAATAGAGTTGGCCTCCATAAAGAAGCCCATCCAAAAAGGATTACCTGGGAACATAGAGACAACTCATAAGCATCACCAAGTAAAGTTTATCTTTGTTGTCAAGGAGACAAAATGTCTTAATATATAGTCACCAAAGAAGCACACTCAAGAGATGGATTGGGTGTATGTGCCTAATGTACCATATCCTCATAGCCTATATGGAAATCCAAGGGGATGCAGAACGCCAATGCGCCATGATCACACATGCACATCTGTGAATATAGAGTCATCCACTAGTGACAAGGATTATACATCTACACCATTTTTCCAAGACAATGAACTTCAAGTTTCCACCATTTCCATGACAAAGCCTCCAATTCCTGAAAGAGTGCACTAGTACATAACCGACCTTTAGTGTCGGTTATTTAAGGCCTTTAGTGTAGATTTTTAAGCGACACCTATGTGGGTTCCGCTAAAAGCCCAACTGTTATGCATCGGTTCTCAAACCGACGCCACAACCCTTCACGCGCCACCGAAAACGTGCCAGTAGGGGGTATAGGCGTCGGTTATTAGCTTTGAAATTGATGCCATATACCTTCGCGCCACAGAAAGGGTGCCATCTCGGGCACTATCGGCGTTAGTTTATTAGTGATAACTGACGCCATCTCACCCGCTGCCACAGTCGTGTTGGCCAGCACGACCGTGGTGTCTGGCCTGCTGCCACGACCATGCTGGCCAGCACGACTGTGGTGTCTGGCCCGCTACCACGACCGTTCTGGCCATCCCGGCCGTGGTGTCTGGCCTCATTAGGGAAATCAACGTTAGTTACTAGTAGGGCAACCGACACTGTAACCATTTGTCCTCGGTTTATACAAATAATTAATGACTATTTTATGTCTATTTTTCTATCAGTCTGCAGACCTACTGTGGCTGGTTGTAGGATGAGAAACTTGCAGTTCAGTTATGAACTGTAGGTTTTATGACATCCATTGCTATCAGCCAACAACTGGCCACAAACCTGTAAAATTAACAACATAAATGTTCACTTATTTAGCAACCTGCAGTTCCATTCGATTTTCACACATGTACAAACATTCATGTAGCAATCTGTAGTTCCATTCATTTTCACAATCACACATGTAGAAACATTCATATAGCAACCAACAGTTTCATTCATTTTCACTCAGACACATGTAGAAACATTCAGACATGTAGAAACATTCACACATATTATAATTCAGAAATTCATTTACAAAATATCATTCTTTAGTCATTATTCGCTATCAACATCCCAATTATATGTTAAGACCCCTACTACTTGTATGGTTGTTGCCCATTCTTCTCTTACATCATTTAATTCTTTCGTCGTATAGGGAGCATGTACATCTGGTAAGGCCTTTCCTGTAGTGTGGTCAGTTTTAAACACCTGCAAATAGAATGATGTATATATATAATTAATAATATATAAATAAGAGTGATATATTTCATATTATCTAATGAGACTATATATAATACCTCAGGAATGGTATCGATGTCCACTGCGGCATATTTGATAATCATGTGCATAAATCGCATCACATAGTATGCATATGCCCATCCGTTGTCTTGTGTAGCACACTATAAATTGATACAAAATATTATAAAATACAACTAATTAAGCATTGTTCACATAAATAATATATACATTGCAGTCGGGAACTTACTTCCATGTTTTTCCAAATTATTTGTTGGTTCTTTTACCTGGGGACCTTTCCTCCAGCCTTTTTGAACTCATCTAAACCCCTACATGTTAATGCAACACAGTAAATTGCATAATTAAATAGTAATATAATAACATATGTTAACAGATATGAAAATGAAATATTTCTCACCAGAATAATGCCATTTTCATTTTGTGTCCATATTTTGAATTCAATTTAGTCCCCTTAGGATCTAGATATTAGACAGTGAACGTCTCGGGGACAATAACTAGTAACTCCCAATGCATACCACTAGAGGTAAAAAAATTTAAAATTAATAACTCAAAATCCACAATAAAAATGTAATTTTCTTAAGTCCAAATTATAAGAAAAGTAAACTTACTCCACATTGAATGGAGCTATTATCACCGTCTTCTTATTTTGAGAAAAAATTGCAAAAGCATCATAGTAGCATTGTTGAACTGACGGAGGGTCTTTAGCTACTCGACTAATCAAAGATGGAATCAAAAATCCTATATGCTGGAGTGAAAAATCCGCACATATCTTATCTAAGTAGCTGCAAAACATGTATTACGTATACATTAATAAATAAGAAACCAGATCACCAGATCCTACACAAGGTATATGGATGTATAAAGAAGATCTCACCTTATCCATAGCTCTATCACAGATGTATTCAGCCAATCATATCGAAACAACTCCAAAATATCTTTTATAAATAGGTTGCTTTTGTATGATTGACCTACACCATCCATATCTATAGAAATAGTTATAGGGAAATTTATATCATGTTCGCCTACCCATATTGACATACCCCTACAATCAGGACCTAACAGGACAGGTAGGTCCTATGGAACCCAACTTGGTAATGTAGGAGGTGGAGGTGGAGGCCTAGATGTTGTGGGTGTCTTATTTTTAACCTATATATATATATATAATTTCATATCAATTGACATCATATACACACACTAACAATTTAACATAATGTAAATTTACCATATAGTTTCAGTATATAGGACATCCGCTTTTGGCCACAATATCACTCTGCCTTCTGCCTCACCAAGCGTTTCACAATCGGGGTGGGCATATGGCAATGGAAAATCCATCCAGTTGGGGAATATACGTAGCAGGCTCACACGAACCCAACCAGCTGGTAATGGAGACCCATGAAATATTTCCCCTAGTAGGGATGGGTAAGATGACGCCTCTACAATGACAAATTCTTTACTTTTTAGATGGCATGGCTTCAACCCCTACAAATTTTTGTGTAAAGAATGTTATATACATATATACATATCATCTTGAAAAGACTAGTTATTATGTCATAAAAATACTTACATTGGATGTGTTAGGTGGTTGGTCTACAGGATTACTCCCAACCTCTATAGTAGGAGTAGAGCGGGATGCCATAGGTACTGTCTGCTGAGTGGCAGTCTGAGATGCCTACCACTTGCTCAGTGCTTCTTCGAGTTTCCTATCAACTAGCTTATCTACCTATACATGGATAAAAGAAATGTTAGCTTCTGATTATTGAATTCTCTTTTACAATAACATTATAAGGAAAGAATTGGTTTCCTCTTCTGAAAATCCCACTTTTGGGACATGTTTGCACTGGGATGGCCCAAAGAACGCTTTGATGCCCACACCAGTGCCGGCAACCCTAACATGTCCAGGATGCTCTGGGTTACCCCGAGCAACTGTAAATTCATCCCTTACGCCCTCAGGGATGAATTTTCCTTGTTTCCTCAGCTCGTGCAGCTCCCGCTAATCGCCAAAACAAAAATTTGTAGTTAAGTAAACACCACAAATAATAAATATTCGAACGATTGTTGTAAGAGTTGTATTTTACCATTTTTGCAGCCGCCTCAGCAGTTGCAGGCTTCCTTATTTCTCCCTTCTTATATTACCTCCCAACTATCCAAACATCATGGCAAGGTAGAGGTGTGCTACCTATAGTAGAGGACTCCTGAGTAGAAGTAGACTGAGCAGTATCCTCAGACTGTAGTCTTTGGCTAATGCCTGCATACCCCTTTGGACCCATTGTGTGGACATGCACATTCCGTACACGCCTTACTTTTTGCGCTCACTGAGGGCCTAGTTAGTATGCACATTAATGATTTGGTTAGTAACACTAAATGTTAATCTTGAATAGGTGAATACAACATATATTAATTAAATTGGGGGTGATGCATAATACCTTGAATTCATCAGTTTGTCTTGAAGCAACAAATGCATCCCATTCTTCTTGGTCCAGGAAGTTCCACTGTTCTGTGGCTGTCTTCTTCCTCTTGTCACCTTCTTTTATGTATTCTCGGGTGAGATTTGTCCTATATTTCTTTAGGACTCTCCCACAGCGTTGCATCACACATTTAGGATGCAGCTTTTCATCCAATTCAAATATACTCTGCAAAATAGAATTTCTATTAACTAGTATCCAAAAAATTAGTAATGTAACAAATATAATTGCAAATTAATAATGACTGACATAAATCTTTCCATATTACATCTTTCTTCCCCTTAGGAACTTTATGTCAAGAATCTATCTTACAAACGCAATGGCTACGAGTAACATACCCAAGATATGAAACAAATGAATTGTGATTCACTCCAATTGCATTTCCTACATTATCAAAATCCACAACATGTTTGGGTCCATTGCCCCTTTGCCATATTAAATTCTTCATCATAGTGATGCCCCTTCTCTTGTCAACTTTTTGGTGCTGCTCATCAAGTGCCTCAAGTGCTTCCGAAGGCACATTTGCATCATCAACCTAAAATTTGACAAAATAAACACACTTACAGGATATAACTAGAAATGGACATATAGCTATAAATATATGATATATATTTTTAAAACTTACATTGTGAGGCGGCGCATTGATGTCCTCACCCTCACGGTAATCATCAACATGGTCATCAGGAGAATGCTCATCCATCTTAAAGTTCACATTCACATTATAAAGTTCACATTGTAAAATAATTCATATTGTAAAGCTCACATTATAAAGTTCACATTAACATTGTAAAGTAATTCACATTGTGTTCACATTCACATTGTAAAGTAATTAGCATTGTAAAGTAATTCACATTGTAAAGCTCACATTGTAAAGTTCACATTCACATTGTAAAGTAATTCACATTGTAAAATTCACATGGTAAAGTTCACATTCACATTGTAAATTAATTCACATTGTCAAGTTCATATTCAGAAAAATAAAACATATAAAAAAATATAAACATGCCTCTAATATTGCGATTTTTTATCAATTAACAATCCTTCATTGTGATCTTGGCGCACATACAAGTCATCATTAGCTTCAATATTTGCTGGTGTTGGCAACCCAAATGAGAATGGACTGGAGTCATCATACTTATCATAGTACTCCTCTTCATCTATAGGATCTTCAATAAACTGTATTTTACTGTGAAGAACAACCAACCATTTATCATTTGCAGGATCATCGATATAAAATACTTATTTCACCTGTGATGCCAATAAGAATGGTTCACCCTTCTTGCCAATCTTTTCAAAGTTCACTAAAGTGAAACCCAATTCATCCACTATAACTCCTTTGGTGTTATCAACCCAATTACATTTGAACAGCGGAATTCTGACATCTATGTAGTCAAACTCCCATATGTATTCAATGACACCGTAATATGCCATTTTAGCTTCACGTGGACTCTTATCCTTTGCACTTGCAAAAAACATAGTCGACGCTTGAAGGGTGACCCCACTATTTTGGAAGAAACTCTTATCATCTTGGCGCTTTGTGTAATATGTGAATCCATTAATGTCATACCCTTCATAAGACATAACATTCAATTTCGGTTTAAAGGTGAGGCATTTGATAGTTTCAGTAATATCATCTGGTGTTTGAGATAGTAGATGTAAGACTTTATCTTCGAACCACTTAATAAATGTCTTGTTATGCTCTCTACCCAGCCACATTGTATTGGCTCGAGGATATTTTCTCTTGATGAAATTGGTATGTTCCTTGATATAAACACTCACTCCATCCATGTTGTGTAAAATATATAAGAGACCTTGTTCCAACTACTCACGGCTGATTACTTTCACCTGTGATCCCAAAATTCCTTTACCATATTGCTCCTCAATATCCTTGTTCCAGGAGTGTCATTACCACTGACAAAGTCATTACAAAAATCCATAACCTCTCTCGCCACATAACCCTCAATAATACTCCCTTCAGGCCGATAACGGTTTCGAACATCACTTTTAAAAACACTCATGTATCATTCAAAGGGATACATCCAATGCAAGAAAACTGGTCCTAACATTTTCACTTCCCTAGTCAAGTGGACAACAAGATGTACCAAGATATCAAAGGGTGACGGAGAAAAATACATCTCAAGCTGACATAGGGTAACAACCACTTTTCTTTGCAAATTATCGAGATTATCAGGGTCAATAACTTTGCTGCACATATTGTTGAAAAAGAAACAAACTCTGGTGATTGCAAACCTTACATGCTTCGGCAATATAGATCTAATTGACACAGGCAATATTTGTTGCATTAGAGTGTGACAATCATGATATTTAAGACCTATCAACTTCAGATCTTTCATTGATACCCATCTACAGATGTTGGATGAGTAACCCTGTGGCACCTTAACATTTACCAAACATTCACAAAAAGCTTTCTTCTCCTTTCTAGACAATGTGTAACAAGCGGGAGGAAAGTATGTTCTCTGATTTCCCATTTCACGAAATTCTGTTAATTCTGACCTTATTCCCATTTCACGTAGGTCTAGTCTGGATTTTATCCCATCTTTAGTCTTACCTGGTATATTCAACAAAGTAACAATGATACTATCACAAACATTTTTCTCAACGTGCATGACATCGATACAATGTCTGAATGTCAAAGAACTCCAATAAGGAAGATCCCAAAATATTGACTTCTTCTTGAATAAAGATTTCTCACTCTGTGTGGCCATAGTACATTGTGATCTCTTACCAAATTCATTGACAAAGTCTTTTACTCTTTCATAAACAACCTCCCCTGGTATAGGTTTAGGTGCACTCCGTTTCTCATTCAATCCATTGAATGCTTTGCGCTTCCTAGGATACGGGTGGAGTTTTGTAAGAAACCTTCGATGAATGAGATATACAGTCTTACCGCCATGTTTTAGTCTTGTTGAATCAGTGTTCTCTTCACATATAGGACATGCTTTAGCTCATTTGACACTATATCCAGACAAATTCCCATATGCTGGCAAGTCATTAATAGTGCAAAACAACATAGCATGCAAACAAAATGTCTCTCTTCGTGAAGCATCATATGTCATCACACCTTCACCCCAGAGTTTCTTTAAGTCATCAATCAGATGTTCAAGATAAACATCGATATCATTTCCAGGTTGTTTAGGGCCCGATATCAACAACGACAGCATTACTTACTTATTTTTCATACACATCCAGGGAGGAAGATTGTATATAACAAGCATGACTGGCCAAATGCTATGTTGGCTTCTCAATGTCCCGTACAGATTCATCCCATCTGTACAAAGCCCAAGTCTTAGATTCCTGACTTCTTCACCAAATTCAAGGTATAATAGATCAATCTTCTTCCACTGTGGCGAATCAGACGCATGTCGTAGGATTCCATCATTATTTTTCTTAACATATGCATGCCACCTCAAATTCTTTGCATCTATCGGATTGGAAAACAAGCGTTGAAATAGTGATATTATAGATAGATACCACATCACCTTGACTGGAGAACCAGTTTTGGACTCCCCCAAAGTCATCAATTCATACCGTGATGCACCACATTTTGGACAATCTTTCAAATCCACATAGTCCTTTTGAAATAATACACAATCATTCGGGCATGTGTGTATCTTCTTGTCATCCATTCCCATTGGGAACAACAATTTTTTTACCTGTATGTTGAGATTGGCAGCTTGTTTCCTTCAGGAAGCATTTCTTTCAACAAAGACAATAATGACGTGAAGCTTTTGTCACTCCATCTATTGTTAGCTTTCAACTTATACAATCTCAACACAGCGCTAAGCTTCGTAAACTTAGTACAACATGTGTATAATGATATCTCAGCATCATGCACAATGTTTCTAAAAATGGGAGGTGGATCGGTGTGCTCTACCCCACAACTATCCAGCATCGCATCAATGATGTCTACTGGAACTGGTTCATTCACATCTACGTCATCAGAGGCAATTTATTTTTCCACACAAGCACTGCTATCGACATCCACTGGTTTCGAGTTTGAAATCTCTTCATGCCAGTGTCATTCTGTATAGCCTTGTATAATCCCATTGCACATGACATGACCTTTGATTTCGTCACCAGTGCTGACTTTCAAGTTGTTACCGCAATGCCTACATGGACAGTAGAACCTATCTCCAAGTTGTTTCCGATGTTCCTCGGAAAATCTAATAAACTGGTCAAGACCAGATATAAACTCTGGGGTGCAACGATTGTGAATGGACATCCATGATCTATCCATTCTATGATCAAAGAGAAAACAAGTATATATTACAATAAGATTAGGGTCTAGGGTTAACAGATTAGAATTTTTGCATGGTTAAAACTTTAGGCCAGTAAATACATGTGTTGTCATTCTTATATATAATAAATGTGTACCACCTATCCCATTCTTGAACACCTAATCTCACTAGTAAGTGTACAATGTGTATTGGGTTTTCAAGAAAATTTCGGCAACATTTACCCACTGTTCTCCCAAGTACAGATGTACTTAGAGAACAAATAGGGAAATTCTACTCAAATTTTCTTGAAAACCAAATACACATTATACACTTACATCCTAAGTGATATTAGGTGTTCAATAATAGTCCCAAACCGGGGACTATCCAAGATTTACTCCTAATGAGTAAATCATGGACGGGTTTCTAGGCCAACAAATACATGTGTTGTCATTCTATAACATTGATTTCAACAATTCGAGTGTCCATGCATGTTCATCATCAAGATAAAGATTACACATAAATTAGTATGACCTAGGGATGGAGAGATTCATAATTGATTTCAAAATTTCAAACTAGCTCATGCATTATCATCAATCTACATCATACAATAGGGATTCATGTAGATGTTAGGGTGACACATCACTACAAAATTAGAGATTTAACATTAGGGTTTTAATATCTTAGATAGATTGATTACAAGATTTTAGAAACATAGTTAATTCAAGAATATGGTGAAATGTGTATTAGGGTTTTAATATCTTAATTCAGCATGCATCAAAATTTACATAATTAGGTCAAGCATTAGTATTCAATTGCAAATGTATCTTCTTCTTCCTCCTGCTCCCTCTCAGATGGTTGTTGGATTAAAGCAAGGCCACGACCGTATGGGCTGGCCACGGCCGTGTCCAGCCCACACGGTCGTGGCCATGCTTTAATCCAACAACCATCTGAGAGGGAGCAGGAGGAAGAAGAAGAGGTGAAATCCCACGTGGAACAGGGTACCTGCTTGAGGGCGGAGGAAGAAGAGCGGGAGAAGGTACCTTTGGGCAACCAACGAGGAGAGCAGGGCAACTGGCAGCTGGAGGAGGAGGACTAGGAGGAGCAGCAGACTTCCAGTGAGGAGAGTTGTAGCAGCAGCAGTGTCAGTGAGGAGAGCAGCAGCAACAGAGGCACTGACGGTGAGCAGCAGACGCACCAACAACAATGGTGGCAACCAGCAGGTTGAATGTGGGCGGATGGGGGCGTCGTCGGCGATTTTAGGCGAGCAGTAGGTTCTGAATTCTCGTGATGAAACAGAAGAAAGGGGAAGACTCGGGTGATCGCGGGTCTATTAAGTTTGTAAACGATGTCGGTTATTTACAAAACTGACACCTAAAACCTTAAGTGTCAGTTGATAGTAACAAACTGACATCCAATTGGACATTCCTTTACCCTAATTTTTTTGGTGGGGACGGCACGCAGTCAGTTATGCTAAGACAAATGATGCCCATATTGGAACTTTTGGTGCAAAATTTTATCTTCATTCATCGTCGGTAATTAGGTAAAACACCGACGTTGTTGCTGATACTTAGGGTCATTTTTTTTGCTCGAAAAAATTGGATTTCGCGGGCTACTGAAGGCGTCGGTTTCTTTTCTTCAACTGAAACTGAATGAAAAGTGATACCCGTCTCTGGCCGGTCTTCAAATATAGACATCGGATGTCCATATTAACCGACGTTTAATGTTAACATCGTCGGTTTTACTAAAAATTGAGGCCTCTAAAAGTGACGTTGAACATTGTTTCTGTAGTAGTGGTGCCTCTATAAGAAGAGCAAGTGATGGTTTTACTGTGAGCATTCATAATCAATAAGAAAGCAGCCACAAGTGAGAAGGAGTAGCCACAGGTCATTCCACCCACAGGAGACACTCAAAATTCTATTCCAGAAGGTATTGTAGACGCCTGCTTAGGGGAGGGGATCCCTAATGTTCCTTAGGTTTATCCACACAAGCATATAGATAAGCCACAGGTTCCATTCCCATATAGTCTGAAGTCAAGAAAAGAGGAAAAACAATTCAAGAAATTTTTAGACATCTTCTGAAAGTTCCACATCAACATCCCACTCGTGGAGGCAATAGAGTAAATCCCTACATATGGAAGATTCTTGAAGGAAATCCTCAACAAAAAAAGATGGATAAAATACACAGATGTCTTGTGTGTTGATGAAGTGATGATCCAGGGAAGACTATCGATGAAGAGAAAAGACCCATCATGTTTCTACATTCCCTATTCTGTAGGAAGTCACATTTCCAATAAGCATTGTGTGATTATGGGGCGAGAATAAATGTCATGCCTCTTGCTACCTTTTGTAAGTTGGGTTTGAAGGAACCAACAAAGTCATCCATGACAATTGAGTTGGCATACAAATCAATTGTGAGGTCGTATGGGATATGCAAGGATGTTCTAGTCAAAGTCGACAAATTCATCTTTCCTGTTGATTTTGTAGTCATGGATATGCACGATACGAGGATCAGAGATGTTTTTATGAAGGGCATTCCAATCTATGGCCAACATGATCACTTCCATTGGTAGATGATACTTAACACTCGGGATAGATACTGATAAAGTGGAGTTCATACATCGAGATGATTCTTCACCACCATCTTGTGACAACATAGGCTAAAGAAAAATCATCTTGTCGAGCATAGGACATTAAATGAGGGTGCTTGTTGGGAGGCATCCCAATTTTATTTTTGTTGTTTACTATTTGTTTAGGTCTTTTTGTTGGTTACATTGCATACTGTTCTGGTTAGATTTTAGTTGATGTAAAAATGTACCTTAATGCTCTTGTTTGGAGTGCAAGTAGAGTCAAAGTTGGTACTACCGGCTCCTTATCAGGTAAAAGTTTGTAGAAAGTCGATACCACCGACACCAAAGATGGTACTACCGACTTTTCTCAGAAAAATCATTGGACTCCTAGAACAAAGTCAGTACTACTTACACCAAAGTTGGTACTACTGACTTTTCTCAGCAAAAAATGATAGAACTTTAGAAAAGGTTGTAGATACCACTAATACACATGTCAGTGGCACCACCTCATCATGCTCAAAGAAGGATAGAAAATGTCATATCTTATCACCAACAAGAGGGATATATGCTAGCATATCTTCATCTAATGACACACCAATCATCCACCACCACCACCTTTCAGCGCAATGAGTACCCCCGTTCCACCTCTAGGTTTGGATTTTGACTATGATGAAATAGTCAAGTTCAAGCTTGGGGGGTGTTGGAACAATTTTATTTTTTATTTTTGTTCGTTATATTCTTTTTGCAAGTATATGATCCACATATATCTAGTGTAACATGGGGCTTAATTTTTATGATTTATGTTATCATCATTAGTGCACTCTTTTGTGCTTTTGGAATGGAATCTAAAAAAACAATATATTTGTCATATCTTCAAAGGCATAGTTGCAAATTCTTAAGGCAACATTACCTAAAGGAAATGAATGGGCTAGTCAGTTTTTGGACACTTGATATGAATGGAAATCATTATTAATCATGTAATGTGGATGAAGATGTGTTTTGAGCCTGAATTGATCAAACAATTCACAAGATCTGAAATTGAAATTTAAGAAAGAAATCCTAAGGTTGCCCCGAGTAGAGGACATTAAAGAGGTACATATCATATCTTATGAAAGGCATTGTCTCTTATGTGATTCCATGCATTTTCCACTCATTTTTATCACCCCTTAAGATGATAAAGTAACATGATTTATTTCCTTTTGATTTCATTCCATGGCATAGTAAGTGACATGATAGTTAGTTTTTCTTCTATTTCATTTGATACAAAAAGAAAAAAAAAATTATTACATATAAACAATTTTTTTGCATATCATCTAGTTGCATAACAACTACATGTAGATTGCATGCACTTTTCATCATTCATTTTCTATCATGTGGCTATTATTTTATTTTTCTAAAATTAGAGTGAATGGATACACATACATACTCTAAAAAACATCAATGTTAAAAAAAAATTAAATGAATCTGATATGTTAGTGTAGCCCAAGAATAACTTTCCATCATGCCAAAGTAGTGGGAAATGAAAAAAAATATCAATTTTTTGGAATAAAGAAGGAGAAAGGATGCCCTGAACTCGTGTTGCAATTTTACTTTACAAAGAAATGGAAACATTCACATGATGTATTCACTACTTTACTTCATTCTAATAAACTTGATGAGGTTTTTAATACATGCATCATTTTAGCCATAATATTTGACATTAGGATTCATGCATTTTTCATTATCTTCACCGTATAGGTTCATCATGATTTATTTTTGCATAAATAATTATGATGTTACTTGTGATTCTTCATAAGCCATCTATTTTATTCCATCATTATTTTTATTGATAGGTCGCATATATGATTGATCTCCTCATTCATTCTTATAAAGAGAACTGCTTCCAAGTAGTTGGTAGTTAGGAAAGAGCAATGTAGATATGGAATCACATGATGCACCAAGCGAATTCCTGATTTACTATGATGTTAACTGCTCTATTGATAGTGTTCACTGATCTGAGGGTGGAAATATTTTATGGATATTTTTGGTCACATGAGAGTAGTTAATTGTTCAGTGGTCAGTAACGGTCAGGTTTGGACCTCCAGGTCGGGATAGTTGAGAAAGGAAATTCATATTCTATGCCATTTTGATGACTTATCTCAAACATGTCTAAGGATTTGTTGCTCGAGCATGAGAAATATTTAATCTTAGGGGAGTTTGATGCACTGGATAATTATCATTCTCATAATTGTCATTCTCACAGGCGATCTTTTATGGATTTTTTCACACTTATTGTTTATTCTCAATATCTTTGTGCATTATTTATCATCAATAACCTGAGACACTTAATTGCATCAAATAAATGTGTTTTTGATGTTCTTGTTACATTCATTATTATTTGGGAGCTTATGTTTGTTTTTGTTGAATTTTAGGTGAATATATAAGAAACTACACAGCTCGGTACTACTGACCTACTTGTCAGTGGTATTGATACTTGCTCAAAAAAGAACATGTGAAAGCAAGACAACATAGTAGTACTGACTAAGGAAGTCAATACTACCGACAACCTCACAACAAGGATTAAAAAAGTATCAAAAAAATCTTGGTACTATCGACATCAAATCAGTAGTACCGACAACTGCACAGGAGACTGAAACTATCGAAGACATCAGTAGTACTGACACCCAATCGGTAGTACTGAAACAGTGGGATCAAATAGATCTAGAAATCATGCTTAATTTGACGGTTGGAAATTAATGACACCCTAAGTCACTTCTGTGAGTTAGGTAGATTTCGACTGAACCTAGGTATCTCGTCCTATTCCATTGGACAATAGTCATGAGCCAGGAGAGGAGAAAGGAGAGGAGACAACCACATTTTGTACAATTAGGGCACCTCTGATGGGTAGACTTGTAGCCGGAAGACAACAATTTGTCGCATTCATCAGAGAGAGTCATTCAGAAGAGATTCTCATGGGGGTTACTTTAGTTTCTTTATATTTCCCACATTTTTCTTCTCTTCTCCCATTCTCTCAACAATGGAAATCATGTGGTGCTAAACCCCTTATTCATTTGAACCTGAGAGTATCCCAGTTATGCATTATAATTGATGATTATGCATTAATGTATCTTTTCATCTAAATTCATGGAGATACATCTATGAGAACATCATGAATTATCTATGCTTGATCACCACGGGTAGTTCAGTAGATAGTTAATTGCTTCATGAGAGGGATTAAAGGTTGGAACTCATAGATTTATGCATTTTCTATCATACCTTGAAAAAGGGCTTACATATGTGAAGATAATTACCTAGAGTTTTCAATAAAGAACCTAACTAATAATACAACTACTAATAGAGTGGGATTGGTATTATATCAGGTAGCGAGTTAAATGGTGAGAGCAGACAATTCTTTCTATAGGTGGTGAGTTACACTATGAGAGCAGGTCTCTTGCTACAGGTCTCTTTGTCCAGGGTTAGGAGAGATTATTATTAATGATATTATGTTAATTGCAATGTTAACCGAGGTGAAACCATAATCCTAAGGAATTCACTTCACTTGAGGTCAAAACCAGTAACCATAGATTTGTTTTCTGCATCTTACATTATTAAACCTCCACTCAAATTTTTCATCAACTTAGTTGATAGCATCACATTTAGTAGTAGTCTCTAAAGAATGTTTCCCTAAGTTTGAAATTTGAGCCTCTTGAGGCCTATATTACATTGATACATGTACTTGTGGTTAATTTGTAGTTTAGGTGTATCACTATGATCTTAAACTAATCAAACTTTATTTTCCAAACCTATTTTTGGTCCTATAGAATGACCTTAAACTAGACCACATCTGATAACATATGTATTTTTGGTCATGGATATTGGCCTTAAACCAATCAAACTAGGCTTTTCAAATCTGTTTTAGGTTATGTAAACTAATCCAAGTTCATTTTCCAATATATTTTGGGTCTAGAATCATGACCTAAAATGGACATATTTTTTTCTTTATCCAACATTCTCCTTTGGATCCTAGATGATGACCTAAATATGGACCAGCTATGTGTGTTACCAATCTCTTTTGGGTCATGGACTATGACCCTACTCTAATTCAAATTCATTTAATAGATTTTCTAGGTCTTAGACCATGACAAAAAATTGGATCAATCATGTGCTTCATTTTCTAATATTTTTGGGTCATGGACTAGGACCTTAAAGTAATCAAACTTCATTTTCTAACATTTTTTCATATCCTAAAATGTGACCTTAAAGTAAATAGTGTCCATTAACAATTCTTATTTAGTTCTAGATCAAGACATTAAACTAGACCACACACCTTATCCCTAATAGGTATCTCCTTGAACTGAAGACCTACATTCAGGTAGGAACACCCGAAAGAAACCTACATTTGAGTTGGAATTTCTTGTCAAATCCCTATCAATGGATACAAACCTCTATCAAAGGCCTATGTGCAATGGGTAAATCTTGCTCTTATCACGGTAAACCATCTTTTAAGAAAGAGATGCTCTAGGGAGTAAACAATTGTTTGATAGAGTCACTTGCCCTGAAGGCCACCTTAAATTTAGAAACTTGTCTAGTACCCAACCTTTTCTATCCTGAACACTGAAATACAAAAACTTGTCTGGTGCCAAACCTTTTCTACCCTGAGTAGTTTTGGAATATAGAAAATTCTCTAGAGCTCATATAAAGAACCAATACAATCACTAGCCATGAAGGCTACCCTAATTTAAAAATTCATCTAGAGCCCAATCTTACCAATTTTATCAGTATGAGAGATGCTCTATTGAGCAGAAAACATAATGATACAATCACTAACCTTTAAGGCCACCTTAGATCAGGAAGTTTAACAAGTTCCCAATCTTATCAATCTTGAGCATTATTGATGAGCCAGAGCAGCTAAGAATATGCTTTCAATGGTCCTAACTAGCAACTTGAAACTATTTAGATAGTCGGTGGATGTTTCTTTGATCCCAACATCTAGTAGGAGCATTCAATTGATAACATATACTTTGGTTTTCAAATGTTCCTATCCTTTTTTTAATACATCAAAGAGGGTCATATGTAACATACTAAAAATTTTGGTACGAAATCTATTTTTTTAACTATACTTCATAATTCTCTTAAAATTCGAGCCCATTTGCAAACTTTTCTCTCAAGCTAAATCTTATTTGATTATCTTGGTCAATTATCATGTTCATCAATGTCTCTCCTTTCCAATTCCCTTTATCTAAACAAGATCATATTTATAAATTGGTCCCTCATAATATCATCAAGCATCACTTTAAATTATTCGATACTATTATGAAATTTAGATTCTCGAAATACATTAGTATTACCTTGTATTTCAGTATTGCACCTATCTTGTCTAATAATGGCATTGGAATCAATATGAAATATTAACTGGACCAAAATATATCTATTTTGTATACATGGTCATAATAATTAATTATCCATCTAATTATCATAAATTGATTAGTTAATATCCTTATAGTGTGATCAAATAGGTATTGAATGCATGGTTAAAATTTTAGGTGGATAGGGTAAATAACTTAAGATTTATAAATAATTGAAGTAAATGAAATTAAGGAGCTATATGCAATTGAGGAGGAAAAGTGAATTTAGATCTAATACATTTTCTCCCGGTCAAACCGATCATTGACCACCCCTAGTCTGAGTGGTTCTAGCTAACTTGATTGTCTCGTATTCTTCAGTTATATATTTCCTGGTGAGGAGTGACTTTAAGTACTTTGTCTAGGCTGGTATCTCAGCCAGTGCATCCAAAAAGGGTATATCAACATGAAGTTTCTTCATAGCTTCTTTAAACTTATTGAACCGAGTATCAAGCTTGGTTTGCCTTAAACGAGCTGGGAAAGGTATTTGATGCTTGTATATAGGGATAGCAGGTTCTAGTGTTTCAGTTTCTTCATCAATAGGTTTCTCAAGACCTTCCTTGTATGTGTTATCAGTAGTTATTGATTGTTTTGGTTGAGACTCAGGTGTTGTTGAGTCCTGGACAATCACATGTTCATAATCATTTGTAATAACCACAAGTGTCTTGATAGGAGGATCAGAATAGTCTTTTCCTGACCTAGTGGTGACTACTTTCAATTGTTCGGGATGCTTAGGATTGTTCTCGGGTTGGCCAGTAAAGGCTCCAGTAGGTGGCTTCAGGCTAGCTGCAAGTTGGGCTAGTTGAGACTCAATAGCTTTCTAGTGGGCTTGCTAGTTAGCTATCATAGTCTGTTGCGATTGCAACATCTTCTCAATTGGTGTTAGTTTGTCATCTGTAGAGACGGGACTGGCTTCTTGCCCTTGCTGTTGATAAGAGACTTGGTTGGGATTCTGGAACTGAGAATTCTTTTGATAATTGTTGAAGTTCCTATTCTGAAAATTACCCCTAAAATTTCCTTGATTCCCAAAATTCTGTTGTTGATTATACTAGAATCATGGTGGGCCCCTTTGTTGATTATTTGAACCAAGTTGTCTTGACTTTTCCGCTCCTGAAGGGTTTCCATATTGAAATCCAGGATGGTTCCTATTCTGATTCGGATTGTAATATCCTTAACCAGGGATGGTATTGACATCATTGAGGTTTTCAATTTGACTATTATCACCTTGACTACAAACGTTGCTTAGAACAACATCATACAGAACATTGCATGATAAAGTGGAATTATCAGTACCTTAGCATGCTTCATAGAATAGTGAGGCAGACTTGATCTATTCTTGTTGTTGAGGGGGTGAACATCCTCTTCCAAATGTAGAAGGGATGATTCGATATGTTCTTGCTTGGCTACTAAGAGCTTGAGGGTTTCAACGATAGTCTTTTATTATGGGATAGCTTCAGCCATAGCTACCTTTAATACTCCTTTACCTACAGACCTACCCCAATTAGCTTGATTTTTAGCTCCAAGGGTGACAACTCTCCATTCACTGTCATAACTTTGACGCATGAAATTTCCTACAAATCAGGAATCTAAAAACCTTTTGATATTATCGTCCACACCCCTATAGAAAATTTTGATGAGTTGATTCTTAGGAATTCCATGGTGTGGGCACTTGCGTAGAAGCTCTTTGTATCTATCCCATGCTTCAACAAGGGTTTCTCCAGGGACTTGAGTGAAATTTGTTATCCGTCCCCTAATTTCATAGGTGACAGAGGGAGGGTAGAACTTTTCTAGAAACATATTTTGAAGTTGTTCCCAAGTGGTGATGGGTTCACTTTGTAATGAATTGTACCTACTTATTTCTCTATCATCAAGTGAATACTTGAAGAGACAGAGTCTGATGGCATCATCGGATACTCCATTTTGCTTTATCATAGCACAGAGATCAATAAACCTCAAAAGATGTTCCTGACTATCCTCTCCTTGTTTATCATAGAATGGGCTATTTTGAGGAAATGTGATCCAATGTGCCCTAATCTCAAAATAGGCAGCATTGATGGGAGGAGGTTGTACTGGATGAAAAACATTAGCAGCTTTGGGGATTGAGAACTCTCTAAGATCCTTTTGTAGTTCTTCTTCTTGTGATGGTGCTTGTTCTGCTTGGATTTCTTCTTGAACCACAGCTCTGGCTTCATGCATGATCCTTTCTCTTTGTGCATTAAGAGCTTGAGTGACCCTTCAAACTATTTCCTCCTCTTGAGCCATTCTCGCTTGGTTTTCTCTGTTCTAACGGTGAAATGTCAGATCTATCTCAGGGTCAAATCTAGCAGAGAGACTGGGATTGTTCAAACGGTGCATGTACTAGTCCTTGATTGCACTTGAAATGAAAAGTTCTGAAATAAGATTGATGGAATGGAGTGAGATTCAAGTAGATGATCGATTTTATCAAAAGAAAAAGCAAAAACCTAAATCATGCTCAAAAGAACTAGATTTGACTAACTGATTCCGGTGTCCCCGGCAACGGCGCTAGAATTTGACGTGGAATATTATCATACTAACAAACTCACTCCGGGTTGAGATCCCCGATATTTTACCAAAACCAATGTGCAATAATACCACCCGCAAGCGGACACATCTTATCACAATATAGTTGAGGATCAAATCCCAAGAGACAACATTTTTAAGAATCTTAGTCAGTCGAATCTAGTTCATGTAAGACTAATATTTAGAACGATTGGTTGATTTGAGGTTAACTATGTGCAGGAAAGTAAAGGGAAGAATTAAAGTTGATCTAGATCAATGATATGGAATCACTGGGATGGTACCAGGTTTCACCACCACTACACATGCAAACACATCCAAATATCAAACATCCCAAAAAGATATAACTATCCAAATAGAGCTGCTACAAAACCCCCCATACTGGCGTTAGGTTTGTGTAAGCATCACCTTAGGCATCAGATATCTCATCACCATCTTGATCACATACTTACATCTCTAAAGATACAAAATCCAACTAAGGTTGTGGTCCTCCCTAAGGGATGTTTAGACCACAGAAGCATCAGTGTAGGCTAGATGGCTCATCCCCTCATAGATAACTCACTTACGACCTCAAGGAATCCTATCAGAAGTTCTCGTCAAGGAGTCAACCACACTAATCGACAAGAAAGTAGATGGTTAATCTACAAGAAAACATCAACCATTAAAAAAGAAGACACAACATCCAACTCAGGTTGTGGCCCTCCCTAAGGGAAGTTTAGACCATAGAAGTGTCACCGTAGGTTAGATGGCTTGTCCCCATACAGGTCATACACCTACGACCTCAAGGAATCTCATTCTATTTCTAGTTTGAAAGTCAACCTCATTAAATGACATTCTATCCTACATATATAAGTTATCACAACATAGGGAAAAACAAGATGAAATCTTGTAGGTAAACAACTACAAACATTTTCGATTAACAACAAAATGAAAAGTTATATACATTGCCATGGAATGCTTAATAAGAGAACATGATTGCATGGGCAGTGGGGCTAGTCCCCACACCCTAGAGAAAAGGAACTACTCGCTCATGATGTGAGAAACAAGAAGAATAAGAAAGAGAGAGAATTCTGCCATGAGCATGATGCAGAAGGTAGTCACAACTTGGTGAAGATGATGTGATCTTCTACGTCATTTTGGAGCAGATTTGGATGAGGAATGAGGGATGCCGAGACAGACCGAGTAGTCTTTCTCACTCCTCCTTTCTTCTCTTCTTGATCTCCTTGATTGCAGCTCAAGTGGTAGGTGGAATGACATCAGTGTGAATGGATCTGGATCGGACCTGTGTACAGGCAGCCTTTCGGCGTCCCGGAACCGCCCCCCCAAATGAGGACCCTACTGGTCCTATTTATAGGCTCGGGTTTGGTACTCACATTTTTGAAGTGATTCCTCCATACAGTTTGGTTAAGTGACCATACGATCTAGGTGTCTTTTACTCAAACGGTCTTCAGTATATTGTCATAAGATCAAGGAGATAAGACCATACGGTCCTGGTGTCTTTTACTCAAATGGTCTTCAGTATATTGTCATACGGTCTGGGAGATAAGACCATACATTCTAGGCCTCCCTTGCTCAAACAGTTTGCTATCCAAGAATCTCCAAAAGATTTTGGAGAGGATGCCTCAAACGGTTTGGTTAGGCTATACGGTCTTCATCTGATTTTCTTTCATGCTCAAACGGTCTTACAAGACCCTTCTCGTCCAAACAGTCTGGTTCTATCATTCTTTACATTTGCATGCCAATCGGTCTTCAGATTGATATCTCATGATCTTGCGTCCCTTTCCAATCAGTCTTGAGCCAACGACCAAACTGTCTTCAGAACCCGTCATCGTCATGCATTCTTGTAGACTGTTAAGCCCCAGCAGTCTTGGTCGCTCACGATTTGCATTCGTGGTTGTCATAGGTCTCAGAAACGTCCAAATGGTCTTAGACGGCGGCCAGACAAACGGTTTGTTCTCTCCGAGCATCCAAACGGTCATCATCTTCTGTTTGGTCTTGAGTCCAGGCACTGGGCAGCGGTGTAGGTTGTGATGTTGCTGATTGCAGTGGAGGCGCAGGAGGATCACGCAGCAGGTAGGGGTGGCGTTTAGGTTTGCAGTTTGCTGTGATGGCGGTAAGAAGAAGAAGAAGGGAAGAAGGTGGTGGTACAAACGGTCTTGAGGACATAAACGATCTCGAGTAGGTTGCCCAACCGGTCTTGAAGATCGATGGATATCAAACAGTCTTAAGGAGACCGATAGGGTAGGTTGAGATCAAAATCATTAGCCAAGATGAATGAGGACCATAGATTCAAGATCAGATGGTGTGGAAATGCTCGTGTTCTGAGACTGTATGGGTGAATGGTGGACCGATAGGTCGAAACTGAATGGATGAAGCTGATCGGTCAGACCATTTGGTCAAGACCGATTGGTCAAATCATTTGGTCAAGACCAATGGTAAGAGGATTTCAAGTGAGGGTGGACCTAGGGCTGAGAAAGGTGGGCCCCACTTATGATGGTGATTTGTTGAGATGAAGATTGAATGGCGGTGATTATTGTGGATTAGGGTTGAATGAAGGCGGGTGACATCTGATGGTTAAACCTCATAATGACCTGCATAAAATCAACATAAACTCAGTTAAAACCTTGACGATTGAACCAATCAAGTAATTTTGCACATTGTGATATTTAGTAAATAAAAATGGATGTATTGAATCAAAATGAGCCCGAGATGGCGATTGATTTTGATGATGAATACGCATTCATAAAAACACCCCGAACTTAAACGTTGCTCATCCTCGAGTAACACAAATCTGAAACAGTCGCCAAATGAATACTTTCAACTCGTGTGATTGCCTCATCTTCACATCATGATTGTTTTCTTTCTACTCAGTATCACTAAGTATCTCAACTTTTGAGACCACTAAACACATTTGGCCATATCTTCGTTCCTAAGTTTGTTTTCCAATATCACTTCCCCCTCACTTCCTCCAAGAACAAGCATGTCAAAGAGTTTTGTAAGAGTCCAGAGATACCCGCAGGACAAAAAGAGTGCACTTGATCGGACACTGGTGTTTTTCATGATAGTGGAGGCATTCATTGTGACATTAGGTAGAAAATAGAGTGAATGGTGGTATGGAAAGAAGAAATAAATATCTCCTCTATTCGACTCGATATTTTTATTATATAATTTGCAATTTCATTTATTTCACTTTTTTTTGCGAATCTCTCCTCTATTCGACTCGAGATTGCATTTATTTTTGTGCACTTTGGCATCTTTTCTTTGTGGTACGCCCCTATTAATTTGTGAGGGGTAAGGAAGAAGCATATATATATAGGGAAGTGGTGTGCCACCCTGAACATAGGGTTTGGTACTATTTTGGCTATTTTTGTTTCTTTTTTATGGATGGAGGGGTACGAAGATGATAGAAGAAGTGTAGAAGAGAGTTCAGATCAGAATGCAACTTGATTTACAATTTTGTGTACCGAGTTGTTCTCTTTATCGTACTCTGCTCAAATAATGACTTGATGAGGATCCAGTGGGGATTCCATGTTATTGTTCCACTAATCAGTTAGGAAGCAGGACATGTTTGATCCCTATAAGTTCGACAAACACTTGTTATTTTTGCATAAGTATCATGATGTTAGGATTCATAATCTTCACAAGATGATTTCAATTAAAAGGCTAATTTTGAGAATTGGTCCTTCTGAGGATCTGCTTCGAATAAGGAGGGTATAATGATTCAAAATGCATAGAGATTTTAATGAAAAATATCAAAAATTCATCAAGTATCTGTTCAATTTCTTTGAAAACTTTAAAATTTTTGAAAATTTTATAAATTTATGTCAAAAATGCAACGCTTGAAATCTTTAGTCTAAATTAGATGGGTGAAGGTGGAAAGTAAGATACGTACCCCCCACCCTCCAACCCAAACATAGAAATTTGCTCATCCTGAGCAGACTCTAAATATGAGATGGAGGGGTATTTTCATACTGGTTGGACCACTAGATTTGGTTGTGTTCCAATTAGCGTGCCTCCTCCATCTGAAAATCTCAGAAATGAAGACCAATCAGAACTCAAGATAGCACCTCGTGATGCAATTTTTTATTTGGTGAAAAATTACCTAAAAGGTAAAAACAAAATTAAGAAAGAATTCTAATTCAAAATTAAAACTATATACGAATTTATTGATTGGGTTCCCTCCCAACAAGCACCTTTGTTTTACGTCGATGGCTCGACTTGATTCCTTCAACTTTTATGGTGGGTATATTGGATTGGTGAGATTCAACATTGTTCAGAGTCTGTGTCAGTAGAGGTGAAATATTTCTTCAATCGTTGACCATTTGCCACAAATTTTCCTAACTTTTCACTCCATAAGGAGAAAGCACCATGTGGGTAGATGCTCTTGACAATGTAAGGTTCGTACCATCGGGAGCAGAGTTTTCCTGGGAATAACCTCAGTCTTGAATTGAACAAAAGAACTTGGTCTCCGACTTGAATGTCCTTTATTTTCAGATGACCATCATGCCAAAGCTTTGTGCGTTCTTTATAGATTCGTGCATTCTCATAAACTATCATTCGGAGTTCTTCCGGATCCTGGAGTTGCAGAATCCTGGCTTGGCCTGCTTCCATCATATCAAAATTTAGTTGTTTAATTTCCCACCATGATTTGTATTCAAGTTCAACAGGCAGGTGGCAAGCCTTTCCATATATTAATCTAAATGGTGTAGTTCCAAGGGGAGTTTTGAAAGCAGTTCAGTAGGCCCATAATGCATCATTGATTTTTACAGACCAATGTTTCCGATTGCGACCTACAGTCTTTTCCAGAATAGCCTTGAGTTGACGGTTAGAAACCTCTACCGATCCACTCATTTGTGGATGGTAGGGTGAGGCTACCTTGTGTGTTACACCATACTTTCTCAGTAAAGCTTCAAAACTTCTTTCAAGAAAATGAGAACCTTCGTCAGATATCACAGTTCGTGGGACTCCAAAATGGGGAAAATAATATCTTTGAACATCTTGATGTTAGGTTTGGAATCACTAGTGACGGTTGGTATAGCTTCAACCCATTTTGAGACGTAATCCACCACCACTAGGATGTAGGAAAACCCATGAGAAGATGGGAATGGACCCATGTTGTCCACACCCCCAAACATCAAATATCTCAACTTCTTGCCACAACATCAATGGCATTTCATCCCTTTTTGTAATGTTACCAATTCCCTAGCACTTGTCAAATGATAAAACAAAGTCGTAAGTGTCTTTTGATAGGGTAGGCCAAAAGAATCCACATTGCAAGACTTTTATAGAAGTTTTTTCAGAACTCATATGGCCTCCAACTAGACCTGAGTGACATTACTCTAAGATAAGTTGAGCTTCTTACTCAGCAATACAGTGTCTGTATAGACCATCAACACATAGTCTGAAAAGGTATGTCTCATCCCACTAGTACTATTTCACATTGTGCATAAATTTCTTCAGTGCATTTCCGGTGCATTCAAGATGGATAACCCCAGCAGCAAGGTAGTTCACATAATCCGAGTACCACGATATAGCTTCTGAGACCTTCATTAGTTGGCCATATGGAAGTGAATCGTTAATTGGATTTTTCTCAGTATCCAGAGTGTTGATGCGACTGAGGTGGTCTGCTACAACATTCTCTGTACCCTTTTTATCTCTTATCTCTAGATCAAATTCTTGCAAGAAGAGAATCCATCTAATTATCCTGGGTTTTGCATCTTTCTTTTCCAGAAGGTAACATATGGCAACATGATCCATGTAGACAATGACTTTTGAACCGACCAGGTATGATCTAAACTTGTCAATAGCATACACGACTACCAGGAGTTCTTTCTCGGTAGTTGCATAATTCCTCTGAGCTTCGTCAAGTGTCTTTGATGCATAATAGATCACATAGTGTTTCTTTTCTATATATTGGACCAAGACAGCACCCACTGTGTAATTGCTTGCATCACACATAATTTCAAAAGGGTGGTCCCAATCGGGGGCTCTGATGATGGGCATTGTTGTAAGGGCATGCTTCAGTTTGTTGAAACTTTTAACACATTGTTTGTCAAAATTGAATTCAGCATCCTTTAGTAACAAATTCGTCATCGGTTGGGTTATCTTTGAGAAGTCCTTTATAAACCATCTGTAAAAACCTACATGACCTAGGAATGCCTGAACTTCTCTTATATTCATAAAAATAGAGAGTTTTGAAATCACTACTATTTTTTCTCTATCAACTTTAATTCCTCTACTGCTAACTCTATGTCTATGGACAATGCCTTCATTTACCATAAAGTGACACTTCTCCCAATTTAATACAAGATGTGCTTCTTCGCATCGTTTAAGGACAAGGGAGAGGTGCTTTAGGCAGGAGTCATATGAATCTCCATACATAGACAAAGCATCCATAAAAACTTCCATAATGGTTTCAGTGAGACCAGCGAATATAGCTGCCATGCAACGTTGGAAAGTTGTAGGCGCATTGCAGAGTTCGAATGACATTCTTATAAATGTGTATGTTCCAAACATGCAAGTAAAAGTAGTTTTCTGTTATTCATCTGGATGTATGGGTATTTGATAGAATCCATAGTAACCATTGAGATAATAGAAATATTCTTGGGGAGCCAATCTTTCTAAGTCTTGATCAAGAAAAGGCATTGGGAAGTGGTCCTTTCGAGTCGCCTTGTTTAACTTCCGATAATCAATACACATCCTCCACCTTATGACTGTTTGAGTGGGGATGAGTTCATCATTTTCATTTTGTATCATAGTAGTTCCACCTTTCTTTGGGACAACATGCACTAGACTGACCCACGGTGAATCGGAGATCGAGTAGATGATTCTAGAAGTGAGTAATTTAACAACTTTGAAGCAGACGACTCCTTTCATATTAGGATTAAGTTTTCTTTGGTGTTCTACGGTCGGCTTGTGATCTTACTTCATGGGAATTATATGCATGCAAAGTGCTTGACTGACCCCAGTGAGGTCACTCATCTTGTAGCCAATGGCTTTTCGTCTTTCTTTTAATTCCGTCAAGAGTTTGTCTTCGTGTTCTGTTGTCAGATCTGAATTAATGATAACTGGATAGACTTTGAGGTCATCTAGAAATCCATATTTCAATCCTTTGGGTAGGGGCTTCATTTCAGGAGCTTGTGTCTTTTCACATGGTTCTTTAGTAACTTCCACATCTTTGAGTCCTTCAAAAGTAGATTCAACATCCTTTTCTGTAGAGTCGAGAGATTCAATGCAATCCTTTATTTGTTCATCAGTAGGCTCATCAACTGATGCGTCCGTCAGAGCAATTTCTAAAGGATTGTCTGATTCATGATTCTTTTGAGTGAGAAGTGACATTTGCTCTATGCAATCGATAAGATATACTTCTTTTTGCATGCTTGGTCTTCACATACTTTCAAAAACATTGAATTCAAGAGTTTCTTTACCAAGTCTGAGAAGCAAGGTTCCTGCTTCAACATTAATTAGAACTCTTGCAGTTGCGTGGAATAGACATCCAAAGATAAGAGGATATCTGGAATCTTCTTTTATGTCCATGATGACAAAGTCACACGAAACATAGGAATTTTTTCCTACCTTGACAGGTACATCCTCAATAATTCCCAGTGGACATTTTATTGAATTGTCTACGAGTTGTATAGTCCTTCCAGTTGGGAGAAGTTCAGCGAACCCTAGCCTTTTACAAAGGCTGAGTGGCATGATGGAGATGTTAGCACCAAGATCTGTCAGTCCTTTCTTGCACGAAGAATCACCGATATGGAAAGAGATCCCAAAAGATCCTAGATCTTTCTGCTTCTTTGGCATCTTACTCTGGATGATATCTCAAGTGGTTCTAGATAACTTGACTGTCTCATATTCTTTAGTTATATATTTCCTGGTGAGGAGTGACTTGAAGTACTTTGTCCAGGTTGGTATCCCAGCCAGCGCATCCGAAAAGGGTATATCAACATGAAGTTTCTTCATAGCTTCTTTAAACTTATTATACTGAGTATCAAGCTTGGTTTTCCTTAAATGAGCAGGGAAAGGTAAACGAGGCTTGTATGCAGGGATATCAGGTTTTGGTGTTTCAGTTTCTTCATCAATAGGTTTATGAGGACCTTCCTTGTCTATCTTATCAGTAGTTACTGACTATTTTTGTTGAGACCCATGTGTTATTGAGTCTTGGACAATCACATGTTCATAATCATCTGTAATAACCACAGGTGTCTTGACAGAAGGATCATAATAGTCTTTTCCTGACCTGGTGGTGACTGCTTTTAATTGTTCAGGATGCTTAGGATTGTTCTCGGGTTGGCCAGTAAAGGCTCCAGCAGGTGGCTTCATGCTAGCTGCAAGTTGAGCTAGTTGAGACTCAATAGCTTTCTGGTGGTCTTGCTGGTTAGCTATCATAGTCTGTTGTGATTGCAACATCTTCTCAATTACTATTAGTTTGTCATCTGGAGAGACGGGACTGGCTTGTTGCCCTTGCTATTGATAAGAGACTTGGTTGGGATTCTGGAACTGAGAATTGTTTTGATAATTGTTGAAGTTCCTATTCTGAAAATTGCCCTTGAAATTTCCATGATTCCCAAAATTTTGTTGCTGATTATACTGGAATCCTGTTGGGACCCTTTGTTGATTAGTTGACCAATTCATCTTGAGTTTTCCACTCCTGAAGGGTTTCCATATTGAAATCAAGGATGGTTCCTAATCTGGTTTGGATTGTAATATCCTTGACCAGGGATGCTATTGACAACATTGAGGTTTTCAGTTTGACTATTATCACCTTGACTACAAACGTTTCTTAGAACAACATCGTACAAAATATTGCATGTTAAAGTGGAATGATTAGTACCTTTACATGCTTCACAGAACAGTGAGGCAGACTTGATCTGTTCTTGTTGTTGAGGGGGTGAACATCCTCTTCCAAATGCAATAAGGGATGATTCGATATGGTCTTGCTTGGCTACTAATAGCTTGAGGGTTTCAGCAATAGTCTTGTATTCTAGGATAGCTTCAGCCATAGCTACCTTCAATACTCCTTTACCTACATACCTACCCCAAATAGCTTGCTTTTCAACTCCAAGGGTGATGACTCTCCATGCGCTGCATAACTTTGACGCATGAAATTTCCTCCAGATGAGGAATCTAAAAACCTATTGATATCATCATCCACACCGCTATAGAAAATTTGGATGAGTTGATTCTTACGAATTCCATGGTGTGGACACTTGCATAGAAGCTGTTTGTATCTATCCCATGCTTCAGCAAGGGTTTCTCTAGGGACTTGAGTGAAATTTGTTATCTGTCCCCTAATTTCATAGGTAAGCGAGGGAGGGTAGAACTTTCCAAGAAACATATTTTGAAGTTGTTCCCAAGTGGTGATGGGCTCACTTTGCAATGAATTGTACCAACTTATTGCTTATTAGCAAGTGAATACTTGAAGAGTGTAACATACTGAATCTCAAGGTCTTCCCTGCAATTTACCAATATTCTATCTTTTCATTTCTTTCAAGTCCTTTTGGACTAATTTCATAAATTTCCCTTCTTTTATATTCTTTTTGGACTCCTTGTGCAATTTGAGCATAATTCAAGGTTGAAATTACCTTTTTCCCTCATTTATATAAATGGAGGGGTGTGTGCACAAATAACCCACTTAAGGTAATAATTAAGGATTAATAATGAAAAATGGAGTTTTATGTGAGAATATAAGTAGATAATATTAATTTGGAGCTTTTTGGATAAATATATTAGCAATAATGTGTATTTGAATTAATTATGAGAGTATTTCCCCTTTTTCCTTCTCTCTCCTAAAAAATGATAATAATATATCAAAATGGAATGTAATGGAGATATTTTCCCCTTAAAGTTAATAATGGATGGATATCTCGAAATTCACTCATGTAATCCATTAAAAGAAGACTTTTCATATAACTCATTCATTTTTAATATATTAATATACACTTTAATGAGAAATACATTTATTAAGGGTCTTATTGGATAAAACTATGAAATCTAATTATATGGCATCGTTGCATATGCTAATGTGAACCTATGGTTAAAATTTGGTGGCTTTTGGACTTCATTTGACCTTTCAAATCCATTTGATAAGCTTTAGTATAGTGTAACTATGTTGCATTGAATCAATTTCATTTATTTCTTTTGTAACGCTATAGTTTCAGTTCATTTCCCTTGTCACACGACCCGAACCATCATGGCCCTTGATCTAACGGCCAGGGTTCTGTCCCCATGCGATCCAACGGTCCTCGCACCGTCTTCTTCCTCCCACCATCCGCGGGTAACTGAGCAGTGACGCCTGCTCTACTCCCCGATCTCGTTCTCCCTCCACAAAACTCCTTTTCACCCGATTCTTCTTCCATTGGCTTCGTATCCCACCGCCGGTTTGAACGAACCCTAACTCATCACCTACCTCATTGATTTGGTAAAACACCCAACCTGGGCCGCCTCCTCCTCTCCACCAAGGAGTTGCAGAACAAGCTCCGACCTTCCCCACACCTATTTAAGGGCGTCTAAAGCTTCCTCAGGCTTTGCGCCTTCCTCCTCTCCCTCCAATTTCTCCCCGCATTCCATGGATCTCTCTGAACTACTCAGTTTTCTTCTCTGGCAAACTCCACTTTGGCACTGCCCTCTCTTCAACCTCCAGTTCAATTGATGTGTCAGTAAGCATCCCTAGACCTCCTCCATTAAGCTCCTTAACCTCACAGGGCTCGCGATGCACTCTATTACCATGTCCTCTAGCCTCCGTAGAGCTCCACCGCCACTATGCATTTTTCTCGTTCCAGTGTACCTCCTCCTATCGCGAGACTTGTTTTAGACCCTCCTTGCATCCACGAACCTTTTGAGGACTTAAGTAGTGTCTTATCCCCTTGTTTTCAGTGGTTTTGACCTCAAGTGTGGTCCTGCCCCTGTTTCTCCGGTTCTCCGCTGTGTTTGGGTAGTCTCCGCATCAATCTTCTCCTTGTTTTTCTCCATCACCTCCGCCTGGCAATGACGAAGCTCCTCAACATGATCCCCTGATCAGAGCTTCAGCAAATGACCAGGTTGACATGGGAGCCTGGCTCCTGGAGCTGATGCTCGCGGCCATGGCTGTGAGGGAAACAATCTAGGTCGTCAGATGACCCTGGAGTCCCCGCGATGCTAATCAACCAATTAAAGTTGTATGGGCTCTTCGGTAATCTCACATCCTCATTTATTTCTCTCTAACGAAGATATGTGCTTCCAAATGACCATATTGCCCTCGTCATTTTAATTGATTTGATTTTATGTGCAAGGGTCTTTTAGTCATTTCACCTATTATTTACATCGAATTGTATTTTCATTTAAATAACTGTCACACTATGGTTTTCTTGCATTCTGATTGGTCGATTTTACTTAATTCATAGTAAATCGATCCATGGTCAGAAAAATGCAAATAAATAGTAAATGGAAATGATTTTTAATGTAGAATTCGATTTTGAAGTTTTTGAGTCATGATTTGGATTCCTTTTTCGAAGTTTGCTTTGAATGCCTTTTAAGTGTATAAAATGTTCTAAAATACATAATTAATTCATTTTAACTCCAATTGGTAAAATAAAATATGTTTTCTTATTCAGGAGAATATGACTAATCTATTAGACTAGGTTTTGAACCTTAAATCGTAGTTTTGTAAAATTAGGGTTTTCCTATGCTTTAAGCCTTATATATACTAATACATGTGTAATGATGTAACTAGGGAAATATGGAATTGGATACAATCAGGTTGGTGAATGTGATGGTAATTAATTAAAACAAGTATGTGAAGCCTATTTTAGTATGTGGAATCTACTTATGTGGACATCTATAGTGAATGTGAGATCTATGTGGAATACATATTGTGCAATCAACCTACTCTTCTGTTGGGTCTTATCCAACCCTACCTCACTATTGTGCTAGCCTTGATATCCTCCTAAATGTCTTTATTTGGATCTTTACTTATTTTATGCTTCTAAGGCCATTGTGGCTCATACATTTGAACTATGTGAATCTTTCTACCACTTAAGTTGGCTCATTTACTTGTAAATATTGTATATTTTTGTTGCTTATGTTGTCTCCTTTATTTAATTGGGTTTTATTCCCATTTTGCAATGTTCCAATCTTGTTATACTTCTCAATACTGCCAAGTGACTATTAAGCATGATGTATTTTAGGCCAAATGACAATGTAGTGTACATGAGTACAAACCACCCATAGGGCACTGAGGTTTTAGTCCTCCTATCGGGCACGGGGATTTCAGTCCCCCTGCCATTTTATATTAGGAACTGGGGTCTTAGTCCCCCTACCACTTTATATAGGCATTGGGGTTTTAGTCCCCCTGCCACTGGTGAGGTTTGGTAGGTTCCTCACCCTACATTGAGATGACTTTGTGTCTTAATATATTTAGGCTATGTGATTGTTATTGTGGTGATTGATTATGGCAGTTCTCTTTTTCTGATTTGAATATTTGTCTCATTCTCTTAAAATCTTGTAGTTTAGAGAATCTTTTATTATTCAAATTTTGATTGACTATTACTTGTCCTATTCCTTTTGATTGACACACACTTTTATCCTTCTTTTGTTGGATGACCCCAACCATCCAGGCTAGGATCAGAGTGCGCATGGAAGCTTGGTGAACCTAAGGCTAAGGATAGGAATAGAAGAAAAGGAACATATAGCTTGCATGATCATAGTTTCTTCTATATATGAAGTTGTTTTGTTTGGAGACAATGTTGGATTAGTCTAAGTCTTCCTCTACCTAGATCCTATGTTTGTATAAAGTTGTACTTCCTTTATGGAAATTTTTATAATGTACTCTTTATACATTTTGAATAAAGTCAAGTTTTATTTCTTCCACTGCCACACATTTGATGTACTTGTTTATCATGTTTTTTAGTAGAGACTATGTCTTTACAACATGGTATCAGAGCATCAAGGTAGTCAGATTCTTGACTAATTCAAAATTGACTCCTAGATAGAACCCTTATCTTATATAGTTTCTCTATAAGTGAGTTTTTCACCTTAGAGTTGACCCATAATGAAAGTTTCATTTAGGATCATAATAATTTCATATTAAAAATAAAATTTGTCAACTTTTTGGTGAATTGTCTATTGAGAAGCTACTAGAGCAAGAAGTTGAAAGTGATGGTGTCTAGAAAGTGTCAGAGCTTGGGGGCTGGAAATATTTTCCTCCACCCCACTAGCTTGGTAACGAGGACTCCTGAGCTCATATGACTTGGCCTGGCCTGATCTGATAAAGACAGCTCGAAATAGTCTATCTTTGGGCATGTTGCCTAATTTTTGAATACCTTAGGAAAACCATAAGTGATGATTTGATCTCTTACACAAAAATCATCCTTAAATACTTTATACTCCTATGTTTAGGGTTTAGTGTACCCTATGTTACACCCAGAAGCTTGGTTAGTAAATCCTTTTAGTGTTGAGTTTTATGTACCCTTTTACCCTTAGCTTAGTTTGACTTAGTTAACCCTTTTAAGGGGTGAAGTGAGGGTAATGGTGTTAGTACTCTATTTGGTTTTGCAAATCTGATTTCAAGGGATGGAATCCCAATTAAAAGCAAAATCAAATACCTTTGGAGTTAGAAACCCTATCTATGTGGACATATGTACATAATAACTTATGTGAACAAGAATTTACCAATCACATTATACTTGTAATTCAACTTGTTTGTTTATACACACGTGAATATGTAGTAAGTCATATAGAGATAGTTCATATGCTTGAACCTTCATATATTCTTGATGCACATAATTATGAGCTACTCATTACAAATTGTGAATATACATAATGTTGACTATGCCACCCTAATGGTAAAATGTGTATGGATAATGTACCCTAAGGATGCTTTAACATGTAATGATCATGTTGACCTAAACCCTAATATATAATCATCTAGCTTTGACAACATATACATATATATACCCTTAATGCATTTCATGATATATTAGTAAAATTAGGTGTCATCATCACATAATATACCTTAATGCATATAAATGGATTATAGTCACAAAGTTATCAATATATGTAAGGTATATCACCTTGTTCTCTAATGAACACCTCATCATAACTTGATATATGAATTAATTCATTAATGTGTTGCATCCTATTCACTAAAATGCACATAATGACTCAAAACATGATATTGAATAATTGGTTTCACATAAATATTCATAAAATTCCTAATGTGAAGTAAAATATGTATAATTTATAATATGGAGTGTAATGGACGAAAATGATTAATGATGTCATTAATATGAGTATGAAAGATGATATGACAATGTGCAATATGAACATTATTTGGAATTATTATAGGCTTAATAACTTTTTGGATAATATTAACTTTTCTACAAAATAATTTGTGATAATTCTACATGATAATTTTAAGAGGATAATAGAAGATGAATTCATGTTATTAAGGTTTTTGACCTAATACATTAATTTATGTTGAAATGGCTTAGTAAACCCTAATTCTGCTAAAAACTCTTGATGTGGGAAATACACATGATATAATATTGAGATGTAATTGTTTTGAATAAAATGTGGCACAAGTGATAGTATAATAAATATGATACCTCTTCATGATGCAGATTATGCTAATAAGGCAAAAAATGTTAATTTGAGTTTGATAAAAGGCTATAGGTTTTGTGGAAACCTTAGTAACACCTAACTTATGTAGATTTTGTGTTGTACCATAGATTAAGGGTTATAACCTAGTGTTTAAGGTTCGGAAGTTGCACACTCACCCTCACTTTCCTCTTGTTGTGATTTCAGGGACGAAATCCTCTTTAAGGGGTGGTGTGCTGTAACATACTGAATCTCAGGGTCTTCCCTACAATTTACCCATATTCTATCTTTTCATTCCTTACAAGTCCTTTTGGACTAATTTCATAAGTTTCCCTTATTTTATATTCTTTTTGGACTCCTTGTGCAATTTGAGCACAATTCAAGGTTGAAATTACCTTTTTCCCTCATTTATATAAATGGAGGGATGTTTGCACAAATAACCCATTTAAGGTAATAATTAAGGGCTAATAATGCAAAATGGAGTTTTATGTGAGAATATAAGTAGATAATATTAATTTGGAGCTTTTTGGATAAATATATTAGCAATAATGTGTATTTGAATTAATTATGAGAGTATTTCCCCTTTTTCCTTCTCTCTCCTAAAAAATGATAATAATATATCAAAATAGAACATAATGGTGATATTTTTCTCTTAAAGTTAATAATGGATGGATATCTCGAAATTCACTCATGTAATCCATTAAAACAAGACTTTTCATATAACTCATTCATTTTTAATATATTAATATACACTTTAATGAGAAATATATTTATTAAGGGCCTTATTGGATAAAAATACAAAATCTAATTATATGGCATCGTTCTATATGATAATGTGAACCTATGGTTAAAATTTGGTGGCTTTTGGACTTCATTTGACCTTTCAAATCCATTTTATAAGCTTTAGCATAGTGTAACTATGTTGCATTGAATCGATTTCATTTGTTTCTTTTGTAACGTTATAGTTTCGGTTCATTTCCCTTGTCACGCGACCCGAACCATCGTGGCCCTTGATCTAATGGCCAGGGTTCTGTCCCCATGTGATCCAACGGTCCTCGCACTGTCTTCTTCCTCCCACCATCTGTGGGTAACTGAGCACTGATGCCGGGTCTACTCCCCGATCCCGTTCTCCCTCCACAAAACTCCTTTTCACCTGATTCTTCTTCCATTGGCTTCATCTCCCGCCGCCGATTCGAACGAACCCTAAATCATCGCCTACCTCGTTGATTTGGCAAAACACCCAACCTGGGCCGCTTCCTCCTCTCCGCCAAGGAGTTGCAGAGCAAGCTCTGACCTTCCCCATGCCTATTTAAGGGCGTCTAAAGCTTCCTCAGGTTTCGAGCCTTCCTCCTCTCCCTCCAATTTCTCCCCGCATTCCATGGAGCTCTCTGACCTACTCAGTTTTCTTCTCTGGCAAACTCCGCTTCGACGCCACCCTCTCTTCGACCTCCAGTTCAATTGATGCATTGGTAAGCATTCCTAGACCTCCGCCTTTCAGTTCCGTAACCTCACAGGGCTCGTGATGCACTCTATTACCATGTCCTCTAGCCTCCGTAGAGCTCCGCCACCACCATGCATTTTTTGTGTTCCAGTGTAACTCCTCCTATCGCGAGACTTGTTTTAGACCCTCCTTGCATCCACTAACCTTTTGGGGACTTAAGCAGTGTCTTGTCCCCTTGTCTTCGATGGTTTTGACCTCGGGTGTGGTCCTACCGTTGTTTCTCTGGTTCTCCGCTGTGTTTGGGTAGTCTCTGCATCGATCTTCTCCTTGTTTTGCTCCATCACCTCCGCCTGGCAACGACAAAGCTCCTCGACATGATCCCTTGATCAGAGCTTCAGCAAATGACCAGGTTGACATGGGAGCCTGGATGCTCGCGGCCATGGCTGTGAGGGAAACAATCCAGGTCGTCAAATAACCCTGGAGTCCCCACGATGCTAATCAACCAATTAAAGTTGTATGGGCTCTTCGGTAATCTCACATCCTCATTTATTTCTCGCTAATGAAGATATGTGCTTCCAAATGACCATACTACCCTCGTCATTTTATTTGATTTGATTTGACGAGCAAGGGTATTTTAGTCATTTCACCTATTATTTACATCGAATTGTATTTTCATTTAAATAACTGTCACGTTATGGTTTTCTTGCATTCTGATTGGTCGATTTCACTTAATTCATAGTAAATCGATCCATTGTCAGAAAAATGAAAATAAATAGTCAATGGAAAGTATTTTTAATGTAGAATTCGATTTTGAAGTTTTTGAGTCATGATTTGGATTCCTTTTTAGAAGTTTGCTTTGAATGGCTTTTAAGTGTATAAAATGTTCTAAAATACATAATTAATTCATTTTAACTCCAATTGGTAAAATAAAATATGTTTTCTTCTTCAGGAGAATATGACTAATCTATTAGACTTAGTTTTGAACCTTAAATCACGGTTTTGTAAAATTAGGGTTTTCCTATTCTTTAAGCCTTATATATACTAATACATGTGTAATGATGTAACTAGGGAAATATGGAATTGGATACAATCAGATTGGTGAATGTGATGGTAATTAATTAAAATAGGTATGTGAAGCCTATTTTAGTATGTGGAACCTACTTATGTGGACATCTATGATGAATGTGAGATTTATGTGGAACGTATATTGTGCAATCAACCTACTCTTCAGTTGGGTCTTATCCAACCCTACCTCACTATTGTGGTAGCCTTGATATCCTCCTAAATGCCTTTATTTGGATCTTTACTTATTTTATGCTTCTAAGGCCATTGTGTCTCATTCATTTGAACTATGTGAATCTTGCTACCACTTAAGTTGGCTCATTTACTTGGAAATATTGCATATTGTTGTTGCTTATGTTGGCTCCTTTATTTAATTGGGTTTTATTCCCATTTTGCAATGTTGCAATCTTGTTATACTTCTCAATATTGCCAAGTGACTATTAAGCATGATGTATTTTAGGACAAATGACAATGTAGTGTACATGAGTACAAACCACCCACAGGGCACTGAGGTTTTAGTCCTCCTGTCAGGCACTGGGGTTTTAGCCCCCCTGCCATTTTATATTAGGCACTGGGGTTTTAGTCCCCCAGCCACTTTATATAGGCACTGGGGTTTTAGTCCCCCTGCCACTGGTGAGGTCTGGTAGGTGCCTCACCCTATAATGAGATGACTTTGTGTCTTAATATATTCATGCTATGTGATTTTTATTGTGATGATTGATTATGACAGTTCTCTTTTTCTTATTTGAATATTTTTCTCATTCTCTTAAAATCTTGTAGCTTAGAGAATCTTTTATTATTCAATGTTGATTGACACTTACTTGTCCTATTCCTTTTGATTGACACATACTTTTATCCTTCTTTTGCTAGATGACCCCAACCATCCAGGCTAGGATCCGAGTGCGCATGGAAGCTTGGTGAACTTAAGGCTAAGGATAGGACTAGAAGAAAAGGAACATATAGCTTGCATGATCATAGTTGCTTCTATATATGAAGTTGTTTTGTTTGGAGACAATGTTGGCTTAGTCTAACTCTTCCTCTACCTAGATCCTATGTTTGTATAAAGTTGTACTTCCTTTATGGAAATTTTTATAATGTACTCTTTATACATTTTGAATAAAGTCAAGTTTTATTTCTTCCACTGCCACACATTTGATGTACTTGTTTATCATGTTTTATAGTAGAGACTATGTCTTTACAAAGAGACAGAGTCTGATGGCTTCATCGGATACTCCATTTTGCTTTGTCATAGCACATAGATCAATAAACCACAAAAGATGTTCCTGGCTATCCTCTCCTTGTTTGCCATAGAATGAGCTATTTTGAAGCAATGTGATCGAACGTGCCCTAATCTCAAAATTGGCAGCACTGATGGGAGGAGGTTGTACTGGATGATGAACATTAGCAGCTTTGGGGATTGAGAACTCTCTAAGATCCTTTTGTAGTTCTGCTTCTTGGATTTCTTCTTGAACCGTTGCTCTGGCTTCTGACATGAGCCTTTCTCTTTGTGAATTAAGAGCTTGAGTGACCCTTCGGGCTATTTCCTCCTCTTGAGCCATTCTAGCTTGGTTTTCTCTATTCTGACGGTGAAATGTCCGATCTATCTCGGGGTCAAAGCTAGCAGAGAGATTGGGATTGTTCAACCGGTGCATGCACTAGTCCTTGATTGCACCTGAAATGAAAAGTTCTGAAATAAGATTGATGGAATGGAGTGAGACTCAAGTAGATGATCGATTTTATCAAAAGAAAAATCAAAAACCTAAATCAGCCTCAAAAGAACTAGATTTGACTCACTGATTCCGTTGTCCCCAGAAATAGTGCCAAAATTTGACGTCGAATATTATCACACTAACAAACTCACTCGGGGTTGAGATCCCCAAGATTTTACAAAAACCAATGTGCAATAATACCACCCACAAGTGGACGAGTCTTATCGCAGTATAGTTGAGGATTGAATCCCAAGAGACAATGTTTTTAAGAATCTTAGTCAGTCGAATCTAGTTCAAGTAAGACTAATATTTAGAACAATTGGTTATTTTTAGGTTAATTAAAATAAGTGTAGGACAGTAAAGGGCAGATTTAAAGTTGTTCTAGATTAATGATATGGAATCACTGGGATGGTACCAAATTTCACCACCACTATACATGCAAACACATCCAAAAATCAAACATCCAGGCAAGATATAACCTATCCAAATAGAATTGCTGCAAAAAGCCCCATATGGGCATTAGGTTTGCGTAAGCATCACCTTAGGCATCAGATGTCTCGTCACCATCCAGATCACAAACTTACGGCTCCAAAGATACAAAATCCAACTAAGGCTTTAGTCCTCCCTAAGCGATGTTTAGATCACAAAAGCATCACCGTAGGCTATATGGCTTGTCCCCTCACAGATCACTCACTTATGACCTCAAGGAATCCTATCATAATTTCTCATCAAGGAGTCAACCGCTATAATCGTCAAGCACGCAGGTGGTTAATCTACAAGAAAACATTGACGATTAATAAAGAAGATACAACATCCAAGTAAGGATGTGACCCTCCCTAAGGGATGTTTAGACCACAGAAGCATCATCGTAGGTTAGATGGCTCATCCCCTTATGGATCATACACTTACGACCTCAAGGAATCTCATTCTATTTCTAGTTTGAGAGTCAACCTCATTAAATGACATTCTATCCTACATATAGAAGTTCTCACAACATAGGGAAAAACAAGATGAAAGCTTGCAGATAAACGACTACAAACATTGTCAATTAACAATGAAATGAAAAGTTATATACATTACCATGGAATGATTAACAAGAGAACATGCTTGCATGGGCAGCGGGGCTAGTCCCCACACCCCAAAAAAAAGGAACTACTCGCACATGATGCGAGAACTAAGAAGAATAAGAAAGAGAGAGAATTCTACAATGAGCATGATGCAGAAGGTAGTCGTAGCTTGGTGAAGATGATGTGATCTTCTACGTCATGTCGGAGTAGATCTAGATGAGGAACGAGGGACACCAAGACAAATCGGGCAGTCTTTCTCACCCCTCCTTCCTTCTCTTCTCAATCTTCTTGACTGCAGCTCGAGTGGCAGGTGGAATGACAACAACATGAATGGAACTGGATCGGACCTATGTACAGGCATCCTGTCGACGTCCCAGAACCTCCCCCCAAATGAGGACCATGATGGTCCTATTTATAGGCTTGGGTTTGGTCCTCACATTTTTTAAGTGATTCCTCCATACAGTTTGGTTAAGTGACCATACAGTCCTAGTGTCTTTTACACAAATGGTCTTCAGTATATTGTCATACGGTCTGGGAGATAAGACCATATGGTCCTAGTGTCTTTTACTCAAACAGTCTTTAGTATATTGTCATATGGTCTGGGAGATAAGACCATACGGTCTAGGGATCCTTCACTCAAACGGTTTGCTATCTAAGAATCTCCAAACAGTTTTGGAGAGTATGCCTCAAATGGTTTTGCGAGACCCTTCTCGTCTAAACAGTCTAGTTCTATTGTTCTTCACATCTGCACGCCAACCGGTCTTCAGATCGATATCTAATGATCTTGCTTCCCTCTCCAATCGGTCTTGAGCCAACGACCAAACGGTCTTGATAACCCAGTGTCATCATGCATTCTTGTAGACCGTTAAGCCCCATTGGTCTTGGTCACTCGCAGTTTGCATTTATGGCTGCCACCGGTCTCAGAAACGTCCAAACGGTCTTGGACGGCGGCTGGACAAATGTTTTGCGCTCTCTGAACATCCAAATGGTCATCGTCTTCTGTTTGGTCTTGACTCTGGGCACTGGGCAGCGGTGCAGGTTGCGATGTTGCTGATTCCAGTGGAGGCGTAGGAGGATCCCGCTATAGGTAGGGGTGGCGTCTAGGTTTGCAGGTTGATGTGATGGTGGGAGGAAGAAGAATAAGGGAAGAAGGTGGTGGTACAAACAGTCTTGAGGACATAAACCATCTCGAGTAGGTTGACCAACTGGTCTTGATGACCGGTGGATATCAAATGGTCTTGAGGAGACCGATAGGCCAGTTGAGATCAAAACTGTTTCCCAGATGAATGAGGATCGTAGATTCAAGATCAGATGGTGTGAAAATGCTCACGGTCTGAGACTGTATGGATGAACGGTGAAGACCAATAGGTCGAAACCGAATAGATGAAGCTGATTGGTCAGACCGTTTGGTCAAGACCGATTGGTCAAACCATTTGGTCAAACCATTTGGTCAAGACCAATGCTGAGAGGATTTCCAGTGAGGGTGGACCTAGGGCTGATAAAGGTGGGCCCCACTTTTGATGGTGATTGGTTGAGATGAAGATTGAATGGCAGTGATTATTGTGGATTAGGGTTGAATGAAGACGGGTGACATCTGATGGTTAAACCTCATAATGACCTACATAAAATAAACATAAACTCAGTTAAAACCTTGATGATTGAACCAATTAAGTAATTTTGCACATTGTGATATTTTGTAAATAAAAATGGATGTATTGAATCAAAATGAGCCCAAGATGGAGATTGATTTTGATGATGAATATGCATTCATCACATGCCTCCTCGATGAACTCTGAAATCTACCATCTAAACCCGGTCAAAGAGGACTCCTCAACCACCTTTCTAAGCTTCAAAGACACCTACTACCACCTTAAACCACAGATCTAACTGATCCATTACCAACCAAGTAACCTCCTAGACTGAGCCCAATCAATCCAAGAAGAGGATTGACTAAGGACAAATCTATTGATGAATCACAAAGATTTAATCAATTAGATGATAATTATGACTAACAACATGTATGTTCTCTTTCCTATAATTTCAATTCATGCAATCAACTGATAAAGGACTTTAGGGAAGTTTTAAGGAAAATAAAGACTTATTTATACATGGTTTGGTTAGTGAGACCAGTATGCATATCAATAGATATAAGCCTACCTATAAGTGTATGTGATTACCAATGCATATAATGTGAATAAATTTTGTAAGCTCAAATGAGTATATAAAATAATTGATCTTAAAATTCACACACATTGAAATGAAAATTGGAATACTAAACTAGGTTAGTTGATCATTTATTCAGTAATATCCATACATGTATACTTATTTAAAATATGTATATATTAAATTCTTAAATGGATGCTTTATTAGCAAAAAAATAATAGATATGTACCTAATGGATAAAAGAGTCAACCATAATCGAACATTCTTATATAAGAGTTTCTATAATTTGTATATGAGTCAATTATCTAGGGATGGTTGTGCATGCATACTCATATTACTAAGTAGAAATTGTAAAATGTCAAGTAAGCATTAGGGTAATCATAAAACATGGACTTATTATTTTCTGGCATGGTATGAGAAATACTTATATGTAGGTTGAACATTGATGATCATATGAAATATTACATTAGAAAATATAAATATATTGATTCTAGGTCTACATTACTTTTTAACATCTATTATTTCATTAAACGATGTAGAATCTATATTATATCATGTATAACATACTCAAAAATCCAATATCCTATGTTGAAACATTAATGAGAAGCACATATAAGTTCCCTATTGTAATAAATGCAATATATGACTTGAATGAATGAGAAACTATAGCCATTAAGAATTTATGTTTAGAAATATAATTGAAACAGAAAGTTTGATATTAGGTCATAGTCTAAAATATGAAGGTTGACAATTTGATACATAGATATGAGGATGGCATACCCAAAACTATAGTCCATAAATAAATATGAATATGACTTTGAATCTGCATAAATATGTTCAGTATCGTATGCTCACTTAATAACATCACACACCTTGATAATGAATAGAATGAGATAATTGATAATACAACATGGTGGTTATTTATAGTATAATGTGAATGAACTACTGGAATTGATAATATGTACAATTCAACTAGAAATCCTAGAATGAAAGATAATGGAACAACATAGAATAATAATAGCCTTATATGTGGAAGATAACAATAAATAGAAAACATTGAAAAAAATATTGATTCAAAGCCATATAGAGACAAATATTACTCTATATTGTAGATCTTTATATTTAGATTAAATTCTTAGAGTTGAATACTTGGAACTCACAATTTTTCACACTTTGATCCTAAGGTAAAAAAATTCTATCTTTATCTGGAAAGTTATTTCCCTCATTGATTGCAGGCATGACTAGATAGGTTGGTTAGCCACAAGTTTATTTTCTACCTTAGGCTACCCCTTCAAATGTCCACCAACACTTATTCCTAGAAAATAGTAGCATAATGTTTTAATGTTGAAAAAGGGCAGGTTAGTGCCCTATTTTAGTGGAATTATGCTTCCACACCTCTACATAGAGATAAAGGACATAGGGTCACTCAGTATACTGGGAATTTCAATTGGTGTGTAGTCATTCTCTGTAGGAGTGAACATATGACATTCCCAACAACTAGACATCGACATGTGCTATCTACTAAAAAGTTGAATGACTAGTTTCAAGAATTGAACATTAAATCTTATTGAATTTGAAACCCCATTGCTACCTTTTGATACTTACCTATAATGTTTATTCCTTTGTATTTTGTCATTAAAAGCCTATGTAATAGGTTAGTATTGCTTTACTTCCCTAATATTGATTTTGTACCAGCTTTTTTGACCCATATTTCCCTTATTGGGACCCATGTGTGGTTTTTGATTCCTCTGGGAACTCATCAGAAGGTAATCAAAGAATACCTAGAAGAGACATGCATGAGATGAGCCCCATTGAAGAGTAGATAGGAAATAATGAAATTTTATGTAATCTTATGTAATGTTTCCAGGACTCTAATGTAAAGCATGTTTGTAGAAAGATTTTTATATTTTCGAAGCAATTTTGTAAATATTTGATTGTAAGAATCATGTCTTTAGCCATTTGTATCAAACCCAATAAATAATCAGCACTCATGCATGTATCATGGAAATTAGGGTTGAAAAGTAATACAATTAGAATATAGGAAAATGAGTACAACAAACCCTAGTATCATTGAATCAATAATTGTGGTATACCTAGACTACAAGTAGGAAACACTAAGATCTTAGGATGTGGAGTATGCCCTCAATAGAAAGTTATGGACCATACCCAACTCATTTACTAACTTTTGGACTCCCCTAGGCATAGATTTATAATGATACCCTAGGAACATTGAAATCACCGTTATATGTATACTGATGGTTAGGGTTCCCTGGAGTCAACTAGTTACATACAAGAAAAAGAAAATAGAATAAAAAATATCATAGCATGGTAAGTTTCATATATATATATATATATATATATATATATATATATATATATATATATATATATATATATATATATATATATATATATATATATATAAATATATATATATAAATAAATAAATATATATATATATATATATATATTTTTCCCTAGCTGTGCGAGGATTTGAGGGGGAAAAAGAATGTGGTCGCATCCGAATTGGTGGGGGAAGTATCCTGGTTCGTTTAATTTTCAAAATGGTCAAGGTAGGAGTGAAATCGGGTCTCGACCCCTCCCCCTGGTCTCCTCTGTTGATTGCAGGAGGTAGGGAACGACCCTGAGACCGTCCGATTAGGGCCCCAATCCATGGGTACCTGATCCAAAGGTCAGGGATCGCCCCCGCCCACCTCACATGATCACAGGTCCATAAAAGGGTGAGAATAAAAGGAAAACAAGAGGAATTTCATGATTAAACTTCAGAAAATCATAGAAATTAGTAGGAGTGTCCAATTTGAGTGAAATTTGGATCATAGCTTCGCAAATTTGTGTAGAACATATAGAAAAAGTTTGAGGACAAGATAATGAAGTTTGAGGAACGAATTTATTTCTTTGAATAAAGTGATCATTAAACCTAATTAAAATGTTATAAATTGTAAACAAGCCATATTGATCACCAAATTTTGTAATTGAGTCTCAAAATTAATTATGTAGATAAGAAAAATAGATTGGGACTAAAAGGGAACATAAGGAGGTCAAAATTGAAAATTAGACAAAAGTATGAGTAAAAACACACTTTATCACAACCTCCCCTCCTTATTAGTAATTTTGTCCTCAAAATTCAGGCTTGTTTGAAGAGGTCAGGAAATCGTTCCTCCATGTCTGACTTCAACTCCCAAGTAGCGTCATCACTATCATGGTGCTTCCACAACACTTTAACAATCTCGATCTTCTTGTTTCTGAGCTCCTTGGTGCAAGTATCAAGTTGTTGGGTTTTAGGGGAGACAGAGAAGGCAGCGGAAACAAAAATTTTCTCCCCCAACCCATACCGAGGAAACGTGTCAACGTCTATATAATAGGAAAGGATGGTTTGTGGAATCATACCTTGTCCCGAGGCTTGCTCGGCGACAATACCTCGCGCAATGCGCGGTCTTCAACTCTGGTCTTGGACGGTGTCTGTGCAGCTCCTGGTCGCACCGGGACTGACGACTCCTCCTCCTACCGGACTGTCGGATGACAGTTGTCCTCCTAAGAGGCAGTGTCCTCCCGCCTCTGTAGTAGTCCACACGGACCATCTGGAACTCCACTCTCCTTGTCCCACAAGGAAGTGGAAGGAGCCGCACCCTCCTGTTGACGTACTAGTCGCCAACACACTCTCCTGCTACCAGTTGCAACTGCAGTTGTCCTTCCCTTGCTGCACCTCCCTTTTGCGGGAAGCACTTGCTCGGGCTCACTCATGGTTACCAAAACCAGAGAGAACGACAACTTCACAAAGCAACCGGCTTGCATTGAGTTGTACTTTGAGAAGCCCCCAATACCCCTATATATAGGCGGGTCATGGGACAGGGTTCTCTGTGTCCGGCAATATGGGACTAAAGCAGGAGTAGAAGGGTTCGAGATTTTCCACAAAAAGCAACCAACTCGCAACCTGAACCGATCGGTTCACAAGTGAACTGGTCGGTTGGGGACCTGAACCGGTCGGTTGGAGCACCAACCGATCGGTTGGGACCCATGAGCCGATCGGTTCACTTCTGAACCGGTCGGTTCGTGGTCCTGGTCGGTTCCCGATTGACTTTCCTTCTTTCGTTTCTAATTGGTATCGAATACCAATCCTATTCCCAATCAAATTGGGCAAGTGAAATGCAAGGAAAATTCTCACCGACCTGACTTTCCCAACTTGCTCGGTTGCACCAGTTGAACCGATCGATTCAACACTTGAACCGCTCATTTCACCCTGGGCTTGAGCCGATCGACTCAACTCTTGAGCCGACCGGTTCAGCAACCTCAGCCGACCGGTTCAACACTTGAATCGATCGGTTGGGAGTACAGGTTGTGCAGAATCAGTCAAATGCGATTTCAATCAATCTGATACTCCAATCAATGCGTCCAACACCTTGAACCATATGATATTGAGCTATCAACTGATTGAGTGTTTAATTGAACTACTAAACTCCTTTAGTAATCAATCTAAACATTGCTTTGTGGACAAAACTCCTCTTCCAGGTTAAATCCTATGTGTGTGACCCTGCAGGTCCATTTCACGTTGGCAGTGAAAGTCCATAACACTTATGACTTCACAAGCAAAGAGCGGTGCCTAGTCACACATCAGTGCTACCCAAGTGAAAGTAGAAAGTTGGAGAACACCTTTCATCCTACAATCCGTGAATGGTTTTACAGTGAATGTATAATTCCTTTGTCACTGATATCCCAAATGAACTCAAGGCATGGAACATTCATCCTGTCAATGTTCATTCACTTTCTTGATCTCAGAGTAGATTGAAGGAGATATGTATGACATCAATATCACATACTGATTCACACATGCATGCGCACGCCTATCTCAATCCTACTCATCAAGTGGCCTTAGATATCAAACTCCCTCAGGAGGGACAAATCCCATATCTATCACTCACCCCTCAAAAGCCCCATGTGTCAAAGCCACCCAATCATCACCTTTATAACAACCCATGTTTCAGGACTGTGTTTGATGATGTCAAAGTGTGCCCAACGACATGTGTTGAGTCTAGTGATTTCAGGTCTAAGAATCACACTCACCACCATCACTGTGAGTACTGACTGTGACTACCATTTCATGGTTCCATGTGTCAAACTCACGGTGGGTCTGTCCGGTACCTTGTTCTCTAACAAGTACCTATGTGTTTGGTTTGATATCTCTATATCATGACTAATTAGATTCTGTCATCAACCAACACCACAATCTAGTATTGTGTGTCATTGCTGTCTATCTACCTTCCACAATGACATCCGACTAGGGACATATAAAGAATGTACAAACTCTTAGCATCCGTATGATCTCATCGTTCAGGTCATGAACCTGAAGGCATACGTCATTGAGTACTGTCATTCTCTAGACATTCAATCTATTCTATCACTATCTCATATGACTGAACCAGAAAGAATTGGTAGCTTGCCTTTGATGTTTATCAAATCAATCTTAATGTATCCCACCAATCATCCCATGATTGTCTCTCAGGGCATACATACCAACACAAGTATCTTGACTCAAGCTTCTTGGTATACAAGGGTGTCCTTTAGTAAAATTGGTTAATGATTGAGGACATGGCTAGGGTCTTTGACATAGTGCTTTAGGTTCGACACAAGAAAGACGTTGTGCATCAGGCTATATTTCCGAGGTAGAGCCAACCTGGGAGCACATTCCCCAATATGATCCAAAATTTGAAATGGACCCACATATCTAGGGGGTATATATATATATCTATATATATATATATATATATATATATATATATATATATGTGTGTGTGTGTGTGTGTGTGTGTGTGAGTGTGTGTGTGTGTGTGTGTGTATAAATAATTACATTTGATAACTTTCATTCTGAACCATAAAAATATAGTTGAGAGTGATGTAGTGTTACAAACATGTTAAGAAAATGTTAATTAAGGATAATTTATCACAATGTAAGTGGGATTAGCTAGGTGTCTAAGGAAGGATGTTTAGTTAATGTTCTTTCATAATTACTCCTGATCCACTTAAGTGGTGGTGGGGTTTCCTCACTTTACATATCGACATGGACAAATTGATGTCTACTACTTGGGAATACCTAATCTTGAATTTAGTCTCTAATCTGATGAAAAAATAGATGCATTTTAAAGACCTTCGAAAGAGAGGAAATAAATAATAATATGTTAGGACTTAGATAAAAAATTCTACCAATACAAAACTTGTGCAAACATTGTTTTGCCTCATGATGACTTTGACATAAAATTCCTAGATAATATGATGAGTGGAAATCTAAATAATTTGTTCTTCGTTTTTATATGAATTATGATATTTGTGAGAAAAAAGAGTTACAAATCCAAAAATAGACCTTTATGCATGCAAAAAAATGAAGATTTAAAACTTTCATCCCAATCCATAGTAGGATAATTAAATGATAACATGTGGTAAATATTAAGACCGCTACATTTTTTAAACTCCAAATTTTCATCAATATAGAAAATTTATGTTGAACTAAGCATTATATTGATGTAAAATCCTACCTACTGGAAATGGAAAAATGAAAATGAAGTATATCTATTTTTATACCCAATAAAATGTCACATCAAAATTAGTGAAAATAGTATTAAGTAAAATTTGACGCTTGCCTATGATAACTATATTTAACATAAAACATTGATATCCATAATCTAGTTTCTTAACCTATAAATGTGTACATGGCCCTAGATGAATTGTATGGACCAAACATCACTAAGTGCTCAGGTGAGTCTTTATGTTTCATAGAAATATTGATCCCCATGTGTCATGTAGCATGTAGGATGGAGTAATAGTAATTAGAACATAGGCATGAGGTCGTTGTGACTTGGTTCTAACATCGATTTTGGGCATTTTTTAGTTTTGCACTGAAAAATTTTCCCCACGAGTAATTGACTTTTTTATAATACTATATGTACAAAGGAAAATGTTTCCATGGAAATTTTATCAGCGATTTCTAGAGCTAAGTCACATTCTAGTAAGTATAAGAAAACCATATAGGAGAGTCACATGGAAACCCTTTAAAACCTAAAGATTGGTATAGGTAATGATTTAGAAAATGTGAAGGATGCTACATTGTAGTAGACATGCCCATTCAGATCTTTAGTTGAATCTAGACCTATCAAACTACGTCAAAATCTATGGAAACCCATGGGCCGACCCATTTAAGTTAGGTTTGAGTGACAAAATTTTCCACCCGCTAAAAATCACCCAAACCGATACCTGCCTGTTTATTTAGCAAATTTCACGTTTATTTGGCAAATTTCATGGGTGACCCTATTAACTAAAGAATATATATATATATATATATATATATATATATATATATATATATATATATATATATATATAACATACACATACTCCTATTAAAAGATGTTAATTATTTCATACAAGTTAACTCCTTACACCCGGCCAGCGTAGCTCGGGCGGTCAGGCCAGTGTGCCCCTCATGAAGGGTCGCTGGTTCGAATCCGCTCAGGTCAGCTGTATTTACCAACCTCTTGGGTCATCTGGGCTCTGGCACCTGTTTGGAGAGGGGGTGGGCTTCGGCCCATGCAGATCCAAAAAAAAAAAGTTAACTCCTTCCCTTTACCAACAACAATTGTATTCTCTTTATTTTGTTTTTGTAATAGGAAATAACAAGTAGTTATAATAGTAGGAATGTCTAATGTTACATGATAAAACTAAATTTTCCTATTTTACATCGACATACAACAACGTACTGCTATTTTTCTTCAAGTTTGTACAAACATATGTCAATAACTAATCAACTAGTTTGACATTGAACATAGTAGTTGGTTGGATCCTTCACAATATATTTGACTTAATAACAATAGTTACAAGCTATTTTAAACGTTGTTCTTAGTGTTAAGGAAAGTAACTAGAAACTTATTGTTGATTGGACACATTTTATATGGGCACCCGTAGGCAACCCGCAACCCACTGGGTCGGGTTCATGCTTTTCTTCCACCCATTTAGAAGTCTATTTTTTGACCCGCACCCCCCAGACCCACACCTAGAAAGACCCAAACCAAACCTAACCCACCCACCCGTTTGACAAGCCTAGTTGAATCCTCTAAGGAGTGAAGAATAGTAACTAACCAGACCACAAATATACTAATTATAGGGACGAAATCTTCTTTCAGGGGTGGAGTTGTAAACTATTTAAAATTTGGGTACTAAATCTATTTGTGAACTATACTTCATGGTTCTCTACAAAACTGAGTCCAGTTGCACATTTGTCTCTCAATCTAAATCTTACTTGATTATATTGTTAATTATCATGTTCTTGGTTACCGATGTGTCTCCTTTCCGATTCCTCTTATCTAAATAAGTTCATATATACAAATTGTTTCCACAGAATATCTTCAAGAATCACTTTAAATTATTTAGTACCATTATGGAATCTAGATGCTCAAATACATTGGTAACACCTTGTATTTTAGTATTACACCAACTTTGTCAAATAATGGATATGGAATCAGTATAAGATATTAATTGGACCAAAATATATATTTATTTTATACATCGTGAAAATTTATTAAATAGCCATCTCATTATTATAATTTGAGAAGTTAATATCATTATCATAAATCGATCAGTTAATATCCTTATAATGTATTCAAGTAGGTATTGAATGGATTATTAAGATTCTAGGTCTATCTGGTAATTAACTTAAGAGCTATAAATCGTTGAAGTAAATGAATTTAAGAGCTAATTGGAATTAAGGAAAAAGTGAATTGAGATCCAATTTGTTTTCTCCTGGTCAAATCAGTCGTTGTCCACCCCAAACCTGCATTAACCCTAGGAACCACAACCACCTTCTACCATTACAAAAGAACAACGTCAAGCCTCATCTTCCTCTCCGTCATTTTTGGCAATCCTAAACATGATCAAGCTGTCATCATATCCCCTACCCAAACCCTAGATGACTGCGGTCATCTTCCCTCATCTGCAAAACTGAAAACGATAGTGCAACATTGAAGGCATGCACGTAAAGAGATCCTTTAGTCTCACTGGATGTTGGCTGAGGAAATTGAGGTGCAAACATTAAGTGTGAGCCTCTCCCTTGACAGACACTGACCCTTATAACATGATACCTCATGAAATAAGCACAATGATTAACAAAAATCATCCAATCACCTAAAAACCTTGATGTCTTTAATGGATCTTTGTCAAAAGACCCACAGACAGGGATCCATTCCCTTCACAATCATCAATCCATCTTCAAACCTACAAAGTCGACCCCTCCAATGTGAAACATGTTGATTCCTCCTCCACCTTCTGTCTACCTAACCAAAAGCATCCATCCTCAAATATCACCACCAATACATCTTATCCATCATCATCATAGCCCCCACTTTATTGTCTTCTTGTCCCACTCTATCAAGCATTGTCTGACTCAACTACTAGTCATTGACAAGAACCACAATCCTATATAAAGTGAGCCCTCCTCTACAGTTGTCGGGTACTAGGGAAACCTATAATACATAAATATATAAGGCTGCAACCTAGTAGAGCCATGCCTCCTCAATGACCTCTGAAACATGCCACCTAAACCCAATCAAAGTGGAGTCCTCAACCACCATGCAAATATGAAAAAACAACTACTACAACCTTGAACCATTAGATCTAATCCATTCGTTGTCGATTAAGCAACCATGTGGAGTGAGCCTAATCAAGTCAAGAAGAGGACCAACCAAGGAACAATTGTTGATGAATCACAAAAATTTCATCTATGAGGTAATCATTATTACTAACAGTAGGTATTTTCTCTCTCCTTTAGTTTCAGTTCATGCAATCAACTGATAAAGGATTGTAGGGTGAATGTTAAGGAAAATAGTGACTTAGTTAAACATGGCTAGGTTAGCAAAAATAGTATGCATATAAATGTATATAGACCTACCTATAAGAGGATGTGGTTATACCATTCATCAAATATCCCTAAATATATCGATGAGAATATCTGGATAAATCATATTATTTAGGAGCCAAATGAGGCTGAATTATTACTCAATTATAAAAGATTGTACTATGTAATAAAAAAAATTATATGATTACATTCCATAAATATGCTATATTATATCAAACTAAAGTTTAGTATCACCTAGGTTTAACTTATATTTTTTTGAATCATCATATATATGAGCTTATATTTCAACCTGATTTAATATTTGTGTTACACTTTAGATTCTCATAAGATCAGTTGTTCTTAATACCAAGCTCTTGTTTCTATTAGTAGTGCAAAATAGTATATTCACTTATTTATTTATATGATTGTGTAAGTATTACAACTATTATTATGACACTCACATGGACTCTCCTAAACTAGGAAATTCACCCTTAAAATCATGTGTCTATTTTATTTTTTCTTGCATATTCCCCTAGCCATTGACATAAATAAAAATATTGCATATTTCATCCCACTAAACTTGTGTTATATTGTTTTTTACAAGTAAATTTCTTTAATTATGAAATAAAATGTAGATATTAATGATTCCATAATTTCCCCATAAGTTACTCTACCTCACGTGTCTAATTAAAATAGAAAATTCATTTTCATAATATCATTCAAATCTATGATAACATTAATATAGTTATATAATTGTGTGTCAAGTCATTTATTGATGCGTGTCGTTGTACACGCAACAATCACTAGGAAAAGTCCAGGAGTTTAACCTTCTAACCCGGTTGTCAACTTGTTGCGAACAACAAGTCAACTTAGTATAGGTAGGTATCGATCCAAGGGACGGCAGAAAAGAAAAGTTGAAATCTAAATCCGATTGCAAGTACAAGAATTAAATCCCGATTCGAGAGAGTTATTAATACTAAGAACAAAAATAAAAGTGATGAAATAAAGTTTAACTAATCAAAAAATAAAGATCTGGGGTCCGGAAGATTACCACCAAAACCACGTTCCTATTCAACTAATCAAATTATAAACTCCAAGGATCAAATTAGGACCTTGTGATTACATGTCCTTACGGACAAACTCACAAGGGTCGGACTTCCCATGAACCCGTTGGTCCCGGCATTCACGGATCATTGCCCAACCGTCCAACATGCCATTATCCACGGTCATATCAAAAAGCATGTGAATTCAAACCGGCATTCAAACCCAAGGCTCAGGTGGTCGCGTCACCAAGGATTATAACAAAAATAAGATTAAATAGACGAAAAGATGATAATCACAATTAAGTGACTATTGTTTCATTCTTACAGAGATTCACGGTCAAATCACTCCATAAGAATATATCAGATCATCCAAATAACCACAAGGAAACAAAGAGAAGATATTTGTTCGATGGAGGAATATAATTGATTATATTGAATAGAACCGGGCTAAGGGGCTAATTCCATTCCCCAGAGAGATTTACTCAGACATAATAAGACCAGAAGAAATGCAAACTAAAATGAGATCCAACATTATACAAGATGTGGTCTACAACTACAAATTGGATGAAATAGAATGAAGAATGAATGCTTTTACAAGTGAAGAGTCCCTCCTTTTACAGGAGGGGGAGGGGTAGGATGCCCTCAAAATATGGGTAAAAAAGAGAGGGAGACCAATTTTTGAATTTTCTAGATCTGGTCAAATCAAAAGTTGATTGTCTTTAATTATCTTGACCATGTAACTCCCATTAATGCAGATTCTCGCAGCAGCGATTTAGAACGTATTTATCTCCATTAAAAGCACACACGCAGTCCAAATAATAGAATTTTAATTTAGGAAATTAAATTCCCTTTCCAATGAATACTTGTGCACTCAATTTGGAGTTCGAATACAAGAGTTATGTCACTTTTGGTGGAGGGTATATATGAATTTCATGACTGCTGCAAATTGTATAATTTTCCTACAAAACCCAAGAAAATAGAATTAAAACTTCAATTAAAGATGAAAATCTAAAATAAAAAAATTAATTATGAAAATAAGAGAATAAATAACAAAATAAACCTAAACAAATATCAAAAATATATAAATAAAAGTGATAAATATACATTTATCAAAATACCCCGGACTTGAATCATTGTTTGTCCTCAAACAATTAAAATTTCAAATTATTCCAATTTATACTAACAACATGTCTATCCTCACCCTTGTAACATCACTTTATTCCTTACCTCCAAATTTGGCCAAGCAACCCAATCTCCTAAAACCACAAAACACAAAATTCTATATTTCCTATTAAAAATGAATATCATATCTTGGTTCTAAATCAAGATTTTGTAGAAAAACATGCTTCATCTTACTTTTGCTTTGACACTCTCATTTTTATAAATGTATTTTTTTTTGTGAGTTGTTGCACAAGAACAAGATGAAATTAGGGGGTGTGCAAATAAAGAAGGAAGTGATGATTTTTTTATCCCTCCTCTATTCGACTTGGGATTTAAATTTGTGGAGTTGTGGCTACATTGGTCACAATTTTTTTTAATGTGCACTTTTGGCATCTTTTGATGGTACGCCCCTTTGTGGGGTATGAAATTTTTTATATGGGAAGCATGCCACCCCGGACTTGATTTTTGTCTGGTGGTGATTCTTTACTTCTCTTTTTTTAGAAAGAAAATAAGGGGGAAACAAAAGGTGTCCTTGTGCTTATAACTTCATACATTTTTTTTGAAAGTGTCATTACATCAGAAAGAACATTCATGTCAATCACACTATATAAGATTTATATAAAGTTAATCAACAATTTAAAAATAGAGAAAATTCGCATTTGATTTTGATTGATTCCATACGGCTTGCCAACTTTTCCAAGGAGTGATGCTACTTTGGGATCCTAGGTGACATGGTGGTTTCAGACATGGCAATTTGTAACAATGTTTGCAAAAGATTTACTAAATTCAAAGGGGTACAATGATAAACATTTATTCATATTGTCCGACTAGATAAAGGTCATTTTGCAACAAAAGAAATAAAAAAATGGCCGACTAGATAATGGCCATGAACAAAGTAACTATATGCAAAACAAAAAAATGGTAGAAATAATGCAAGAATAAAAAAAGATAAGGGGGTGGAATAGAAACATACCACCCACCTCCACCCCAGACTTAGATTGTTGCTCGACCCGAGCAAAATCAAAACCCGAGATGGAGGGAAGCGAAGAGTGAGGATTTCCAGGTGGCCCAGGTAGCTCAAAAAATGTCCAGCCGAAGGGGATGTGTATGAGGGCTGGGACCTTTATCTGAGGAGCTTCATAATGTACCCTATGATAGGGTAATTGTAAGAGCTCTGTGGGGTGCTCATATTTTCTTTCACCTCACATTCCCTCCAATAATATCCATAGATCTTCCTTCGATAGCAAGGGAAGTGTTGAAGATGGATGTGGATAAGGGGAGGTTGACACGTACCTGACTAGTAATGCCAGTAGAGCATGATAAATTGAGTTGGGTGGAGGATTTGGTTCAGGTTTTCCACCATCATGATGACCTGCATATGGGAGAATTTATGCTAATACAAAATATTTAAAATCATTTACAAAAGTGTTTTGTTTCTCCTTAAAATTAATGCCATCAACATTGGGTTTGGTAAGTTTTATTGTTGATGTAACATTTTTCTCAAATTTTTTGTACAAGGGTTCCCCAAGTATTTAGGAGGGATGATGATGTCTTCCTTGCAAACAATAGAAGGGGGTGTGTGGGCTTCTTCTAATGGTGGTATCTCTCCTTCTAGATCAGCCATGTGTGGGATGGAAATTGGTTGTGATGGCTCCAGAAGAATCATAAAGGGGGTTAGATTCTCATTATCCAAAATAGACTCAAAAGAAGGGTATTGGTCTATGGTATCATTCAGATTTATGTTGAGGATGGGAGGAGTTGTTGGATCTTCAGAATGACTCTCCTGCTTTGACATTTCATATTCAAGTAATAGAGTCTCTAAAGGAAAGATAGGGAGACCAACGTCCTCATCACAAACAAAATATGTCTCCATGGTTTGTTCTATTTCTTCAGGATCTGACATATATGACATAAAATAAGGATCACCATCGTCATTTTCAGGAAGAACCATCTTGGGTTGCTCAAGCTCTATAGGGGGAGTTTGTGATTGATCCTCTAGAAAGGTAGCAAACATGGCTTGACTGGATTCAAGTTTTGCTTGTGCTTCTGCTACCATCTTTTCTAGAGCCTTAAGTCTCTCTTCCAGTTCAAGATCAATTTGCATTTCACCATAGGATTTATACACCCCAAAATTTTGGTCATCCTCGCCACACTCCCCATAGTGTCCTTGGCCATAGTACTCCTCATATTGTTTTGGGTGGCATTGCTCCTCATAATAATCTCCAGAAGATGGTGGATTATAATTTCTATTGCGTCCATCTTTGTATTAAGATTCAATATTATAAGGTGTCACCAATTCATGAGGAAACATATTTGAACAATCTATATTTTGGGTTTGGGATTCTAGTAAGGTGGCCAATAAGGTTTGGCCAGTTAGGAGTTTTGCTGCCATATTCTCTAGGAACTTAAGTTTCTCTTCTTGTTGAGGATTACATTGGGTTTCATAAACATGTTCATAACCCCCAAGGTTTTGTTGGGTACACCCCACAAAATTTTTTTGATCATATCCCCCATTAGAATACGGATAGCAAGGTTCCCCATAATGGTTCTCAGAAAAATGTGGATTCACATTGTATCCACCAGGATGAAAGGGATCGCAATTAAAAAGGGTGCTATTATAATCATGGGGTAGAGTCAGACAGGAAAGAGATGCATGGTGGTAAAGACCACAATAATAACATTGTGGGGGATATTGGTATGCCCACTCCATTTGAAAAGAAAAATTCCTGAAAGATATGTCAATCAATGAACGAGAGAAGAAAGATTACGAGGTAAGAGATTAGTCAAAATTACAAAGAGAACTAAAAATTATATTAAAAAAATTATGAAATAACTAAAATTACAAAAAAAAGTAACTAGAAAGCAGTACTACTGGAATAGAAACTCAGCAGAAAGAGGAGATGCACTTCTGGAATTGTGCTCGAAAGGCAAAAAGAAATTACAAAAATCTAAAAGAAATTATAAAAAAGACTAAATTTATGGAAGTTAGAGAATATGAACAAGGATTATACAATATATACAGACAACCAGATCTGAAAAACAACTGTGTCGTCCCCTGCAACGGCGCCAAATTGATGTGTGTTGTTTTACACACAACAATCACTAGGAAAAGTCCTAGAGTTTAACCTTCTAACCTGGTTGTCAACTTGTTGCGAACAACAAGTCAACTTAGTATAGATAGGTATCGATCCAAGGGACGGCAGAAAAGAAAAGTCGAAATCTAAATCCGATTGCAAGTACAAGAATTAAATCCCGATTTGAGAGAGTTATTAATACTAAGAACAAAAATAAAAGTACTGAAATAAAGTTTAACTAATCAAAAAATAAAGATCTGGGGTCTGGAAGATTACCACCAAAACCACATTCCTATTCAACTAATCAAATTATAAACTCCCAAGGATCAAATTAGGACCTTTTGGTTACATGTCCTTACGGACAAACTCACAAGTGTTAGACTTACCCGTGAACCCGTTGCTCCCGGCGTTCACAGATCATTGCCCAACCATCCAACATGCCATTATCCACGGTCATATCAAAAAGCATGTGAATTCAAACTGGCGTTCAAACCCAAGGCTCAGGTGGTCGCGTCACCAAGGATTATAACAAAAATAAGATTAAATAGATGAAAAGATGATAATCACAATTAAGGGACTATTGTTTCATTCTTACAGAGATTCACGATCATATCACCCATGGCCCTCCAGAAAGGTGTGTTTCTGTTGATGTTGTTTCCATGCTCCACCTTGTATTTGCCTCTGACCTCCCTTACCCACGGTGTCTGTTTCCCTATTTTGATATCCCACACATTTTTACTCAGCAGGGCCTTGTTCTAGGTCCTCATAGATCTCACCCCGAGTCCACCTTCCTTCTTCTCGGATGTCACCGCCTCCCACAACACTAGTGACATCGGGTTCGCCCTGTGGCCTCCACCCCAGATAAATATACGGATTGTCATGTCCATATTGTCACAAAGGCTGAGTGGCAGCTTGGATGATTACATCAAGTAGCTCAGAATCACCACCAACATTCATTTTCCAAAACTACCCTTCCTGCCAGCGACAACATCTAGGCGATCCAGCCATTCACTCTGTTCTCGACCTTCTCCAGGGTAGCAGTGTACGTTTTCTTGGTGATCTTCCCGTGGATAACTGGAACCCCTAGATGCCTGCCCAAATCCTCAGTGTACTTGAATCCGCTTACTTTGCATATATCACGCCTACTCTGTTAGCTAACACCCTTGGAGAAGTAGATGCACGATTTCTTAAATGCCACCTCCTGACCTGAGACTGTGCATAACTCCTTCAGGCACTGCACCACCTCCTTGGCCTAGTTGAATGATGCATTGGTGAAGAAGATAACGTCATCAGTGAAGGCCACATGTGTTATTGGGCACCCCTGCCTATGAAGCATGGCACCTCTCCATCTACCCTCCTGCTCTACCAGGTTGATTGCCTGACTGAGCCGCTCCATACAAAGAACAAAAATATAGGGAGACAGTGGGTCCCCTTACCTTAGACCCCTCTTCGTCGTGAAGGGCTGATGTGGCTTGCCATCCCAGATGATAGAAGTCTCCCCGTGGGTGATGGAATTCATAACATAAAGGATAATGTTCGGCGGTCAGTGGGCCTTCTCGATGGTGTCCTTCACAAATGCCCAATTCACCTTATCATACGCCTTTGACAAATTGATTTTGATGGCGATCAGCGGTCTAGACTTTGTCTTTCACGTGTTGTGGACAAGCTCCTATACTAGGATGATGTTATGTGTAATACGTCTCCCGGGGATGAAGCTAATTTGGAATGGAGAGATCTACTGCTTCATGCTTTGCTTCATCCTTCCTATCACGACTTTGGAGGCGATTTTCAACATGGCGTTATTGAGAGAAATCGGGCAGAAGTCGTTGCACTGCATCAGCATCTTCACTTTGGGAATTAGCACTAGGGAAGCATTGCATAGCTGGATGACCATCGTTCTGCCACCGATGGTGTGGCTGATCGTAGTGGTCACTGAGGGTGCGATCATGTTCTAGTTCATCTTGAGGAACATGCCATCAACTCCATCATGTCTCACTGCTTTGTAGGGGTCACACCCCTCAAGCACCTTCCAAATCTCACTACTGTCTGATACCGCACCGATTCTAGTGAGCACCGCCTATGCTGGCAGGAGGAACTCCCCCGGGTACTCCGCGATAGCCTGTTTGTCAGGGTTAGTACAAGCAGTAAAAATGTTGTGGAAATACGGCCTCACCATATCCCTCAGTGTCTCCTTCTCTTGTACCCAAACACCCTCTTCGTCTTTGAGCATCGTGATGGTGTTCCTCCTCATCCTTTGATTGACAAAGGCCTGATAGAACTTAGTATTCCGGTTGCCATCTCAGAAGCAACTCTGGTGGCTTCGTTGGATCCAGTCCCACTCCTCCGCCTTTAAGATCTCTTCCAACTTATTGGTGAGCCACATGAGAGCCTCCTCCTATTCCAGTGTTTGAGAATCCACCATTTTTCTCTGTATCTTATCAATGCCCGCCAACTGCTTCCTCTTTCTATTCCTCTCCTTTCCATCTACATCCCGATCCCACTTGGCGATATTTGGCTTGGTGGCTTCCCACGCCCCACTGAAATCCTTAGTAGTATCCCAGGTGTTCTCCACCATATTACGGAACTCCTGGTTCATCGACCGGGATGCCTTGGTAATAAACCTTGGCATTCTTAGCTCATGGTGTGTCTCCTTCACAATGATGGGGCAATGGCCCGACTGAACTCTTGGGAGGTGCTTGACCACCATGTTTCTGAATGTCGAGCCAAACTCTACATTAACCACAACTATGTCTAGTCATTCCAATAGTCTGCCTGATCTGTAGGTCAATGGGTTCCCCTCAAATGATAAATCCTGGAGCCCCACTTTCATCAAAGTGTCAGCAAACAACATTGCTTCATTGTGATTGAATCGGTTGCTTACCCTATTCTCTGTAGCGTGTAGCATGGTGTTGAAGTCACCGGCGACCAGCCAAGGCCCCGGTGTGCTGCTTCTCAGATTTACCTGGTGATTCCATAATAAGCGTCTGATGCTAATGTGTGGGTTGGCATGTATAAAAGTGCAATAAAGTATGTTGTTCACCTTGCAATGAATTAACTGCCTATGGGTACAAATGATGTGAACGACCATCTCAACGGAATTCCAGAGAACCCAAATCCCGCTGGCAAAGCCTCTCGCTTCCACCCTATGGAAACTGTCAAACCCCATCCTCACAATTGCCCTTTCTGCAATTGCTCCACTCACTTTAGGTTCCAGAATCACAACTATCGTTATGTTTCTCTGGCTTCTATACTCTCTAACCAACCTGCTTACTTCATCGCCTCCAGCACCTCTTATGTTCCAGATCATAAAATTCATTAAGAAATGTAGGGAAGTGCTGCTGTGATCCACTCATCTCAAACCCCCACCCTCATCCCGTCCGGCGGGATGCTCTTCCCTTCCAGGATCTTCTGTGCCATGCTCCTGGTTGTTGTTGAGTTAGCTGGGGGGATATCCAGAGGAATGCCACCTTGCTGCCTGGGAGGTTGGTGGTCAGGGACCTCCACGACCTGTGTGTCCATCATATAGTCATTTAGATGACTGCTTTTGCTACACTCCCCTTCATCAAAGTTGATAGCCCCACCATCCCCATTCTCGTCTCCCATAATGATCTCGTTCACCTCCAGATTGACCACACTTCTCGTTATGCCTGATCTAGTATCTGTTCTCATTTCCTGTTTGTTGGCCTCCTCAGTGCTCCTCTTAGAAATATTTTTGAGTACCTTCCTAGTCCCCTCATCCACCTGTGTCGTCCGCGATTTCTTCCAAACTTTTGCTTGTGGTGTCGCTCTCGGTCCCTCTTCACCTCGCCTTTCATTAGTGATCGTGACCTCTTCCACCTCTCCCATCTTCTCAAGGCTATGGAATTTATTTCCTGTCTTCCTGCATGTGCTATTCTGCTCCACATTAACACTGGTTGGTGTCTTCCTCTGCGTGACCAACTTCTTTCCATAGGCTTTCTTCAATTTTCCTTCCTCCTCCAACCATTTGGCTCCCACCGTATCTATGTTCCCTGCTCCCATCTCCTCCTCCTGTCTGTCCTTGCCGCTTGTGCATTTCTCCACATAGTGCCCCAGCATCGCGCATGAGAGGCACATACTAGGTAGAACCTTGTACTTCAAACAGTAATCCACCCTGTTGACAATGATCACAGGTAAGATCAGGACCGTAGTGTTCAACTCCACCATAATCCGGGCATATCTAGTTCTTTGCCTAGACAGCGTGTACTCATCCACCTTTACCAGCTTCCTGAGCACCGCCCCCACTACTACAAACAAGACCCTATCATACAGATGCAGCGGGAGGTTGAGGACTCTTACCCAGGTGACGATGGAATCTGGGAGCTTGTTGCTTGGTTGAAATGCAGCGTCCCATCTCCAGACCATCAAGCAGCACCCAACGATCGACCAAGCACCACCTGCCATAGCTGCCTCATAGTCTTTCTTGGTTGAGAACTGGACCACATAGAATGATTTGTCCAACTCATAGAGCTTTGTTCTTCCTGTCGGGTGCCACATCATCTTCAGCCTGTCATCCATGGTCATAAAACCTATTTCTTTCCCTATTAGCTTGACGATGACCGAATATCTCCACTGCACCTTCAGATTCTTCTCTACGTCCTCATTAATGTAGATCTATGGTATTCCCCTATCCTGGACCATCTCGATGTCCTGTGGGTCAAGGCCTGTGATCGTGCTACTGTCAATGAAATCTCTTTCTGGGCCCTCCCTGGCCCCACATATGGCCCTCCTGTAGTCCCTTCCCTCACAACTTCTATTGTCGTCTACCCCCATTACTGTTCCTTCCATATCCATAGTCGTTTCCTCCGTTAGCCTTATGTCATCTTCTCCTACCTTCTCGCTAGGTCCCCACAATATGCTATAACTCAGATTCAGCCCTATCTCTTGCGTCGAGACCCTCATGCCCCACATATTAGAATGAGGAGATGGAGCCTTACCTCCTCTGCGAATCCCCTAGCCTCCTTTGCCCCATTCATCTGCTTTCTTCCAGATTCCGCCTCTCCACCGACCCCCTCACCCCCTCTTCTGCCACCTACCCTAGTCAGCTTTCCCACTGCTTCCATCTTTTCTTATTCATTGTTATTGAGTTCAATTCCTCAATCCATTTTGTTCAAATTACTCTTCTTGAATTTCCTTTGAATAATTTATGGAACTACCATGGGAATGATAGTAGATTTCAAAGGTCTAAGGATTGATGATGATGACATCATCATAAGCACATATATCAATATAATTTAGTTGCAAACGGTTTCATGAATTTTGGTCCAATCAGTTTCACCAAACCGTTTGGAGACCAAATGGTTTGCAAACCATTTGGAGGTTGGGGTTCCAAACCATTTGGACATGGTTGACTGAATGGAAGTGTTAACTAGGTGTAGAACATGTTGGATGTTGATCCAACATATCCAATTGATTGATCCTATGAATGGACAATCCACCAATTACAACCCTGAATCGATTTGTTGAAGAATCCCTAATTAGTAATCATTTTGGTTTCAAGATGTTGGACCAAATGGTCTTGAGACCGTTTGAGTCCAAATGGTCTTGAAACTGTTTGGGATCAAATGGTCTCAGGATCGTTTGGAGGTCAATGGTGGATTTTGATTGATGGATGAAGATCTAATGGAGTTAGATTGAATTGAACATTCGATAAGTTCAACTGGTGGTCAATTCAACAAGAAAACCCTATTCAATTTGGTTGAAGAATACCTCAATTGATCCAATCGGTTTTCAAGCTGGTTTGGCCAAATGGTCTTGAGACCGTTTGAGTCCAAATGGTCTTGAAACCGTTTGGGGTCAAACGGTCTTAGGACCATTTCAAATCAAACGGTTTCAAAACCATTTGGTGTTGAAATGCCAAAACCGAATGAAGGTCTAAAGTGATCAAATTGTTTGGAGATTTAAGGTGATGATTGATCCATTGATCTAATGGTTGATAATAATGATTATCAATGATATGTGCAAAGGTTGAAACCCTAAAGTACCAAGATGATTAGTACCTTTAGAATGGTTAACCCTAAAAGCTTATGAAAGCAATGTCTCAATACACTATGTCAACCATAGTTGTCTATATTTGATTGAAAGGTTGATGTAACCTAATCAAGTTGAGAGGATGATAGAAAGGAATTCTTACATGTGTATTAATCATGAAGAATATGTGATTAGGGTATGATCCTTAGTACATAGATCATGAAACCCTAATCGAGTGGGTTAATAATCCATAATCCTAAAATTAGGGCAATCGTGAGTCAAACCCCAATCTAGGGTAATGATGTAACCCAAATTAAGGGTGATGATATAAGAAACCCTAATTATGGATAATGGAAGATGAAACCCTAATTGCGATAAATAGTAAACCCTAATTATGGGTAATTGAATGGGACCCCTAATTAGGATGAATAGCAAACCCTTATTGTGGATAAATGAATTTAAATCCTAATTGAGGGTGATGCCATGTGAAACCCTAATTGAGGGTGATGCCATGTGAAACCCTAATTGAGGGTGATTCCATGTGAAACCCTATGCAATGGTATGATGAGGAGCCTTAATACAGGGTGAAGGTATGTGAAACTCTAATTTTGAGTTATAATAAATGAAGCCATAATCTTGGGCAATATGATGATAAACCATAACCCTACTTACTGGGTAATGGTATGAGATAACCCTAATGATAAAATATTGGGTAATGCCTTATAAGGGTGAAATATCTCAAATGGTTGATCATAGGCAACCTTGTAGTAAGCAATGCCTTAACTTGAAATGAGTCCATATCATTGAAGATAGTTGGACCATTCTTGTGTGTGGCCTATGCACTTCATGGTAAAAGTGAAAGGTTAGTGGATGAAAGTATTAAGATGGGAAATACCTTAATCCAAGATAAGTTGATAACTCAAGTAAGTTGGAAGTGATGAGGAAAGTGATACATTAAGATATGATAGATATCACTTTTAGCATGCAATGGTTGATATACCTTGATGCACCTCAAATCCAATATACTTGGACAAGAAACACATGAAGTGTGTTATGTAAATTGTTACAATGAAATGTAATGAGTTTGATATACATTGATAAGTATAGGCTAATACACCTTGAAAATGGGGTTAAGCCAAACTAATGAGTATAATCTAATCCTACCATGATAAGGATGAGAAATGAACTCATACCTTGTATTGATAATCATTTAATGATAAATGTTAAGAGCAATAAACATGATTCAATACTTGAGATGTAAATGGATGTTCCTAGAGGTGTGGAGTAATATATTAAGGTTGATTTGATAAATATGAAATCCTAATTAATGTGTGATGGGAAACCCTAACCCTAAATTGGGTAATGGGACATGAGAAACCCTAATGTGATGTGAATAGAAAGCCCTAACCCTATTGAGGGAATAGTGGTGTTACTATTGTATTACATGAGGTAATATGTTATTGTTTCCTAGTGAGAGGTGACAAGATGATTATAAAAGTTTATTGTAAGAAATGATAATGTTTTAATAAACTTAATAAAAGGAACAATTGTATTCAATAAAGAATGTGAAAAGCTACGAAGGCTAACTTCAGGGTTCAGAAACTAGAGAAGTATGTGATGATCAATGATTAGTTAAAGGAATTTATATCCCATGATCTATGTAATCAGGATTGGTTAAAGTCCAATACCTGGCAGAGGTATAATGCCTGTAATCAGGATTGATTAAAGTCCAATGTTTGACTGTGTAATCAGGATTGGTTAAAGTCCAATGCATGGCTGTGTAATCAGGATTGGTTAAAGTCCAATGCCTGGCTGTGTAACTAGGTTTGGTTAAAGTCCAATGCTTGGCTGTGTAATCAGGATTGGTTAAAGTCCAATGCCTGGCTATGTAATCAGGATTGGTTAAAGTCTAATGCCTGGCTGTGTAATCAGGATTAGTTAAAGTCCTATGTCTGGTTGTGTAATTAGGATTGGTTAAAGTCCAACACCTGGATGTGTAATTAGGGTTGGTTAAAGTCCAATGCCTAGTTGTGTAATCAGGGTTGGTTAAAGTCTAATGCCTGGCTGTGAAATCAGGATTGGTATTGTCCAATGTCTGGCGGTGTAATCAGGTTTGGAAGAGTCCAATACCTGGAAGAGGCTCAATGTCTGTAATGATGACATGGGATTGGTAATAACTCAATGCCTGTAATGATGACACATGATTGGTAATAACTCAATGCCTGTAATGATGACATAGGATTGGTAATAACCCAATGTCTGTAATGCTGACACAAGATTGGTAATAACCCAATGTATGTATTAATGATATATGAGTACATGGTAGATATAATCCCATATATGTTTAACAGATTGGCTAAGGCTAATAGATTGAAACAAGAATGTCTCGTGGGTGACATATCAAGATAATGAGTGTCACAAGAGAAGTTTGACGTGATGGTATAATATGATGGATAAATGATATACATGTTATTCCTATTCCTTATTAAGAGAATAGATGATCTAATGTTCTATCATAAATAGTTGCAATGCTTTAAAAGATGAGAATGCTTTAAACTTCTTATCCTCTACTCAATTTTATATTATTAAACTGCAATAATAATGTTTTTGGCAGAGAGTTATATCTCTTGCTGGGGCAATTACAATTGTCTCACCCCCGTGGGATCTAACATTTTTTCTTTTGGTGGACTAGCACAGAGGAGACTGAGAATATCTTGTAGTGGAAGAACATCAGCAGCAGCAGTGACAACTCAGGTTGAGTGTACTATCTATTGTGTCTTGTAGATAGAAGTCCTATGTGTCATCTTTTTACTCTCAGGTCCTCGGAGTTAGTAACTAGTGTTTTAATATATCAATATGAGATTTTGGCTTGATGCCTTGAGGTTCTTATGTTGTCTGTGTTTAGTTGTTAATGGAGAAGATGATGCTTGTAATACTGAAGAAGGAATGGTACAAATATGTACTCATGAACCAGGATGTAAATGAAATACATTAGTTCTTGATAAAAGAGTTTTCCTGTGTATGGATCTCTTTGCAAAAAGTTTTAAATTTTTAGTGATTTTTTAGAATTCGTTGTTAATGATTGCTTCTTCTTAATTAGTAACATTTTGTTCGAACGAAGTGTTTCAATTAGTGGTATCAGAGCTCTAGGTTCGCTGAGTGTACAAAGACATAGGACTAAGGTATCGAGTCTGTTCTAAGTGTACCTCAGTGTATCTTATAGTGCCTTCTTCTTATGCAGAAGAAGATATATAACTCCAAGATGTCTGGAGAACACGAGGAACATGTAGCTGAGAGAAATGTTGTTGCACCAGTAGAAGGTTGCAGGGATCAAGCAAGAGAAGAAACAGTGCCTTAGAATCCCCCTGTTGATGAGGTCATGATGAGAAACCCAGATTTTTCTACTCTTTTTGGGCAATTCATGGTTGCAGTGATGCATATAACAGACCGGATGCCGGTACCACCACCCAGGGCACCAACTCCCAATGAGGGATATGGGTCTGGTAAGACTTTTAAATGACTATGTTGTGTTGGAGCCATAGAATATGATGGGACATCTGACCCAGTAGATTCAGATTTATGGCTCACTGAGTTAGAAAAAGCTTTTAAGATCCTTAGTATCCCAGAGGCTGACAAAGTTAAACATGCTTTATACCTTTTGAAGGGTAGTGTTGAACATTGGTGGGGTATATAAGAAATAAAAAGGTATGACGAAGAGGTTAATTGGGAGGAATTTCATCGAGAATTCATTAATAAGTATTTTCCAAGGACATAGATGAAAAGATCTCATAGTTTGAGAAAATTCGACAGGGAGCCATGTCATAAAATGAATATGAGGTCAAGTTTATGGAACTTTTGCGATTTTGTCCTCAAATGGCTACTACTGCGGAAGAAAAGATTCGACGTTATGCGAAGGGATTGAATGCTGAAATGTCTATTCCGACATCTGCCCTAGAAAGTAGAGAGAGGTTTGCCACATTTGTGGAGTCAATTCGAAGGATAGAAAGGTCTATGACAAAGAAACATGAGACAGACCTTAAAAGGAAGTCTAAACAGTCATAGGAACAAGGAATTGGTGGTACTAAACAATCAAACATTTCAGTAGTACTAACTCAACCACAATGTAGTGCACCCAAGAAACAATCACCTAAAATGCTCTGAGCTTGCTATAGATGTCGACAAAGAGGGCATCTGAGGTGACAATATCCAAATAGAAAGTGATGAGTTGACCCAACAGACAAGACACTAGATAACTTGTGAGAGGCAGACATGTCAATATAAAACTTTCTATTTTGAAATATCCTCTACTCTCTACTATAAGAAAGGTAGTGTTGTTTAGTTCATCTGTATAATCCTTTGAGGATATGAGGAAGAGATAGTAGGATGAAAACTTGTGTTTAGTTTAATATTCTTTTATATGTTTTGAAATTTCTATTTCTTCATTAAAGAAGGGAAGAGATGAAAAAAATAACTCAGAGAAAATTTGAGATATTAAGTATATCAAATTTAAAGAGATGAAAACATAAAATAAAATCAATGCATACTACCTAATTTCATTTCTTGAATACCCTAGCCAGGTATTCATTTATTGAAGGCAAGGTAAGTATGACATACCTAGATTGTTATCTTTCTAATTACTCTGATCAAGTAATCATTCTAAAACAATCCAAAGAAGCCTAATCAAGAAGGAGATGTGGCATGGATATTTTTACCACATTCTATTTGATACATAGATGAATTTGATTTAATTTAAATCAACTTATAAACAAAAAGAAGATGTTTAGTATAATGTAGACCCTGGTCCTCAGACCTAGAGGTAGCAGTTATCTGATAAGAGATAACAATGTTCAGTGATGAACTGAAGGTTTGAATACTCATATCTTGTATTCATGGTGATAATGATGTTGAAAGATAATGATATATAATCATCTTTATAATTCCTATGCTAATAGCAAGGAACCTAGATGAAGCAAGAGTAAATGACTCATGCACAATTGAAAATTTATACAATGACCAAAGGAAGATGAGGATGTGATGTGTTAGATACCAAGCTAAGGGATTCTGGTATCTGAGAAATATCAGGCTATTTTATGATGGCTACTTGGAATGGTTAACTGTGGAATCAGTCTAGTTACCTAATGTAGTATGGACATCATATGTTAGGGGTTTATGCTTTGCATAAACATAACATTGATGAGAATGAACTATTGGAAGGAATAATTGTAAAATTATTGCAAGAAAACTTTATCAAATTAAGTTAACAAATAACCTCTACCTAAATAAGAAAAGTGTTACCTGACACAAAATTAACTCCACAGTCAATAATGCAAGGACAGTGGAGTATGTGTCCTATGTGTTTGAATCTATGAGAATTCTGTGTGAAGAACTTTATATTGATCAAAGTTCTATGGTGTCTCCATAACAATGAGATGTTACGAGGGGACTTGATGATATAATGAATGAAAAATATTTGTCTCCTTTTATCTTGGATTTCGGGGATGAAATCCTTGTTAGGGGTTTATAATTCTAATATCCCTGACCTTGGTTATGTGCTAATCCTAAAAGTTTTTGTTTAAGAAAGTTAATTATATCCTTGATTTTTATCTTGTGGAAAGTAATTAAGGCTCAAGAGGAATTTATGTTTCAATTTTGGTCATGTTTGAATAATGTTGAAGCAATGTCTGCTTATTTTGGACTAAAGTGCAAATTACCCAAGTTGAGGAGTTAAATTGCAAATGTTACATGATAAAATGTTCCTAAAAGTGTTTGAGCATCATAAGAATGAAAATTATGTAGAAGTATGGCTTCCACAAGCCTGAATAACAAGAAAGAGCTTGTTGAGCAATGTTTGTGCATTAAAACCTAGTTTTGGTGTAATGTGCAATTTACCCAAAACCTAGGGTTCAATATGCAAAATATCACTTTTAGAGGGTCCCTAATTATTCTTGGAATGATTTAGAGGAAATAAAATCAGAGGGGCACCTCATTTGAATCACTTTGGAGGAGAGAGAATCTTGATATTAAAATAATCAAGATTTAAGCATAATTGGAACTTTACTTCAATTTAATGCAAAAATAAATATATTAATTGAAGAGCCCTTCAACCAAAAGGTGAGGGATGATTTTGAAAAATAATGGAAGACCATGTGCCTTGAAAAGGCACGAAAATATCTCAAGCAAGTGGATAACCCACTCACATTAAATAAAGGAAAAGAATTATCCACTAACTTTAGGATATTATTATTATAAGGGTTAAGGTGCTTAAATTGTTTTCCTTTAATTCATGGATAATTGAGAGGAATAAGAGGCAAGGAAGATAGACTCGTATCCAAGGAAGAGGTGGGGGCAAGTGGCAAGGAAATGGAAGAATTATCCCCTACTTTCTCTCTCTTAAATGAATTTTTAATAAAAATGCATATAAGCTCGTTTATCCATAGCTTGAAAGGGGAATTTCGTATCCACTTTCACTCTTTGCTTGAAAAAAGACCAAGGGAGCTTAGGAGAAACAAGAGGACGACCCCCAACCTGTATGTAAGCTCCATGACCTTCTTTCACCTTAATTTTATGGTGGAAATCACAAATCAATGCTTGATTTTCTTCTTTCTCCACTCAATCTTCAACCCTAGCCATTCGTCTCACTCAAAGACATGAGGATGAGCTTGGGATAGTTGACAGAGTTGCTTTCACCATTGAAAACGTGGAGCTTAAAGCTTTGAAGCTTCTTTGGAGGTTGGTTTCATAACCATAACCCTTATTCCTTATTATTGAATTCAATTTCTCAATCCATTTTGCTCAATTTACTTTTCTTGAATTTCCTTTGAATAATTGATGGAACTACCATGGGAATGGAAGTAGATTTTGAAGGTCTAAGACTTTATGATGATGACATAATCATAAGCACATATCTCAACATAATTTAGTTGCAAACGGTTTCATAAATTTTGGTCCAATCGGTTTCACCAAACCGTTTGGAGGTTGGGGTTCCAAACCATTTGGACATGGTTGACCGAATGGAAGTGTTGACTGGGAGTAGAACATGTTGGATGTTGATCCAATGGATCCAATTGATTGATCATATGAATGGAAAATCCACCAATTACAACCCTGAATCGATTTGTTGAAGAATCCCTAATTAGTAATCCTTTCGGTTTCACCAAACGGTCTTGAGAACGTTAGAGTCCAAACGGTCTTGACACTATTTGGGATCAAATGGTCTCAGGATAGTTTGGAGGTCAATGGTGTATTTTTATTGATGGATGAAGATCCAATGGAGTTAGGTTGAATTGAACATTCGATAAGTTCAACTGGTGATCAATTGAACAAGCAAACCCCTATTCAATTTGGTTGAAGAATACCTCAATTGATCCAATCTGTGTTGAAGATGGTTTGGCCAAATGGTCTTGAGACCGTTTGAGTCCAAATGGTCTTGAAACCGTTTGGGGTCAAATGGTCTTAGGGCCGTTTCAAATCAAACGGTTTCAAAAGCATTTAGTGTTGAAATGCCAAAACCGAATGAAGGTCTAAAGTGATCAAATTGTTTGGAGATTTAAGGTGATGATTGATCCATTGATCCAATGGTTGGTAATAATGATTATCAATGATAGGTACAAAGGTTGAAAACCTAAAGTACCTAGATGATCAGTACCTTTAGAATGGTTAACCCTAAAAGCTTATGAAAGCAATGTCTTAATACACTATGTCAACCATAGTTGTATATATTTGATTGAAAGGTTGATGTAACCTAATCATGTTGAGAGGATGATAGAAAGGAATTCTTACATGAGTATTAATCATGAAGAATATGTGATTAGGGTATGATCCTTAGTAAAGAGATCATGAAACCCTAATCGAGTGGGTTAATAAGCCATAATCCTAAAATTATGTCAATCCTGAGTGAAACCCCAATCTAGGGTAATGATGAAACCCTAATTAAAGGTGATGATATAAGAAACCCTAATTATGGATAATGGAAGATGAAACCCTAATTGGGATAAATAGTAAACCCTAATTATGGGTCATTGAATGGGAACCCTAATTAGGATTAATAGCAAACCCTAATTGTGGATAATTGAATTTAAACCCTAATTGAGGGTTATGCCATGTGAAACCCTAATTGAGGGTGATGCCATGTGAAACCCTAATTGAGGGTGATGCCATGTGAAACCATAATTAAGGGTGATTCCATGTGAAACCCTCTGCAATGGTATGATGAGGAGCCTTAATACAGGGTGACGGTATGCGAAACTCTAATTTTTGAGTTATAATACGTGAAGCCCTAATCTTGGGAAATATGATGATAAACCATAAGCCTACTTACTGGGTAATGGTATGAGAGAACCCTAATCATAAAATAGTGGGTAATGCCTTATAAAGGTGAAATATCTCAAATGGTTGATCATAGGCAACCTTGTAGTAAGCAATGCCTTAACTTGAAATGAGTCCATATCATTTAAGATAGTTGGACCATTCTTGTGTGTGACCTATGCACTTCATGGTAAAAGTGATAGGTTTGTGGATGAAAGTATTAAGATGGGAAATACCTTAATCCAAGAAAAGTTGATAACTCAAGTAAGTTGGAAGTGATGAGGAAAGTTATACATCAAGATATGATAGATATCACTTTTAGCATTCCAGGGTTGATATAGCTTGATGCACCTCAAATCCAATATACTTGGACAAGAAACACATGAAGTGTGTTATGTAAATTGTTACAATGAAATGTAATGAGTTTGATATACTTTGATAAGTATACGCTAATACACCTTGAGAATGGGGTTAAGCCAAATTAATGAGTATGATGTAATCCTACCATGATAAGGATGAGAAATGAACTCATACCTTGTATTGATAATCATTTAATGATAAATTTTAAGAGTAATAAACATTATTGAATATTGGAGATGTTAATGGATGCTCCTAGAGGTGTGGAGTAATATATTAAGGCTGATATGATAAATATGAAATCTTAATTAATGTGAGATGGGAAACCCTAACCCTAAATTGGGTAATGGGACATGAGAAACCCTAATGTGATGTGAATAGTAACCCCTAACCCTATTGAGGGAATAGTGGTGTTACTATTGTATTACATGAGGTAATATGTTATTGTTGCCTAGTGAGAGGTGACAAGATGATTATAAAAGTTTATTGTAAGAAATGATAATGTTTTAATAAACTTAATAAAAGGAACAATTGTATTCAATAAAGAATGTGAAAAGATACGAAGGCTAACTTTAGGGTTCAGAACCTAGAGAAGGATGTGATGATCAATGATGAGTTAAAGGAATTTATATCCCATGATCTGTGTAATCAGGATTGGTTAAAGTCCAATACCTGGCAAAGGTATAATGCCTATAATCAAGATTGGTTAAAGTCCAATGCCTGGTTGTGTAATCAAGATTGGTTAAAGTCGAATGCCTAGTTGTGTAATCAGGATTGGTTAAACTCCAATGCCTGGCTATGTAATTAGGTTTGGTTAAAGTCCAATGCCTGGCTGTGTAATTAGGATTGGTTAAAGTCCAATGCCTTGTTGTGTAATCAAGATTGGTTAATGTCCAATGCATGGATGTGTAATTAGGATTGGTTAAAGTCCAATGCCTTGCTGTGTAATCAGGATTGGTTAAAGTCCAAGCCTGGCTGTGTAACCAGGATTGGTTAAAGTCCAATGCCTGGCAGTGTAATCAGGGTTGGTTAAAGTCCAATGCCTAGTTGTGTAATTAGGGTTGGTTATAGTCCAATGCTTGGCTATGAAATTAGGATTGGTAGTGTCCAATGTCTGGCAGTGTAATTAGGTTTGGAAGAGTCCAATACATGGCAGAGGCTCAATGTCTGTAATGATGAAACATGATTGGTAATAATTCAATGCATGTAATAATGACACAGGATTGGTAATAACTCAGTGCCTATAATGATGACACAAGATTGGTAATAACCCAATGCCTGTAATGATGACACAAGATTGGTAATAACACACTGCCTGTATTAATGATATATGAGTACATGGTAGATATAATCCCATATCTATTTAGCAGATTGGCTAAGGCCAATAGATTGAAACAAGAATGTCTCATGGGTGACATATCAAGATAATGAGTGTCACAAGAGAAGTTTGACATGATGGTATAATATGATGGATACATGATATACATGTTCTTCCTATTCCTTATTAAGAGAATAGATGATCTAATGTTCTATCATAAATAGTTCCAATGCTTTAAAAGATGAGAATGCTTTAAACTACTTATCCTCTGCCCCATTTTATATCATTAAACTGCAATAATAATGTTTTTGGTGGAGAGTTATGTCTCTCACTAGGGCAATTACAATTGTCTCACCCCTATGGGATCCAACATTTTTTCTTTAGGTGGACAAGCACAGAGGAGTCTGATAATATCTTGTAGAGGAAGAAAATCAGCAACAACAGTGACAATAGTGACAACTCAGGTTGAGTGTACTGTCTGTCATGTCTTGTAGATAGAAGTCCTATTTGTCATCTTTGTACTCTCAGGTCCACAAAGTTAGTAACTAGTGTTTTAATAAATCAATCTGATATTTTGGCTTGATGCCTTAAGGTTCTTATGTTATATGTGTTTAGTTGTTAACAGAGCAGATGATGCTTGTAATCCTGAAGAAGGAATGGTACAAAATATGTACTCATGAACCAGGATGTAAATGAAATACATTGGTTCTTGATAAAAGAGTTTTCCTATGTATGGATCTCTTTGCAAAAAGTTTTAAATTTTTAGTGATTTTTAAGAATTCGCTATTAATGATTGCTTCTTCTTAATTAGTAACATTTTGTTCGAACAAAGTGTTTCAATAAGTTCTATCAGAGCTCTAGGTTCGCTGAGTGTACAAAGACATAGGACTAAGGTATCGAGTCTATTCTATGTGTACATCAGTGTATCTTTTAGTGCCTTCTTCTTATGCAGAAGAAGATATATTACTCCAAGATGTCTGGAGAACATGAGGAACACGTAGCTGAGACCAATGTTGTTGCACCAGTAGAAGGTTCCAGGGATCAAGCAAGAGAAGAAATAGTGCCTTAGAATCCCCCTGGTGATGAGGTCATGATGAGAAACCCATATTTTCTACTCTTTTTGGGCAATTCATGATTGTAGTGATGCATACAACAGACCGGATGCCGATACCACCACCCAGGGCACCAACTCCCAATGAGGGATATGGGTCTAGTAAGACTTTTGAATGACTACGTCATGTTGGAGCCATAGAATATGCTGGGATATCTGACCCAACAGATGCAGATTTATGGCTCACTGAGTTAGAAAAAGCTTTTAAGATCCTTAGTATCCCAGAGGCTGACAAAGTTAAACATGATGTATACCTTTTGAAGGGTAGTGTTGAACATTGATGGGCTATATAAGAAATAAAAAGGTATGATGAAGAGGTTATTTCGTCGAGAATTCATTAATAAGTATTTTCCAAGGACATACTTAGATGAAAAGATCACAGAGTTTTAGAAAATTCGACAGGGAGCCATGTCAATAAATGAATATGAGGTCAAGTTTATGGAACTTTTGCAATTTTGTCCTCAATTGGCTTCTACTAAGGAAGAAAAGATTCGACATTTTGAGAAGGGACTGAATGTTGAATTGTCTATTCTGGCATCTGCCCTAGAAAGTAGAGAAAGGTTGCCAAATGTTTGGAGTCAATTCGAAGGATAGAAGGGTCTATGACAAAGAAACATGAGATAGACCTTAAAAGGAAGTCTAAATAGTCACAAGAACAAGGAATTGGTGGTACTAAACAATCAAAGATTTTAGTAATACTGACTCAACCACAATGTAGTGCACCCAAGCAGCAGTCACCTAAAAGGCTCTGAGCTTGCTATAGATATGGATAGAAAGGACATCTGAGATGGCAATGTCCAAATAGAAAGTGATGAGGTGACCCAATAGACAAGACACTAGATAACTTGTGAGAGGTGGACATGTCAAGATAAAACTTTCTATTTTGAAATATCCTCTACTTTCTACTATAAGAAACGTAGTGTTGTTTAGTTCATCTGTATAATCCTTTGAGGATATGAGGAAGAGATAAGTAGGATGAAAACTTATGATTAGTTTAATATTCTTTTATATGTTTTGAAATTTCTCTTTCTTCATTAAAGAAGGGAAGAGATGAAAAAAAGAACTCAGAGAAAATCTGAGATATTAAGTATATCAAATTTAAAGAGATGAAAACATAAAATAAAATAAATGCATACTACCTAATTTCAGTTCTTGAATACCCTGGCCAAGTATTCATTTATTGAAGGTAAGGTAAGTATGACATACCTAGATTGTTTTATTTCTGATTACTCTGATCAAGTAATCATTCTGAAACAATCCAAAGAAGCCTAATCAAGAAGGAGATGTGGCATGGATATTTCTACCACATTCCAATTGATATACGGAGGAGTTTGATTTAATTATAAATCAACTTATAAACAAAAAGAAGATGTTTAGTATAATGTAGACCCTAGTCCTCAGACCAAGAGGTAACAGTTATTTGATAAGAGATAACAATGTTCAGTGATGAAATGAAGGTTTGAATACTCATATCTAGTATTCATGGTGATAATGATGCTGAGAGATAATGATATATAATCATATTTATAATTCCTATGTTAATAGCAAGGAACCTAGGATGAAACAAGAGTAAATGACTCATGAACAGTTGAAAATTTATGCAATGGCCAAAGGAAGATGAGGATGTGATGTGTTAGATACCAAGGTAAGGGATTCTAGTATCTGAGAAATATCAGGCTATTTTATGATGGTTACCTGTAACGGTTAAATGTGGAATCAGTCCAGTTACCTAATGTAGTATGGACATCATATGTTAGGGGTTTATGCTTTGCATAAACATAACATTGATGAGAATGAACTATTTGAAGGAATAATTGTAAAATTATTGCAAGAAAAGTTTATCAAATTAAGTTAACAAATAACCTCTATCTAAATAAGAAAAGTGTTATCTGACACAAAATTAACTCCACAATCAATAATGCAAGGACAGTAGAGTATGTGTCCTGTGTGTTTGAATCTATGAGAATTTTGTGTGGAATAAATTTCTATTGATCAAAGTTCTATGATGTCTCCATAATAATGAGATGTTATGTGGTTACTTGATGCTATAACAAATGAATAATATATGTCTCCTTTCATCTGGGATTTCGGGGACGAAATCCTTGTTAGGGGTTTATAATTGTAATATCCCTGACCTGGGATATGTCCTAACCCTAGAAGTTTTTGTTTAAGAAAGTTAATTATATCCTTGATTTTTATCTTGTGGAATGTAATTAAGGCTCAAGAGGAACTTATGTTTCAATTTTGGTCCTGTTTGAATAATGTTGAAGCAATGTTGCTTATTTTGGACTAAAGTTCAAATTACCCAAGTTGAGGGGTTAAATTGCAAATGTTACATGATAAAATGTTCCTCAAAGTGTTTGAACATCATGAGAATGAAAATGATGCAGAAGTATGGCTTCCACAAGCCTGAATAACAAGAAAGAGCTTGTTGAGCAATGTTTGTGCATTAAAACCTAGTTTTGGTGTAATGTGCAATTTACCCTAAGCCTAGGGTTCAATATGCAAAATAACACTTTCAGAGGGTCCATAATTATTCTTGGCATAATGTAGAGGCAAGAAAATCATAGGGGCATCTCATTTGAATCACTTTGGAGGAGAGAGAATCTTGATATTAAAATAATCAAGATTTAAGCATAATTGGAACTTTACTTCAATTTAATGCAAAAATAAATATATTAATTGAAAAGCCCTTCAACCAAACGGTGAGGGATGATTTTGCAAAAGCATGGACTACCATGTGCCTTGCAAAGGCACGAAAATATCTCAAGCAAGTGGATAACCCATTCACAATAAATAAAGGAAAAGAATTATCCACTAACTTTAGGATATTATTATTATAAGGGTTAAGGTGCTTAAATTGTTTTCCTTTAATTCATGAATAATTGAGAGGAATAAGAGTCAAGGAAGATATCCTCGTATCCATGGAAGAAAAGGGGGAAAGTGGCAATGAAATGGAAGAATTATCCCCTACTTTCTCTCTCTTAAATGAATTTTTAATAAAAATGCATATAAGCTCATTTATCTGTAGCTTGAAAGGGGAATTTCAAATCCACTTTCACACTTTGCTTGAAAAACGACCAAGGGAGATGAGGAGCCACAGGAGGATGAACACCAACCTATAGGTAAGCTCCATGACCTTATTTCACCTTAGTTTTATGATGGAAATCACAAATCAATGCTTGATTTTCTTCTTTCTCCACTCAATCTTCAACCCTAGCCATTCATCTCACTCAAAGACTTGAGGATGAGCTTCGGATAGTTGAAAGAGTTGCTTTCACCATTGAAAATGTGGAGCTTAAAGCTTTGAAGCTTCTTTGGAGGCGGGTTTTATAACTTGAACCCTTATTCATTATTATTGACTTCAATTCCTCAATCCATTTTGTTCAAATTACTCTTCTTGAATTTCCTTTGAATAATTGATGGAAGTACCATGGGAATGGTAGTAGATTTCGAAGGTCTAAGGATTGATGATGATGACATCATCATAAGAACATATCCCAACATAATTTAGTTGCAAACGGTTTCATGAATTTTTGTCCAAACGGTTTGGTGACCAAACGGTTTGCAAACCATTTGGAGGTTGGGGTTCCAAACCGTTTGGACATGGTTGACCAAATGGAAGTGTTGACTAGGAGTCGAACATGTTGGATGTTGATCCAACGGATCCAATTGATTGATCCTACGATGGAGCTTCCACTCATCTTTAATTTCGTGCACCACTAAAAATCCTAAAGTTAATAAATCTTTAGGTTTAACCTTACTTATACTAGATTAAAAACTACACCCATGTATGATAGGATACGTGGAAGTCCACAGGAAAACGGTCTTGTTGACATCAACAAGATAGAAAACATTGGAATTTCACTTAACTCCTTAACAATTGGTATTTAGATCAAAGAGTTGGTTTGGTTGTTTAAACTAAGTGCAAGTAAAGTAAAAGCAAGAAAGTAAGCAGGAAGGAAAATTTAAGGTTGTAAACAATATTAAGGAACCACTAGGGTGTGATCGGCTTTCACACCACTACACATGGATCAAAACATGCAACATAGTAACATAACCTGCAATAAGAGTCTAAATAGTTAGTATCTTTATAGAATTAGTTTCCTTTCGGAGAACTAACTACAAGAAGTGTGGGAATGTTGTAATGCCAACCATACCCAAATGAATGGTCACATACTTTACATCATTCCCTTCACAAAGTGTGTTCCTCGACTTATCAAGGTTGTACTTCCATACGTCAACTGATTCCATTTCATAGAATGAAAGTACAACGATGGAAGTGAGTTTACTCCACTTCTTGAAAAACACTCCTAGATACCGGAACAGATGCATGGTGGCTACATGCATCAAGAACCAACATTCAATTGAGATTCGAATCTAATAGTACAAACATAGACAATTCATACAAAGAGATAATAAGTAACACAAGTCAGTGATCAAGCAACAAACATTCATTAAGCGATTGATGTTGAACTAAAAAGAAAGTATATCTCTATTGCAAACTTATGAATTACATTGCATGAAATGAAAACATGGGTAGCGGAGCTACTCCCCGCACCCTAGTTTATAAGACTACTCGCTCATGGAAAGAACAAAGAAGGGGGTGAGAAGAGAGAGAGAGAACATCATCTCCACAAAGGAGGGAGGAAGTTCGACCCCTTGGAGAGAGACAGAGCAACGATCTTCACACTTCATAGCTTGCTTGATGACAAATCCTCCTCTTCCCACCTTCTTTGTCGATGAGAGAGAAAGTAGCTTAGAGATGGAGTATGGATCTCAAACTGGAAGCCTCAGGGAAGTGGATGAAGGATGGAATGGCTCTGGAGAAATAGAGGAAGCCTTTGGAAATCTGAAAACTTCCCCTTTGTGAGGACCCTTTGGGTCTTATTTATAGGCTTTGAGTGAAGTCCAAACGGGTTGGGCGGTTTTGGGCCCAAACGGTCATGAAAACCGTTTGGGTTCTGAGACTGTTTGGACCCTCTCAGTTTCGAAACCGTTTGGACTCTCTCGGTTTGGAAACCGTTTGAGTCCTTGTGGTCTTGAAACTATTTGCCTGTATTCGGTCTTGGGACCCGTTGATCTCCATTCAGTCTTGGGACCGTTTAGTCTCCATTCGGTCTTGGGACCATTTGGCATCCATTCGGTCTTGGGACCGTTTGACATCCATTCGGTCTGTGGACCATTTGGCATCCATTCGGTCTTGGGACCGTTTGACGTCCATTCGTTCTTGGGACCATTTGGCGTCCATTCGATCTTGGGACCGTTTGGCGTCCATTCGATCTTGGGACCGTTCGGTGTCCATTCGGTCTTGGGACCGTTTGGAACTTTGTAGTTTTTTTTGTATTTTTCTGTAAGAATAAAAATGAAAAGTTAGTTTAATGGTATATTTGCAATAAAGTGGAAAGTTAAAGATTCTATCTAGTTTATCTAAGAAAGAGTATGGAAAACTGAGAAAAACCAATAAGATAACATCGCAAAATGGGAGGTTATCACCCCCCCTAACTTAGAGTCTAGCTTGTCCTCAAGTGAGATAGAGCTAAGGCATGTAGTGGCGAGGTGATTTTATTTAGTTAATATTTCCATACTCTTGCTTTAATTCTAAACCATAGATATCCAAAGGTTGTATCGGAGCTTTTGCTTGCCCTAACTCTTTCAGATGTTGAGAGTTGCTTGGAACTCAGGTTTCTTCCATATCACATAGCTCGCATTTGGACCACCTTTTTTTTTCTTGATTTTATTTTGTGCATGTCGTTGACTCTAATCAGTTTTATACTTCTTTGAAAATCCTTTTGGAAGCTAGAGTGGGTATGAAGGTTGGCTAAAGGCTTGTTGTGTAACTTCCCCTTCATGTGGGGGAGGGTTTGTCTATGCATTTAGGATCTCCCTACTTGGAACGATACATCTACCTTTGTGAGGGCAGCTGAATGTACCGGCCAGGTGAGTCCTTTATCAGCCTTTGATATATTTGGATACCTTAGGGTCTCGCTACTGGGCATGACACATCTTCCTTTGTGAGGGCAGCTGAATGTACGGGCCAGGCGAGACCTTTATTGGCTCTTCATATAGATCCTTATGCGTGGCACAACTCTCATATTTTTATTCAACACTCTGGCTTTTATTCATAAACTCACAGGCTTGGGATTTGGGATTTTAGGGGTTTTTATTGGGCGGCCAAGCCTCATTTATTGAAGAGAAGAAAGTTGTTCTTAGAGTTTCTTGACATGCACTTATTTGGTTTCTACTTGGTGGTCCACTTGTGAGGTTTCTTGATTTGGATGTCACCTAATATCCCTCCCGTCCTTGAGAGTGTTTGGCTTGTTTCAGCCCTGATGTTGACCTATGGAGAGTCAGATGTAGAATTGAAGCAAACACATGAAAATCTAGTATGAAGGTTATTTATTAATTCACCATTACATGCTTATATGCTATTCTTGTTATTGCTTTTGAGGACTAACTGGATTCTAAATTTAGCAGGGGATGACCTTTTCCAAGAGGGATGTTATTCTTATGTGCAAGGTTTATTTTAATAGAGGAATTACTTAAAACAAAATCTAAATGTGCAAACAAAGCTAAAGATTTTGTACAAAATTGAAAGAGAAGGTAGAGAGAGAAGGATTTTAAAAATGATACCTCGCCCTTGTTCAGTGTACTCCCCTCCTAACTTATCACTCACTCTGTCCTCAGAGTGTCAAAATGATAGGTTGAGAAGTACAAGGACAAGGGCATTAGGCTTCTGTTAGTCCTTTGTTAGCTCCATGGGTTCGGATTAGATTAGCTGCGAACTTTCCATGTAGAGTGTGGTAATCCATGTCTGTCATGTCCTCTACTGGTCGTCCAAGGACCATGATGGTGTACATCTAGTAGAGGATGTGGAAGCCACAGTCGTTTGACTCTCAGAGCTGTTGCGGACATCTGTGGCTGAAGACTGGGCGATGAAAGTGTTCTTTGCCATATGCCCTTGTGTGCTTGCTCAAAAGATCATGTAGTCGGTCGGCACACTCCTTCCCCACCTCCTCCGTGGGCGTCTTTGCTGTCGTAGTATATTGCTTTTGAGCTGGATCATATTGGCTATCGGAACTGTTAAAGATGATTGTTGTTCCTTCAGGAAGGTTTGTTGTCAGTAACATCCAATGCTCTAAATGGAGGAAGGGAAGCATAATTAACTTCAGAGTTGTATGTTGGAGGTAAGAGATAAGCGCCTCCGTGGTGTTGAAGTTCTTTATCTATAGGAGATCGTCCTTCATATATGCAGACGCCATGTAAACTGTAGGATGGTTCCGGCTGAGAAGATATTGATAGGCAGACATCAAACTCATAGATAGATACCCTTTGAATTGTATGGTTTCATGAAGGGTATCTTCCATAACGAGAATATATTTAGATAGAAAAACAAGATCATCTTTCTCAGAATATAGCCTAGACATGATGAGCTGCAGTTCATTGTCAGAGAGATTTTTGCAAGCTGCAAGGTCAAAATTAGGGAATGTTGGTTCAATGGCAGATAGGGGCACCTTTTGTGAAAATGGTATGTTGATGGTGGTCCCGATTAGCAATTCGATGTCCCCTTTATCATCTTCCAAATCAAAAGAGTAAGGGTCCCGTTGTTTCTTCTCGGGGACCTTGACGGGTTGTTGTTTCTCCAACTCCTTTATTATTTTTCGGAATGGCTATTTTTGAGGATGTTGGATGTCCGAGTAGAGGTAGTGAGCAACGTCATCAGGCACCATAGTTGGGTCCTTGAAGAACCTTCTATCACATATTAGCTCCATGGCGTAATGTCCTCTTAGAGAATGAAAATCCTCTATGGCCAGCTTAGTGAAAGGGATTTGTTTAGTGAGCATTTGGATGTGGCATATAGTGTAGAAAGTGCAATCCCCAGATCCTTCTTGTGTTTGGACTTGTGGGTTTATGATTTGGAACTAAGGTTGGTTCCAACCATTTCGGAGGGATGGGCATGTAGTTCAAATTAGTTTTAGAAGTCGGAAAGGGATGCATCTTGCCTCCCCGACTCCTAGACCAGTAAAATTGATGATTTCGGCTCGAAGCTCACTGGCACAAGAAATTGTACACCTTGGCGTCGCGAGCCTTGGTGTCAATGATCATGAGAAGCCAATGGCCAGAAACTTGGAAAGGTATCGTGATGTATCGTACCTTCCGTGTGATCCCCCTACGCAGTCGCTCGATAGATTTCTTGTGTAAATCCTTGTACAACAGACTTAGAGCAAAGGTAGGAGAAGCATTAAATACTGGTTGTGGCCTTTTTGAGCTTCTGTATACTTCTATAGCATTGGCAAGGAGGACACAGAAGATCACCATCTTCACCGTTGATTGGGGTCGAAGGATGAAGTGGAAATCTTCACGTGTCATCTTGCACAACGTCTTTGTGTTTGTGTAAAGGATGTCCCCTCCTTCTTTGGCATTATCTAAAATAGTGTTCAGGATGAAGATGTCCGAAACATCTAGTGTGGAGATGGCCACCAAGTCTAGATCTTACATATTGTGAGGTAGAGGTGGCGGTGGGGGAAGTTCTTATAGGGGTGGGAGAGAAGTCTGCTCCAAGTCATCCATATAATGTTGCAGATCTTCGTCTTTGTCTGAATCAGATTCGGAGTCAAGTCTATCATCTGTATCTAGACTCACTCTGTCTGATTCTTCTTGTTCTGGGGGTAAAGGCACCGATTGTTCTGGTGTGGAGAATTGTTGAGCTGTTATTATAACCTCAATTTCTTGAATATGCAAAGAATGATGTAATTCTCTTTTGATGAATAAATTAAATATTTTTCTTTGATTTGTAATAGATTTCATATGAAATGGACTTGATTGATTGATGGTGGGCTTTGTTGGACATTGATCCCAATTGAAAAGAAAAGAGAATTAAAAAGGAAAAGAAATTGATTAATAAAAGGGAAATATCAGTAATAGACAATTAAAAGAAGATAAAGGCAAATAGATATTCCCCAATATGGGAATCCGTTCCTTTTGGATTTCTTGAGGTCCAAGGGACCCAAAATAACAAAATAATGGAAAAAGGAAAGGAAATAACAATTAATTTTGAATAAATTAATGGATAACTTGGGAGAGGAGGAAGCCTTCTCATCCATTGCTTTTTGTTTCCCAAATTTCGTATAAAGCTAGGCAATAATAAGAGGAACTTTCCCTTAAAATTTGAGACAAATAGCAGTTATGGTTTGGGAGATATTAATTTTCCAAGTTATCTTCAATTTGGGAATTATTCTGAATTAAAGAAATATTTTTTTTCCTTTTTGGTTTGAGCGTGAGCCATAAGGTCCGTTGGATCTTGATCCAATGTTGGACGATCTTCGCCTAAGTTCCACTGGGACTGTGATTCTGCAGCTAACAGAGGGACTTTCCCTCTTGGATTCCTCGCAATTCACTAGATGTGCTCGATTACTAATGGCTCCGTTGAACTCTGGAAGGAAAATCGCAGGGGAACATCCCTGGTTTGACTAGGATTGGTCGACGTTTGAGGAAATACCCAATCTCGCAAGCATGCTTCCCACCCTATATATAGGGGACGATAATACAGGGTATCATCATCTCATTTTGATGGTCCAAGCTCTGCGACAGAGTACAAGAATCGCTCGGGTGCCTTCAATTGCCGAGTTTACCCTGACCTCCACCCTCATCACCTCAGCGAACCTCGCCGGAGTTCGACGAGTAGGGGAGAATCAAGGAGTGACTACGGACTACAATTGAAACCATCGATGACTTCGACGGCAGGAGGCGAAGCTCCCTGGCCTATCACGTGGCTCGCAGGTGACCTAGAGTTTGGATTCAACCCTCGAGTTGACCACCTGGACCTCCTTGCTCGACACAAGGAAGAAGAAGAAGACCGTTGGCCTTTTACACTTCTGCCCCTCCGCATCCTCTTTGCAGGTAAGGGCACCTTCATCCTTTGTTCCCTTTGTTTGCAAAAGAAAGGTGTGTTCGTTCAGGGCCGTTGGATCCTCAGTGGATCCAAGGCCCATGGATCGGGCGGTTCTAGTTTTTCTAGAAAAATAGCAAATAAATCATAAAAAGGGAATTTTCTTGTTAAAATTGTATCTTTTGCTAGAAGACTCCGATGAAGGAAGTTAATGCATGAAAAATGATCAGGAAAATATGAGGAATATGTTAAAAATGGTTTGGATATCTAAATCTGTATATTTTTGCAAAAGTGCATATTTTGATGGGAAAATTGTTAATTTGTAATTAGAAAACCCTAATTGTTAACCAAAGATGGTTTTAATCTTGCAAATAGATTATTTCGAGCATGGTTTACTTGATTAATGTTGAAGATGGTTTTTAACCTATTTTGATGATAGAATTGCAAAGTTTACGGTTTTAAACCTAATATAATGGTTAAGATGCTTAGAAACCCTAAATTAGAGAAAAAGAAAAGAAAAGTACTTATAATCTGAAATTAGGGTTTCCTGTTACAAAAAGATGAAATTAGAATATTTTGTGAGAGAAAGATGAAATAATTAGGGTTTGCAAGTGATTTGGTAAAATAAGGGTTTAAAGTGATAATAATGAATTGGAACCCAAATTTTGCTCAAAACCATAAAAAGGACAAATAACCCTAGGAAACACCTAGGATTAATAGTTCATAATGACATGTTTAATGATAGAGAAATTGGATGTCTTTTCAAGATCAACATGTGCATACTTGCTTGATTTCTTGATTGGTTGAGTTATTTCTGCATTCAAGTATGCTTAACAGGTATGTGGTTACTTATGATTAATTGCATTAGTTTCTCGAGGGTTTTTTAGATGTTTCCTCACTTTGAATGCAATCTAAATAGTTTGAATGTTAATACTGCAATTATAAAGTCACTATGGCTATCACAGTTATATATATATATATATATATATATATATATATATATATATATATATATGTGTGTGTGTGTGTGTGTGTGTGTGTGTGTGTGTGTGTGTGTGTGTGAATTCTCTCACCTACATGCCACCCTGATGGATGATGCCATAAACGTCACGCGCAGGAGGGTAGACCCATGGGCACCATGAGAGGTGACCCCAAACACCAAGATCGGGAATGAGAAGGTGGTCTATGATGCATGATTATGGAGCACCATGAGAGGTGACTACCATGCACCAAGCTCGGGATTGAGAAGGTGGCCTTATGTCAATGGCAAAAGAGAAACCCTAGAGGGGTATACCAGGGTTAGGGAAAAAGCGGTGGAGAATGACACATTGAAAACATAAATTGTCTTGATAAATAATTTGATTGTGATTATTAAATTGTTAGACATATTTGTGGAGTTTTGGATGTCCCCACATACCAGCTTTGGCTGATCGATGTTTTGTTTGTCGACGTTTTAGGTACATCCCTAAAATGAACAAACAGTAAAGTGACACATTTTGAAATTAAGAAATAAAGTGCAAGGAGGATTAGATAGATTCATTCAAGCTTTGGATAGATAGATTTCCAAAATTTTTCAAAGGTAAGTAAAGTTTTAATTTTATACTCAGTTCCAGTTTAGTTAGTAGAATTTCATAATTATAATTGATTATTTGTTGAACCTTTGATCTTGTTAATTGAATAACGACTATGTCCTTCGGGTCTCCCTTAATTGGGGGTTACCGGTAGGTGGGGTCGTTACAATTGGTATTAGAGCATAGGTTCCTCATCTAATTATTAATAATTATTAAATTTTACAAATTCCATAGAACCAAGGGAGTTATTAGAGGATTTTCCGAAATACTGAGGTGTCTAGAAAAGGATCACGTCTGGGGCTGGCAAAATTTTCCTCTGCACCGGTAGTCGGAATACAAGGACTCCTGAATTGTGTGACTGCCTAGCTGATGTCCTAGGATTTGACTTGAAATAAGATACCTTTAGGACTCTCTCATCTTGTTCATCTCTCCTCAACTCAAAATTCTCTTAAGAATTTTAAGGATTAGGGTTTTCCTCTCTCTTCCTCACCCTCTTGAGGTACAGGCTAAGGTTGATAAGGTCTAAGCGATCCTCCACCAAATAAATAAAAGATACATTATTAAGATGTCGTCGACATAAGTATAATTAGTTTAAAGATAAACTAAAAGTCTGTTTGTGTACAGATGGCTCGTACAAAAGTCATGGTTATCCCTTTTTCCACCAGTGGTGGTGGACCACCCCATAAAGAGAATGGATCCTCTGAGAAGAGGAAGCAGAAACATGGTGTAGAGACCTCTAAGAAGAGAAAGAGGCCTGAAGAAGTTGTGCATGAGGCCCCAAACCTTGAACCAATGCCCGACATTAACCAAGATCAAGGGGAAGGACCAGAATATGAGGAATACTAGGTGTATGAAGAGGAAGCCCGAATGGAGGAGGACTAGCATGGTGGTCAAGAACCAGCCATGGTGGTTCACACAACAGATGAAGTTTGGATAGAAAAAGCAACTGACGAAAGCTATCTATGCCCTGGCCCTTAGGGACATAGCTAGGGATGAGAATGGTGAGCCACTTCCAGTTCATCCTCGACTTGGAGCCACCATCCTGTACTTCATCAAGCTGAATGTTGAGAAATTCTGGGGAGAAGACAAGTCTGAAGTGGTCGACAAGGCTGAAGCTTGGCTACTTGCAGTCGAGAATGGTTTTCGTATGCTTGAGGTACAGCCAAATAAGAAGGTTCTATTTTCTACTCACCTTTTGGAAGGTGCAGTGAAGATATGGTGGGTAAACCATATCAAGGGAAGAGACTTAAGCGAGGAACTGATGGCGTGGATTGACTTCAAGACCATCTTCACCGCCAGATTCATCCCCGTCTCAGCAAAGAGGGAGAAAGAAAGAGAGTTCACTAACATGACCCTAGGAAGCTCTTCAGTTGTGGACTTTGGTCGTAGGTTCTGCCTCCTGGAACGTTTCAGACACATGTTGGATGAAGAGAGGAGGGTGGACCACTTCGTAGAGTGCCTAAACCATGTCATCAAGCTGCATGTGATGGCTAGCAAGCCAAAGACCTTCGCTGAAGCCTACAATACCACCTTGGACATGGAAAGGATGGTGATGCCTGCACAAAATCAATCCAAAGGGTACTTGGGTTTCACAGAAGGAGCTCAAGGGCAGAGGAAGGAACACAAGAAGGCACAAGGATGCAACCACAACAAGAATAAGCATGGGCACAAAGGTAAGCCCCGTGGTCACCTCGAACAGTGTCACATCTATGGACGGACACATCTTGGGAAGTGCCGCTTTGAGAAGTAGGTGTGCTTCATATGTGATGGAGCTTCCACTCGCGTGGAATTGCGTGCACCACTAAAAATCCTAAAGATGATAAGTCTTTAAGTTTAGCCTTGCTTATACTAGATAGAGAACTCCACCCACGTATGCTAAGATACGTGGAAGTCTTATCGTAGTATAGTTAAGGGTCGAATCCTCGAGACAACGGTCTTGTTGTTGCCAACAAGATAGTAAACGTTGGAATTTCACTTAATCACTCAATAGTTGGTATCTAGATCCAAAAGGGTGATTTGGTCGTTTTTAAGCTAGGTGCAAGAAAAGTAAAGAAAGCAAGTAAATCTAATGAGTTAAACTATGATAAAAGATCACTAGGGTGTGATCGGTTTTTCACCGCTAGTACACATGGATCAACACATGCAAAGCAAAAGCATAACCTGCAAAAGAGTCTAGTCAGTTAGTATCCTTGTAGACTTAGCTTCCTTTCGGAGAACTAACTATGAGAAGTGTGGGTATGTTGCAACGCCAGCCATTCCCAAACAAACGATCACATTACTTTGCATCATTCCCCTCGCAAAGTGTGTTCCTCGACATACCAAGGTTGCACTTCCATACGTCAATTGATTCCATTTCATAGTATGAAAATGCAACGGATGATAGTGAGATTAATCCACTTCTTGAGATACACTTCCAGATACCAAAACAGATGCATGGTGGATACATGCATCAAGAACCAACATACAAACGAGTTTCAAATCTAATAGTACAAATGTAGACAATTCATACTAAAAGATAAAGGATAACACAAGTTGGAGATCAAGCAACATGCATTCATTAATCGTTTGATGTCGAATTGAAAAGATAAGAAGAACTCTATATTACAAGTTATGGATTACATTTGCATGATATGAAAACATGGGTAGCGGGGCTACTCCCCGCACCCTAGTGAGAGAGACTACTCGCTCATGACTAGGACAAAGAAGGAGGAAAGAAGAGAGAGAGAGAGCATCGTCCCCATGAAGGAGAGAGGAAAGTCAACCCCTTGGAGAGAGAGCAATGATCCACCGGTCTTCAAAGGTTGCACGATGATGAGATCTCTCCTTCCCACCTTCTTTGGCGAAGAAGGAGAAAGCAGCTTCAAGATGGAGTATGGGTCTCAGACCGGCAGCCCCAGGGTGGAGGATGGAAGTAGAAAGAGCTCTGGAGTGATTGAGGCAGCCTTTGGACATCTGAAAACTCGATGCCTGGTGGAAGACCCTTGGGGTCTTATTTATAGGCCTTAAGTGAAGTCCAAACGGTTTGGAGACCGTTTGGACCTCAAGACCGTTTGGGCCTGAGACCGTTTGGATCTCACGACCGTTTGCTCTTGAGACCGTTTGGGACCTCAAGACCGTTTGTGTTTCATGCAGTCTTGAGACCGTTTGAACTCCATGCGGTCTCGGGACCGGTTGGCTTCATGCGGTCTTGAGACCGTTTGAACTCCATGCGGTCTCGGGACCGTATGGCTTCATGTGGTCCTGAGACCGTTTGAATTCCATGCGGTCTCGGGACCGGTTGGCTTCATGCGGTCTTGAGACCGTTTGAACTCCATGCGGTCTCGGGACGGGTTGGCTTCATGCGGTCCTGAGACCGTTTGAATTCCATGCGGTCTCGGGACCATTTGGCTTCATGCGGTCTTGAGACCGTTTGACTCCATGCGGTCTCGGGACCGGTTGACTTCATGCGGTCTTGGGACCGTTTGACTCCATGCGGTCTCGGGACCGGTTGGTTTCAAGCGGTCTTGAGACCAGTTGACTCCATGCGGTCTCGGGACCGGTTGGCTTCAAGCGGTCTTGGGGTTGAGTTATTCTTTTATGATTTTTTGTGTTTTTCTGCATATATAAAAAGGAAAAGTTATTCTGATGGTATATTTACAAAGAAGGCTAAATTTGGGATTGTGTATAGTTTTAATTTAGAAAGAGTATGGAAAACTAAAGAAAAAGACTAAGATAATCGTCTAAAATAGGAGGTTATCGCCCCCCCTAACTTAGAGTATAGCTTGTCCTCAAGTTAGATAGAGCTGGGACATGTAATGGTGAGGCGATTTTATTTAGTTAGGGTTTCCATACTCTTGCTTCAATTCTTGACCTGAGTTCTTCTGAGGTCAGATCAAGTCTTACTGCTTGCCTTGACTCTTTCAGGTTTCGAGAGTTGCTTGGGTCTCAGGTTCTTTCTGTATCTCGTAGCTCGCATTGGGACCACCTTTATTATGTGCATGTTGATAACTCTAATCAGCTTTATACCTCTCTGAAAGACCTACTGGAAGCTAGAGAGGGTGTGAGGGTTGGCTAAAGGCTTGAAGTGTAACTCCCTCTTCATGTGGGGGAGGGGTTGTCTATGCTTTTAGGATCTCACTACCGGGCATGACACATCTGCCTTTATGAGGGCAGCTGAATGTACTGGCCGGGTGAGTCCTTTATGAGCCTTTCATATATTTGGATACCTTAGGGTTTCACTACCGGGCACGACACATCTGCCTTTGTGAGGGCAGCGGAATGTGCCGGCCGGGTGAAACCTTCATCGGTTCTTTATATAGATCCTTATTCATGGCACAACTATCATAATTTTATCCGTCTCTCTGGCTTTTATTCGATAGCTCGCAGGCTTGGGTTTTGGGGTTTTGTTTGGGAAATTATTTTGGGCGGCCAAGCCTCTTTTATTTTGAAGGGAGAAAAGTTGTTCTTAGAGTTTTTCAACATGCACTTATTTGGTTTGTGGTCCACTTGCAGAACTTCTTGATTTGGAAGTTGCATGATTCCCCTCTCGCCCTTGAGAGCTTGGCTTATTTCTGCCTTAATTTTGACCTGTGGAGAGTTAGATAAAGAATTGAAGCAAAAGCATGAAAATCAAATAGTGGAGTGACTTTATTAAATTGCCATTAAATGTCTAAGTGCTATTTGCTTTTTGGGGACTAATATGATTCTAGAGTTAAATGAGGGTGATTCTACTCAGAAACAAAAGGGTTAAGTAAAGAGAAAGTTAAAAAGGGAAAAGGTATAAACAGAGAAAAGAAAAGAAGGAGATGTGTAAAAAAAAATGGTACCTCGCCCTTGTCTAATGTACCCCCCCTAACTTATCACACACTCTTTCCTCAGAGTGTCAAAGTGATAGGGTGAGAAGTAATTAGGACAAGGGTTGCAGGCTAAGGTAAATCTGCATTTGCCCCCGGGGAATGAAGGAGATTGGATGCGAACTGTCCTCGTAGAGCATGGTAGTCCACGTCAGTCATCTCTTCTACTGGTCTTTGGAGAACTATGATGGTGTACATCCAGTAGAGGACGTGGAAGCCGCAATCATTTGATTGTCAAATTTGCTGGGGGCATTTGTGGCAGAAGGAAGGGTGTTGAAAATGCTCTTTGTCGTACGCCCTTGTGTGCTGACTCAGGAAATCGATTAACTTGTCGGCGTACTCCTTTGCCACTACTTCTGTTGGCGTCTTCGGTGTCACGACGTAGTGTCTCTGTCGTGCGTTGTACTGGCTGTCGGAACTGTTATATATTGTGGTTGTTCCTTCTGGGAGATTCGTTGCCAGGAGCATCCAGTGCTCATGATAGAGAAAAGGTAACATGATGAACGTCGGCATTGTGTGTTGTAGATAGGAGATCAGCACGTCAGTTGTGCTGAAGTTCTTGAGATTTAGGAGGTCGTCCTTCATGTATGGGGATGCCATATATGTGGTGGGGTTATCTTGGCCGAGTAGGAACTGGTAAGCGGTCATAAGGCTTACGGAGAGGGATCCTTTAACCTGTAAGGTTTCTCGGAGCATATCTGCCATAACTAAGATGTCTCTAGACACGAATACGAGTTCATCCTTCTCGGCTGAGAGCCGAGACATAATGAGACGTAGTTCGATGTCGGAGAGACCTTTGCAAGCACTGTAATCGAAGTCAGGAAATGATGGTTCTATGGCAGACAAAGGATCGATGTCTCCTGCACTTTGCGCGGTAGCTGCGACTGTCATTGTGGTTTTCTCTGACTCTTTCAGAGTTTGTCGGAAGGGTCGCCGCTGCAGTCGCTGGATAGCTGAGAAGAGGTAGCGAGGAATGTCATCTGGTGCCATAGTTGGGTCCTTGAAGAACCGCCTATCACAGATGAGCTCCATGGCATAACGTCCGTGTAAGGAGTGAAAATCTTCAGTAACCAGATCATTAAATGGGATTTCCTGGTTCAACGCTTGTATGTGACGTATGGTGCAGAAAGCGCAATCCCCAGATCCCTCGGTGGCTTGGACTTGAGGGTTGATGATATTGAACCAAGGTTGGCTCCAATCTTGGCGAAGAGATGGGCGGGCAGCCCAAATTAATTTAAGCAACTGGAAGGGTATACACCTTGCTTCTCCTGCTGCTTCACCAATGAAGTTTATTGTGCCGGCTGGCAGCTCGGTGCCACAGAAATTATACACCTTGGCATCCCGGGCCTCGGTATCCACGATCATGAAAAGCCAGTGGTCCGAGACTTGGAAGGGCACGGTAAGAAAACGTGCCTGACGTGCTAATCCAGCACACATCCGCTCAATTGACTTTGCTCTTATGTTTTTGTATAGGAGGATAATAGACAGATCAGGTGAGGCGTTAAAGACCGGCTATTGCCGCTTAGAACTTCTGTATATTTCTATACAATTGGCGAGGAGGACACAGAAGATTGCCATAGGTATCGTAGACTGAGGTCAGAGGATGCTGCGGAAGTCTTCATGTGTCATCTTACGCCTAGTTTTGGTATTGTCATAAATTATGTCTTCCCCTGCCTTTGCATCGTCCACTATAGTGTTCAGTATAAAAATGTCCTGAGCATCTAAAGTGGAGATGGCTGTCATATCCAAGTCATGCATTTTGTGCGGCAAAGGTGGTGGTGGGGGAAGTTCTTGTGGAGGGGGAGAAGGAGGTTGTTCTAAGGCCTGTTCATGGCCTGGTAGATCGTCGTCTGAGTCAGAGGCAGAATCGAGGTCTTCATCGGTGTCTAAACTTACTCGTTCTGCCTCGCCCTCGTCATAGGGAGAAGGTGTGGAGAGAGGTGGGGCGGTTGTTTTTGGTGAGCTGGCGCTGGTTCCTAGTATACAATGGTGGAACTCAGCATAAGCCGCGTCTTGGGTAGCTTCCCCGATGGACCCCATAGCAGAATAATCGAAGAACTGGTCCCCGTAAGACATGTTGACATTATCGTTGCGCGGGAACTTGGGGTGATGGTCACCGTCATGGTGACCCTTGTCGGATCCTTTGTGAGAAGGTCCTGCCACGTTGCCTGGGTCCTCTCCGTCATCATGCTGGTCACCCGAGGAGGAGTTATCTTTGTTTGAATCGGCAGATGAGTCGGAGTCATCTTCTTCATCATCGTCATCATCCTTGTCATCCGCAGCCTTGTCTGCTTGCTTTTTACTTGCGGACATTTTGCACCGCCGATGGGTGGCTTGTAGCTCATCAAAATCCACTTGCAGATGCTCGTGTACTTTGAGCAATGCATCATGGGATTCTTTGAGATCGGTGTATCTTCCCTCGGTGGAGAAGAGACGTGCTGTAAGATCTGTAGCTTGAGCATGTAACTGCTGGATTTCATCTTTATTGGACTCCTCTTGGCGATGTTGTAGCTGTATGAGTGTGTTGTTGATGGTGTCCAAACGTGTGCTCAACACTACTTGTTGTTGCTGGAGCTCGCGGAGAGTCTCTGGCAGAGGCTGAGTCTGCGTGGAGATATCATCGACTTGCTTCGCCGTTGCTTCTTGCTGACGCTTCGCTCCAAGGACCAGGTCTGGCAAGGTGTTGTAGTGGTTGTTGATGTGCTCAACTTGCTTAGCCACCTCATCTTGTCGTTGATGGAAGCCTTGGAGGATGGTGGGCAAGGCTCGGTGTTGTTCGTCGATCGTGGCCACCTGTCGTGATAAACCCTGCACACAAGAAAAAATAGAATTTAATATATTACAAGGATCGGTGAGGAGATTTCGGACAACATCGAATTGACGGTCAAATTCCTCACCGATACTAGCAAAAGGGAGCCCAGGAGCGGAAGGGTGAGATGACTGGGGTCTGCGTGGGATGGTGTTAGTGTCTTGCAGACGAGACATTGATGATGCCCCAAGCTGCGTAGTGACTGTGGATGTAGTCACCAGCAATGTCGGGGTGGTGGCAGATGTGAAAAGTGGTGGAATTTGAGGTGAAGGCGGTGGTAGTGATAGCGATGGGGTGGAAGCTGCGGAGGTGAAAGGGAAGGTGGTAAAGTCGGGCATAGGGATGGAGAAAGGAAAGCCCAAAGGGGATAGGGGTGATGAAGTGGATGCGAATGGTTGCGTGGATGAGATGGAGAAGAAGGGAGTGGTGGATGTTGGAATGGTGGAAGGTGGAGTGGTGGCAGCGGTTAGCTGCTCATGTAGACTCTGAATGAAAGAGTCGATGGAGGAGGTGGTTAAGATATCCTCATGGATGGGTTCGGCTTCAGGGTTTGGCCGAGATGTTGGTGTCCCCGACAGTTGTTGGGCATGCAACTACCTTCTGGAAGGTCGTTTGATAGGCATCTTTTTTGGTCGAGCTGCCGGAGCTGTGATACTCATCTCCGTTTGTCCTGTTGTTGCTTTCTTTTCCAGTATTTTGACCGAAGCTAGCAGTTGAGTAAGCTCCTCGTTAGAGAAGAGGAGCTGTGTTGTGTCATAGTTTGCAAACTCCGGAAGCAGGATGAGAGTCCTGGAGGACTTGACCGTAGGGCAAAATACATAGTGTAGTTTCCCATCCTTCTCCTTAATGATGAAGGAGTTCTTCAGAGTCTGCTCATTGGTAAGGATGTCACCCTTCAGTTGTGTGTAGTGGGGTAGGGGTCTGTCCATCTTGATGTGACGTCCCCGGATTTTCTAAAACTTAATCTGATGTGTGACGTCCAAATTGAAACCCTCATCTCAGCGAGAATCCCAATTTAAACATCCCACACTAGGCTAAGAAGAAGAAACTCAAGGGAGTCAGAAGTAACATACATCAGTAGCACATGTACATGAACAATAATAAAACCACAACACTTGTTCACCATTCAACATATAATTACAACATGAATTGTTACAACATTTGATATTACATATTGAACAACAAACTACTAAACTGAGTACGCCTACGTGTCTTTTATATACCTCTCATCATATCTTGGCAATAAGATAAAACTAATACTTGGCAGTGACAGAAGAATATAAGAAAAGTGTATACTTGCATAAAGATATTCGTTAACAAAAGAGAACACATATTTTAAGCACATTTTCCATTATATATCCATGCATTTGCCACCTGAGGGAATAATGCATCATCTCTGCTACCAACGAGAATGAGATGCAAGGCCTTATGATCTACTACCAAAGAGTTAGATCATTGTACAATGTGATCTGCTACCAAAGAGAATGATCACTTTCCAGCACTATGCTACCAAAGAGAATTAGTGCTTTCATATAATGGAACAGATATATTATGTTTGATGTGTTCATAGTAATAAATATGGAGAATCAAGCAACATAGCATACAAGAACAATCATTTCAATCAATACCATATGCCAAGTATTTTACTACTCATATAACACAAGCATATTGTATAATAAGCCAAGTAAGAGGTAATGGCGTACCTTGATCAAGAAAGACAACCTAATCATCATATTCCTCATGTCAACTATATCTTTGGTTAAACCTGATTAAGATAAGATCACATATCACTATTAGGTTCTCATCATCATACTTCTCATCTTAACCCTAATCGTATCCATTTTAGGGTTTTCTTAACTTATTATGATATTCTCATTATTACTTGCATTCTTGTCTAAGAATTATCATACTGATTTCATTTTCCAGATTGGGGTTCATTATCTGAACAATAGGTTCCATATCATTAATGTGCACATATTAGCCCTAGGTTGCATCATTAACCAATATTATGGTTTCATAACATGTATTAATGGCCATCTTCATATAACTTGAATTATATGCATCTAACTGATATCTGGTTTTCATATCATCTTTAGATTACTGATATGAACTTACTCTGTAACTTCCATCATTTATTGAGCATGCCTGTATTTATTACATTTTATTTACGATTATCAGCCCTAATTAGCCATATTAATCAAATTACACGATTTTGTGCATCAACGTGACCATAACTGACATCCTATGCACTGTAAACATGATTATAGACTTACTGACCTTTTCTCATAATTTTAGGCAAACATTTGATATTTATTATCCATCAATTAAGCATTTCACAACTAACAATATATCACTAATATTCGTGCATCAAAATCCTGATATTATTCTTTCATTGTGTTCTACTCATTTTTCTGAACATTTTGGTACCTTGTTTGTATTTTTCTGATGTGCGAGCTAATTTCCATGAATTATACAAGATCTAGGTATTTACTGGAATTACTGGTCAATTACCTTTTGGACGAATCACATTGTGCCACGTGTCCAGGGAGAGGCACTCTATCCTCTTCATTTCCTTAGCGAGGTCCGGCCAGTTCATGTTGGTTCTCACATGTGGACCCGGTTCAAAGGTAGTCTGGTTCGACCGGTTGACCTTCTCTCATCTCCTTTCTTACTTCACGATCGAATGCGATCGCTGGGTCTGCAAGACCCCGTTTATTCTTCCCAAAGCCGCCACCACAGCTAGCTCCTCTGACAAGCAAAAGGTGATGAGTTCCTCCTCATCAAGAACTAGAAAAGGTCTAGGAGATCCACCCGTGCTCCCACAACGTCGCCGACCATCAGGGTTTAGGAATCCGCCGGCGTTTGCTCTTGCTACGGCAGAGCAAAAAGGGGTTTCCCTACCCCCGATCCCAGCTTCAGTCTAGAGCTCCCACGAGCACCTCCGGACATCCAGGAACTCGAAAAAGCCTCCCACTAGAGATGCAGCAGCCCTGCAACCTCACCCAAGCTCCATCTAAAATTCCGACTGTGTGAAGCTCGCCGGCCCTGGAAGGTTACCCGAAACCTCAAATGGGACTGAGATTAAACTAGCCCAACTCCAACCTTCACTTTCCCTTCCTAATCCCTAGCTGGTCGCCCCTATACCTCCAGCTCTGTCTTCATCTTTGTGAGTCACCTACAGAAGGTAATGGAGAGGTGGGAAGGAGCGGACCCTGAAACTCCCTAGTTTGGTGGTGGTTTGCTTCAGATGAGGGGTCATACGATTAGTAACGAGTAGGGGAGTCCCACTCTCTAGTTAATTCTCGCCACCTCCCACGATCATGACTAGTGGTGGCTGGGAAGGCCACACAAAAACTGCTCCCCAGCCTTGCTCTAACTGCAAGGTAGGGGACAAGCGGATTGTCCTCGATCTCGCATCCAAGGGTTAGAAGAAGTGCCACGCAGCTGATCCACTGCCCTCAACCAAAACTTGTTCTCCGTTAGTCTAAAGAAGGCCAACGCTCCCGCAAATAAAAACTAGCCGTGTGACATCAAAGGATTATATTAAGATTTAGACTAAGAATAATCAGAAACCTAGTCCATCATACACATAAAACATAAGATATTTGATCCTTTTGGTTACCTCATTACATTCCTCTAAGAGAATCTAATTATTGTGAAACCTTAACCTAGGATTCTCAAGGTACATTGTTCTCCAATTTTGTGTCAAACTCAGTTATCTGACCATTCAATTACATACTTCAGAAAAAGGCATAAGCATAGGGATTTTACTCCTGATATAAACATCCATCACCACTCAAACTTGAAACAACTCAACATACGAGCTCCAAAAGGGCACTCTATCACATCCTACAAACCTTAAAAGAAATTTCGTCCTCGAAATTAAACCAGAATTCCAGTCTTTGACATCATATACATCGTAAAAGAACTTTCATCCTCGAAAGTCAACAATACTCATACTTCCAGGGAAAACCTTATCTCGCCTTCATCCACATGTAGGCACTAGTGTATGTGCAATATATCCAACATCCAAGCTCCATAATCATATCCAAACCATTATTAGGAGGTTTTAAAACATCTAAGGTGAATCACCCCTTCATAGAAAGCTCAAACAAGGGATTAGAAACTCTGGTTTTGTCATGGCATATCTAATATGTTAGATTTGCTTCCTTATCTTTAGCCATGCATTAGGGTTCCCACATCATATTACCATGTTCTAAAGGAGTTAACTAATATTAACTCATACATCAAGATTTCATGAACATTTTCTTGAGATAATTTGTTAGATCATGTTCCACATTAACATATGCCTTTTAGGAGGGAGGTAACTAAAGTTAACCCACGTTATCCATCTAGAGCATATCAATGTGTCAAAACCATTATGTTGTACTAGCTGTCAAATAATTGATTTCATCTTTATTAAGCACTAAGGTTAACACCTCATGTAACATGTTTCATTCATATGATCTTATTTCATTGCTCATAATAAATTGCATTATTTACTAATGAATTCATCATAAGATTAAACAACAGTTTCACATTAATCATCATTATTCAGGTACCTGATTAACCATTTGTGCATTTCCATCTATTAAACCATCTCTAGGTTTCCATATTATCATGTCTATATATCACGTTTCGAGATTAGATCACATCTTACATAAATTATATCATGATTGTGCTAACAAACTGATACAAGTGGATGATGAAGCATGTATCAAAACTTTATATAGTCCAAAAGAGGTTCCTCTAACCCATACCACGAGGGTAGTGCCATGCTCAGTCTCTCTGAGCTAACTCATCTCTGTGAGTATCTCATATGCCTATACTTTATCTTTCCTTTCTTAATCTAGGGTTCTCAGATTGCCTCATTGGCACTAGTCGATTGCTTTACGAGCTCTAGCCACATAAGCACAAACCAAAACATGCTGTGACATTCTCTTCCAAGGACTCACTACCTATGAAACATGCTATATCTCAAAACTCTCTTATATACACCACTAGATTCCTATGTGGGAAACCACCAACCCGAGCATGAGGCTTCATAGAAACTAACATAGCTACCTCCTCCAGGGTCGTGGAATCTCTCCCTCACCCAGATTGTGACAACCGTCTCGTGAAAATAAGATTAACTAATGCGGAAGCGTTCATCAAGCAGCGGATTAGCGAAAATCACTAAAAATTAAAACTTTTTTAAAAGGGATCCATTCATAGGAAAACTCTTTCATTCAAAACCAAAGTAAAACTTTACATCCTGGTTCATATATATACATCTCATGTATTTTTGCTTCTCGAGGAATACAAACACTAACTACTCTGTCTTAACTGTACACAGGTAGTATAAAACCCTCGAGGCACTAAGCCAAAATCTCAAAATCATTAACTACTACTCCAAGGACCTGAGAGTACAGAGATGACACATAGGACTTCTATATACATCTGAACATGACATGACAGTCAATGTCTCCACCTGAGACTTTACTGTTGTCCCTGCTACTGCTGATGTCCTTCAACTCCTGAAGGATTCCTGTCTCCTCGTCCGCGTCCACCTAAAAATTTGGTTCCCACTGGGGTGAGACAATTATAAAAATTGCCCCAGCGAGAGATATAACTCTCCGCCAGAAACATTGTTATTGTAACTTAAGAAGATAAATATGAACAGAGAAATCATATTTAATTGACAGCAGGTAAATGTCTAACAGTTTAGAACATCATTCTATGTCAGAAGCGTTACAGTTAAAATAGAATCAACATATCATTTATCCTTTAAGGAATATGAAGAACATGTATAACATCTATTCAAACTAAAAAATCATTATCACTGCATTAACGTTCTTCAGGCTTAGATCATATAACTAAAGCCTGGCATTATCATTGTGGAGTCATGGCCCATAGCCACACTCTTTTCACAAGGTGTTGGGATCTCAATCCCTTATTTCAACACTGGGAATTCTCATCCCTTCACAATTTCAATGCACTAACATGTGATTCTGGGTAATTAAACCCTTAGCTCATCACCTGAGCATTGTTACCACATTCTCCAGCAATTAACACCTTTAGGTCATCTGACTAAGATAAGCATGATACTTGTTATACAAGCATCCATCATGGCACTTGAAGCCCGTCAACTCTCTTTCTACCTATTACCGGGCACAAGGTATATTATGGCACACAAGGCCCAATAAACAAATTCAAACTAATAACACATCATAGCTCATACCTGGCTATGCTCATCATCTCATGATACCTGCATGGTTAGCACATATGATAGCAGCACATCAATTATCTATCATCACCATGCAAAAACAATATATTAATAATTCAAGGGTATTACCCTTAATCCTTTATCAAGAGTAGGATTTCCATCACACATCTCATGTATCAGTATTACCCTTAATCCTTTACTAGGATTAGGATTTCCATAAAAAATCTCATGTATCATATTCAAGTATGAATTCTATTCTTTTATTAGGGGATTATGGTTTCACATACCATTTCCCTTCATTAGAATAGGGATTGCATATAGCATCACCCTTCATTAGGGTTTCATATCACATTGCCCATAATTAGGGTTTACTAATCATCCCCAATTAGGGTTTCTCATAAAATCACCCTCAGTTAGGGCTTCACATGGATACACCTTCAATTAGGGTTTCACATGGATACACCCTCAACTAGGGTTTGAGTTCAATAACCCTGTCAATTAGGGTTTATGTTCATGTTTAGGGTTTCATGATCTCTTTGCTTAAGGATCATAACCCTTAATCACCACATGAATCATATTCATGTATGAATTCATGCTATCAGCTTCTTAACTTGATTAGTTCATATCAACTCTTTAGTCGAGTACATACAACTATGATTAACATAGTGTATCAAGTCATTGATCCTATAAGCAATTAGGGATTCATCCCTTAATTGGCACTTAATCACTTAGTTACTATTAGGGTTTCAACCTTTGTACCTTCATTTATTACCATTACTAATCATCATTTGATCAATAGAAAATTCATCATCTTAATTCTCAAAAATTGAATTACATTGGACCTCCATTACATAAGGTATCCAAATGAATTAGGGTTTCCAATGTTGATTCCTTCAATCATTGGATTCATGGAACCATTCATCAATTGGACCTTCACCCATACTTCAATTGAGTTTAATAGGTCAACCTTCAACTGATTTGACCCTCAATTTATCATCAATTGGGGTTGGAATCAATTGAATTAGGGTTTTCAATGTTGATTCCTTCAATCATTGAATTCATGGAACCAATCATCAATTGGACCTATACCCATACTTCAATTGAGTTTAAATAGGTCAACCTTCAACTTATTTGACCCTTAATTAACCCTCAATTGGTCATCAATTAGGGTTTGATTCAATTGAATTAGGGTTTGGAATCGATGATTCAACAACACTAATCAATGTAAGACTAGTTGCTTTGAAACCATTGAACCATCATCCAAATTGGGTATGACCTGACCCCAAAGGGTCTTGAGGTCGTTTGGATGACCTCCAAACGGTCTTGAGACCGTTTTCCCATCATATAACTCAAATCTAAGCAATCCAATTAGGGTTTGGTTCATTGGATTGATCACCAAATCAGCATTACATTGTTTAACATCTTGGTACCTTTAGACCTTCAAACACCTAACCATACTCAACCCTAGACCTCCAAACGGTCTTGGGTGACCATCAAACGGTCTTGAGGTCGTTTGTATGACCTCCAAACGGTCTTGAGACCTTTTTCCCATCATATCACTCAAATCTAAGCAATCCAATTAAGGTTTGGTTCATTGAAGTGCTCACCAAATCAGCAATCTATTGCAGATCAACTTGATATCTTTAGACCTTCAACCACTGCACTATACTCAACCCTAGACCTCCAAACGGTCTTGGGTGACCACCAAACGGTCTTGAGACCGTTTGGATGAGCTCCAAACGGTCTTGAGACCGTTTGGCCCATCCAACCTTTGGACTTTAGTGAAAAATCATCATGGATTGGTCTATCGAGTTGATCAACAAATCAGCATTTAGTTGCAGTATGATTTGGTACCTTTGGACCTTCAATTGGTCAACTATACTTGACCCCAGACCTCCAAACGGTCTTGGGGTGATCCCCAAACGGTCTAGAGACCGTTTGGATGATCCCCAAACGGTCTTGAGACCGTTTGGGCTAATCAACCCAAAATCTCAACTTAACTCATTGGAATTTCAACACTATTTTCAATTAGGGTTTTCCTAATTGATTATCCTTCAACTCATGATCCCTTTTGAGTTAACCCCTCAAATTTGGAGGGTCATTAACCAACATCATTTGGAACAGTAATCCCAAACGGTCAACACTTGGTCAACGCACTCAAACGCTCTTGAGACCGTTTGCCCAAAACGTTCAATTAAATCAGATTGAAAATCAGCACTTAATCCAATTAGGTTTCCCTAATTGATTAGGCTTCAACTCACGATTCCTTTGGAGTTGATCCCTCAAATTTGGAGAGTTATCAGCCTACATAATTAGGAACAAAATTCCCAAATGGTCAACGCTTGGTCAACCATCTCAAATGGTCTTGAGACCGTTTTCTCCCAAACGGTCTCAAACCGTTTGCCCTTAAACGGTTTGCTGAAACCGCATAGCCAATCAATTTAAAACGATTTGGACTAGCTATCAAAACGGTTTTGCTTGGTAATTTTCTTTGGATAAGCATCTAGGATGATGTCATCATCCCCTTCCTTCGAACAACCAAGAACAGCAACCGTTCTTGATAGAAATTGCAGCAAAGAAACAAGAGTGTATCAAATTGAAGAAATCAATCAACAAAGCATAGAGAATTGATGCAATAGCAATGTTTAAGGGTTTGAGTTATAAAACCCGCCTCCAATTGAGCTCCAAAGCTCCAAGATCACGCCATTAATGGTGGATGAAGCTCTTGCAACTCCCCCTAGGCTCGTCCTCAAGCTTTTGATTGCAAAAGTTGGCTAGGGTTGAAGAGGAGATCGAAATAAGAAGGAATCCATAATTTATTTTCGACTTCCACCATGAAATCAAGGAGAACGAAGGTCAAGGGCTCACCCACAGGTTGGGGACGTGCTCCCTGCTCCTCCCTAGCTCCTTGGTCGGTTTTGCAAGCAAGGGAAAGAAGAAAATCCGAAATAGCCTTTCATTTGGCTTGAAAAAGGCACTTTTATAAGGAAATTGATGAGAGAGAAAATGCATTAAATTCCAAAAATATGGCCGCCTCTTCCCCCTCAAATCCCTTAAGGACGAGGCACCTTCCTTTTCCTTTAATTCTCCTTCATTATCCTTGATTTAAAGAAAATCAAATTAAGCACCTTAATGCTTATTATATTAATATCCATATGTGAGTGGGTTTTCTTTTTCTTATAATATGGTGAGTGGAATTTCACCTACTTAGGATATTTTCGTTCCTTATCTTGGAAAAGGAACGTTCATCCTTATTCAAAATCAACCCAAAACATTTTGGTTGAAAGCCCTTCAATTATTTTTATTCATTTTTGCCCTAAATCAAATTAGGGTTTCAATTAGGCATTAATCTTGATTATTTTAATATCAAGATTCTCTCTCCTCCAACTTAATTCAAAAGAGGCACCCCTCTCACTTTCTTTGCTCTAAATGATGCCAAGAAACATTAGGGTATTGAACCATAGGTTTTTGGGTAAATTGCACTTTTCACCAAAACTAGGTTTTAATGCACAACATTGCTTTACAAGGTTAATCTTAGTGCCCAAGCTTGTGAAAACCATACCACTACATCATATTCATTCTTATGATGTCTCAACATCAGAGGAACATCTTACCATGAAACATTTGCAATTTAACCCCTCAACTTGGGTAATTTGCACTTTGGTCCAAAATAGGCAAACATTGCTTCAACATTGCTTAAACAGGACCAAAATTGAAACATAAGTTTCTTATGAGGCCTAATTACTTTTCCCAAGATAAGATTAAGAATCTACTTAACCTTATTAGGCAAAACATCTAGGGTTAAATCATAACCCAGGTCAGGGATGTTACAAATTATAAACCCCTAACAAGGATTTCGTCCTCGAAATCCTAGACAAAAGGAGGAACAAATTATTCATTAATCATGCCCTCAAGTCTCCACATATCATCTTAATATCATGGAGATATCATGAACTCTGTGATTCCACCCAAAGCTCCTTTCATTAGCTCAACCTCATCAATGTTTATGCAGAGCATAAACCCCTAACATATGATGTCCATATCATTGAAAGGAAGAAGCATAAAAGAACATACTTCAATAATCACTCAAGAATACTTATCAAAAGGAAAAACATATATATCTAACATAGATAATTCACTTAGAAAACTCTATGTAATTGGGAATGTTCACATAGTTCTTCCTATTAGTTAGGAATGTCACATAGCTTTTCCCTTTTTGTTTAGGGTTGGAATTGCACAAAGCATCTTCCTTTATTGGAATTGCACAAAGCATCTTCCTTTATTGGAATTGCACAAAGCATCTTCTTTTATTGGAATTGCACAAAGCATCTTCCTTTATTGGAATTGCACAAAGCATCTTCCTTTATTGGAATTGCACATAGCATCTTCCTTTATTGGAATTGCACAAAGCATCTTCCTATATTGGAATTGCACAAAGCATCTTCCTATATTGGAATTGCACAAAGCATCTTCCTTTATTGGAATTGCACAAAGCATCTTCCTTTATTGGAATTGCACAAAGCATCTTCCTTTATTGGAATTGCACAAAGCATCTTCCTTTATTGGAATTGCACAAAGCATCTTCCTTTATTGGAATTGCACAAAGCATCTTCCTTTATTGGAATTGCACAAAGCATCTTTCTATATTGGAATTGCACAAAGCATCTTCCTATATTGGAATTGCACAAAGAATCTTCCTTTATTGATTCCATATTTCTTATTTCATGATACTCATTAGATTGTCTCAGAATGACTACTTGATCAGAGCAATCAAAAAGACAATAATCTAAGAGTTTCCATACCCACTTTATCATCAATAGTTGTATACCTAGCCAGGGTTTACAAATACTGAGATCAAGTAGTATGCACTTACATGCTATCATATTCCTTGCTATTCATATCATTATACACACATGATTTTCCCTTGTTCCAACATGACTAAGTCATTTAGGAACTCTTTTAAAGCTCAAACTTTCTGTATTAAGGACTGATAACCTAGATTGTAAAGCTAGTATCCAGTCCCCTATATGCATTATTGTTGCCCTAATCTGCCCAACAAGAGCATGATCATAGGATTCTCTATCCTGATCAGGTCTTAATGGGGATTCTCAGGCACTCATTCTATTCTTGCATGATCCTTGCACCACTTCTTGGTGCAACAACATTGCCCTAAGCAATGTGTTCCTTGTGCTCTCCAGTCATTTTAAAACTTTACCCTTTCTCTGCACAATAAGAAATCATTATAGGGTATACTGGAGGACACTAACACAGACTCGATACCTAAGTCCTATGTCTCTGTAGACTCAGCGAAGCTAGAGCTCTGATACCACTAAATTGTGACGACCGTCTCGTGAAAATAAGATTAACTAATGCGGAAGCGTTCATCAAGCAGCGGATTAGTGAAAATCACTAAAAATTAAAACTTTTTGCAAAGGGATCCATTCATAGGAAAACTCTTTCATTCAGAACCAAAGTAAAACTTTACATCCTGGTTCATATATATACATCTCATGTACTTTTTCTTCTCGAGGAATACAAACATTAACTACTTTGTTTTAACTGTACACAGGTAGTATAAAACCCTCGAGGCACTAAGCCAAAATCTCAAAATCATTAACTACTACTCCAAGGACCTGAGAGTACAGAGACGACACATAGGACTTCTATATACATCTGAACATGACATGACAGTCAATGTCTCCACCTGAGACTTTACTGTTGTCCCTGCTACTGCTGATGTCCTTCACCTCCTGAAGGATTCCTGTCTCCTCGTCCGCGTCCACCTAAAAATGTGGTTCCCACGGGGGTGAGACAATTATAAAAATTGCCCCAGCGAGAGATATAACTCTCCGCCAGAAACATTGTTATTGTAACTTAAGAAGATAAATATGAACAGAGAAATCATATTTAATTGACAGCAGGTAAATGTCTAACAGTTTAGAACATCATTCTATGTCAGAAGCATTACAGTTAAAATAGAATCAACATATCATTTATCCTTTAAGGAATATGAAGAACATGTATAACATCTATTCAAACTACAAAATCATTATCACTGCATTAACGTTCTTTAGGCTTAGATCATATAACTAAAGCCTGGCATTATCGTTGTGGAGTCATGGCCCGTAGCCACACTCTTTTCACAAGGTGTTGGGATCTCAATCCCTTATTTCAACACTGGGAATTCTCATCCCTTCACAATTTCAATGCACTAACATGTGATTCTGGGTAATTAAACCCTTAGCTCATCACCTGAGCATTGTTACCACATTCTCCAGCAATTAACACCTTTAGGTCATCTGACTAAGATAAGCATGATACTTGTTATACAAGCATCCATCATGGCACTTGAGGCCCATCAACTCTCTTTCTACCTCTTACCGGGCACAAGGTATATTATGGCACACAAGGCCCAATAAACAAATTCAAACTAATAACACATCATAGCTCATACCTGGCTATGCTCATCATCTCATGATACCTGCATGGTTAGCACATATGATAGCAGCACATCAATTATCTATCATCAACATGCAAAAACAATATATTAATAATTCAAGGGTATTACCCTTAATCCTTTATCAGGATTAGGATTTCCATCACACATCTCATGTATCAGTATTACCCTTAATCCTTTACTAGTATTAGGATTTCCATCACAAATCTCATGTATCATATTAAAGTATAAATTCTATTCTTTTATTAGGGGATTATGGTTTCACATACCATTTCCCTTCATTAGAATAGGGATTGCATATAGCATCACCCTTCATTAGGGTTTCATATCACATTGCCCATAATTAGGGTTTACTAATCATCCCCAATTAGGGTTTCTCATAAAATCACCCTCAGTTAGGGCTTCACATGGATACACCTTCAATTAGGGTTTCACATGGATACACCCTCAACTAGGGTTTCAGTTCAATAACCCTGTCAATTAGGGTTTATGTTCATGTTTAGGGTTTCATGATCTCTTTGCTTACGGATCATAACCCTTAATCACCACATGAATCATATTCATGTATGAATTCATGCTATCAGATTCTTAACTTGATTAGGTCATATCAACTCTTCAGTCGATTACATACAACTATGATTAACATAGTGTATCAAGTCATTGATCCTATAAGCAATTAGGGATTCATCCCTTAATTGGCACTTAATAACTTAGGTACTATTAGGGTTTCAACCTTTGTACCTTCATTTATTACCATTACTAATCATCATTGGATCAATAGAACATTCATCATCTTAATTCTCAAAAATTGAATTACATTGGACCTCCATTACATAAGGTATCCAAATAAATTAGGGTTTCCAATGTTGATTCCTTCAATCATTGGATTCATGGAACCATTCATCAATTGGACCTTCACCCATACTTCAATTGAGTTTAATAGGTCAACCTTCAACTGATTTGACCCTCAATTGACCCTCAATTGATCATCAATTGGGGTTGGAATCAATTGAATTAGGGTTTTCAATGTTGATTCCTTCAATCATTGAATTCATGGAACCAATCATCAATTGGACCTATACCCATACTTCAATTGAGTTTAAATAGGTCAACCATCAACTTATTTGACCCTTAATTAACCCTCAATTGGTCATCAATTAGGGTTTGATTCAATTGAATTAGGGTTTGGAATCGATGATTCAACAACACTAATCAATGTAAGACTAGTTGCTTTGAAACCATTGAACCATCATCCAAATTGGGTATGACCTGACCCCAAACGGTCTTGAGGTCGTTTGGATGACCTCCAAACGGTCTTGAGACCGTTTTCCCATCATATCACTCAAATCTAAGCAATCCAATTAGGGTTTGGTTCATTGGATTGATCACCAAATCAGCATTACATTGTTTAAAATCTTGGTACCTTTAGACCTTCAAACACCTAACCATACTCAACCCTAGACCTCCAAACGGTCTTGGGTGACCATCAAACGGTCTTGAGGTCGTTTGGATGACCTCCAAACGGTCTTGAGACCGTTTTCCCATCATATCACGCAAATCTAAGCAATCCAATTAAGGTTTGGTTCATTGAAGTGCTCACCAAATCAGCAATCTATTGCAGATCAACTTGATATCTTTAGACCTTCAACCACTGAACTATACTCAACCCTATACCTCCAAACGGTCTTGAGTGACCACCAAACGGTCTTGAGACCGTTTGTATGAGCTCCAAACGGGCTTGAGACCGTTTGGCCCATCCAACCTTTGGACTTTAGTGAAAAATCATCATGGATTGGTCTATCGAGTTGATCAACAAATCAGCATTTAGTTGCAGTATGATTTGGTACCTTTGGACCTTCAATTGGTCAACTATACTTGACCCCAGACCTCCAAACGGTCTTGGGGTGATCCCCAAATGGTCTTGAGACCGTTTGGATGATCCCCAAATGGTCTTGAGACCGTTTGGGCTAATCAACCCAAAATCTCAACTTAACTCATTGGAATTTCAGCACTATTTTCAATTAGGGTTTGCCTAATTGATTAGCCTTCAACTCATGATCCCTTTTGAGTTAACCCCTCAAATTTGGAGGGTCATTAACCAACATCATTAGGAACAGTAATCCCGAACGGTCAACGCTTGGTCAATGCACTCAAAAGGTCTTGAGACCGTTTTCCCAAAACATTCAATTAAATCAGATTGAAAATCAGCACTTAATCCAATTAGGTTTCCCTAATTGATTAGGCTTCAACTCACGATTCCTTTGGAGTTAATCCCTCAAAGTTGTAGGGTTATCAGAATACATAATTAGGAACAACATTCCCAAACGTTCAACGCTTGGTCAACCATCTGAAATGGTCTTGAGACCGTTTGCTCCCAAACGGTCTCAAACCGTTTGCCCTTAAACGGTTTGCTGAAACCGCATAGCCAATCAAAATTAAAACGATTTGGAGTAGATATCAAAACGGTTTTGCTTGGTAATTTTCTTTGGATAAGCATCTAGGATGATGTAATCATCCCCTTCCTTCGAACAACCAAGAACATCAACCGTTCTTGATGGAAATTGGAGCAAAGAAACAAGAGTGTATCAAATTGAAGAAAGCAATCAACAAAGCATAGAGAATTGATGCAATAGCAATGTTTAAGGGTTTGAGTTATAAAACCCACCTCCAATTGAGCTCCAAAGTTCCACGCTCACGCCATTAATGGTGGATGAAGCTCTTGCAACTCCCCCTAGGCTCGTCCTCAAGCTTTTGATTGCAAAAGTTGGCTAGGGTTGAAGAGGAGATCGAAATAAGATGGAATCCATAATTTATTTTCGATTTCCACCATGAAATCAAGGAGAACGAAGGTCAAGGGCTCACCCACAGGTTGGGGACGTGCTCCCTGCTCCTCCCTAGCTCCTTGGTCGGTTTTGCAAGCAAGGGAAAGAAGAAAATCCGAAATAGCCTTTCATTTGGCTTGAAAAAGGCACTTTTATAAGGAAATTGATGAGAGAGAAAATGCATTAAATTCCAAAAATATGGCCGCCTCTTCCCCCTCAAATCCCTTAAGGACGAGTCACCTTCCTTTTCCTTTAATTCTCCTTCATTATCCTTGATTTAAAGAAAATCAAATTAACCACCTTAATGCTTATTATATTAATATCCATATGTGAGTGGGTTTTCTTTTTCTTATAATAAGGTGAGTGGAATTTCACCTACTTAGGATATTTTCGTTCCTTATCTTGGCAAAGGAACATTCATCCTTATTCAAAATCAACCCAAAACATTTTGGTTGAAAGCCCTTCAATTATTTTTATTCATTTTTTCCCTAAATCAAATTAGGGTTTCAATTAGGCATTAATCTTGATTATTTTAATATCAAGATTCTCTCTCATCCAACTTAATTCAAAAGAGGCACCCCTCTCACTTTCTTTGCTCTACATGATGCCAAGAAACATTAGGGACCTTATTGAAGTGGTAATGTTCATATTGAACCCTAGGTTTTTGGGTAAATTGCACTTTTCACCAAAACTAGGTTTTAATGCACAACATTGCTTTACAAGCTTAATCTTGGTGCCCAAGCTTGTGAAAACCATACCACTACATCATATTAATTCTTATGATGTCTCAACATCATACGAACATCTTACCATGCAACATTTGCAATTTAACCCCTCAACTTGGGTAATTTGCACTTTGGTCCAAAATAGGCAAACATTGCTTCAACATTGCTCAAACAGGACCAAAATTGAAACATAAGTTTCTTATGTGACCTAATTACTTTTCCCAAGATAAGATTAAGAATCTACTTAACCTTATTAGGAAAAACATCTAGGGTTAAATCATAACCCAGGTCCGGGATGTTACACAGATGGCAGGCACTCATATCCATGTTCACATATGCACATATATAACCAGCCTCACTCTGTCTCTAGGGTTTGGTCCTCCCAAGGACATCTAGGGTTCAACAAGACTATAAGAATCATAGATAAAGCAACTCATCTCAATCACTCAGGAGTAGTCTAGTTTAGGACATATCGTATCACATATCTCATAATTCTCATATCTTGGGGTTTAGGTTCTCTGACCTTCTCCCCCTGGGTCTCACTCTCTCTGGAGTTAACCCTATAACTGGTCCCAACACTAGAGGTCCTCCTTTGTAAAAGAGCGTGAGGCTCATGCTGACTCACAACCTTGTCTCAACTTAGCTTATCTTATCTCATAAAAGAAAGCATACTTGCATCATCAAAACTCATCTCAAATCCTCAAAACTGAACTTAAATCCTCGAAGACAAACATAGATCATCATAACCATCTTATGTCATCTACAAAAGACTTACATCATATCATCAAACTTATATCATCTATTCCATCTATCATATATATCCAACAAGGCTCTAGACATCTAATCTAGAACTACTCTCTCTTCTAGACTGATGTCATCACTTTCACTTAGGTTGCATGACCACCTCCTACTCGTACATGTGTGGGGACACATTTTTGTAATACATATACATAATAAAATATTATATAGTTTTTCTCTGATAAAACAAGCGTCAGAGAAAACTATCGAGGTTCGATCCGTTTGGAATCAAAACCAAATCCTGAAAACGAGTGTCCCACACATAGTAGAGAGTACGATGTCATGAAAACTAGTGAAAAAGGTGAGAACAAGGGTTAGACTAGTGTAGCTACTCTAGACAACGAGCGCCATATGTCTAGGGTTTCTTTTCCCACGATGTACACCATTTCCAAATAGTGCAACGTCCCATACCGCTGCACTACAAGGAAAGAACGACATCTAAGGACTTGCTACTCAACAAGCACCAGTCTAGGCCTAGTTCTCAGACATCTAGGTGCTAACCTAGAGGCTAGGTCAGATCTAGTCTCTAAAAGATGACTAATCTAACCCTAAAAGATTATTAACGTTCAAGTTCTTTAGTTTTAAGTTGCATAATGAACAAATGTCAGGCTTTGCTATTGTTCATGCTCTGATACCACCTGTGACGTCCCCGGATTTTTTAAAACTTAATCTGATGTGTGACGTCCAAATTGAAACCCTCACCTCGGCGAGAATCCCAATTTAAACATCCCACACTAGGCTAAGAAGAAGAAACTCAAGGGAGTCAGAAGGAACATACATCAGTAGCACATGTACATGAACAATAATAAAACCACAACACTTGTTCACCATTCAACATATAATTACAACATGAATTGTTACAACATTTGATATTACATATTGAACAGCAAACTACTAAACATATACATGTACTACAACTAAACTATAGGATCTAAGACAACATGTCCACCTGTACATCAGCTCGCCACACAACGCTCACTATCCTGGATCTTCAAGAGCATAACCACAACCTAAACAAAAGATTACATGTGGTACACGTCAGCACAATATTTCATGAATATTGTACTGAGTACGCCTACGTGTCTTTTATATACCTCTCATCATATCTTGGCAATAAGATATAACTAATACTTGGCAGTAACAGAATATAAGAAAAGTGTATACTTGCATAAAGATATTCGTTAACAAAAGGGAACACATATTTTAAGCACATTTTCCATTATATATCCATGCATTTGCCACCTGAGGGAATAATGCATCATCTCTGCTACCAACGAGAATGAGATGCAAGGCCTTATGATCTACTACCAAAGAGTTAGATCATTGTACAATGTGATCTGCTACCAAAGAGAATGATCACTTTCCAGCACTATGCTACCAAAGAGAATTAGTGCTTTCATATAATGGAACATATATATTATGTTTGATGTGTTCATAGTAATAAATATGGAGAATCAAACAACATAGCATACAAGAACAATCATTTTAATCAATACCATATGCCAAGTATTTTACTACTCATATAGCACAAGCATATTGTATAATAAGCCAAGTAAGAGGTAATGGCATACCTTGATCAAGAAAGACAACCTAATCATCATATTCCTCATGTCAACTATATCTTTGGTTAAACCTGATTAAGATAAGATCACATATCACTATTAGGTTCTCATCATAATACTTCTCATCTTAACCCTAATCGTATCCATTTTAGGGTTTTCTTAACTCATTATGATATTCTCATTATTACTTGCATTCTTGTCTAAGAATTATCATACTGATTTCATTTTCCAGATTGGGGTTCATTATCTGAACATTAGGTTCCATATCATTAATGTGCACATATTAGCCCTAGGTTGCATCATTAACCAAGATTATGGTTTCATAACATGTATTAATGGTCATCTTCATATAACTTGAATTATATGCATCTAACTGATATCTGGTTTTCATATCATCTTTAGATTACTGATATGAACTTACTCTGTAACTTCTATCATTTATTGAGCATGCCTGTATTTATTACATTTTATTTACGATTATCAGCCCTAATTAGCCATATTAATCAAATTACACAATTTTGTGCATCAACGTGACCATAACTGACATCCTATGCACTGTAAACATGATTATAGACTTACTGACCTTTTCTCATAATTTTAGGCAAACATTTGATATTTATTATCCATCAATTAAGCATTTCACAACTAACAAGATATCACTAATATTCGTGCATTAAAGTCCTGATATTATTCTTTCATTGTGTTCTACTCATTTTTCTGAACATTTTGGTACCTTGTTTGTATTTTTCTGATGTGGGAGCTAATTTCCATGAATTATACAAGATCTAGGTATTTACTGGAATTACTGGTCAATTACCTTTTGGATGAATCGCAGTGTGCCACATGTCCAGGGAGAGGCACTCTATCCTCTTCATTTCCTTAGCGAGGTCCGGCCAGTTCATGTTGGTTCTCACCTGTGGACCCGGTTCAAAGGTAGTCTGGTTCGACCGGTTGACCTTCTCTCATCTCCTTTCTTGCTTCACGATCGAATGCGATCGCTGGGTCTGCAAGACCCCGTTTATTCTTCCCAAAGTCGCCGCCACAGCTAGCTCCTCTGACAAGCAAAAGGCGATGAGTTCCTCCTCATCAAGAACTAGAAAAGGTCTAGGAGATCCACCCGTGCTCCCACAACGTCGCCGACCATTTGGCTTTTTGTTGGCGTCTCCTCCTCATGGACTTGAGGAATCCGCCGACGTTTGCTCTTGCTACGGCAGAGCAAAAAGGGGTTTCCCTACCCCCAATCCCAACTTCAGTCTAGAGCTCCCATGAGCACCTCCGGACATCCAGGAGCTCGAAAAAGCCTCCCACTAGAGATGCGGCAGCCCTGCGACCTCACCCAAGCTCCATCTAAAATTCCGACTGTGTGAAGCTCGCTGGCCCTGGAAGGTTACCCGAAACCTCAAATGGGACTGAGATTAAACTAGCCCAACTCCAACCTTCACTTTCCCTTCCTAATCTCTAGATGGTCGCCCCTATACCTCCAGCTCTGTCTTCATCTTTGTGAGTCACCTACAGAAGGTAATGGAGAGGTGGGAAGGAGCGGACCCTAAAACTCCCTAGTTTGGTGGTGGTTTGCTTCAGATGAGGGGTCATACGATTAGTAACGAGTAGGGGAGTCCCACTCTCCAGTTAATTCTCGCCACCTCCCACGATCATGACTAGTGGTGGCTGGGAAGGCCACACAAAAACTGCTCCCCAGCCTTGCTCTAACTGCAAGGTAGGGGACAAGCGGATTGTCCTCGATCACGCATCCAAGGGTTAGAAGAAGTGCCACGCAGCTGATCCACTGCCCTCAACCAAAACTTGTTCTCCGTTAGTCTAAAGAAGGCCAACGCTCTCGCAAATAAAAACTAGCCGCGTGACATCAAAGGATTATATTAAGATTTAGACTAAGAATAATCAGAAACCTAGTCCATCATACACATAAAACATAAGATATTTGATCCTTTTGGTTACCTCATTACATTCCTCTAAGAGAATCTAATTATTGTGAAACCTTAACCTAGGCTTCTCAAGGTACATTGTTCTCCAATTTTGTGTCAAACTCAGTTATCTGACCATTCAATTACATACTTCAGAAAAAGGCATAAGCATAGGGATTTTACTCCTGATATAAACATCCATCACCACTCAAACTTGAAACAACTCAACATACGAGCTCCAAAAGGGCACTCTATCACACTTGAGGTATTTGATAATAGATGTGACAAGCCACCCATGCAGATTTCTTTCCCCAGGATGGAGGTTGATAGTTTCTGGATCAGCTGGCACCCGATATTGACCGGCCTTTCATTAAGAATAAACCAGAGAATGAAAAGGTCAGAAACTATAACGTTTCCCCCTTCTGTCCTGGGGAAGAGTGCGCCGGCGAGTATTTTGTGAAGGGTGCGCACAAAGCCAGAGTGTATATTGGACGCTTTGCACGTCTTCGCGTCATAGGTGGAGATCCCGGTTAGAGATTTCCAGAATTTGTGTCGGTTGAACTCTGAATGTTCGGTCCCCACCTCCTTGGCTTTCCGTAGCTGGTCCTGGTTGTCAATGAAGATTGTGTTCAGCATATTTTCCGTTATGACAACCTTGCTGCCGAAGATTTGGGTGACGAGCCTTCTATCACCCTCGTCCCGTGACCTATCCATTATGTCGACGGGCTCTTTGGTCAGAAAAGTGAAGAATTCTTAAGTGGGTTCGGAGTATGATACTTCGGGTACTAGACACAGCCTGGCGAGGTTGGCTTTGTCTAGCACGTCGAGGGTTCGATCGTATATCCCCATCCTATGCAGTATGTTGGAGCACACATACTTGGTGGGTCTTAGTATTTTGTCGGTGGAGATGTTGGTTTGGATGAAGAGGTTTTCTGGTGGTGGTGTAGTGGTGGTGATGGGAATGAAAGTGGGGGTGACGACAAGGATGGTGGTGGTAGTAGCAGGAATGGTGGTGGTAGGTTTTACAAAAGGTTGATCCATGGCAGAGGTGGGTCAGACTTGTTTTCTTGCCCGTTTCTTGGAGGGCTGCCCAGATGCAGTCTCTAGGACCTTGCGCTTCCCCTTTTGTTCTTCTGCTGGAGATTCTTCCTCGGGATTTGGAGTGTAATATGAGCCTTCCTCATCATCAGAAGAAATCTCCTCCACTTCCTCGTCGGTTGCCTCAGTTAGATAACTGCTGAGGCGGTCAATGTCAACCAGAACGTCCATCATTTTGATATTTGGAGGGGCCTTTCCAGTTCTGTTGAAGATATCCCTCATCTTCTGTAGCCTAGCCAGCTCTTCCATCATTTGCTCCCTTGTCAGAGAAGGAGCAGCTTCAGATCCGATGGCCTTCTGTGTTGGTGATGCCATGTCTGCAGAATGAGAAATTCAGAGTTAGAATAACATGTTTAGAAAGATTTTTATTAATATTTATGTATTTTTGTATTTTTATGGAAATTAGATAATTGTGCAAGGCCTAACGGTTTGAAGACCGTTTGGTTCCAAACGGTTTCAGGACCGTTTAGTTCCAAACGGTGTGAAGACCATTTGGTTCCAAACGGTTTCAGGACCGTTTAGTTCCAAACAGTTTGAAGACCATTTGGTTCCAAACGGTTTGAAGACCGTTTGGTTCCAAACAGTTTGAGGACTGTTTGATTCCAAACGGTTTCAAGTCTGTTTGATCTCAAACAGTTTGAAGACCGTTTGATCTCAAACGGTTTGAAGACCGTCTGGTTCCAAATGGTTTTAAGACCGTTTGGTCCCAAACGGTTTGAGGACCGTTTGATTCCAAATGGTTTCAAGACCGTTTGATCTCAAACGGTTTGAAGACTTTCTGGTTCCAAACGGTTTCAAGACCGTTTGGTCGCAAACGGTTTGAGTACTGTTTGATTCCAAACGGTTTCAAGACCGTTTGATCTCAAATGGTTTGAAGACCGTCTGGTTCCAAACGGTTTCAACACCGTTTGGTCCCAAAACGGTTTCAAGATCATTTGGTCCTGAACGTTTTCAAGACTGTTTGGTTCCAAATGGTTTCGAGACTGTTCGGAGAACGAAGCGTCGTGCAGCCGCCGGCGAAGACAAAGATGAAGGCGAAATGGCACAGAGGCGGCAGACGCGCCGGCGACGACGGCGTGAGCGGAGGTTATTGGCGATAGAAGCGGTGGTAAAAACGACGGTGAATACGGTGGTAAGAACGGCGATGGGGACAGCGATAAGAATGGCGGTAGCTCTAGTGACGGAGACGGCGGGGAAGACGGCGACGGTGGTGCTTGTGATGGTGAACAGAGCCGATGGTGGACAGAGACGTTGTTGAAAACAGCGAAGAAGATTGTGGTGTCGGCGATAGAGAAAGAAGTCGGCGATGCTGTGAAAAGATGAGGGTGACCAGAATGGCGGCGGTGACGCGCTCACCTTGCTGCAGGGAGAGCGACGAAGGCGAGGTTGACGGAGGTGTGATCGCGCGGGAGCAGAGGAAACAAAAGCAATAGAACAGAAGAAAGTTCGAGAGTTCGAAGAGAGAAAGATGAAGGGGTAGGGTTTATATTTATAGGAAATGGGGGATTGACCTGACAAAAACCCTAGGTCAAACGGTTTAGTGACCGTTTGGACTCCAAACGGTTTGGAGACTGTTTGGTTCCAAACGGTTTGAGGACCGTTTGGTTCCAAACGGTTTGAAGACCGTTTGGTCCCAAACGGTTTCAGGACCGTTTGGTTCCAAACGGTTTTAGGTCCGTTTGGTTCCAAACGGTTTGGAGACCGTTTGGTTCCAAACGGTTTCAGGACCGTTTGGTCCCGAACGGTGTGGAGACTATTTGGTTCCAAACGGTTTCAGAACTGTTTGGTAGGGTTAAGGTCGAACAAATTTTTATATTTTTATGTTTGTTTTAGTTATGTGAATTTTTTGTATGTTTTCATTTTGCTATTTTTATGGTTGGTGTGGTTGTAAAATATTTTTTTTTATATTTTATTTTCATAAGATAAACCTAAGGATAAAGAGAGAGAAAAAGAAATCTTGGGTTGCCTCCCAAGTAGCGCCTGGGTTTTACGTCGCTGGCTCGACGAAGCTGTAATAGAGTTATGCTTTTGGTGTAGCATCTTTGAGTTGGATGGTTTGTCTTGGCGTTTTGTCTTCCGGAGTATAGTATCTTTTTAAACGGTGGTCGTTGACCGTCCTTTCTCCTCCGTTGGTGTCTATAATAATGGCAGCTCCAGTTGGTTAGATATGTTTTACAGTGAAGGGCCCAGACCATTTTGTTCTGAGTTTTCCGGGAAATAACTTGAGCTTGGAGTTAAAAAGGAGCACTCTGTCGCCAACGGCGATATATTTTTTCTTGAGATGACCATCATGCCACATTTTTGTTTGCTCTTTATAAATTCTGGCATTGTGATAGGCAGTCATTCTGAGCTCTTCTAACTCCTGTAACTGGAGTTGTCTATTCTCTCCCACGCTTTTAAGGTCGAAATTTAATTGTTTGATTGCCCACCATGCTTTATGTTCTAGTTCTACTGGTAGATGACAGGACTTCCCGTACACCAAACGGAACGGGGTTGTTCCGATTGGTGTTTTATATGCAGTTCGATATGCCCAAAGGGCATCAGGAAGTTTGGTGGACCAATCGGTGCAGTTTTTGTTCACCATTTTTTCAAGAATCGCCTTCAATTGTCTATTGGATACTTCAACCTGCCCACTTGTTTGTGGGTGGTAAGGCATTGCTACTTTGTGATTTACTCCGTACTTTTTCAAAAGAGCTTCAAACCTTCATTCCAAGAAATGGGTCCCACCATCTGATATAACTGTTCTAGGGACTCCAAATCTTGGGAAAATGATATCTTTGAATAACTTGATAACTGGCTTTGAATCACTGGATACAGTGGGAACAACTTCGACCCATTTTGAGACGTAATCAACTGCGACCAAGATATAAGAGAAGCCATAGGAGGAAGGAAAAGGGCCCATGTAGTCTACCCCCCACACATCAAAGAGTTCGATTTCTTGCCACATTGTGAGGGGCATCTCGTCTCGTTTTGATATATTACCAGTGAATTGGCATTTGGTGCAGGCTTTCACAAAGTCGGAGAAATCTTTTGCTATAGTAGGCCAGAAGAAGCCAGATTGTAAAACTTTCAAAGAAGTTTTCTTGGCACTCATGTGCCCCCCCCGTAGGTCCTGAATGGAAATGCTCAAGGATAGGGGAAATTTCTTCTTCCGGGAGGCAACGACGGAAAAGTCCGTCGGCACAGAGGTGGAACAAGTAGGGTTTGTCCCAGTAATAGTGTTTTATGTCGTGAAGGAACTTCCTCTTGTCCTGGTAGGAGGCAGAAGGGTGGATGATCCCTGTGGCACGATAATTGACGATATCAGCATACCAAGGAAAACCATGGATGGCCTTCATAAGCTGATCGTCAGGAAGAGAATCTCGGATAGGGATTTTATCTTCCTCTTCAATCTCGATCCTGCTGAGGTGGTCGGCCACGACGTTCTCCACGCCACTCTTATCTTTGATCTCCAAGTCTAATTCTTGAAGCATTAGTACCCAGCGGATAAGTCGGGGTTTGGCATCCTGCTTCTGGATCAGATATCTAATGGCTGAATGATCGGTATAGACAATGACTTTAGAACCAATCAGGTAAGAATGGAATTTTTCAAACGCGTAGATGATAGCCAGAAACTCTTTCTCCATGGTGGTGTAGTTTTTCTGTACTTCATCTAGCGTTTTTTATGCGTAATAGATAACATAGGGTTTCTTATCAATCCGCTGTCCTAAAATAGCCCCTATGGCATAATCACTTGCGTCGCACATGATTCTGAAGGGTTGCGACCAATCTGGGGCCCTTAGAATAGGTGCGGAAATTAAGGCCTTCTTAAGGGTGGAAAAACTTTGCATGCAACCTTGATTAAAAATGAATTCAGCATCTTTAGTTAAGAGCTGGGTCATGGGTTTAGCTATCTTTGAGAAATCTTTGATGAATCTTCTATATAATCCTGCATGACCCAGGAAAGCTCGAACTCCTCTTATGTCCTTTGGAGGTGACAGTTTTGAGATAACATCGATTTTTGTTTTGTCCACCTCGATTCCTCTGTCACTTACTCTGTGTCCGAGGACGACCCCTTCCGATACCATGAAATGGCATTTCTCCCAATTCAGGATAAGGTTGGTTTCCTCACAGCATTGTAGAACTTGTCCGAGATTGATTAAGCAGCTATCGAAGGAGTCTCAATAAACTGAGAAATCGTCCATAAACACTTCCATAATTTATTCAGTTAGTCCGGCGAAGATGGCGGACATACATCGTTGGAACGTAGTGGGTGCGTTACACAACCCGAATGACATTCTTCTAAAAGCGTATGTTCCGAAAGGACAGGTGAAGGTAGTTTTTTCCTGGTCCTCTGAGTTGATAGGTATTTGATAAAACCCGGAGTAACCATCAAAATAGCAAAAATATTTCTGATGAGCTAACTGCTCCAAAACTTCATCGAGGAAGGGTAGAGGATAGTGGTCTTTCCTTGTGGCTTTGTTCAACTTTCTATAGTCAATACACATTCTCCACCTTGTTACAGTCCTGGTGGGCACCAATTCATTTTTATCGTTCAGCACAACGGTAGTACCTCCCTTCTTTGGAACTACCTGAACAGGGATGACCCACTGGGAGTTAGAGATGGGGTATATAATTCCAGCTTTAAGTAATTTAAGAACCTCCAGGCGAACCACCTCTTTAAGATTAGGATTCAACTTTCTTTGGTGTTCGCGTGATGGCTTAAATTCTTCAACCATAGGAAGCCTGTGCATACACAGGGCTGGATTTATGCCTGTTAGGTCAGTTATCTTATATCCAATGACCTTTTTATGCTTCTTCAGCTCTTCCAGAACCCTTTCTTCTTGATCTTCTGTAAGAGTAGAGCTGATGATGACTGGGCATGATTTTTCCTCATCTAAAAAGGCATGTTTAAGTCCTGAAGGTAAGGTCTTCATTTTGGGGGCCTTGGGTTGCTCAGTAGCTTCTAGAATGGTAACAACTTTGAGCTCTTCAAAAGTGGACGTTGGTGCTTCTTCGGCCTTTTCTAGATGTTGAAGACATTGTTGGACAAGCTCATTTGCAGAGAATTCAATATCTGGATTTATCAGAACATTTTCAAGCTCATCGGCTGGCTCGCATATTTCTAATTGTGACATCTGTTGTATCGCATCTAAAAGGAAAACCTCTTCTTGGATACTAGGGCCTTTCATGCTATTTAGGACTCATAATTGAATTGCTTCTTTCCCGAGCCTAAGAATGATAGTGTCGGCTTCAACATCGATGAGCGCCCTGGCAGTAGCGAGGAAAGGCCTGCCAAAAATAATAGGGTATCTCAGGTCTTCTTTAATGTCCATGATTACGAAGTCGCATGGAACGTAAGCATCCTTGCCTATTCTTACTGGGATATCTTCAATGATCCCCAGAGGTGCTGTTATGGTGGAATCGGCTAGCTGGATGGTCATTGATGTAGGCAGCAATTCGGTGAAACCCAGACGTTTGCACATTGAGTAAGGCATAATAGATATGCTGGCCCCAAGGTCAGCTAATCCTTTCTTTGTAGATGCATTTCCAATGCAACATTGGATTCTGAAGGAACCTGGGTCCTTCTTCTTTTTTGGCATTTTATTTAAAATGATGTCAGAAGTGGTCTGAGCAAGCTTGACGGTTTCTTTCTCCTCGGTGATATATTTTCTAGAAAGCAAGGTTTTGAGATATTTTGCCCAAGCTGGTACTTCTGAAAGAGCGTCAAGGAGCAGAATATCGATGTACAGTTTCTTCATTGCCTCTTTGAACTTTTGGAACCTAGTGTCCATCTTTGTTTCTCGTAGTCTTCCTGGGTACAGGATTCTTGGTTTATATTGCAAAACTTCAGTTTCTGTGGACACTTTATCTTTACCCTTTGTGCTTTCTGAGGGCTTCTCCATTCCTTGTTGCGGACTTTCACTTGTCGTAAGAACCGGTGTGTCATCATTGTCAAGATTAATCTTGGTAGTCTCATGAAAAATTCGTCCAGATCTGGTGGTGACGGCATTCAACTGCTCATGTCTGTTTTGTCCGTGCTTAGGATTCGATTCAGGCTGCCCAGCAAACGTACCTGCTGGGGGCTTTAATTGTGTGGCGATCTGAGCAAGCTGAGCTTCGACTGCTTTCTGTTGAGCCTGCTGGTTAGCAAGCATAGTCTGCTGCGATTATAACATCTGCCTGATCAAGGATATTTCATCTTCCGGTTGGGCATGAGCATTTTTCGAAGGAATCAGTTGTTGTCCTTGTTGCGGTTGTTGCGAAGGCAGCGTTAGCTGAGGTTGCTGGGTGTGTAGTTGTGGGTGGAGCGGAGGATGCGTATACTGATAATAAGCATTTTGATTCCTGGGGTAGTTAGCCCTGGGGAAGTTGCTCCTGGGATTCCCTTGATTTTGGTTGAAATTGTTTGGGAACCCAGGTGGTAGCCTATTAGCAGATCCTCCTTGCGTTTGATGCTGAGGATTGACAGTTCTAGCAAGATTTCCATACTGAAACCCTGGATGATTTCGTGGCTGATTAGGGTTGTAGTAGACTTTCCCAGGGATGGAGTGGATAGAGTCAACTTGTTCCGGTAGTTGCTCTTCCGACTGATCAATGGTGGGTTCATATGGTTGTGGTGGTGGATGCAGATCCATCATCACATTATATAGCATACCGCAAGAAAGGGCCGGATGGTCAGAAGCATGACAAGCCTCACAGGATCCCGTGACGGCTTTGACTTGTTGGACTAGCGGAGTTTTCTTCTTATCGATCTCTCCGAGAGAAGTCTCGAGAGCTTGCTTCTTATGAACTATGGTCTTCAGGACTTCAGCTATTTCTTTCATTTCTATTGATTCTTCAGCTTTGAAAACTTTGAGGACACCTTTACTAACTGATCGTCCCTAGTTGGACTGGTTTTCAGCTCTGAGAGTAACAATCTTCCATGCATCCTCGTAATTTTTCCTCATGAAGTTTCCTCCAGAAGAGGAATCTAAGAACTGTTTAATATCATCGCTTACTCCCCGGTAGAAGGTTTCTATCAGTTGATTCTGGGAAATTCCATGATGGGGGCATTTATGCAAAATTTCTTTAAACCTCTCCCATGCCTCAGCAAGGGTTTCTCCAGGCAGCTGAGAGAAATGATTGATCTGCCCTATGATTTCATAGGTCAGTGAGGGTGGAAAGAACTTTTCTAAGAACTTTTCCTCAAGAGGGGACCATGTGTTTATTATTAGTTCTCTGTCAAGTGAGTTATACCAACTCAAGGCCCTCCCAGATAGGGTGAAATGGAATAGATGAAGCATTATTGCATCATAAGAGACACCAGCTTGTGGAACTAGGCGGCACAACGCCTTAAACCTTTTTATATGATCCATGCAATCATCTCCAGAACCTCCAGAGAAAGATATGCCTTGCATGATTTGGATCCACTGGGTCCGAATCTCGAAGTTGGGGATATTAATGATCGGAGGTCGGACCGGGTGGTTATCCTCATAGTTCTTTGGGACAACGTAGTCCCTCAGTTGTTTGTTTCTTAATTCCAACTGAGCAGCTTGGGTTGCTTCCTCAGTTTTAGCTCTGATGCGAGCTTGCTCTTCCGCACGAATCTCCGCTTGGATTTGGGCACAAGTTTCAGCGATGAGTTGTGCCCTTTGAGCGGCGATGGCGGCGTTGACCCTCTCCATTACCAAAGCTGCAAGGACCCTGACCTGCGTTTAGGGTTTACCATGTTTGTTTTGCTTAACCTTGATGGTTTGATGCTTGCTAATCACCTCTAAGTGGTGATTAGGGTTTGGTTGTGCTTTGTTGAGAGTTCGAGGGGCTACTTGCAAATAACCCAAGTTTAGGGTTTTTTATGCAAGTTTGCCATCTTGCGAGATGTTTTCCCCTCCTTGCTTCCTCTAGGGTTGAGAGGAAGGCTTGGGCTTGTTGTTTGAGTTCTTTGGGCCTTTATTGAGCTTGTTTGGGCCTTGGAGTTCCTTGTTTGGGTTTGCTTGGGCCTTGTGTCGGCCAAGTGGAGCTTGTGTCGGCCTAGAATAGAGCTTGTGTCACCCATGAAGCTTGGTACAACCTTGGTCATGTTTGAAGAACACATGGTGCACATCTTGGACAAGTGTCTTTAGCTTGCAAGAGTGGTGGCTTGAGTTTGTGGACATGTGTCCCTTGGGTGGACGACACATAGCAAGTGTTTACCTTGGTTTCTCCTCCTTTCTCATCTATATAGGTGGTCCCTTCCTTAGCTTGAGGTCCCTTTAGTTCCTCTCCTTCTTGTGCACGACACCCTCCATCTCCCCCTTGCTTGGTGGCTGACACACCCTTGAAGAAGGAGCTAAGGTGGCCGACACATCCTTGTGTGAACATCTTGGATGTCAACACACCCTTGAAGAAGAAGGTGGAGGCCGGTGCACCCTTCTTGGAGGAGCCTTGGTGGTCGAGATACCCTTGGATGGTGATGGCCGATGGCCATGTTGGGCGACACCCTTGGATGGTGATGGCCGATAGCCATGTTGGGCGACACCCTTGGATGGTGATGGCCGATAGCCATGTTGGGTGACACCCTTGGATGGTGATGGCCGATAGCCATGTTGGGCGACACCCTTGGATGGTGATGGCCGATAGCCATGTTGGGCGACACCCTTGGATGGTGATGGCCGATAGCTATGTTGGGCGACACCCTTGGGTGGTGATGGCTGATAGGGTTGGTGTATGTGTCGGCCGATAGGTCTAGGTGAGTTTTAGTGAGGGTCGTGAAGGGTTATAGTGAGGGTTAGGTGACCTTATGGTGATGATCTCATGTGTTATGTAAATGGATGTATATGTTCAAACGATAATGATACCCTACAAACTATGATAATGCTAATGATAGTAACAATGATGATGATGGTAATTGCATAATGACAATAATGATGATGATCATAATAATGATGGCAATAATGATATTAATGACATGCATGAATTAACCCTTGTGCTTAATTGCTAGTGAGAATGATGATAGTTACACTAATAGCTTGCTTATTGACATAACAATAATGTTAATAATGCTAATGATAGCAATGATGATGATAATAAGTGATGATTTTGGTAACAGTGGTGTTTTCTCTACATGATTCTATATAAAGTAAACCCCTTGATTGTTTGTATAATCTTGAGCTAAGGGTAAGCATCAGTATGGTTTGTTAATGATTTGATTAACAAGCTTGATCCTCAAATAGTGTAATAATGATGAATAGAGCATCTTGAATGATAGTTCATGGTAATGAGCACATTTCCTTATGTTGAAACTATGGTTATTATGTATCCTAACCATGCAGGTAATGTGTAGCCATGAATGGGCTATGCGGCATATATGATGAGTAACATTCCTTGATAATTGTTCTATGAGATTATATATATGGTATGTTTGTCCCATGATGATGATGTGAGCCTTGGAAAGGCAGTGACAGTACATTGATGAGGTATTGAGATCCCATGGTATGTGATGACCCTTGAGATGGATCTAGATGGTTGGCAAGAGGCCAAGTGGTAACATGTGATGTTGGATCCTTGTGATGGATCAGTTTGATGTGGTTTCAATAAATAATAGAATGTTCTTTACTTTCTGATATATCTTGCATGTTATATAACTTGGTTGAATCCTGCAATCCATCTAAAAGATACTAAATAATCACAGTGAAATCATATCATGTAGTTTGCCCTAGCCATAGATCCATCATCGTCAGGACTTGGTGATGGTGAAACGGGTTCTCCTACGGGTTGACCCGGAGCGCATATTGTTGAATATGCGAGGTAACTCCTAGCCTAAAGTAAGGAGGAGTGTAACTTTGGTTACAGACTCAGATACATATAGAGAGCACGGTGAACAAGCCCATGGCTCAGGATATGTGATGTGAAGAGCATGAATGCGTTCATGGCTCAGAGCACGGTGATCAGGCACGTGGCTCAATTGTACTAGCGCCGAGACCTGTACCAAGGCGGGCTAGAGTGAGGGTAGCCTATGGAGCTGACCCAGTGGCTTAGACCACTTCAGCATGTGACTAAGGTCATGCTTGTGTTGTGCTCATGTACTGACCATGAGGTGGGAGGTCGTGGAGTCCGGCTCTTCCACTGACCATTGTATGGCACCAGTCTTGGGCTTCGTAGCCAGAGGTTGGATTTGAATGGTACGATTCAAATCCTCGGGGCATAATAATAATATGTAATACAGCCGTTTAGTATTTACTGCTTAAGATAAACACAAAACATTGGTTGAGGCCTTGTTTGTGTATTTAATTCTGGTATATCTGCAGGTACTTCTATATTCATCAAGTATGTGGCAGTATGTCATATCTTGATAATCAGGTTATGTGGTCATATGTCTTGGTTCTGATGATCATGTTACACAGTGATATATTTTATCTTGTCAATCACGTCCCTTTTGAGAAATATCTGGTTATATGCTTTTGTACAGCTGGTAAGCTAGTCGATAAGAATAGCCTTGCTTATATAGACTGCTCTCATTATACCTGTTAATAGTTATCTTCTATTATGGTTTATCTTTTTGAGGTTTGTAGTTGCGGTGGGGAGTTATGTTTCCCGCTGGGACAATGTTTGATTGTCTCACTCCGCTGGTTTTCAGGTGGTCGAGGTAGATGTGGTCGTGGTCGTGGTGTTGCGGCCGAGCAGCTTGAAGAGCAATAGAAGGCAAGCGATGGATATGCTGCTGTTTTGGATGTTATGGTTGTAGAGTCTAGAGTCATTCCTGTACTCTCAGGTCCTTGGCAGTGTTTTGATGTTGTTTTATGTTGAACGGTCGATTATGTTTTGTATATCCTGCTGTTGGCTGGATGTGGGCCTTTATGTATATGAACAGGTGGTGAACTCATGTGATGGATGAACAACTGTTTCTGAGCTGTGGACACGTATCAGTTTTCATGTATGTATAATTATGACATATTTCTGTGCAGGGTGAGGACTGAAAAGTAATAGTTCCACAGTTTATATGTTTTCCGCAATCGGTTTTAATTAACCCGTGTTTTTGATAATCTGTGGTTATGGTGATTTCCGCATGTTTTCGCGTAACACCTCGTTATCTATATGATAATGGGATGTGTTGCCACAAGTTTTGGTATCAGAGCTTTAGGTTCGCTAAGTCTACAGGGATTTAGGACTAGGTTGAGTTTGTTCTTATGAGTTTTCCAGGTTTTCTTACTATATCTTCTACCCTCAGCGGAAGAAAAGTCAAGATGTCTGGAAACCATGAAGAACACTCTGTTGAGTACAATGATGTTGCATCGGTTGATGGAGCAGACGGACGGGCACATGAAGATCGGGTGCCTGAGGTTCCCCAATTTAACCCAGCCATTCTTGAACATCCTGCTTACCAACAACTTATGGGGCAGATGATGGCTACGATGAATCTTATGGTTGAGAGATTACCAGTGCCTCCTCCACGAGCATAGGTTCCCCATGGAGAAGCATCGGGTATTGGGAAGACCTTCGAGCGGCTTCGCCGAGTTGGAGCTTCGGATTATGCTGGAACGGCTGATCCAGCGGATGCAGATCTGTGGCTGACAAGTCTCGAGAAGGCTTTCCAGATCCTTGACATCCCTGAAGCAGACAAGGTAAAGCATGTTGTCTACCTTCTGAAAGGTAGTGTTGGTCACTGGTGGACCATCGAGGAAGAGAAGCGGCCTGGAGAGGTGATCTGTTGGGAAGTATTTCGAAGTGAGTTCGTTACCAGATACTTTCCCAAGACTTATCTGGATGAGAAGGTCAGTCAGTTCTAGAACCTGAGACAAGGAATGATGAACATCAACGAGTATGAAGCTAAGTTTATGGATTTGTTGAGGTTTTGTCCTCACATGGCGGCAACAAACGAGGAACGGATCAGACGTTTCGAGAAGGGTTTGAGTGCTGAGTTGAAAACCCCGGTGTCTGCGTTGGAGAACCGAGAGCGGTTTGCTATGTTCGTGGAGTCGGTTCGACGGATCGAGAGGATGGTAAGGGAGAAAAGAGAGTCTATGTCTCTTAAAAGACCTGCCCATTTTCATGGACAGAGGTTTAGTGGCTTTAAGAAGCCCAGGTTTTTAGCACCGTCAGCGATGAGAAGTTTTGGTGTGCCCTCTCAGTGGTCTTCGAGTAAGGGGAAAAGTTACGTTTCTTCACCTTCTAAGGCGCACAGTTCGGCTTCTGTGGCAGTGACAGGACCAGCTAGGTCACGGTTTGAGGACAGGACTTGCTATCTTTATGGACAGACTGGGCATCTCAAGTTACAATGTCCGGATAGAGATGTTGAAGTGACGCAGCAACCGAGGCAGAGTTTTTAGAGGTCAGAGAGACCACAGGCCAGTGGTAGCATAGGACATGGACGCGGTCTAGCGTCTCAGGCTGGATCGTCTACTCAAGGAAGTAGAGGTCGTGGACAGTAAGCAACGACTCGATTCTATGCCATGAGTCAGCCGGAGGCGATAGTCAACCCGCGAGTGGTGACAGGTCAGATGGAGTTATTTCATTCTGATATGTCTTCTTCTTGCTTTATATATGTTCTGGTTGACCCGGGTGCTACACACTCTTTTATCACCTATAGTATGCTTGAAAACTGTCGTTTACCTATTAGTTGTAAGAAGGATAGTTTTTTGTTAGAATACCCTCTCAATGGTTCCTCTTTGCTTCAAGAAGAGTGTCCATCTTGTGTTTTGTCTTTCTCGGGACACCGTATTCAAGTGGATCTTATACCACTTGATATGCATGGTTTCGATGTTATCCTCGAGATGGATACCTTAGAGAAGTATAAGGTTGTCTTGGACTGTGGATCCAAGCAGGAAGTGTTTGATGTTGCTAGAGAGAAGTGGATCTTCCAGGGAGATAGGAAGATTCTTCCGACGTGCTTAGTATCCGCTATGGTGGCAGATAAGTTGTTACGACAAGGATGTGAGGCATTCTTAGCTCACATAGTGGATACCGTTGTGGTTAACAAGGTGAAAGGTCCTAGTCTCGAGGAGGTGTCAGTGGTTTGAGAGTTTGCAGACGTGTTTCCTGAGGAGTTTCCTGGTGTTCCTCCACCCCGGGAGATTGATTTCGAGATCAATCTGGTATCTGGAACGCAGCCAGTTGCACATTCAACATATAGGATGGCTCCAGCAGAGATGGCAGAGTTGAAGAAGCAGTTGCAAGAGTTGTTGGAGAAAGGTTTTATCTGAGCAAGTACGTCGCCGTGGGGTGCTCCTGTGTTGTTCGTTAAGAAGAAGGATGGTTTGATGCGGTTGTGTATAGACTACCGACAGTTGAACAAGGTCACGATCAAGAATAAGTACCTGTTGCCAAGGATAAATGGTATGTTCGATCAGTTGCATGGTGCTATAGTGTTTTCAAATATCGATCTACGGTCTGGATATCATCAGTTGAGGATAAAGATGGATGACATACCAAAGTCATCTTTCAGGACAAGGTATGGTCACTTTGAGTTTGTGGTTATTCCATTTGGGCTAACCAATGCACCTGCTGCTTTCATGGATCTGATGAACAGAGTGTTCCGACCGTTATTAGATCAGTTTGTTGTAGTCTTTATAGATGACATCTTGATCTATAGTTGGGACAGGCTAGAGCATGAGCAACATCTTCGTCGAGCGTTGACTCTTCTTTGTCAACATCAGCTGTATGCCAAGTTCAGTAAGTGTGAGTTCTGGTTGGATGAAGTGACTTTCTTGGGTCATGTGATATCCGCTGAAGGAGTCAAGGTAGATCCGAAGAAGGTGGAATCTATAGCAGATTGGGAACAATCGAAGATGCCGACAGAAGTTCGTAATTTCCTTGGTTTGGCAGGATACTACCGGAGGTTTATCAAGGACTTCAGTGTGATCATGTTGCCAATGACGAAGTTGACCAGGAAGGAGGTACCTTTTGTTTGGGACGATCGATGTCAGCAAGCTTTTCAGAGTTTGAAAGAGAAGTTGACCAGTGCTCCAGTGTTGATCTTGCCAGAGCCTGGGAAAGGCTATGTTGTTTTCTGTGATGCTTCCAAGAAAGGTTTAGGTTGCGTGTTGATGCAGGAAGATCATGTGGTTTCTTTTGCTTCGCGACAGCTCAAGAAGCATGAGGAGAATTATCCGACTCATGATTTGGAGTTGGCAGCAGTGGTTCATGCGCTAAAGATTTGGAGACACTAACTATATGGGGAAGTATGTCAGATCTTTACAGATCATAAGAATCTGAAGTACATATTTACACAGCAAGAGTTGAACATGCGATATCGACGATGGATGGAGTTGATCAATGATTACGACTGCACTATCGAGTATCATCCTGGTAAGGCAAACGTGGTAGCTGATGCGCTTAGCAGAAAGTCTTCTTCTTCTCTTTCTTCAAAGAAGGCACAGTTGAGTTCTCTGGTATGCCATAGGCGAGATATGTTTGTTTCTCTGCGACATATGAATGTGCAGATGGAAGTCTCTTTGTTGTCTGGTCTTTTCACATAGATGCAAGTTAAGCCTACGTTGAGACAGCAGATCAAGGATGCACAGCAGACAGATGATGTGGTACAATTGATTAGATCAGAGTTCGACAGCGACAAGCGTGATGGTTTTCATGAGCCTGAGGATGGGCTAGTTTGCTATCGTGATAGGATGGTGGTTCCAGATGTTGATAATCTAAGGAAGTTGGTGCTTGAAGAAGCACATACGTCGATGTATGCGATGCATCCAGGTGTCACTAAGATGTATCATAGTCTGAAGGACTTGTTTTGGTGGTTCGGTTTGAAGAGGGATGTAGCTGAGTTCATGGCGAGATGTGCGGTGTGTCAGCAAGTGAAGGTTGAACATCAGAAACCGGCAGGTATGTTGCAACCTTTGCCGATACCGCAGTGGAAATGGGATCATATAACCATGGATTTCGTAGTTGGTCTACCCCAGACAACTAGGAATCATGATTCCATTTGGGTGATAGTGGATAGATTGACTAAGTCTTCCCTTTTTCTACCAGTAAAGACAACGTATACAGCTGAGAAGCTAGCTCGAGTATATGTGGATGAGATAGTACATTTGCATGGTGTGCCAGCGACGATAGTTTCTGACAGAGGTCCTCAGTTCACAAGTCGTTTTTGGGAACAGTTGCACAAGGCGTTGGGAACGCAGTTGAGGTTTAGTATAGCTTTTCACCCACAGACAGATGGACAGTCTGAAAGGACTATTCAGATTTTGGAAGATCTCCTTCGAGCTTGTGTTTTGCAGTTTCTAGGAAACTGGGATGTACATCTGAGTTTGATAGAGTTTGCCTACAACTACAGTTATCAGCGTAGCATCGACATGGCTCCTTATGAAGCTTTGTATGGAAGGAAGTGCATATCTCCTTTGTGTTGGTTTGAGTCTGGTGAGTATCAATTTTTGGGTCCTGAGTTAGTACAGCAGACGACAGAGAAGATCAAGGTGATACAGCAATAGTTGAAGGTGGCACAAGACAGGCAGAAGTCTTATGCAGATAATCGCCGATGACCTTTGGAATTCCAGGTAGGAGACATAGTATATCTTAAAGTCTCATCGTGGAAAGGTGTGCTAAGGTTTGGACGGAAGGGTAAGTTAGCTCCCAAGTATATGGGGCCTTACTCAGTCAAAGCACATGTTGGCAAGGTAGCTTACGAATTAGAGTTACCTCCAGAGTTGCACAGGTTGCATCCGGTGTTTCATGTCAGTATGCTGAAGAAAAGTCATCCGGATTCAGGTACAATGATACAGCCAGTTGAGGTTGAGCTTGATGCAGATGTGACCTATGAGGAAGGTGCTATGGCGATCCTTGATAGAAGGATCAAGAAGCTGAAGAGGAAGGACCTGGTTCTGGTGAAAGTTCTTTGGCAGCGTCATGGCGTTGAGGAAGCCACGTGGGAGCTTGAGGAAGAGATGAGGAGGAAGTATCCCTCGCTTTTCTATTCATATTTCGGGGACGAAATCCCTTAAAGGGGGTTAGATTGTAAGGACCCTGACCTGCGTTTAGGGTTTACCCTATTTGTTTTGCTTAACCTTGATGGTTTGATGCTTGCTAATCACCACTGAGTGGTGATTAGGGTTTGGTTGTGCTTTGTTGAGAGTTCGAGGGGCTACTTGCAAATAACCCAAGTTTCGGGTTTTGTATGCAAGTTTGCCATCTTGCGAGATGTTTTCCCCTCCTTGCTTCCTCTAGGGTTGAGAGGAAGGCTTGGGCTTGTTGTTTGAGTTCTTTGGGCCTTTGTTGAGCTTGTTTGGGCCTTGGAGTTCCTTGTTTGGGTTTGCTTGGGCCTTGTGTCGGCCAAGTGGAGCTTGTGTCGGCCTAGAATAGAGCTTGTGTCGCCCATGAAGCTTGGTCCAACCTTGGTCATGTTTGGAGAACACATGGTGCACATCTTGGACAAGTGTCTTTAGCTTGCAAGAGTGATGGCTTGAGTTTGTGGACATGTGTCCCTTGGGTGGATGACACATAACAAGTGTTTACCTTGGTTTCTCCTCCTTTCTCATCTATATAGGTGGTCCCTTCCTTAGCCTGAGGTCCCTTTAGTTCCTCTCCTTCTTGTGCACGACACCCTCCATCTCCCCCTTGCTTGGTGGCCGACACACCCTTGAAGAAGGAGCTAAGGTGGCCGACACATCCTTGTGTGAACAGCTTGGAGGTCAACACACCCTTGAAGAAGAAGGTGGAGGCCGATACACCCTTCTTGGAGGAGCCTTGGTGGTCGAGATACCCTTGGATGGTGATGGCTGATAGCCATGTTGGGCGACACCCTTGGATGGTGATGGCCGATAGCCATGTTGGGCGACACCCTTGGATGGTGATGGCCGATAGCCATGTTGGGCGACACCCTTGGATGGTGATGGCCAATAGCCATGTTGGGCGACACCCTTGGATGGTGATGGCCGATAGCCATGTTGGGCGACACCCTTGGATGGTGATGGTCGATAGCCATGTTGGGCGACACCCTTGGGTGGTGATGTCCAATAGGGTTGGTGTATGTGTCGGCTGATAGGTCTAGGTGAGTTTTAGTGAGGGTCGTGAAGGGTTATAGTGAGGGTTAGGTGACCTTATGGTGATGATCTCATGTGTTAGGTAAATGGATGTATATGCTCAAATGATAATGATACCCTGCAAACTATGATAATGCTAATGATAGTAACAATGATCATGATGGTAATTGCATAATGACAATAATGATGATGATCATAATAATGATGGCAATAATGATAGTAATGACATGCATGAATTAACCCTTGTGCTTAATTGCTAGTGAGAATGATGATAGTTACACTAATAGCTTGCTTATTGACATAACAATAATGTTAATAATGCTAATGATAGCAATGATGATGATAATAAGTGATGATATTGGTAATATTGGTGTTTGCTCTACATGATTCTATATAAAGTAAACCCCTTGATTGTTTGTATAATCTTGAGCTAAGGGTAAGCATCAGTATGGTTTGTTAATGATTTGATTAACAAGCTTGATCCTCAAATAGTGTAATAATGATGAATAGAGCATCTTGAATGATAGTTCATGGTAATGAGCATATTTCCTTATGTTGAAACTATGGTTATTATGTATCCTAACCATGCAGGTAATGTGTAGCCATGAATGGGCTATGCGGCATATATGATGAGTAACATTCCTTGATAATTGTTCTATGAGATTATATATATGGTATGTTTGTCCCATGATGATGATGTGAGCCTTGGAAAGGCAGTGACAGTACATTGATGAGGGATTGAGATCCCATGGTATGTGATGACCCTTGAGATGGATCTGGATGGTTGGCAAGAGGCCAAGTGGTAACATGTGATGTTGGATCCTTGTGATGGATCAGTTTGATGTGGTTTCAATAAATAATAGAATGTTCTTTACTTTCTGATATATCTTGCATGTTATATAACTTGGTTGAATCCTGCAATCCATCTAAAAGATACTAAATAATCACAGTGAAATCATATCATGTAGTTTGCCCTAGCCATAGATCCATCATCGTCAGGACTTGGTGATGGTGAAACGGGTTCTCCTACGGGTTGACCCGGAGCGCATATTGTTGAATATGCGAGGTTACTCCTAGCCTAAAGTAAGGAGGAGTGTAACTTCGGTTACAGACTCAGATACATATAGAGAGCATGGTGAACAAGCCCATGGCTCAGGATATGTGATGTGAAGAGCATGAATACGTTCATGGCTCAGAGCACGGTGATCAGGCACGTGGCTCAATTGTACTAGCGTCGAGACCTGTACCAAGGTGGGCTAGAGTGAGGGTAGCCTATGGAGCTGACCCAGTGGCTTAGACCACTTCAACATGTGACTAAGGTCATGCTTGTGTTGTGCTCGTGTACTGACCATGAGGTGGGAGGTCGTGGAGTCCGGCTCTTCCACTAACCATTGTATGGCACCAGTCTTGGGCTTCGTAGCCAAAGGTTGGATTTGAATGGTACGATTCAAATCCTCGGGGCATAATAATAATACGTAATACAACCGTTTAGTATTTACTGCTTAAGATAAACATGAAACATTGGTTGAGGCCTTGTTTGTGTATTTAGTTCTGGTATATCTGCATGTACTTCTATATTCATCAAGTATGTGGCAGTATGTCATATCTTGATAATCAGGTTATGTGGTCATATGTCTTGTTTCTGATGATCATGTTACACAGTGATATATTTTATCTTGTCAATCACGTCCCTTTTGAGAAATATCTGGTTATATGCTTTTGTACAGCTAGTAAGCTAGTCGATAAGAATAGCCTTGCTTATATAGACTGCTCTCGTTATACTTGTTAATAGTTATCTGCTGTTATGGTTTATCTTGTTGAGGTTTGTAGTTGCGGTGGGGAGTTATGTTTCCCGCTAGGACAATGTTTGATTGTCTCACTCTGCTGGTTTTCAGGTGGTCGAGGTAGACGTGGTCGTGGTCGTGGTGTTGCGGCCGAGCAGCTTGAAGAGAAGTAGAAGGCAAGCGATGGATATGCTGCTGTTTTGGATGTTTTGGTTGTAGAGTCTAGAGTCATCCCTGTACTCTCAAGTCCTTGGCAGTGTTTTGACGTTGTTTCACGATGAACGGTCGTAGATGTTTTGTATATCCTGATGTTGGCCAGATGTGGGCCTTTATGTATATGAATAGGTGGTGAACTCATGTGATGGATGAACAGTTGTTTCTGAGCTGTGGACACATATCAATTTTCATGTATGTATAATTATGACATATGTCTGTGCAGGGTGAGGAATGGAAAGTAATAGTTCCACAATTTATATGTTTTCCACTATCGGTTTTAATTAACCCGTGTTTTTGATAATATGTGGTTATGGTGATTTCCGCACGTTTTCGCGTAACACCTCGTTATCTGTATGATAATGGGATGTGTTGCCACAAAAGCAGCCTGACGTTGATCTTCAGCCATTTGCCTGGCCCTTTGGCGATTGAGTCGGATGCGGTGGTGGAAGCTTCTCTCTACCTCAGAGTCAAACTCTGGATCAGGGGAGAATCCGAGGTTATGCGCATGTTGCATACACGATTTCTACCTGAGTAGAGAGAAACACCTTTAGATAATGACAAAGATATAATAGTTTCAAGAATATATAGAGTTATGATTAAAGAAAGTGTAAAATCCTAACCAACTAGAAAGGTACCAAGTGAAATTACAATGTTCTGTTGTCCCCGACAATGGCGCCAATTTTTGATGGAGCTTCCACTCACGTGGAATTGCGTGCACCACTAAAAATCCTAAAGATGATAAGTCTTTAAGTTTAGCCTTGGTTATACTAGATAGAGAACTCCACCCACGTATGCTAAGATACGTGGAAGTCTTATCGTAGTATAGTTAAGGGTCAAATCCTCGAGACAACGGTCTTGTTGTTGCCAACAAGATAGTAAACGTTGGAATTTCACTTAATCACTCAATAGTTGGTATCTAGATCAAAAAGGGTGATTTGGTCGTTAATAAGCTAGGTGCAAGAAAAGTAAAGAAAGCAAGTAAATCTAATGAGTTAAACTATGATAAAAGATCACTAGGGTGTGATCGGTTTTTCACCGCCACTACACATGGATCAACACATGCAAAGCAAAAGCATAACCTGCAAAAGAGTCTAGTCAGTTAGTATCCTTGTAGACTTAGCTTCCTTTCAGAGAACTAACTACGAGAAGTGCGGGTATGTTGCAACGCCAGCCATTCTCAAACAAATGGTCACATTACTTTTCATCATTCCCCTCGCAAAGTGTGTTCCTTGACATACCAAGGTTGCACTTCCATATGTCAATTGATTCCATTTCATAGTATGAAAATGCAACAGATGATAGTGAGTTTACTCCACTTCTTGAGATACACTTCCAGATACCGAAATAGATGCATGGTGGATACATGCATCAAGAACCAACATACAAATGAGTTTCGAATCTAATAGTACAAACGTAGACAATTCATACTAAAAGATAAAGGATAACACAAGTTGGAGATCAAGCAACATGCATTCATTAATCGTTTGATGTCGAACTGAAAAGATAAGAACTCTATATTACAAGTTATGGATTACATTTTCATGATATGAAAACATGGGTAGCGCGGCTACTCCCCGCACCCTAGTGAGAGAGACTACTCGCTCATGACTAGGACAAAGAAGGAGGCAAGAAGAGAGAGAGAGCATCATCCCCATGAAGGAGAGAGGAAAGTCAACCCCTTGGAGAGAGACCAACGATCCACCGGTCTTCAAAGGTTGCACGATGATGAGATCTCTCCTTCCCACCTTCTTTGGTGAAGAAGGAGAAAGCAACTTCAAGATGGAGTATGGGTCTCAGACCGGCAGCCCCAGGGCGGAGGATGGAAGTAGCAAGAGCTCTGGAGTGATTGAGGCAGTCTTTGGACGTCTGAAAACTCGATGCCTGGTGGAAGACCCTTGGGGTCTAAGTTATAGGCCTTAAGTGAAGTCCAAATGGTTTGGAGACCGTTTGGACCTCAAGACCGTTTGGGCCTGAGACCGTTTGGATCTCACGATCGTTTGGTCTTGAGACCGTTTGGGACCTCAAGACCGTTTGGGTTTCATGCGGTCTTGAGACCGTTTGAACTCCATGCGGTCTCAGGACCGGTTGGCTTCATGCGGTCTTGAGACCATTTGAACTCCATGCGGTCTCGGGACCGGTTGGCTTCATGCGGTCCTGAGACCGTTTGAATTCCATGCGGTCTCAGGACCAGTTGGCTTCATGCGGTCTTGAGACCGTTTGAACTCCATGCGGTCTCGGGACCGGTTGGCTTCATGCGGTCCTGAGACCGTTTGAATTCCATGCGGTCTCGGGACCGTTTGGCTTCATGCGGTCTTGAGACCATTTGACTCCATGCGGTCTCGGGACAGGTTGACTTCATGCGGTCTTGGGACCGTTTGACTCCATGTGGTCTCGGGACCGGTTGGTTTCAAGCGGTCTTGAGACCGGTTGACTCCATGCGGTCTCGGGACCGGCTGGCTTCAAGCGGTCTTGGGGTTGAGTTATTCTGTTATGATTTTTTTGTGTTTTTCTGCATATATAAAAAGGAAAAGTTAGTCTGATGGTATATTTACAAAGAAGGGTAAATTTGGGATTGTGTATAGTTTTAATTTAGAAAGAGTATGGAAAACTAAAGAAAAAGACTAAGATAATCATCTAAAATAGGAGGTTATCAATATGTTAGCAAGAAGGACACTTTATCACCAACTGCCCTCAGCCTAATCGAAGAGGACCTTTGGGATCATAGCCTGTGGCAGCACATCTAGTATTTGTAGCACCTCCAGCAGGAGCACCAGCTGGAGCAAATCCAGGTGGAGAGAGAAGGAAAGTTAGGGTGTTCGCCATTGACAATGCAAAAGCTCAGGTGAATGCTAATAGGCTGATTGAGGGTAATAACCCATAGAGTTTTCCTTTTAGTTCAGTAGATCATGTAATAGCTTTCCGATATGGTACAAACTATATAGACTTGCTGGAAGTCATGGGACAAAATGTAAAATCACTCTTTGATTCTGGTTCTACTAATACTTTTATTTCGTGAAATCTGGAAACTATGTTTGGTTTGGATATCAAATATTTGGGTTATGTATTGGATGTCACAACCCTGAGTGGTCGTATTTATACCTCTCTTTTGAAAACCCCAGTTTTTCTAGTAAAGTATCTAAACCATGAGCTTCCCACTGACTGCATCCTTCTCGATATGAATGATTTGGATGTAATCATTGGTATGGATCGGCTTCCCACCTACAGGGCCCAGATTGACTGTAAAGAGAAGAAGATTCTCATTAGGAAAATCAGCTATCCACACTTCACCATTTGAGGAAGGAAATATGCGACAACCAGCCTTTATGTATCTTCTTTGAAAGATGAACGGATGCTATCCAAGGGTTTTCGAACCTACCTAGCCATAGTTACTGCACCCGAGGTTAAGGGGAAATCCTTAGAGGATATAGAGGTGGTTCGGGAGTATGCATATGTGTTTCCAGATGATCTACCAGGGATTCCCCCTGAAAGGGAGGTAGACTTCTCTATTGAGTTAGCTCCTGGGACTAACCCTATATCAAAGGCACCCTATAGAATGGCCCCTGCAAAGTTGCTTGAGTTGAAAACCCAGTTGCAAGAGTTGTTGGATAAGGGATTCATCCGACCCAGTACATCACCATGGGGAGCACCAGTTCTCTTTGTGAAAAAGAAGGATGGGTCGCTGCAGATGTGTATTGACTATCGGATGATCAACTAGGAAACCATTAAGAATAAGTATCCTTTGCCTAGAATAGATGACCTGTTTGACCAACTCAAATCAGCTCGAGTCTTTTCCAAGATTGATTTGAGATTAGGATACCACCAAGTGAGAGTAAGGAGTGAGGATATACCTAAAATGGCTTTCAGAACCCGCTATGGCCACTATGAGTTTGTGGTCATGCCGTTTGGATTATCCAATGCACCGAGTGTCTTCATGAACCTCATGAATAGTATGTTCCATCCTTTCCTTGAATCTTTTGTGATAGTGTTCATAGATGACATCTTAGTGTATTCGGATGACCTAGCCCAACACCGTGAATACCTGAGTAGAGTCCTTGATATCCTGAGAAAGCATACATTTTTTGGAAAGTTCTCGAAATGTGAGTTTTGGTTAGACCGAGTCATATTTCTTGGACACATCATCTCAGGAGGAACAATCACCATAGATCTAGCCAAAGTATCGGCAATTCAAGACTGGCCGGCACCAAAGAACCCCTCCGAGATTCACAGCTTCTTGGGGTTGGTCGGACACTACCATCACTTCATCAAGGATTTCTCCAAGATGACTTTACCGCTAACCATGTTGACCCGAAAATATGTGAAGTTCGTGTGGTCTGACGTATGTGAAGCTCGCTTCCAATATTTGAAGGAGAAGCTGACCACCGCTCCTGTGTTAACTCTACCTTCTGGCAATGAGGGTTTCATGATATTCACTGATGCTTCCAAGATGGGACTTGGCTGTGTGTTGGAACAGAATCGACATGTGGTTGCATATGCTTCCAGACAGCTTAAGCTGAATGAGGTGAATTACTCGACACACGACTTGGAGTTAGCTTCTATCATCCATGCTTTGAAGATATGGCGGTATTACCTATATGGTGCTACCTTCGAGATCTTCACTGACCATAAGAGTTTGAAATACCTACTGCCACAGAGAGACATGAACCTACGACAACGACGATGGATGGAGTACATGAAGGATAACAACTTCACCATCGCCTACCATCCTGGTAAGGCGAATGTCATGGCTGATGCTTTGAGTCAGAAACAGCTTAAGTGTGCAGTTGTTCTATCTAGTCAGTGGAAGAGTTTGGAGGAGCTTGTGGAATGGACTCCACAACCATTAGAGGACCGAGTTTGGTTGGTTAATATCTGGATTCAATTTGAGTTGTTGAGTGAGATCATAGCAACACAGTTGGCCATTGAAGAGCGAGATAATATGAAAGGTTTGATGATGAAGCCACTGACTCGTCTATCTGTGGGAGTAGACGGAGGAATCAGGTTTTAGAATCGCATATGGGTTCTAGTCGATTCATCAATAAAAGAACGTATCTTGTAAGAGGATGATGGATCCAAGTACAAAGTGCACCCAAGAACTACTAAGATGTTCAAGGACCTACAGCGGTTTTTCTGGTGGCCAAGAATGAAGAAAGACATTGCATCATGGGTGGCCATCTGTCTTATGTGCCAGATGGTGAAGGCTGAACACGAATGACACGACATAATTTTATAGTCGATAGAAATTCCAGAGTGGAAATGGGAGCAAATCACCATCGATTTTATGGTGGGTCTACCCCAGACCAAGAAGGGTCATGATGTGATATGGGTCGTAGTAGATCATCTTACCAAGTCAGCACACTTCCTTTCCTTGAAGACCACTGCTAAGGTGACAGACCTAGCTGAGTTGTACATCAGAGAGATAGTGTGTTTGCATGGCGTACCAGAATCGATCATCTCAGATAGAGACCCAAAGTTTACTTCCAAGATGTGGAAGCAAGTTCAAGAGGAACTTGGTACCAGGTTAACGTTTAGTACCTCTTATCACCCCCAAATAGATGGTCAATCAGAAAGGACAATCCAGACCTTAGAAGATCTATTGAGAGCTTGTGTGCTCGATTGGGGTGGCTCATGGGAGCAATACTTACCATTGGAAGAGTTCGCCTACAATAATAGCTACCAAGCCAGTATCGGGATGCCCCCGTATGAAGCTTTGTATGAAAGACCGTGTCGGTCCCCACTTCACTGGGATGATATGGGTGAGAGGACCCTATTGAGGTCAGATGAGCTCCAAGTGTATGCTGATAAAGTGGCTTTGATCAAGAAAAGGCTGAAGAGAGCCCAGGATCGATAGAAGTTGTATGCTGATGCAAAGCGGACTGATGTGCATTTCACTGTGGGAGATCATGTGTTTCTGAAAATCCGACCGCTCCGAGCTATAGCTAAGAACAGAGGAAAACTGAGTCCCCGATACGTGGGTCCATTTGAGATGTTAGAATGGATTGGTGAAGCTGCATACCATTTGGCGTTACCCCCTCAGTATAGCATGATGCATGATGTATTTCACGTGTCCAACCTGAAGCGATATGTGTAAGATCCAAGCCATGTGCTGTGCATTGAACCTATTGAGCTTCAAGGGAAGTTGACTTATCCTGAGTCACCTTTGCGGATTCTAGATACCAAGGTGAAAGAGCTCAGATGCAAGAAAATAGAGATGGTAAAGGTTCTTTGGAAGCACCATGGAGAGGATGAGGCCACATGGGAGCTGAAGGCAGACATGGAGAAAGCATATCCTGATTTGTTTGTTTGATTTCTTGAATTTTGGGGGGAAAATTCCTATAAGGGGGGGGGAGGATGTTATAACCTCAAATTCTTGAAAGTGATGGCGGCTAACAAATGGAGTGTGGGGGGCAGCGACACAACAGGAGATCTATGAATAACCCTAGAAGATGATGGAGGGGGTACAAGAAGCAAGGAGCCTAGGCCTTTATCAGCATCCAAGTCCACCAGACAAACATGGTAGGCAAATCTAAAGAGGGTTGGCATCAACCTTACGTAAAAGGGGATGAGAGGAGATAACCCTAATGCAACGACAAATGTTTCCAATTGGATGGAGGTGGATCTGGGTGAACACGATGAGGGTAACCCGATCCTATCAGACGATGTGCCACCTAACAAAATGAAATCCTTTAAACAAGCAGTGATAGGAAATGGCGGCGGTGCCGCTATGAATCCCTGTTTCATCGACGACGAACTGTAAGTGTTAGTTAATCCTAATGATATTGAACTGGTTTACGAGAAAGGTTTTCTGGAGATTTACGTTGCCCCTAAAGCGGAAGAAATCATGAGTAAGACATTCAAATACACTATGATCATTAAGCTCATCGATAGACATGTAGGCTTTCTGACCATGGCCGAAAGACTGAAGTTGCTCTAGAAACCAGCCAGACGATTTGAACTATACGAACTAGTAGAGAAACACTATGTGGTCCAGTTCTACAGCAGATTAGACCAAGAAAGTGTCTTAACAAAGGGTTTGTGGTCCTTGTTTGATAGTAATCTTGTAGTTTGGCCTTGGGATGGGTATTTTGAACCTTCCAAGGGCCTCCCGAGCCATCTTGTAACATGGATTCGAGTGATGGGTTTACCAATTCATTACTACAACCAAGAGATGTTCCTGAAGATCAGAGAAGCTATTGGAAGATTGGTGAGAGCGGGCGACCACTCCACCAACGGTACCAGAAGCAGGTTTGTGAGGCTGGCAGTCGAGATCAACACGTCGAACCCTATCCAGCCGGCAATCTTGATCAATGGTCGAGAATATAAGATCGAATATGAATCCCTGTCGGGTATGTTCCTCAAGTGTGGAATACTTGGACATGAGGCGGCTGACTGTAAGGGACCTGAGAATGAACCTGTGAAGCCTAACACTGACCCATATGAGGACGATGCATGAGTACGAAGGATGGAGGAGGAAGAGAAATGGCAAGTTTACTATGGGAAGAACGTTAGAACGCGAAGGCCATAGTGCAACAGAGATAATCCCAAGAAAAACTAGAATAAGGATTCAGCTAACAAGTTCTAGGCTTTAGATGAGGAGGAAGAAGGAATCATCATGGCTACAGAGAACACGAACATAGATCACACAGAGTCTAGCATGCAAGAAGATGCTCGGGGGCCAAAGATATGGAGGAAGAGATAGAAATGAAATGAGGATATTGATGTGTCATCATAGAAACATACAGAGACTTCATCTGTTAATGATGAAAGCCTGCTTAGGCAGGAAGAGTCAGCCCAAACCAACCATGCTCCTACTCACACGGTGGTGTAGCCTGTGGGAAATGAAGTCATAATTGGTAGATCAGTTGATGTTGAGGTACAAAAAACTACAAAGGTTAATAACATTAACACGGATGGCGAAGGTATTCCTGAGAATAGCACAACCAGTGAAGGGGCGAAGAAACCTTCAATCCAAAGTAGGAAAGCTAAAGATAAGGAAAGCCAAGCAGGTACAGGGAGCCCATACAGTTCATATGAAACACGAAATAGAATGAGAAGAGGTCCTGAAGCTAGCGAGGGAGGTGCCTCCTCCAAATAATCTCAGCTTTGTTCTTATGATTAATACAATAGCCTGGAATATTAGGGGTGCAGGTAAGAAGAAGGCCAGGCAATACCTCAAACATATGGTAGCTAGACATAAAGCAAAGCTTGTCTCCATTTCTGAACCGCATATCTCTGGTGTAGAGGTGCATAATGTGATCAATGACATTGGTTTTACGAGCGCTCATGGAGTGGAGGCTACTGGGTTCTCGGGATGGATTTGGATCCTCTGGAACAAAGACGAATGTGATGTACAGATTCTTCAAATCCACAAATACTTCATCCACTGCTGTATTGATAGTAATACTCTGTGTACGTTTATCTATGCATCACCTAACCTGGGGGGACGACCTATTCTCTGGGAACAGTTGATCCGAATGAGTCAGTCCATTTCCATGTCGTGGATTACACTAGGGGATTTTAATTGTATGATCAACCCGGACGAGAAATTGGGAAGCAACAGATTTAATGTTACTGAAGCAGCTCGGTTTAGCAACGCCATTCTTCAAGATGGCTGTGCCGACCTGGGAAGCACATGTTATGCTTTTACCTATAAGAAAGGACTTCTCCATGAACGTCTTGACATGGCTTTGGCTAACAGGGAGTGGATATAGGAGTATCCCACCTTTGTTTGTGAGAACTTACCAAGGTTTGGGTCAGATCATAACCCTATAGCGATGCTTAATTCGGCTACTCCAAAACAACCTCCCATGTTCAAGACTCGAGCTTCATGCAACAATGATTCGAACTTCCGTAACATTCTAGAACTCCACTGGAATCCCAATGTGTATTTCCATGAGGCTCTTGAGCAAGCACGACCGTAGATTTTGAAGTGGGACAGTAACACCAGAAAGCTTAATAGCAGAACCAAACAGAAAATCCTGTCGAAAGTACCTCAGCTGCAACACAAGTTGGAAAGACAATATAATGAGAATAAGCAGCGTGAATGTCTGACTCTGGAAAGCGAGATGGAAGATTTCCTTATGAAAGAAGAGTAAGATTGGCGGTAGAGAAGTCATCTTAATTGGCTGGTTAATGGGGATAACAACACAGGATTTTACCATTCATAGGTTAATAATAGAAGAAGAATAAATAATATTAGAAGCTTACAAAATTCCCACGGAGTATGGCTGACTAACATTTCTGAGATTAAGGGTTTAATATCCAATCATTTCAAAGATATGTTCATGGAGAAACAACCACCTACCACTACAGGCTTGGATATCATTCCGGAAAACTTTAAACACTTGAATCTAAGGAAACTTAGAAGACTTGGTGCAGCAGCTACTGAGAACGAGGTCTGGCAAATCGTCAAGGCAGCAGACCCTTTTAAGGCTGCAGGCCCCGACAGGGATGATATGAACTTTATCAAATCAAACAGGAAGCATCTCAGGCATAAAATTCTTCTTTCCATCAAGAGTATGCTGAATGGTAATGATATTCCAGATGTGGTTGCAGATGCAAGCATTGTCCTAATACCTAAAGTGCAACATCCGATTAACTACAGTCAACTCAGACCTATAACTCTGAAAAATGTATGTCTCAAATTGGTATCCAAAGTGATCGTCAGAAGAATGAAAAAGCATATGACCCAATGGGTGTCACAAGAGAAATATAGCTTTATACCTGGTAGGTGCATAGTTGATAACATCATCATGGTTCAGGAGATTATCCATAATCTCAAGAGAAAGACCAGTGCTCCTTATATGGCCATCAAGGTCGATCTTTCGAAGGCCTATGACTGGATGTCGTGGAAGTTTATTGAGCATACACTGAACAAGATGACCTAGCCTCCCAACATCAAAGATTATATTCTCAAGTCTATATCCTCGGACAGCACAAGAATTATCCTCAATGGCGAGCTATTGCCTGCATTTAAGAAATCTAGAGGGCTCCAGTAGGGAGACCCATTGTCTCCTTATTTATTTGTCCTCTGTAAGGAACGACTTACTCAACTTATTAACCAGTTCGTCGAGACCAAGAAATGGACTCCTATCAAGCTGTCCCAACAGGGACCGCATATATCTCATATCAACTTTGTGGACGATATAGTCATCTTTGCCAAAGCATCCCTAGAACAGATGTCCGCCATCAATCAGTGATTTCAAATGTTTGAAGAAGCTTCGGGCCAAAATATTGCTATAGATAAATCTAAAATCCTTTTCGCTGCATCGGTCAATAGAGAAACTAGGGCGGCTATTTGCAGGGTGAGTGGTATCCTGGAGACGGATGATCTAGGCAAATATCTGGGGGTCCCTGTCCTACATAAAAGAGTTAACAAGTAGACATATTCCTTTCTTACTAAGAGTATGGAGGCAAGGGTGAATGGTTGGATAGCAAAAACCCTTTCGTTGGCGGGGCGTATATGCCTAGTAAAATTTGTGATGACTTCCCTACCTACTTATGTCATGCAAACGGCTGTAATTCTGAAGTCTATCTGTACTAAGTTAGACAGGATCATTCGCAAATTTGTTTGGGGTGGATGCGCTAATGGGAATCCAGTGTCCTTGGTTGCCTAGAACAAAGTCAGTACCAGCACCAATAATGGTGGGCTTGGGATTAAAGCCATGGCTGATTGGAATAAAGCCCTCATTTGGAAAAATGCATGGAGATTTCTGAACAATAAGAAATCTCTTTGGGTCAAGGGATTGAAGCAAAAATACAAGACGTTCAAGGACCGTCATCATAGTAGATCGACACCATTCTGGAGAAGCATAAACTCTGGTCTAAACTTTGTAAAAGAGAATTGCATTAAGACGATCAACAATGGGGATTCCACGTTAGTGTGGAAGGATCATTGGGTACCAGGATTTAAAGAGTTAGAATAATATTGAATTAATCCTATAAGTCAGCAACTCCTCGATCTCACTGTTAGTTGTTTATGCAACCTGGAAAGCAACTGGGACAAGTATTTTCTCAGCACATATCTCCCAGAGCAATGTGTGACGGGCATTATTAACCTTCCTATTCTGGCGGGTAGGAGAGGAGAAGATAACTGGAGCTGGCTACATGATGACAGTGGGTGCTACACTACGTCCTCTGCATATGATCTTATTCATAATGACATTCAAAACCCCATTAACAAACTCTGGCCTACCATTTGGAAGTTGCACATACATAGTAAGATCAAGGTGTTTATTTGGCTTGTTTCTCATGAAGCAATTATGACAAATTACAGAAGAAAGCAACACACTTTTACTGAGAATGTCGTCTGCCCTAGATGTGAAGCACATGAGGAATATACCTTCCATGCTCTTTGGACCTGTCCATATGCAAGAGAAATCTGGCTAGAAATTAAGACCAATAATACAGTTGATCCAATCAATACTTCCATCCAATAGTGGCTCATGAATTACTTCTAGGGAAAGGAGGCAGATATCATCTACTTTACGGTAACCTACTGGATTATTTGGAAAGCAAGGAATAGTAAGGTTTTTGATAATGTTTACGTCTAGAAGACTACGCAAATTTTACAAATCAACAATCTTTGTAACAACATCATTAAAGGAAGAAGCAAGAACGCTCATACTAAATACAGTCAAAGGATGGAGGAAAATGAGGCAGCTGTTGTGCCTAATGGGCAGAAGATGGTGTATGTTGACGTTGTTGTCAAAGGCAATGAGGCAACCATTTCTATGATCATACTGAATGAGGATAGGACATGGACTGGTGGAGCGGCCACACATATCCAAGTTGTGTCAGTGACAGGAACTGAAATCAGGGCAATTGAGTTTGCTCTATGGATCTACAATGAAGCCTTTATGGGACCAGCTACGACTATAACTGATAGTTCAAAAGCGGCAAAAGCTATTGAGGGATCGCCAGTGGACTATCCAGCTTTTAGTGTTTGGATACACTCCATTCATAAGATTCTCAATGACAGGCCTGCAATTCAGATCATGAATCTACCTAGAGAGCATAATGTGTTGGTTGATGCTCTAGCCAAATACCACCTAAATAACAACAAGGATGGTCGTACTTATACAGACCCTCCTGTCGAACATGTGGGTCATCTTATCCCCTTTCCCCATTGTAATGATAGGAGTCCTACCAAGTTTTGTTTCATAGCTGACTATGTAATAAATTATAGTTTTATGCCTACAAGAGAAGGGCGGGATGAATAAAATAACCTTCTGACTTCCCTAAAAAAAGAATATGTAAAGAAAGATGTAATTCTCTTTTGATGAATAAATGAAATCTTTTTCTTTGATTTGTAATGGATTTCATATGAAATGTCCTTGATTGATTGATGGTGGGCTTTGTTGTCCATTGAGCCCAATTGAAAAGAAAAGAGAATTAAAAAGGAAAAGAAATTGATTAATAAAAGGGAAATATGAGTAATTGACAATTAAAAGAAGATAAAGGCAAATAGATATTCCCCAATATGGGAATTCGTGCCTTTGGGATTTCTTGAGGTCCAAGGGACCCAAAATAACAACATAATGACAAAGGGAAAGGAAATAACAATTAATTTTGAATAAATTAATGGATAACTTGGGAGAGAAGGAAGCCTTCTCATCCAATGCTTTTTGTTTCCAAAATTTCATACAAAGCTAGGCAATAATAAGAGGAACGTTCCCTTAAAATTTGAGACAAATAGGAGTTATGGTTTGGGATATATTAATTTTCCAAGTTATCTTCAATTTGGGAATTATTCTTAATTAAAGAAATAGATTTTTTCCTTTGGGTTTTAGCGTGAGCCATAAGGTCTATTGGATCTTGATCCAACGTTGGACGATATTCACCTAAGTTCCATTGGGAGTGTGATTCTGTGGCTAACTTAGGGACTTTCCCTCTTGGATTCCTCGCAATCCACTGGATGTGCTCGGTTACTAATGGCTATGTTGAACTCAGGAAGGAAAATTGTAGGGAAACATCCCTGGTTCGACTAGGATTGGTCGACGTTTTAGGAAATACCCAATCTCGCAAGCCTACTTCCCACCCTATATATAGGGGATGGTAATAGAGGGTATCAACAACTCATTTTGCTAGTCCAAGCTCCGCGGCAAAGCACAAGGATCGCTCGGGTGCCTTCCATTTCTGAGTTTACCCTGACCTCCACCCTCGTCACCTCAGCGAACCTCATCGGAGGCTGGTGAGTAGGGGAGCATCAAGGAGTGACTATGGCCTGTAATTGAAACCATCGACGACTTTGACGGCGGGAGGCAAAGCTCCCTGGCCTATCGCGTGGCTCGCAGGTGACCTAGAGTCTGGAGTCAACCCTCGAGTTGACCACCTGGACCTGCTTACTCGAAGCAAGGAGGAAGAAGAAGACCGCTGACCTTTTACACTTCTGCTCCTCCGCGTCCTCTTAGCAAGTAAGGGCACCTTCATCCTTTGTTCCCTTTGTTTGCAAAAGAAAGGCACGCTCCTTCAGGGTCGTTGGATCCTCAGTGGATCCAAGGCCCATGGATCGTGCGGTTCTAGTTTTTCTAGAAAAATAGCAAATAAACCATAAAAAAGGGAATTTTCTTGTTAAAATTGTATCTTTTTCTATAAGACTCGGATGAAGGAAGTTAATACATGAAAAATGATCAGGAAAATATGAGGAATACGTTACAAATGGTTTGGATATCTAAATCTATATAATTTTGCAAAAGTGCATATTTTGATGGGAAAAGTGTTAATTTGTAATTAGAAAAGCCTAATTGTTAACCAAAGATGATTTTAATATTGCAAATAGATTAGTTCGAGCAAGGTTTACTTGATTAATGTTAAAGATGGTTTTTAACCTATTTTGATGATAGAATTACAAAGTTTAGGGTTGTAAACCTAATATAATGGTAAAGATGCTTAGAAACCCTAAATTAGAGAAAAAGAAAAGAAAAGTACTTATAACTTGAAATTTGGGTTTCCTGTTACTAAAAGATGAAATTAGAATCTTTTGTGAGAGAAAGATGAAATAATTAAGGTTTGCAAGTGATTTGGTAAAATAACGGTTAAAGTGATAATAATGAAGTGGAACCCTAATTATGATCAAAACCCTAAAAAGGACAAATAACCCTAGGAAACACCTAGGATTAATAGGTCATAATGACATGTTTAATGATAGAGAAATTGGATGTCTTTTTAGGATCAACTTGTGCATACTTGCTTGATTTCTTGATTGGTTGAGTTATTTTTGCATTCAAGTCTACTTAATAGGTATGTGGTTAATTATGATTAATCACATTAGTTTCCTAAGGGTTTTTTGGATGTTTCCTCGCATTTAATGCAATCTAAACATTTTGAATGTTAATACTGTAATTATAAAGTCACTATGGCTATCACAGTTATATATATATGTGAATTCTCACACCTACATGCCACCCTGATGGAAGATGCCATAAAGGTCAGGCCTAGGAGGGTAGACCCATGGGCACCATGAGAGGTGACCCCAGACACCAAGATCGGGAATGATAAGGTGGTCTATGATGCATGACTATGGAGCACCATGAGAGGTGACTCCCAGGCACCAAGATCGAGATTGAGACGGTGGCCTTAAGTTAATGGCAAAAGAGAAACCCTAGAGGGGTATGCCAGGGTTAGGGCAAAAGCGGTGGAGAATGACACATTGAAAACGTAAACTGTCTTGATAAATAATTTGATTGTGATTATTACATTGTTAGCCATATCTGTGGAGTTTTGGATGTCCCCACATACCAGCTTTGGCTGATCGATGTTTTGTTTGTCGGCGTTTTAGGTACATCCCTGAAATGAACAAACAATAAAGTGAAACATTGTGAAATTAAGAAATAAAGTGCAAGGAGGATTAGATAGATTAATTCAAGCTCTGCATAGATAGATTTCCAAAGTTTTTCAAAGGTAAGTAAAGTTTTAATTTTATACCCAATTCCAGTTTAGTTAGTAGAATTTCATAATTATAATTGATTATTTGTTGAACCTTTGATCATGTTAATTGAATAACGGCTCTGTCCTTCAGGTCTCCCTTAATTGGGGGTTATCGGGAGGTGGTGTCGTTACAACTATTGTTGCTGGTGGACTAGTGTTGGTTCCCAAAATGCATTGATGGAGCTCAGCAAAAGCTGCTTCTTTTGCAGCCTCCCCAATGATCCCCTGGCAGAGTAGTTAAGGAATAGATCCTCATATGACATGTTAACATTGTCATTATGATTAGGGGAGTTGGGATTTAGTCCACCTTTTTGGTGGTCTTTGTCATCCTTATTCTTTGAAGGTTCCGCTCCTCGACTGGTGCCCTCCCCAGCATGTCTTGGGTCATCAGGTTTATCGTCTGAGGAGGAGGTATCATTGTTGGAATCTGCGAAGGAGTCAGAATCATCTTCTTCTTCATCTTCGTCTTCGTCATCATCTTCCTTTTCTGCCACCTTATCTTTTAGTTTCTTCTGTGTAGTCTTTTTGCACTGTTGATGGATTGATTGTAGTTCATCAAAAGCCACTTGCACATGCTCATGCGTCTCAAGCAGTGCATCATGTGTTTCCTTGAGATCAGAGTATCGTCCCTCGGCAGAGAGGAGTCACGCAGAAAGATCTATGACTTGAGCTCGAAGTTAATTGATGTCATTATTTGATGACTCCTCTTGGCGGTGATTTAGTTGTGCTAGGATGTTGGTGACATCGTCCAAGTGCGTGCTTAAAGAAGTTTGTTGCTGCTTAAGCTCGTGAAGGGTCTCTGGCAAGGGTTGAGTTTGTGTTGAGACCCTGTTGACTTGCTTGGCCAACATTTCTTGCTGGCTTTTTACTCCAAGGATCAACTCAGGCAAGTTTTTGTAGCAGTTGTCAAAGAGGTCGACTTGTTTGGCCACTACTTCCCATCATTGCTGAATACTTTGGATGATGCCTGGAAAGGCGTGGTTATGCTCATCCATCTTGGTGACCTGTTTAGTGACATCCTGCACACATGAAAAAATAGATTGCATTATGTTAGTAGGGTTGTTGAGGAGGTTTTGGATGGCATCAAATTGACGTCTGAATTCCTCACCAACATTTGTAAAAGGGACCCCAGTTGTGGAAGGGTGGGGTGACTGGGGTCGGGGTGGATGGGTGGTAGTTCCTTGTGAAAGAGACATTGTTGATGGTCCCGCGAACTACGTGGTGATTGTAGATGGAGTCACCAATGGTGTTGGGGTGGTAGCGGATGGGAAGGTTGGTGACATTCCCGGTGAGAATGGTGGGACCGAGAATGTCGAGGGAAAAATTGTGGAAATGGATGCGAAGGAGGTGAAGTCGGGCGTTGAGGTGGAGAAAGGGGTGTCTGAAGAGGAAAAGATTGGGTGGAAGATGTGGGTGGAGGAGTGGATGTGGGGAAAGGAATTGTTGGTGGAATTATTGTGGAGAATGGTTGGAGAGAGGTGTATGGTGGGATAGTGGAAGGGGGTAGAGTGGTGGGTGTGGTGGTAGAGGATAATCCAGCCTCTAGATTCATGATGAAGGAATCTAGGGATGCGGTGATAATATTTTCTTTAGAGAGGGAAGGTTCAACCTCAGGATTTGGTTTTGATGTCAGCTTCCGCGACAGCTGTTGTGTTTGCAAACGCCCTTTGGGTGGTCGTTTCACCATGATTTTTGTTACTTTAGCTGTCAGGGCGGTGATACTGTGCTATGTCTGCCCCGCCTTGGTTTTCTTCTGTTTTTCTTTGACTGAAGCTAGAAGAGTTGCAAGATCCTCTTCAGAGAAGAGTAGCTTTTCCTTGTCATAGTTGGCAATCTTCGGGAGTGGCAGCAGAATCCTTGATGATTTAACTGTAGGGAAGAAGATGTAGTGCAACTTTGCATCCTTTTCCTTAATGATGTATGAGTTCTTTAGAGTTTGCTCATTGGTAAGGTTGTCGCCCTTGATTTCTGCACATCGGGGAAGTAGTCTGTCCATCTTGAGATATTTTAGGATGGATGTTATGTGTCCACCCATACAAATTTATTTGCTTAGGGCATAAGCAGAAAGCTTTTGTAGCATATGTCGTCCAATGTTGATTGGTATCCCATGTAAGACGAACCAGAGGATAAAAAGATCAGAAATGAGAACATTCTCGGCCTCTATCCTTGGGAAAAGCACACCTGTGAGAATTTTGTGAAGCGTGCGCACCATCCCATACTGAATATTTGAGGCCTTGTAGGTCTTTGCCTCATAGTTTGGGATCCATGTCAGGGATTTCCAAAAGTTTTGTTTGTTAAATTGGGAGTTGTATGTGCCAACCTATTTAGCTTTTTACAGTTGCTCTAGGTTGTCGATAAAGATATCATTTAGCAGGCTTTTCATAATGACAACCTTGTTGCCAAAGAGATTGGTGACCAACCTGTAGTCACATCCGTCCCTTGCTCTATCCATAATGTCTACAAATTCTTTGTTGAGATGCATGAAGAATTATGTAGTGGGCTCAACATAAGAGATTTCAGGGATGAAGCAGAGCCGAGAGAGATTGGCATTGTCGAGTAGGGTGAGGATTCTGTCATATATCCCCATCTTCATTAGTACACTTGAGGTAACATACTTTGTTTCTTTCAAAGTTTTGTCGATGGATGGGAATGTGTAAATGAATAGGTTTTATGGTGGTGGTTTTGTAGTGGTGATGGCGGAGAAGACAGGAGCAGTGGTGGTAGCGGGAGTGGTAGTGGGGCTGGTGGTAGCGGTTGATGGGATGTATCCTGCCAGGGTTTGTTTTCTAGCAGTGGTGGGGTGGACCTGTTTTCTTGCCCGTTTCTCTATTGGTTGCTTTTTGGAAGCTTCCTGGGCTTTCCTTTTCCCTTTGGATTTTTAGTTGGGGATTCCTCCTCGGGGGTTGGCTCGTATTCTGAGCCTTCATCATTGGAAGAAATTTCTTCTACTTCTTGATCAGGCTCCTCAGATAAACACCTGTTGAGGTGATCAATTTCATTCATGGCCGTGAGTAGGTTAACTTTTGGTGGGACCATTCCAGTCTTGTCATAGATGTCTATGACTTTTTGGAGATTGGTGCGGTCCTCCATCAGTTGTTCCGTTGTCCATAATGGAGCGTCAGTGGTTCTAGTGGCTTCTTTTGCAGGTGATGCCATATCTGACAAATTAGCAGAAAATCATGTTGTTAGAGGGTTTTGAATTTGCAAAGATAACAAGTTTATTAGAAGAAAAAGGTACATTATGTATGTGTTAATGTTTTTATGTTTTAGCAGAATCCGAGCGGTTTGTAAAACCAAACAGTTTGAAGACCGGTTGGCTCTAAATAGTTTTAGGATCGCTTGGCTCCAAACGGTTTGTGGATCGTTTGGCTCCAAACAGTTTCAAGACCGGTTAGCTCCAAATAGTTTGAGGACCATTTGGCTCCAAAAGGTTTCAAGACCGGTTGGCTCCAAATGGTTTGAGGATCATTTGGCTCCAAACGGTTTCAGGATCGTTTGGCTCCAAATGGTTTTAGGACCATTTGGCTCCAAACAGTTTCAGGACCGTTTGGCTCCAAACAGTTTGAGGACCGTTTGGCTCCAAGCGGTTTAAGGACCATTTGTCTCCAAACGGATTGGAGACAGTTTGGGTCCAAACGGTCCCTCATCCAAATGGTTTCAAGACCGTTTGGCACCAAATGGTTTCAGGACCGTTTGGCTCCAAACGGTCGAAACCACGAGGAAGGTGGTACGTCGGGGGCGCAGCGGCCGGTGGGGGAATGCGTTAGCGGCGGCGATAGTGATAGCGGTGTTGGCGACAGTGAAAATGAGGTGGATGTGAAATGCCTTGGCATGGCGGAGATGCTGGTTCTTGTCATGGACTACCTTGCTATTTGATGGTGCTGCAGATGACGACGGAGCAGGCGATGATGGTAATGAGGCGAGGAACGGTGATAACGACATTGTGGAAGTCATAAAGGGATAGGTATCGAGGAAGCAACGACGGTGAAGATGGCAGAGCGAACTAGGGTTGTGCGAACGAAGGTGCGCGGGAGAAGGGAAGCTGGAGGGATGGAACAGTGCTCGTGCTCGGGTTTAGAAAACTCGAGATTCTAGAAGGGGAAAAAAAGGAAGGGGTGGGGTTATATTTATAGGATTTTGGGGGTGACGATACAAATTCCCAGGGTCAAACGGTTTCGAGACCGTTTGGGCTGCAAATAGTTTTAAGACCATTTGGCTCCAAACGGTTTTGAGACCGTTTGGGCTCCAAATGGTTTCAGGGTCGTTTGGGGTCAAACGGTTTTGAGACCGTTTGGGCTCTAAACGGTTTCAAGATCGAAAGGTCCAAACGGTTTTTAAGACTGTGAGGCCCAAACAGTTTATGATCGTGAGGCCCAAACAGTTTAAGACCATTTAGGATAAGATAGTTTAGGTTTTTGATTTTTATATTTTTATGTTTATTTTGGTTATTTAAGTAAATTTTTATATTGTCAGATTAAATATGTTAAAACTTCGGTAGACAATTAAAAGACTAGAACAATTAACAAAACTAGGCAGAAAATAAAATGAAAAGATGATACTCAGATCTTGGGTTGCCTCCCAAGTAGCACCTGGGTTTTACGTCGCTGGCCTGACGGAAATCCAGGTTGGTTATGTTGATGCTGAGGGATCATGTATCTCGATAGTCTGCCTTGATATTTTTTTCTGCGGGTGTGTAGTATCTCTTCAATCTGTGGCCATTAACGGTCTATTCTTCCCCATTATTGTCAAGGATGATGATTGCTCCGGTGGGGTAGATGTGTTTAATTGTGAATGGGCCAGATCACTTCGTGCGGAGCTTTCCAGGAAACATTTTAAGTCTAGAATTGAAGAGGAGGACCTTATCTCCGATAGCAATGTCTTTCCACTTGAGGTCGCCATCGTGCCACATCTTGGTTTTTTCTTTATAGATTCTAGCACTATGGTAGGTTGTCATTATAAGCTCCTCAAGTTCTTGTAACTGGAGTTGTCTATATTCACCATCACTTTTAAAATCAAAATTCAGTTGTTTAATGGCCCACCAGGCCATATGTTCCAGTTCAACTGGAAGATGGCATGATTTCCCATATACTAATCAAAATGGGGTTGTTCCAATTGGTGTTTTATAAGCTGTGCGGTAAGCCCAAAGGGCATCAGGAAGCATGGTGGACCAATCAGTATGATGTCTATTGACTATTTTCTCCAAAATTGCTTTCAGCTATCTGTTCAAAACTTCGACTTGGCCACTAGTTTGTAGATGGTAAGGTGTGGTGACCTTATGGTTGACTCCATATTTCTTTAGGAGGGCTTCGAAGCTTCGTTCCAGAAAACGGGTCCCTCCGTCGGATATGACAGTTCAGGGGACTCCGAATCTAGGGAAAAGGATCACTTTAAACATCTTGATGACTGCCTTTGAATCACTAGAAATGGTGGGTATAACTTCTACCCATTTTGAGACATAATCCACAGGGACCATATGTACAAAAATCCATAGGATGAGGGGAAGGGACCCATGTAATTTATTCCCCAAACATCAAAAAGTTCAATTTCTTGCCACAAAGTGAGGGTCATTTCATTCCTTTTAGTTATACCGCTAGTAAGCGGACATTTGTTGCACGATCTTAAAAAATAATAGGAATCTCTTACTATTGTTGGCCAAAAGAATCCCGATTGTAGAACTTTCAAAGTGGCCTTTTTTGAACTCATGTGTCCCCCGGTGGGGCCAAAATGACAATGCTCTAAGATAGGAGTAATTTCCTCTTCTGGTATGCAGTGAAGGAAAAGTTTGTCTGCACATAGATGAAAAAACATAGGGTTCATCCCAGTAGTATTGTTTAGCATCGTGGAGAAATTTCTTTTTATCGTGGTGAGAGGCGGAGGGGTGAATGATTCCTGTGGCCAGATAGTTCACTATGTCGGCATACCAGGGGAATCCGGTGGTAATTTTCATAAGTTGGTCATCAGGGAGGGAGTCTCGGATAGCTACATTGTCATCCTCCTGCGACTCGATGCAACTTAGGTGGTCAACAATGACATTTTCCACTCCGCTCTTGTCTTTTATTTCAAGATTGAACTCTTGTAGCATCAATACCCAACGGATGAGTCTGGGTTTGGCATCCTATTTTTTAATAAGATATTTGATGGTGGAGTGGTCTGTATATACTACGACCTTTGATCCAATTAGGTAGGAATGAAATTTTTCGAAAGCGTAGATGATGACTAAGAATTCCTTTTCGGTGGTAGTATAATTCTTTTGTGCCTCATCTAATGTCTTGGATGCATAGTATATGACATATGAATTTTTATCTATTCTCTTCCCCAGCACAACCCCTATGGCATAGTCACTAGCGTCACACATTATTTCAAAAGGTTGTGACAGTCAGGCGCTCTTAGAATGGGTGCTGAGATTAGAGCATTTTTCAAAGTTGTAAAGATATGCAGGCATTCCTGGTTAAAGTTGAAATCAACATCCTTGGTCAATAGGTATGTCATGGGTTTTGCTATTTTCGAGAATTCTTTGATAAATCATCGGTAGAACCTGGCATGACCCAAGAAGGTTCTCACTCCCCTTATGTCTTTGGGTGGTGACAACTTTGAGATGATATCAATTTTTTCCTTGTCTACTTCGATTCCCCTTTCACTTACTCGATGTCCGAGGACAACACCTTCAGTCACCATAAAGTGACATTTTTCCCAGTTTAGGATAAGGTAAGTTTCCTCGCATCTCTATAGTACTTTACTTAGGTTGAGCAGACAGTAGTCAAAGGAATCTCCATATACTAAAAAATCATCCATAAACACCTCCATAATTTTTTTGGTTAGACCCACGAAGATAACCGTCATGCACCTTTGGAAGGTTGCGGGTGCATTGCATAGCCCGAAGGGCATCCTCATTCTTATCATTTAAGACAACAGTGGTCCCCTCTTCTTAGGGACCACTTGGACAGGACTAACCCACTGAGAGTCATAAATTGGATAGATGATACCTGCTATCAAGAGTTTAAGAACTTCGAGAAGAACTACCTCTTTTAGGTTTGGGTTCAATTTTCTATGGTGCTCCCTCGAGGGTTTGAACTCTTCTATCATGGGTAGTTTATGCATGCACAGTGTTGGGTTAATGCTTGTTAGGTTAGTCATCTTGTACCCAATTACTTTCTTGTGCTTTCTTAATTCAGTAAGAAGTCTCTCTTCCTGATCATCATTCAAAGAGGAGCTAATGATAACTGGAGATAATTTTTCTTCATCTAGGAATACATGTTTGAGTGCAGTTGGTAGAGTTTTCATTTCTGGGGCTTTGCGTACTTCTGTTGTCTCCAATATGGAAATCGATTTCAGTTCTTAAAAAGTAGTTTCTAGGGATTTTTTAGCATGTTCCAAGTACTGCAGGCATTGCTGAACTAACTCGTTGGTTGAGAATTTAGCTTTCAGATTTATTAGAGCATCCTCTAGGGCATTTTTTGGTTCTGGATTTGCTTTCTTGAGTTGATACATTTGATCAATAGCTTCAAGAAGAAAAACCTCTTCATGGATGCTAGTACTCTTCAGGCTGTTGAAAACCCTAAACTGAACAGTTTCTTTACCAAGCCTTAATGTAATAGTGCCAGCCTCGACATCAATTAACGCTCTAGCTGTGGTGAGGAAAGGTCTACCAAAAATTATCGGGTACCTTAGGTCTTCTTTTATATCCCTAATGACAAAATTGCAAGGGACATAAGAGTCCCTCCCCACTCTTACTGGAATATCTTCAATGATTCCCAGGGGTGCAGTAATGGTGGAATCGACGAGCTGGATGGTCATTGTTGTAGGCAACAAGTCAGTGAACCCTAATCTTTTGCACATGGAAAATGGCATAATTGATATGTTGGCTCCCAAGTTGGCCAATCCCTTTTTACAAGAAGTATTCCCAATAGAGCATTGTATGCCAAAGGAGCCAGGGTCTTTCTGCTTTTTCGGAATTTTATTCAAAATGATGTCAGAAGTGGTTTGAGCTAGCTTGACAGTTTCATGCCCCTATGTCATCTATTTCTTTGACAATAAGGTCTTCAGATATTTGGACCAGGCTTGGATTTTAGATAAGGTGTCGAGAAAAGGAATATTGACATAAAGTTTCTTCATTGCCTCTTTAAATTTCTGGAATCTAGAGTTTAGTCTGGTTTCCTTTAGCCTACTAGGATAGGGTATCCTCAGCTTATATTGTGGAACTTCTAGTTGTTTGGAACCTTGTTCCTTTCCTTTCCTCCCTTCAGCAACTTGACATGATTCTTCTGTTGGGATGATTTCAGTTACATCCTCGTCTTCTTGATTTACCGAGATGGCTTCAATGAGAGCATGACCAGACCTTGTTGTGACAATGTTTAATTGTTCTGGTATATGTTGGTCGTGTCTTGGATTTGCTTCTAGTTTTCTAGCCAAAGTGCCTACTGGAGGTTTTAGCTGAGCTGCTATCTGTGCTAACTGAGTTTCCATAGCTTTTTGTTGGGCCTACTGGTTAGCCAGCATAGTTTTTTGTGTTTGCAGCATTTGTCTTATCAAGGATAGTTCATCAGTCTGCTGTGGTGGGGCATTCTTTTGTTGAAATTGAGTGAGTTGTTGCTGACCTTGAAGTGGTTGTTGTTGGGGTGCTGGCAACTGAGGTTGCTGCGGCTGTTGTAGCTGAGTTTTTTGTAATTGCAGGTGTATAGGAGGGTGAGTATACTGGTAATATGCAGAAGAATTTCTTTGGTAGTTGGATCTCTGGAAATTGTTCCTAAGATTCCCTTGATTTTGATTGTAGTTGCTTTGAAATCCAGGTGGTAGTATGTTGGAAGATCTTTCTTGTGTTTGATGTTGCGGGTTAGCAGTCCCCACAGGATTTCCATATTGAAAGCCAGGATGATTTCTTGGTTGATTTGGATTGTAGTAAGCTTGTCCTGGTATGGAATGAATAGAATTTACTTGTTCTGCCATTTAATCCTCAGGGTGTTCAATGATCGGCTCATACTGCGGTTGGGGTGGTTGCAAATTCATCATTACATTGTACAGAAGACCACAAGACAATGTGGGATGATCTGATGCATGAAAGGCCTCACAAGATCCTATGGCAGCTTTAGCTTGTTGGGGGTTCTTCTTTCTGTCATATTCCCCAAATGATGCTTCAAGGGCTTGTTGTTTGTTGGCTATGGTTTTCAAGGCTTCAGCTATGGCTTTCATTTCCATAGATTCTTCAGCTTTATAGACCTTTAGAACTCCTCTTGTAGTCGCCCTCCCCCAATTGGATTGATTTTATGCTCCGAGAGTGATGATTCTCCAGGCATCTTCGTAGTTTTGTCTCATAAAGTTTCCTCTAGATGAGGAATCTAAGAACTTTTTAATATCATCACTTACTCCCCTATAAAAAGTTTCTATGAGTTGATTTTGCGAGATTCCATGGTGAGGGCATTTCCTCAAGAGTTCTTTGAACCTTTCCCATGAGTCATCCAGTGACTCTCCTGGTAGTTGAAGGAATTGGTTGATTTGCCCTTTGATTTGGTAGGTTAGTGAAGGTGGGAAGAATTTCTCCAAGAACTTCTCTTCTAAGGGAGCCCAGGTGGTGATTGGCTCCCTGTCCAAAGAATTGTACCAGCTTAGTGCTCTTCCAGACAAAGTGAAATTGAAGAGTCTAAGCATGACTGCATCCATGGTTGTTCCAGCTTGTGGTACCAGCCTGCAAAGAGCTTTGAACCTCTTCAAATGGTCCATGCAGTCATCTCTGACACTTCTAAAGAATGAGATGCCCTGCATTATTTGGATCCATTGTATCCTAATATCAAAATTGGGAGTGTATATGAGTGGCGGTTGGACTGGATGGTTATCTTCGTAGTTCTTGGGAATGACATAGTCCCATAGTTTCTTGCTTCTCAAAAACAGTTGAGCAGCAACTCTGGCTACTTCATTTTCAGCACGGATGTGGGCTTGCTCTTCGGCCTGTACTTTAGCCTGGACTTGGGCGCGCGTGTCGGAAATGAGTTGCACTCGACGGGATGCTATGGTAGTGTTGACCCTTTCCATCACTAGTGCAACTTGGCATTGATCTTCGGCCATTTGTCTGGCTCTTTGATGATTAAGTCAAATGCGGCGGTGGAAAATTCTCTCTACCTTAGAGTCTTACTCTGGATTAGGGGAGAATATGAGATTATGCGTTGGTTGCATACACGTCTTCTACCTGAGTAGAGGAAGAAGCTCACTTTTCAGATGATGCGGGAGATGTGATGAAATCAAGAGAGTATGGAGTAATATTAAAGAAAAAGTGTAAAACCCTAACCAACTAACAAGATGATAAATGAAATTAAAACGTTTCGTTGTCCCCGGCAATGACACCAATTTTTGATGGAGCTTCCACTCGTGTGGAATTTCGTGCACCACTAAAAATCCTTAAGTTTATAAATCTTTAGTTTTGTCCTTGCTTATACTATATTAAAAAATCCTACCACGTATGCTAAGATACATGGAAGTCTTATCGTAGTATAGTTAAGGGTCGAATCCCCAGGACAACGGTCTTGTTGAGATCAACAAGATAGAAAATGTTGGAATTTCACTTAACTCTTTAACAGTTGGTATTTAGATCAAAGAGTTGCTTTGGTTGTTTAAACTAAGTGCAAGTAAAGTAAAAGCAAGAAAGTTAGTAGGAAGGTAAATTTAAGGTTGTAAACAATATTAAGGAACCACTAGGATGAGATCATCTTTCACCATCACTACACATGGATCAAAACATGCAACATAGTAACATAACCTGCAATAAGAGTCTAAATAGTTAGTATCTTTGTAGACTTAGTTTCCTTTCAGAGAACTAACTACGGGAAGTGTGGGAATGTTGCAATGCTAGCCATCCCTAAATGAATGGTCACTTACTTTACATCATTCCCTTCACAAAGTGTGTTCCTCGACTTATCAAGGTTGTACTTCCATACGTCAACTGATTCCATTTCATAGAATGAAAGTATAACGATTGAAGTGAGTTTACTCCACTTCTTGAAAAACACTCCTAGATACCAGAACAGATGCATGGTGGCTACATGCATCAGGAACCAACATTCAATTGAGATTCAAATCTAATAGTACAAACCTAGACAATTCATACTAAGAGAAAATAAGTAACACAAGTTGGTGATGAAGCAACAAGCATTCCTTAAGCGATTGATGTTGAACTGAAAACAAAGTATATCTCTTTTGCAAACTTATGAATTACATTGCATGAAATGAAAACATGGGTAGCGGGGCTACTCCCCACACCCTAGTGTATAAGACTACTCGCTCATGGCAAGAACAAAGAAGGGGGCGAGAAGAGAGAGAGAACATCATCTCCACGAAGGAGGGAGGAAGTTCGACCCCTTAGAGAGAGAGAGAAACGATCTTCACACTTCATAGCTTGCTTGATGATGAATACTCCTCTTTCCACCTTCTTTGTTGATGAGAGAGAAAGTAGCTTAGAGATGGAGTATGGATCTCAGACCTGCAGCCTCGGGGCAGTGGATGAAGGATGGAATGGATATGGAGCAATAGAGGAAGCCTTTGGATGTCTAAAAACTTCCCCTTTTTTAGGACCCTTTTGGGTCTTATTTATAGGATTTGAGTGAAGTCCAAACGGTTTGGGCGGTTTTGGGCCCAAACAGTCATGAAAACCGTTTGCATTCTGAGACCATTTGGACTCTCTTAGTTTTGAAACCGTTTAGACTCTCCCGGTTTGGAAACCGTTTGAGTCCTTGCGGTCTTGAAACCATTTTCCTTTATTCGGTCTTGGGACCGTGTAACTTTATGCAGTCTTGGGACCAGTTGATCTCCATTCGGTCTTGGAACCGTTTGGTCTCCATTTTGTCCTGGGACAATTTGGCGTCCATTCGATCTTGTGACCGTTTGGCATCCATTCGGTCTTGGGACCGTTTGGCGTCCATTCGGTCTTGTGATCGTTTGGCATCCATTCGGTCTTGGGACCATTTGGCATCCGTTCGGTCTTGGGACCGTTTGGAACTTTGTAGTTTTTTTTATATTTTTCAGTAAGAATAAAAAAGAAAAGTTAGTTTAATGGTATATTTGCAATAAAGTGGAAAGTTAAAGATTCTATCTAGTTTATCTAAGAAAGAGTATGGAAAATTGAGAAAAATCAATAAGATAACATTGCAAAATGGGAGGTTATCATCCTATGAATGGACAATCCACCAATTATAACCCTGAATCGATTTGTTGAAGAATCCCTAATTAGTAATCCTTTCGGTTTCAAGATGTTGGACCAAACGGTCTTGAGACCGTTTGAGTCCAAACGGTCTTGAAACCATTTGGGATCAAACAGTCTCATGATCGTCTGGCGGTCAATGGTGGATTTTGATTGATGGATGAAGATCCAATGGAGTTAGATTGAATTGAACATTCAATAAGTTCAACTTGTGGTCAATTCAATAAGCAAACCCTAATCAATTTGATTGAAGAATACCTCAATTGATCCAATCAGTTTTCAAGCTGGTTTGGCCAAACGGTCTTGAGACCGTTTGAGTCCAAACGGTCTTGAAACCATTTGGGGTCAAACGGTCTCAAGACCGTTTGGAATCAAATAGTTTCAAAACCATTTGGTGTTGAAATGCCAAAACCGAATGAAGGTCTAAAGTGATCAAATCATTTGGAGATTTAAGGTGATGATTGATCCATTGATCCAATGGTTGGTAATAATGATTATCAATGATAGGTACCTTTAGAATGGTTAATCCTAAAAGCTTATGAAAGCAATGTCTCAATACACTATGTCAACCATAGTTCTATATATTTGATTGAAAGGTTGATGTAACCTAATCAAGTTGAGAGGATGATAGAAAGGAATTCTTACATGAGTATTAATCATGAATAATATGTGATTAGGGTATGATCCTTAGTAAAGAGATCATGAAACCCTAATCGAGTGGGTTAATAAGCCATAATCCTAAAATTAGGGCAATCCTGAGTGAAACCCCAATCTAGGGTAATGATGTAACCCTAATTAAGGGTGATGATATAAGAAACCCTAATTATGGATAATGGAAGATGAAACCCTAATTGGGATAAATAGTAAACCCTAATTATGGGTAATTGAATGGGAACCCTAACTAGGATTAATAGCAAACCCTAATTGTGGATAATTGAATTTAAACCCTAATTGAGGGTAATGCCATGTGAAATCCTAATTGAGGGTGATGCCATGTGAAACCCTAACTGAGGGTGATGCCATGTGAAACCCTAATTGAGGGTGACTCCATGTGAAACCCTATGCAATGGTATGATGAGGAGCCTTAATACAGGGTGAAGGTATGTGAAACTCTAATTTTGAGTTATAATACATGAAGCCCTAATATTGGGCAATATGATGATAAACCATAACCCTACTTACTGGGTAATGGTATGAGAGAACCCTAATGATAAAATAGTGGATAATGCCTTATAAAGGTGAAATATCTCAAATGGTTGATCATAGGCAACCTTATAGTAAGCAATTCCTTAACTTGAAATGAGTCCATATAATTGAAGATAGTTGGACCATTCTTGTATGTGACCTATGCACTTCATTGTAAAAGTGATAGGTTAGTGGATGAAAGTATTAAGATGGGAAATACCATAATCCAAGATAAGTTGATAACTCAAGTAAGTTGGAAGTAATGAGGAACACTACTACAGAAATAGCAATCAGTGTCACTTTTCTGGGCGTCGGTTATTAAGGAAAACCGACGCCTATAATATTAAACGTCGGTTATTTATGCAAACCGACATATATATTCGAAGACCATCTAGACACGAGTACCGCTTTATATTCAGCGTCGGCTAGTTATAACAGACCGACGCCTAAAATCGCCCGCGAAATCCAATTTTTGAGCGAAAACATTTTAGGTCACCTACAACGTCGGTTTTTTAACTATTCACCGACGCCTATTGAAAATGAAAATTTGCGCGAAAAGTCCCACTTTTAGTGCCGGTTATCCTTCGATAACCGACGCTGATAATGGTTCCCGCCAAATAATTTAGGGTAAAGGATGTCTAGTTGGGCGTTGGTGTTTTACTAAAAACCGACGCTAAAGCATAATAGGCGTCGGTTTTGTAGATAACTGACGTCGATGACCAACTTAATAGACCCGATCACACCCGGCTCTTCCCCCTTTCTTCCTGTTTCATCGTGACTTCTCTTCTTTGCTGCTGCTCGTCGTCGTTCTCCCGAAATCGCCCGTCGTCGGTTGTTGCTGCTCGCCGCCGCTGCTCTGGTGCTCTTCTGCTCGCCGACGTTGCTGCCCCCCACCCGCTACTGCTGCTTCTTCTCTTGCTACTTCTCCGGCTGGCTCCAGCTGCTTCTCCAGCCGTCAGTTGCTTCTGCCCGCCGCCCACCCCTCTGCTTCTTCTCCAGCTCGTCGCCACTGCTGTCGCCGCTCACCGCCACACTTTCCACGCTAGCTCCAGGTAGCGCTACCTCTTTGCTTCCTTCTCCCTAGCTATTTACCAACATGCAAGCACGGCCATGGCTGACCCCAACATAGTTGGGATTGAGGCTTAGATGATGATGATGAAGTACGACCATGGTTGTGTTGGCCTACCACGGCCGTGCTGGACAGCACGGCCGTGGTAGGGCAACACAGCCACGGCCATGGTAGGCCAACACAGCCACGGCCGTGCTTGCTGTTGGTAAGGATATGAACAAATTTTTATGTAATGCTTTATGTAAATCCTAGGATATGAACAAATTTTTTGCTTGCATATATTTGTGCTTCTAATCCTAATGTTTGACTTAATTCAGTAAATTTTGATGCATGTTGAAATAAGATTTAAACTTGTCAATTCTAGCATCCTAATTTGATTTGATTAAACCTAACATTGATGAAACACTAACATCAATTGTGATGAAACCCTAACATTAATTGTGATGAAACCCTAACATGTACACATCTATTATTGTGTTTGTTGGCCTAGAAACCCGTCCAAGATTTACTCATTAGGAGTAAATCTTTGATAGTCCCCGGTTTTGGACTGTTCTTGAACACCTAATCTCACTTAGGATGTAAGTGTATAATGTGTATTGGGTTTTCGAGAAAATTTTAGTAGCATTTCCCCGCTGTTCTCTAAGTACATATGTACTTAGAGAACAGCGGGGAAATGTTGCCTAAATTTTCTTGAAAACCCAATACACATTATACACTTACTAGTGAGATTAGGTGTTCAAGGATGGGATAGGTGGTACACATTTATTATATATAAGAATGACATCACATGTGTTTGTTGGCCTAGAAACCCATCCAATATTTACTCATTAGGAGTAAATCTTGGATATTCCCCAGTTTGAGACTGTTCTTGAACACCTAATCTCACTTAGGATGTAAGTGTATAATGTGTATTGGGTTTTTGAGAAAATTTCAGTAGCATTTCCCCATTTGTTCTCTAAGTACATATGTACTAAATTATATATTGTTTGTATGGAGTATGGCTTCATTGTAGATAATAGGAGTAAATCTTGGATAGGATGTAAGTGTATACCCTAATCTTGTCCTAATATATACTTGTTTTCTCTTTGATCATAGAATGGATAGATCATGGATGCCCATTCGCAATCGCTGCACCCCAGAGTTTATATCTGGTCTTGATCAGTTTATTATATTTGTCGAGGAACATAGGAAAAAACCTACAGATAGGTTCTACTATCAATGTAGGCATTACGGTAACAATTTGAAAGTCAACACTGGTAAGGAAATCAAAAGTCATGTCATGTGCAATGGGATTGTACAAGGCTATACAGAATGGCACTGGCAAGGAGAGATTTCAAACTCGAAACCAGTAGATGTCGATAGCAGTGCTTGGGTGGAAGAAAAAATTGGCTCCGATGACGTAGATGTGAACGAACCAGTTCCAGTAGACATCGTTGATGCGATGATGGATAGTTGTAGGGTAGAGCACACCGATCCACCTCGTATCTTTAGAAACATTGTGCATGATGCTGAGATATCGTTATACACATGTTGTGCTAAGTTTACGAAGCTTAGCATTGTGTTGAGATTGTATAAGTTGAAAGCTAACAATAGATGGAGCGACAAAAGCTTCATTGAATTGTTGACTTTGTTGAAAGAAATGCTTCCTGAAGGAAACGAGCTGCCAATCTCAACATACTGGGTAAAGAAAATGATGTGCCCAATGGGAATGGAGGCCAAGAAGATACACGCATGCCTGAATGATTATGTATTATTTCAAAAGGACTATGTAGATTTGAAAGATTGTCCAAAATGTGGTGCGTCACAGTATAAATTGACGACTTCGGGGGAGTCCAAAACTGGTTCTCCTGCCAAGGTGTTGTGGTATCTACCTATAATATCACAGTTTCAACGCTTGTTTGCAAATCTGAAAGATGCGAAGAATTTGAGGTGGCATGCAGATGTTAAGAAAAATAATGATGGGATCCTACGACATGCGTCTGATTCCCCAAAGTGGAAGAAGATTGATCTATTGTACCCCAAATTTGGTGAAGAAGATTGGAATCTAAGACTTGGGCTTTGTACAGATGGGATGAATCCATACGGGACATTGAGCAGCCAACATAGCACTTGGCCAGTCATGCTTGTTATATACAATTTTCCTCCCTGGCTGTGTATGAAAAATAAATACGTTATGCTGTCGTTGTTGATATCGGGCCCTAAACAACCCAGAAATGATATCAATGTTTATCTTGAACCTCTGATTGATGACTTAAAGAAACTTTGGGCTGAAGGTGTGATGACCTATGATGCTTCAGGAAGAGAGACATTTTGTTTGCATGCTATGTTGTTTTGGACTATTAATGACTTTCCAGCATATGGGAATTTGTCTGGATATAGTGTCTAAGGAGCTAAAGCGTGTCCTATATGTGAAGAAAACACTGATTCAATAAGACTAAAACATGGCGGCAAGACTGTATATCTTGGTCATCGAAGGTTTCTTTCAAAATTCCATATGTATCGTAGGAAGCACAAAACATTCAATGGATGGAATGATGAATGGAGTGCACCTAAACCTATACCAGGGGATGTTGTTTATGAAAGAGTAAAAGACATTGTCAATGAATTTGGTAAGAAATCACAATGTAGTATGGCCACACGGAGTGACAATTCTTCATTCAATAAGAAGTCAATATTTTGGGATCTTCCTTATTGGAGTTCTTTGACAGTCAGGCATTGTATCGATGTAATGCATGTTGAGAAAAATGTATGTGATAACATCATTGGTACTCTGTTAAATATACCAGGTAAGACTAAAGATGGGATAAAATCCAGACTGGACCTATGTGAAATGGGAATAAGGTCAGAATTAACAGAATTACATGAAATGGGTAATAAAAGAACATACTTACCTCCCGCTTGTTACACGTTGTCTAGAAAGGAGAAGAAAGCTTTTTGTGAATGCTTGGTAAATGTTAAGGTGCCACATGGTTACTCATACAACATCCGTAGATTGGTATCAATGAAAGATCTGAAGTTGATAGGTTTTAAATCTCATGATTGTCACACTCTAATGCAACAAATATTTCCCATGGAAATTCGATCTATATTGCCGAAGCATGTAAGGTTTGCAATCACCAGACTTTGTTTCTTTTTCAACAGTCTATGCAGCAAAGTTATTGACCCTGATACTCTCGATAATTTGCAAAGAGAAGTGGTTGTTACCCTATGTCAGCTTGAGATGTATTTCCCTCCTTCGTTCTTTGATATCATGGTACATCTTGTTGTCCACTTGACTAGGGAAGTTAAAATGTTGGGACCAGTTTTCTTGCATTGGATGTATCCCTTTGAACGATATATGAGCATTTTTAAAGGTGATGTTCAAAACCGTTATCGGCCTAAAGGGAGTATTATTGAAGGTTATGTGATGAGAGAGGTTATGGATTTTTGCAATGACTTTCTGAGTGGTAATAACACTCCTGTTAATGACAAGAATATTGAGGAGGGCAAAGGAATTTTGGGATCACGGGTGAAAGTAATCAGCCGTGAGCAGTTGGAACAAGCTCACTTGTATATTTTACACAACATGGACGAAGTGAGTGTTTATATCAAGGAACATACCAATTTCATCAAGAGACAACATCGTCAAGCAAGTTCAATGTGGCTTGCTAGAGAGCATAATAAGACTTTTACTAAGTGGTTTGAAGATAAAGTCTTACATCAACTATCTCAAACACCAAATGATATTACAGAAACTATCAAATGCCTCGCCTTTAAACCAAAACCGAATGTTATGTCTTATGAAGGGTTTGACATTAATGGGTTCACATATTACACAAAGCGCCAAGATGATAAGAGTTTCATCCAAAATAGTGGGGTCACTCTTGAAGCGTCGACTATGGATTTTGCAAGTGCAAAGGATAAGAGTCTACGTGAAGCTAAAATGGCATATTATGGTTTCATTGAATACATATTGGAGTTTGACTACATAGATTTCAGAATTCCGCTCTTTAAATGTAATTGGGTTGATAACGCCAAAGGAGTTATAGTGGATGAATTGGGTTTCACTTTGGTGAACTTTGAAGAGATTGGCGAGAAGGGTGAACCATTCATATTGGCATCATAGGCGAAACAAATATTCTATATTGATGATCCCGCAAATGATAAATGGTCGGTTGTTCTTCATTGTAAAAGACAATTCATTGAAGATCCTATAGATGAAGAAGAGTACTATGATAAGTATGATGACTCCAGTCCATTCTCAGTTGGGTTGCCAACTCCACAAAATATTGAAGCTAATGATGACTTATATGTGCGCGGAGATCACAATGAAGGATTGTTAATTGATAAAAGATCACAATTTTAGAGACATGTATGTTTATATTTTTTACAAATGCTAGTTAATACAAATGCTAAATGTTTGCCTTTTTCTGGTTAATACAAATGCTAAATGTTTGCCTTTTTCTAGTTAATACAAATGCTAAATGTTTGCCTTTTTCTAGTTAATACAAATGCTAAATGTTTGCCTTTTTCTAGTTAATACAAATGCTAAATGTTTGTCTTTTTAATGACATTTTCAGATGGCTGACCATGATGAGCATGATGTCCATGATGATCATGAAGTCCATGATGAGCATGTTGTCCATGACGAGCATGGCGAGGATACCAATGTAAGTTCTAAAAATATATCCTGTATTTCTATAAAATTCAATATCTTCTAGTTATGTCATATATCCCATATTTCTATATTACGCTAATTCAATGGGTTTATTTTTGTCAAATTTTAGGTTGATGATGCACATGTACCCACTAAAGCACTGGAGCAACTTGATGCACATCACCAAACACTTAACAAGAAAAGGGGCATCACTCTGTTGAAGAAGTTAATAGTGCAGAGTGGTAGTGGATCCAAATTGGTTGTGGAGTTTGATAATGGAGGAAATGCAATTGGAGTGAACCGTAATAATTTTGTAAACTATCTTGGGTGTGTCACTCGAAGCAATTGTGGTGTTAAGTAAGATAATTGGCATAAAGTTCCTCAGGGGAAGAAAGACTTGATATGGAAGGATTTATGCGTGAGTTATTATTATTTGCAATTCTATTTTGTAGATTACAAATTATATTATTTGCAATTCTATTTTCGGATACTAGTTAATAAGAATTCTATTTTACAGAATATGTTTGCATTGGATGAGAAGATGCATCGTAAAAGCGTGATGCAACATGCTGGAAAGATGCTTAGGAACTATAGGACAAATCTGAATAGAGAATACATAAAAGATGGTGATAAGAAGAAGAAGTCAGCCCTTGAGTAGTGGAACTTCTTGGATAAAGAAGATTGGGACAATTTTGTTGCTTCAAGAAAATCTAAAGAATTCAAGGTATAAGGCGTCACTCCCAATTTAATTAATATATGTTGTATTCACCTATTCAAGATTAACATTTAGTGCTACTAACCAAATCATTAATGTGCATACTAACTAGGCCCTCAGTGACATGCAAAAGGCAAGGCGTGCACTGAATGTGCATGACCACACTATGGGTCCAAAGGGCTATGCAAGCGTTCGCCAAAGACTACAGGCGGAGTCTGCGGCTACTCAGGAGTCTGCTCCTACTCAGGAGTCTGCCACACCCATGCCTCGCCATGATATCTGGATAGCTAGGAGGCAAAACAAGAAGGGTGAAATAAAGAAGCTCGTAACTCCTGAGGCGGCTGCGAAAATGGTAAAATACAACTCTTAGAGCAATCGTTTGAATATTGATTATTTGTGGTGTTAACTTACCAATTTATGTTGATGGTGATTAGCGGGAGCTGCACGAGCAGAGGAAATAAGGCATGTTCATCCCTCAGGGCACAAGGGATGAATTGATAGTTGCTTTGGGTAACCCAGAGCATCCTGGACGTGTTAGGGGTGCAGGCGCTAGTGTGGGCATCAAAGCATTCTTTCGGCCATCCCAGCGCAAACCCAGAGCAGGACTTTCACAAGAAGAGGTAACCTATTCTTTTTTTAGAATGTTACTGCAAAAGGGAATTCAATAATAAGAAGCTAATGTTTCTTTGATCCATGTATAGGAGAATAAGAGAGTCGAGGATATAGTTGCCAAGAAAGTCAATGATATAGTTGCTGAGAAGGTCAAGGAAGAAATAGTGCGGTGGAAGGCATCTCAAGCTTCCAATCAGCCTATGGTGACCCACTCTTCTCCTAATGCACAGACTGTGAGTAATCTTGGAGACCCATCGCCTAGCACGTCTGTTGTAAGTATTGTTTATGACATTGTCGCTAGTCTTTTCAAGATGATATGTTTTCAAGATGATATGTATATATGTATAATATTCTTTATGTAAATTTGTAGGCATTGAAGCCATGCCGCTTAAGAATGCAAGACTATGTTGTTGCAGAGGTGCAGGTTTACCCGTCCCTTCCTGGGGCAATGTTTCACATGACTCCAATGCCACAGGGCTACGTTCGTGTGAGCCCGATATGTGTGTTACCCGATTGGAGGGAAGCTACATTGCCATATCCCCACCCAGTTATTGATACACTTGTTGAGGTAGAAGGCGGGGTGATATTGTGGCCCAAAGCAGATGTCATCTACACTACTGAAATTGTAAGACAAATTTACATTACTTTAGATTGTTAATGTGTATATATACAGGTTAAAAAGAAGACACCCGGAGCACCTAGGCCTCGATCTCCACTTCCTGCATTACCAAGTTGGGTTCCAACTGACCTAAAATACCCATTAGGTCCTGCTTGTAGGGGAATGGCATGTTGGCTACGGGCACATAATATACATTGCTCTATAATTATTTCTTTAGAAGCAGATTATGCAGGTCAATCATACGATAGCTCTTTATTTATACAAGATATTATTGAGTTGTTTATGTATGATTGGTTGAATACATCAATGATAGAGACATGGATAAGGTGAGATCTTGTTTATACATCCATATACCTTGTGTAAGATCCAGTGATCTGGTTTCTTATATATTAATGCATACGTAATACATGTTTTGCAGCTACTTAGTCAAAGATCAATGCAAACAATTTGCATTTGATCATGTGGGTTTTTTGATTCCATCATTGATTAGTATGGTAGCTAAAGACCCTGATAGTATTCCACAATACTGTATATATGCTTTTAGAATTTTTGGTCAGCAAAAGAAGACGATAATAATAGCTCCATTCAATGTCAAGTAAGTTTACTTTATTTATAATTTGGACTTAAGAAAATTCTATTTTTATTGTGCGTTTTGAGTTATTAATTTTTAACTTTTTTTACCTCTAGAGGTAGACATTGGGAGTTACTAGTTATTGTCCCCGGGACGTTCACTGTTTATTATCTAGATCCTGTGGGAAGTACATTGAACACTAAAATTGGACACATATTGAGAATGCCATTATTCTGGTGAGAAATATTTCATTTTTATATCTGTTAACATTTGTTATTACATTACTATTTAATTATGCAATTTACTGTGTTACATTAACATGTAGGGGTTTAGATGCATTCAAAAATGCTGGAGGAAATGTCCCAAGGAGAAAGAACCAACCAATAATTTGGGAGAACATAAAAGTAAGTTCCCGACTCCAATGTATATATTTTTTATGTGAACTGTGCTTAGTTGTATTTTTTAATATTTTGTATGTTTCAATTTATAGTGCGCTACACAAGACAACGGCTGGGCATGCACATACTATGTGATGCGATTTATGCAGATGATTATCCGACATGGCGCATTGGATATTAATACCATACATGAGGTATTATATATAGTCTAATTAGTTAGTATGAAATATATCAATCTTATTTTTATATTATTACTTATATATATACATCATTCTCATTGCAGGTGTTTAAAACTGACCACACTATAGGTAAACACTTAAAAAATGTACATGCTCCATATACGATGGAAGCATTAAATGAAATAAGAGAAGAATGGGCAAAAGCCATACAAGCAGTGGCGATTGTAAGATATAATTGGGATGCTGATAGTGATGCTGAATGATATTTTGTAAATGAATATTTCTGAATGTTTAAACATGTCTGAATGTTTCTACATGTATTTGAATGATTCTACATGTGTGAATGTGAGAATTGAATTGATGTCTGAATGTATCTACTTGTGTGAAAAAATATTTGTTGATTTTGTAGGTTTGTGGCCTGTTTGTAGGTTGATTTCAATGGATGTCGTAAACCTACAGTTCAGAAAACTGAACTGCAGGTTCTCATCCTACTGACCAGCCACAGCAGGCCTGCAAACTAATAAGAAAAAAAAATTAAAGTATATGCGACGGTTATATATAGAACACCGTCATCAAAGGCCTACATCGTCGGTTATTTGTTAAAAATTGACGCCTAATAGGACAAACAACCTGACCATGCAGGAAAGCACAGCCGTGGTGGAAAAGGCGTCACTTATTAGTATAAAACTACCGCCTATATTACTAAACACGACCGTGCAGTGAAGCACGGCTGTGCTTCGCCGTGTCGTCTGGATGTATGGCGTCGATTGTTAAGTTGTTAACCGACGCAGAAAGTGTCCTAGGTGGTACTCTTTTTTGTGGCGCAAACCTTATAGACGTCGGCCAACTATATATAACCGATGCCTGTATGTCATATAGGCGACACCAAAGAGTTCGACCTTTAGCGGTGCCCACATAGGCGTCTCTTGAGAACCGTCGCCAAAGGGGGTTAAACAACCGACGCCAAAGGTTGTTTCTGTAGTAGTGGAAAGTGATACATCAAGATATGATAGATATCACTTTTAGCATTCTAGGGTTGATATACCTTGATGCACCTCAAATCCAATATACTTGGACAAGAAACACATGAAGTGTGTTATGTAAATTGTTACAATGAAATGTAATGAGTTTGATATACTTTGATAAGTATAGGCTAATACACCTTGAGAATGGGGTTAAGCCAAACTAATGAGTATGATGTAATCCTACCATGATAAGGATGAGAAATGAACTCATACCTTGTATTGATAATCATTTAATGATAAATGTTAAGAGTAATAAACATAATTGAATACTTGAGATGTTAATGGATGCTTCTAGAGGTGTGGAGTAATATATTAAGGTTGATTTGATAAATATGAAATCCTAATTGATGTGAGATGGGAAACCCTAACCCTAAATTGGGTAATGGGACATGAGAAACCCTAATGTGATGTGAATAGTAAGCCCTAACCCTATTGAGGGAATAGTGGTGTTACTATTGTATTACATGAGGTAATATGTTATTGTTGCCTAGTGAGAGGTGACAAGATGATTATAAAAGTTTATTGTAAGAAATGATAATGTTTTAATAAACTCAATAAAAGGAACAATTGTATTCAATAAAGAATGTGAAAAGCTATGAAGGGTAACTTCAGGGTTCAGAACCTAGAGAAGGATGTGATGATCAATGATGAGTTAAAGGAATTTATATCCCATGATCTGTGTAATCAGGATTGGTTAAAGTCCAATACCTGGAAGAGGTATAATGCATGTAATCAGGATTGGTTAAAGTCCAATGCCTGGCTGTGTAATCAGGATTGGTTAAAGTCTAATGCCTGGATGTGTAATCAGGATTGGTTAAAGTCCAATGCATGGCTGTGTAATCAGGATTTGTGACGTCCCCCAATTTCTATATACTTTCCATAGTGACATTCATAGATATGCGTGCACTCATATCTATAGATGTCAAAAGGGAAAATATAAGACATTAAGGTAGTCAACTAAAACAGAGATTAAGCCAAGATCTAGTTCACATCATCGGGTAATGCCACACAAACATTCATTCAAAGATAATATAGTCATTACATATGGAAAGAAATATGGTTCTAAAGAAAGTTAAATTTATTACATAGGATTTCAATCATCCTCAAGATCACTAAGGAAAGAAATAAACTGACATCTAACAAGAAATGAGATAAAAGGAAAAGAATCTATCTATTACATCCTCCAATGTTATTATTTATGCCTTCAGGTACTTTGAGCATGCATTTCATTTTGTAGTCAAATGTTCCTTGTACCTAGAAAATACGAGAAACAAAACATCAGCAAGGCTGGTACGTGGAAAAAGGTACATTTAATAAGGTTGCATAAAGGAAAAATATTTGAACAAGTAGAAAGGAGAGATAAAACCATTTCTTAAGGCGAAAATTAGGTAAACACCCTTTTTGTTACAATCATTTTGATGCAGTTGTACTACACATATTGCACTTAACTTACATCTAGTGTGGGCAACATAATATCATCATACATCTAACATGGGCCAAGGAAAAACATACATCCATGTTAGGCAACATACATCCACACCAGGCTATGTGCCCTAGTAGCTACAACTCATCATAATCATTTATGTTTCATTAGGTTTGGCGAAGTATAACTTATACTAGTCAAACAAGCAATAATATTCAAGTATGAGCATTCAAGGTACACATATCATATGCAACCAGAAATCTAGTCATATACTTATAAAATCACGTACCTGCTTGTTCAATCAAAAGCCCAAAGATCTAGAGTCAAACAGGAATTTAGTCACCCTGCAAAGAAGGCAAGGGTACATCATTACTATTGGTCCATGTGACCAGGACTAAGTTATGTTCTTAATTATCATCCCTTTTTATGTTATCTTAATTTAGATCAGGGATTTCCCCATATTCTAATTAGGTTCACAAATATTATCAGATCTGATCCATTATCAACTATTTGGATCAAAGATAATATTTAATTGATTAATTAGAAGATTTCCCAAAATTAGGGTTTCTAGGATGGTTAAAGAAAAGGGAGGGTAATCCTTAACATGTTAACCATTCATAACACCATGGTTCGTTTTAAAGATTCAGACCAATTAATAAACACTAATTGTCATCTAGTGATATTAATTTTGATATAAGAAATGTATCTTTAAATTCATGTAGAAAGAGGAAGCTAAAATTAGGGTTTCTTCTAATCCTTTGATCACTTATCAACTTAGTATAGTATTTCAAGTTATTCTGAAATCAGGGTTTCATCTAATGGTTACAACTATTTTAGAAGTCATATATCATCAAGAAAGCCCTTTTTAATAATTAATTATGATTAAGGATGTCCTTTAGGCCTTAGAAGGTTACTTTTGAAATAGGGAACTGATTCAGGTATTGATAATATTTTATATGGATAGAGAATATTTTTCTGATCAAAAAGATGTATAGGTTTGCTATAATCCGATATTCCTAGCATTATTTATGATTTTTCTAAAGTGATGTATTATCTTGACTAATACAAGATTAATCAAAATAAAATAAAAAAAAGAAAGTAAACATACCCTCGATCGACGGCCGGATCCGACTGGATCACGGCCCAGATCGATCTATACTGATTGGGCGCTCAGGATATGGTCTACACCGGATCGGACGCTCCTGGTTTGAACCGCTAATATACCTTTGGTTTCAGCTTGCTCGAGCAGTGAAGAAGGAGCTTCCGGCGAGGTCAAGCTCGCCCCTTGGTGCTGCTCGCGGGTGGAAAAAGGCTGAGACCGATTCGGTAGCTCGATCTGAAGCCCGAGATGGTCAGGTCAGGGTGTAAGTCCCTGCGTAGCTCGTCGCCGCCGTGGGTGCAGGCGAGGTCACCGGAGCTGGGGACGTTCTGGAGCGGGAGAGGTTCTGGGGACCCGTCCTCTGGCCGCGCACACTCGTGGTGGGCTGGCGAAGCTGTTGGAGGGGTAGGCTTGGTGCGAGGAGAGCTATGGAGCTCACTGGGTGGCGATGGTTGGAGGTTGAAGAAGGTGGCTTGGGGGGTAGTGTTCGGGTGTCAAGGCATTCAATTGAGGATGGGGAAAGGTTAAAGGGAGGAAGGCGGAGCTAATGAGGGTCTTATGTAGTCGTGAGGGGAGATGGGCAAGGAAGCCCTAAACTCAGCCGCCACCGAGGTGAGAAGAGTGGAGAAGCGGGGGTCGGTTCTCCCTGCTCCGAGAGTGAGGGGGTCAAGATAAGGCTTGACAGGGTCGCCGCAAGGTTTAGGAGATGATCGTTGGGTTTAAAATTTGAGAGGAAGTGTGAGTTGGCGAGTTTAGCCGGGCTCAGTTCCCTGTTGCCTCCCCGCCCTTTGTGGGAGGTAGGAGACAGAGTCTCCATCATTGGATCAGGGCAGATCCGTGGATCGCCCGATCTAACGGTTAGGAGATGGGGCAGGGTTATTAAAGGCAGCGTGACCCATTATTTAGCCTTGATTAAATGGAAACTTAGGTCTAGGATATATATCTAGGTTGGTATATTAGATTGGCCGTATCTCATGATTGGTAACTCTAATCCTAATGAAATTTGAGGTGTAGCTTCCCAAGGTCGAAAAGCAACTATGGTCTAAATTTGAAACCCAAATTCAAAAGTTTGATGTGTTCATTAAACTAAATACCTTATCATATGTATTCTATCATAAAAGCATACTAGGGTTTGCATATTTTTGCCAAAAGTGCTATATTAAGCTTAGTCATGCAATGATTAAGTTGAGGGTAGTTTTGTCAACAATAAATTGAGAAAAGAAATAACAAGAGAGAGAAAATAAAGTAAAAACTCACTCCATCACATTCTCCCCTCCTTAAAAGAATTTTGTCCTCAAAATTCAAGAAGCCTGAAAGAGATGTGGATACTTCCGCTCGACTTCAGACTTGAGCTCCCAGGTAGCATCAGTTGGATCATGGTGGCTCCAGAGAACTTTCACCATATCTATACTCTGATTGTTGTGAAGCTCCTTTGTCTTTAGATCGAGAATTCTGACTGGTGACTCAGTATATGACAGATCATCTTTCAGTTCGAGGGGCTCATGATTCAGAATGTGAGTAGGATCTTTGACGTATGGCTTCAGATTGGATACGTGGAAGACATTATGCATGGCATTGTACTGAGGTGGCAAAGCAAGATGATAGGTGCATTCTCCAACCCTTTCAAGGATCTCAAAGGGTCCCACATAACGAGGACTGAGCTTTCCTTTATTCTTGGCCAAAGCTCGGATAGGTCGGATCTTCAGGAATACGTGATCACCTTCCTTGAATTGTCGTTCTCGTCGGTGAGCATGTGCATAGGATTTCTGCCTATCATGTGCTCGCTTCATTCGTTGCTTAATCAGTGCAACTTTGTCTGTATACATCTGTGTCTCCTCGGATTTCATCAAAGTGCGTTCTCCAACATCGTCCCAGTGTAACGGGGATCTACATGGCCTGCCGTAGAGAGCTTTGTATGGTGGCATCCCAATACTCGCCTGATAGCTATTATTATACGCAAACTCAGCCAAAGGTAGGTAATGGTCCCACGAGCCTTCCCAGTCAAGCACACAAGCTCGTAGAAGATCCTCCAGAATCTGTACTGTTCGTTCTGACTGCCCGTCTGTCTGTGGATGGTATGCGGTACTGAAATTCAGTTTGGTGCCCAATTCCTCTTGAACCTGCTTCCACATCTTTGAGGTGAACTTCGGGTCCCGGTCTGAGACGATGGACGCTGGAACTCCATGCAGACGTACAATCTCCCGTATATAAAGATCGGACCACTCAGAAACTTTCGTAGTAGTTTTCACTGGTAGAAAATGAGCTGACTTGGTGAGACGGTCCACAATGACCCATGCAGCGTCGTACCCCTTCCTGGTCCTGGGTAATTCCACTACGAAATCCATAGTGATATGTTCCCATTTCCATTCCGGAATCTCGAGGGGTTGCAGTAGACCACCTGGTCTTTGATGCTCGGCCTTGATTCTTTGACATGTCAGACACCTGGATACAAACTCTGCAATGTCGTGCTTCATGCCTCTCCACCAGAACTGTCGTTGTAGGTCCTTGTACATCTTTGTTGTGTCGGGATGAACTGTGTACTTGGACCCATGCGCCTCGCTAGGAATGGTTGTCTTTACCGCTGACTGCTCAGGGACCCAGATGCAGTTCTTGTATCGAAGACCACCATCAAGACCCACTGACAAATGTGTATGAGGTTTATCCAGGAGAGAGGAGATCTCTGCAAGCTCGGGACTAGCTTTCTGCGCCTCCAGAAGTTCGAAATGCAAGTTGGACATGATGGAAATGTTATTAACATGCACCCGATTAGACAGAAACTGCGGTTTCCAGCCCACTAGATCCTCCATGTTCCTCCATTCAGGGACAGAAAGAGATGCACACACTGCCCTTTTTCTGCTAAGGGCATCAGCGACTACATTTGCCTTACCCGGATGATAGGCAATAGTGAAATCGTAGTCTTTAAGGTATTCAATCCATCGGCGTTGACGTAGATTCAAGTCCTTCTGAGTCAGGATGTATTTCAGGATTTTGTGATCGGTGAAGATGTCGAACGTTGCCCCGTACAGGTAGTGCCTCCAGATCTTAAGGGCATGAATGATTGCAGCTAATTCCAAATCATGGGTGGGATAATTAAGTTCATTGGGTTTTAGCTGTCTAGACGCGAAGGCCACTACTTTACCATCCTGATGTAGGACACACCCTAATCCATTTCTCAAAGCATCAGTGAATATTACAAACCTTTCATTGCCAGAGGGTAGAACAAGAACAGGAGCCGACGTCAACTTCTGCTTGAGCTCTTGGAAGCTAGACTCACAAGCAGCTGACCAGATGAAATGCTCGTCCTTCCGAGTAAGCTTAGTGAGAGGAAGTGCCACCTTAGAGAAATTTGGAATAAACCGACGGTAATATCCGGCCAGACCTAAGAAACTCCGGATTTCAGAACGATTGCGAGGAGGTTGCCAATCAAGTACAGCAGATACTTTAGCGGGATCAACAGATATATTACCCCCAGAAATGACATGACCAAGAAACATAACTTTGTCAATCCAGAATTCACATTTCGAAAGTTTGCCATAGAATTTCTGGGCTCGAAGAATTTCAAGGACATACTTCAAATGCTCACGATGTTTCTCCATAGAATCAGAATAAATCAGAATATCATCAATGAAGACAACCACAAACTCATCAAGATAAGGTTGGAAGACTTTGTTCATTAAGTTCATGAATACGCCAGGTGCGTTGGTCAACCCGAACGGAATTACCAGAAATTCGTAGTGCCCGTAACGAGTCCGGAAAGCAGTCTTAGATATATCAGAATCTTTGACCTTAAGTTGATGGTAGCCAGAACGAAGATCAATTTTTAAGAAGACTTTAGCAGTACGAAGTTGATCAAAGAGGTCATCAATACGAGGGAGAGGATACTTGTTTTTAATGGTAGCTTGGTTCAACATGCGATAGTCAATACACATCCGCATCGAGCCATCTTTCTTTTTAACAAAAAGAACAGGTGCACCCCAAGGGGAAACACTAGGGCGGATAAAACCCTTATCAAGAAGTTCTTGTAATTGTTTCTTCAGCTCCATAAGCTCAGCAGGTGCCATCCTATACGGTGCCCTAGAAATCGGAGTGGTTCCAGGAAGAAGATCTATAGAGAACTTAATGTCTCAGTTTGGAGGCAGCCTAGGAAGCTCCTCCGGGAATATGTCAAGAAAATCACGTACCACCTCCAGTCTTTCTACAGGCCCGTTGTCAGGACTGGTCTCTGAGACGGATGTGAGGAAGACTTTACATCCTTTAGATATGAGCTTTTTAGCTTTAAGAGAGGAAATTATTATATTATTACAAAATCCGCTTCCCCGAGGGATCACTACTGGAGAGGAATGAGGTTGAGAGAGAACAACCATCTTGTTTCTACAGTCAATATAAGCATGATATGTGTATAGCCAATCCATGCCAAGAATAACATCAAAGTATTCCATAGTTAAGAGAATGAATTCAAAGGGCATGTCATGATTTTCAAATTTTAGAGGGAGGACATCGGTTTTCTGCAATGTAGTGAATATTTTGCCACTAGGAGTTGACACATCCAGAATGTATCCCAAGTCCATTATATGTAAGTGCAACATTGAGGCCAGATTTTGAGATATAAATGTGTTTGTAGATCCAGAATCAAATAATGCTTTAACAGGATGTCCATTCAAGAAAACAATGCCTACACATGATAATTACATTTTTAAATAATTGAAGGCATTGAACAAGATATTAGATATATGAAAAAGATTTAAGGTTACCTTCGACAAGCTGGTTCGGATTTGCCCTAGCCTCTTCTACGGTCACTGCGAACACCCTGGCATTGCGGTGTCCTTGAGGGGGCGGAGCACCCGCGGGAGGTTTGCCAAGGATAGATGCATTGGGGCATTTGGCAAGGAAATTTCCCTCCTTTTTGCAGTTGTAGCAGACCGGCTTGGTGTAGCGACAAGGCCCGTCATGTCCTCATCCACAAGTCTTGCATTTGCTGCGGTAATCCATCAGCTTGCTATTCTTTGGTCCTTTCTTCCCTGAACCTCCTCCCTTCCCTGATCCTTTATTATGGCCTGGGTGGAACTTCTTGAACTTCTCTTCCTCAGTGGTAGTCAATCCTAAATATCCCATGCTAGAAGGCTTTTGCAATCCCTGCTCCCTTTCCTGCTTAAGGGCCATGTCTAGGGCTTCATCAATGCTTCGGGGACGAGAGGCTATAACTAGGGTTTTCAGGTGTGCGGAAAGACAGTCCACATAATGCTCAGTGAGGTGGTCCTCAGTCCGGATAGGGGCATAGCGTTCCAGAAGCCTAAACTTCTGGGTATAATCGGCCACCGAGAGATTGCCTTGCCTAAGCTCCATGTACATCTTCTCCTTCCTCTTCCTCTCAGTTATGGGCATGAAACGGTCGGTGAAGAGGGTTTTGAAGGCTTCCCATCCCAAGCTATCTACTTCCTCTCCCCGATTCCCACCATAATTCTCCCACCATATCTTCGCCCCTCCTTTTAGCAAATGGGTGGCGAACTTGACCTTCTTTTCCTCGGGTACTTCTAGGGTACGGAAGGCATTCTCTATGGAAAGGATCCAGGCTTCAGCTTTGTCCATGACCTCAGGTTGATCTTCCCCCCAAAAGGAATCAGGATTGAGCTTAATGAAGTCTATAACTGTCACTTCCTTCTTCCTAGAGGAGCTAGGTTCAGGGGTTCCTTTGGTTGCGAGGGTTTCCATGAAGTCTAGTAGGATTTTCTTTTGTTCCTCCCACCTCTCTCTGGCCATAGTTTCAGGATCAGGTACTTCAGAGGTTTCAAGCTCTTTTCTCTTCTTAGAGGATGATTCCTTCGAGGCTTTCGAGTTGCGAGTTTTAGGAGGCATCCTGTAATTAATATGAACATATTAGATCCATTACTCCAACAATTATTCTAATCATTATCATTGTTATGATATTTCATTCTCCTTTATCAATGATTAATGTTCTTAATGTTATGATTTATGGAGGATATCCTAGAATCCTGATCAGTCGATTCTTAGGACTTTCTAAACAGAGAGACTCCTTCCTAACCTTATAACAGGGGTAAGAGGAGAAATTTAATTTATTTTAAAAACATAGATGAGGGGGAGAAATTTTTCCTATAGAATAGATGAGAGGGAACATCTATAGATGAGAAGATTCCTAAATTAAGGTATGTCCAAGAATAGGGGACACTTAGGATATCGGCCAGGTAGACTTATACTGCCATAAAGGTAGCCTCGTGATTGCCAAGCTAGTGGCTCAGAGACTCTAGTCAGACCCATGGCAGATGCTATCATAGACACCTCCACCCTTCATATCCCTAACTCAAGGACTACCCAAGATTCAAATAGGGTGAATGAAATTCATGTGACTTGATGTGTGAACATTGGCTCTGATACCAACTGTGACGTCCCCCAATTTCTGTATACTTTCCATAGTGACATTCATAGATATGCATGCACTCATATCTATAGATGTCAAAAGGGAAAATATAAGAGATTAAGGTAGTCAACTAAAATAGAGATTAAGCCAAGATCTAGTTCACATCATCGGGTAATGCCACACAAACATTCATTCAAAGATAATGTAGTCTTTACATATGGAAAGAAATATGGTTCTAAAGAAAGTTAAATTTATTACATAGGATTTCAATCATCCTCAAGATCACTAAGGAAAGAAATAAACTGACATCTAACAAGAAATGAGATAAAAGGAAAAGAATCTATGTATTACATCCTCCAATGTTATTATTTATGCCTTCAGGTACTTTGAGCATGCATTTAATTTTGTAGTCAAATGTTCCTTGTACCTAGAAAATATGAGAAACAAAACATCAGCAAGGCTGGTACGTGGAAAAAGGTACATTTAATAAGGTTGCATAAAGGAAAAATATTTGAACCAGTAGAAAGGAGAGATAAAACCATTTCTTAATGCAAAAATCAGGTAAACACCCTTTTTGTTACAATCATTTTGATGCAGTTGTACTACACATATTGCACATAACTTACATCTAGTGTGGGCAACATAATATCATCATACATCTAACATGGGCCAAGGAAAAACATACATCCATGTTAGGCAACATACATCCACACCAGGCTATGTGCCCCAGTAGCTACAACTCATCATAATCATTTATGTTTCATTAGGTTTGGCGAAGTATAACTTATACTAGTCAAACAAGCAATAATATTCAAGTATGAGCATTCAAGGTACACATATCATATGCAACCAGAAATCTAGTCATATACATATAAAACCACGTACCTGCTTGTTCAATCAAAAGCCCAAAGATCTAGAGTCAAACAGGAATTTAGTCACCCTGCAAAGAAGGCAAGGGTACATCATTACTATTGGTCCATGTGACCAGGACTAAGTTATGTTCTTAATTATCATCCCTTTTTATGTTATCTTAATTTAGATCAGGGATTTCCCCATATTCTAATTAGGTTCACAAATATTATCAGATCTGATCCATTATCAACTATTTGGATCAAAGATAATATTTAATTGATTAATTAGAAGATTTCCCAAAATTAGGGTTTCTAGGATGGTTAAAGAAAAGGGAGGGTAATCCTTAACATGTTAACCATTCATAACATCATGGTTCGTTTTAAAGATTCAGACCAATTAATAAACACTAATTGTCATCTAGTGATATTAATTTTGATATAAGAAATGTATCTTTAAATTCATGTGGAAAGAGGAAGCTAAAATTAGGGTTTCTTCTAATCCTTTGATCACTTATCAACTTAGTATAGTATTTCGAGTTATTCTGAAATCAGGGTTTCATCTAATGGTTACAACTATTTTAGAAGTCATATATCATCAAGAAAGCCCTTTTTAATAATTAATTATGACTAAGGATGTCCTTTAGGCCTTAGACGGTTACTTTTGAAATAGGGAACTGATTCAGGTATTGATAATATTTTATATGGATAGAGAATATTTTTCTGATCAAAAAGATGTATAGGTTTGCTATAATCCGATATTCCTAGCATTATTTATGATTTTTCTAAAGTGATGTATTATCTTGACTAATACAAGATTAATCAAAATAAAATAAAAAAAAGAAAGGAAACATACTCTCGATCGACGTCCGGATCCGACTGGATCACGGCCCAGATCGATCTATACTGATTGGGCGCTCAGGATATGGTCTACACCGGATCGGACGCTCCTGGTTTGAACCGCTAATATACCTTTGGTTTCAGCTTGCTCGAGCAGTGAAGAAGGAGCTTCCGGCGAGGTCAAGCTCGCCCCTTGGTGCTGCTCGCGGGTGGAAAAAGGCTGAGACCGATTCGGTAGCTCGATCTGAAGCCCGAGATGGTCAGGTCAGGGTGTAAGTCCCTGCGTAGCTCGTCGCCACCGTGGGTGCAGGCGAGGTCGCCGGAGCTGGGGACGTTCTGGAGCGGGAGAGGTTCCGGGGACCCGTCCTCTGGCCGCGCACACTCGCGGTGGGCTGGCGAAGCTGTTGGAGGGGTAGGCTTGGTGCGAGGAGAGCTATGGAGCTCGCTGGGTGGCGATGGTTGGAGGTTGAAGAAGGTGGCTTGGGGGGTAGTGTTCGGGTGTCAAGGCGTGCAATTGAGGATGGGGAAAGGTTAAAGGGAGGAAGGCGGAGCTAATGAGGGTCTTATGTAGTCGTGAGGGGAGCTGGGCAAGGAAGCCCTAAACTCAGCCGCCACCGAGGTGAGAAGAGCGAGAAGCGGGGGTCGGTTCTCCCTGCTCCGAGAGTGAAGGGGGTCAAGATAAGGCTTGACGGGGTCGCCGCAAGGTTTAGGAGATGATCGTTGGGTTTAAAATTTGAGAGGAAGTGTGAGTTGGCGAGTTTAGCCGAGCTCAGTTCCCTGTTGCCTCCCCGCCCTTTGCGGGAGGTAGGAGACGGAGTCTCCATCATTGGATCAGGGCAGATCCGTGGATCGCCCGATCTAACGGTTAGGAGATGGGGCCGGGTTATTAAAGGTAGCGTGACCCATTATTTAGCCTTGATTAAATGGAAACTTAGGTCTAGGATATATATCTAGGTTGGTATATTAAATTGGTCGTATCTCATGATTGGTAACTCTAATCCTAATGAAATTTGAGGTGTAGCTTCCCAAGGTCGAAAAGCAACTATGGTCTAAATTTGAAACCCAAATTCAAAAGTTTGATGTGTTCATTAAACTAAATACCTTATCATATGTATTCTATCATAAAAGCATACTAGGGTTTGCATATTTTTGCCAAAAGTGCTATATTAAGCTTAGTCATGCAATGATTAAGTTGAGGGTAGTTTTTTCAACAATAAATTGAGAAAAGAAATAACAAGAGAGAGAAAATAAAGTAAAAACTCACTCCATCACAGGATTGGTTAAAGTCCAATGCCTGGCTGTGTAATTAGGATTGGTTAAAGTCCAATGCCTGGCTGTGTAATCTGGATTGGTTAAAGTCCAATGCTTGGTTGTGTAATCAGGATTGGTTAAAGTCCAATGCCTAGTTGTGTAATCAGGATTGGTTAAAATCCAATGCCTGGATGTGTAATCAGGATTGGTTAAAGTCTAATGTCTGGTTGTGTAATTAGGATTGGTTAAAGTCCAATGCCTGGCTGTGTAATCAGGGTTGGTTAAAGTCCAATGCTTGGCTGTGTAATCAGGGTTGGTTAAAGTCCAATGCCTGGCTATGAAATTAGGATTGGTAGAGTCCAATGCCTGGCGGTGTAATCAGGTTTGGAAGAGTCCAATACCTAGAAGAGGCTCAATGCCTGTAATGATGACACAGGATTGGTAATAACTCAATGCCTGTAATGATGACACATGATTGGTAATAACTCAATGCCTGTAATGATGACACAGGATTGGTAATAACCCAATGCTTGTAATGACGACACAGGATTGGTAATAACCCAATGTTTGTATTAATGATATATGAGTATATGGTAGATATAATCCCATATCTATTTAGCAGATTGGCTAAGGCCAACAGATCGAAACAAGAATGTCTCGTGGGTGACATATCAAGATAATGAGTGTTACTAGAAAACTTTGACATGATGGTATAATATGATGGATAAATGATATACATGTTCTTCCTATTCCTTATTAAGAGAATAGATGATCTAATGTTCTATCATAAATAGTTGCAATGCTTTAAAAGATGAGAATGCTTTAAATTGCTTATCCTCTACCCAATTGTATATCATTAAACTGCAATAATAATGTTTTTGGCAGAAAGTTATATCTCTCACTGGGGAAATTACAATTGTCTCACCCCCATGGGATCCAACATTTTTTCTTTAGGTGGACAAGCACGAAGGAGACTGAGAATACCTTGCAGAGGAAGAACATCAGCAGCAGCAGTGATAGTAATGACAACTCAGGTTGAGTGTACTGTCTGTCGTGTCTTATAGATAGAAGTCCTATGTGTCGTCTTTGTACTCTCAAGTCCTCGGAGTTAGTAACTAGTGTTTTAATAAATCAATCTAAGATTTTGGCTTGATGCCTTGAGGTTCTTATGTTGTCTGTGTTTAGTTGTTAACAGAGCAGATGATGCTTGTAATCCTGAAGAAGGAATGATACAGAATATTTATTCATGAACCATGATGTAAATGAAATACATTGGTTCTTGATAAAAGAGTTTTCCTGTGTATGGATCTCTTTGCAAAAAGTTTTAAATTTTTAGTGATTTTCAGTAATCGGCTATTAATGATTGCTTCCACTTAATTAGTAATGATTTGTTCGAACGAAGTGTTTCACATAGGGTTCCTAGAATAATTCTAACAACACCAGATTGGATTTTGATCAAATTATGCCAAGAGTCAATATTAATCTGAAGTCAAATTCAAGGGACAAAATTCATGTATTCAAATAAGATATAACGGGTCTACATTACTCTATAATTAAACACACAATTAAGCAGGGATTTAGTGTTGTGAGATCTTTTATCTTGATCTATGACCTCTTGAACACTATTAGAAAAATCTCAATGAGTTTTGTTTCCATACAATTATTATCATTTAACTATTTGGTCTTCTATATATCTCTTTGGGCATGGAAAATGATTTAATTTTGGTCCCTACTTGTGGAAATTGAAGCAGTAATGTTGCTCTCCTTGATCATTCTCATCTCAACTGGTATCCCCCAAGTCCATTGTTGCCTCCTCTTAACTTCCTCTATCTACTATCATCTTTGTTGTATCTTTGATATGAAATTCTAGACTTTCCATTGGAGTGCTTAATGTGTATGTCAGAATGGTTCTCTAGTGTTTGTTACAAACTCTTGAAGGAAACTAGTCAATGCATATTAATTGATAACTCAAGTCTAAGTTCAATCTACTAATCTCTTCATGGTCCTAGCATCATGATATCCTAATTTATAGTGTTTAAGCAATTGGAATTTCTCAACATACTCTATCCTTGTCATCTCTCCATACCTTACATTTAAAAACTCTTACTTGTTATGGTCCATCATCACCCAAAGATGTATCCTGCCCTACAGAGTCTCACAAATTATGCATAGTTGATTGGTGGTGTGTTGGTGCCTCTAGTATTGATCCTATTTTTTCACTAAATTGTAGCTAAACCCACAACATGTATATTTCTTATATGGCCCTAAAGAGTCTAGCATATTTTGTCTAGATTTTGGAGGGATTATTTCTTTCCATGAAGCATCTCTGAATAGATAAAGACTAATCAATTTCCTGAGTTACTGTAGGTCATACTTACAAATTTACTGAGAACATTAGTGGTTTGAGCACTGTAAAGTTTTCTACAACCATTTGAATTAATCAGTCTTATGTAGGTCTTTTTACTTAATGCAATACCACTACCATCCATTATGTCTTTGACGGTTTCATCACTACTTCGAAACGTACCATTTGAACTTCTTCATTCCTTTCCTAAACTTGCTAGAACATTAAGGTTGACATGAAGCTCAAGAGTCTTTTTTTTTTCGTTTTGTTTTTTATCGAATAGTTCGTAATCCCATTATTGTCTATCCTAGTGTCGCCTTCCTCATATGCAAGGGTTCTCCCCTTGTGTCTATGATAAGTATGCGTCATTCACAATAGGAACAGCCTAGCATAAGAAGCAATTTCTTATAACTCTTATATAAAAATACACAAGGTGGCTACCTTGGTAACACTTGGTCTGATACTAGGTCACGTACACTGCATCATGGATCCATAATTGTACACTTTCTGAATTTATGTTTACATTGGAATGAATCTGACAAAGATGACCATCAAAAGAAAGATAGGAATCAGTCACAGGGGGGGCATAAGAAGACATACGAACACCAAACATTTTTTCTTAGAGAAGCGAGGAGGTTTATGTTCCCCCCTTATGCAAGCTAACCCATCCTAGTCATTACATGCTACTTTCGTTGAACTCAAAATAAAGTTGATAGTACTACTACCATTACAAGACTCTAATCTGACTAATCTTTGGGTGGTACTAACACCAAACGTTAATACTGACATTATTTTCAAAAAATATATTTATCTGTTACATAGATTAATATATCAAAAGATATTAACTATGTCAACTGTGATGGGGATGCATCGTTATAAAATGTCCACCTTGGTAAGTACCTCTCAAGTAAATGCAACTATTAGGTTCACTTGCTCCAGTAACTGCACTACTTCAACGATGTTTCCATCTCCCAGCAACGCGACAGTGACTATGTCGATTGATGTATTTTGGTCAACTATCGTCAAATGAATGTTGGTTATAAAAAGAAAATACCCTCAAAGCAATGTTGTAAGGGCCGTAAACTGGTTGCAAAGCCGGTGGATGTTTACATACAGTCTATTGGCAATAATATTATTTCAGAGCAGCTACTGGAATTCAACTTAATTGGATAAAGGAATGAACTGGACACTTTTATTTGTTCAGTTCTTTATTTCGTCCGTTAATGATTCTCACAAGCATGTTCAACGTATGGCTGAGCTAAGAATTCCATTTATAGAGTAAGAAGTCTATTCTCTCCCTGACGGAGACGTGCATGACACATCCTCATTCCAGCTGCATTGTTTGTCAGTCATAATAAAATGCACCCGTCAATGGTTTTTGTTAAGTTGTGGTATATGTTCAAACTAGAAAACTCTCCAGAGTCGTAGCCTGTTTAATGACTTGTTTTCCAATAGACAGTAGCAGTATTCGGGATCGATGTTGACAAGCCTCGAACTGCATTGTTATTACCATTTATCTTTAATTTTTTTTTTTTTTGAGATCAAACCGCTAGCTTTCTATTACAATGAGCTCAAAGTTGGCTCACTCCAGTTTGCTACAAAACAAGGAAAAGACTCCGAATAGAAAAAGGAACTAGAGCTATTGACGGCTTCACGAGCTAGCTGGTGTGCTAGTCCATTTGCCTGTCGTCTACAGAAAGAAAAATTAATAAACTGGAAAAAAGACTTTAAACTATAAATATCTTCTAGGAGAGTTCCAAGCATGTCCGGTCTTGTAACTCCTGCCCGTATGAAATGGATGATCGTTTCGGAATCCGACTCCACCACTAGTCGTGTAATTTGCTGTTCCTTGGATTGCCTCAAGCTCTCCCGTATAGCCCAAGCTTCTGCTAGTTGGACGTCGTGGCTGGACGGTCGCCTATTCCCGGCTATATGAAGCACCCTCCCGTCATGGTTCCTCCACACAAGGCCTGCCCCATCAAATCCTTGCATGTGTACTGCTGCATCGCAGTTCACCTTGATCACATTGACTTCGGGCGCCGCCCACATAGCTGACCGCTGCTCCTTTGTAGCTGTTCGTGCGCTGACTTGCTGCTGCACGTCTTGATAATCTGTGAGGAGGGTTAGGAAATGACGCTGTGTGAGAAGTGGTGGCTTCGGTTGTTCCCTGAAGATGATTGTATTTCTTATCGTCCACACCGTCCAAAGCGCTGTTATCATAGCATGATTATCTTCTTCCCGCTGCTGGGTGATGAGGCTCTTAATTCCGTTTCCCACATTGGTCCTCCCCGCTGCTCGGACCCGTGCTTGTACCATAGCTGAACTTTCTTTCCATAGCTCCCACGCCTGCGTGCATTTGAACAACATGTGCGAAATATCTTCTTTCCCGCTGCCACAAATGCTGCATATTCCGTCTGGATGACAGTGGCGGTCATACAGACGTCCCAACGTGCCTAGCGCTCCGGTCATGCATCTCCACAGAAAATGTGCCGCCTTCGGGATGAGGTTCTTTCTCCATACTAGTCTCCATCTTTCCGCCTCCTCTTTGTTGCTATGTTCTTCTCTTGCTGCCGGTCCTTGTATTGCCATCCAGTAGGCTGACTTAACTGTGAATTCCCCACGTCTATCCGGTTTCCAATAGATACCGTCCTTCTGCTTGTTGAGACCGAGAGGTATTGCCAGGATCTTCTGTGCTATTTCTTGAGTGAAGAGACTTGATATGCTTTCATCGTCCCAAGTGGGGGGTTCGTCCTTCATTAGTTGGTGCACCCATATCACGTTAGTGCTTGTGAAGTTGTATGCTCTCTCTATGCTTCCTCTTATGCCCGGTATCCATGGATCCTCCCATATATTGATATGTGTTCCATCCCCCACCTTCCACTGAATCCCTTCAAGAATAAGAGCATTTGCATTCCATATACTTCTCCAGGTGAAACTGGGATCATATCCCCTTCTGGCCATGAGCACTGTCCCCCTAGGAAAATATCTTGCTTTTAACACTCGGTAGACTAAAGTATCTTTTCTATGAAATAGCCTCCAAATTTGCTTTGCCAGCAATGCTTGGTTGAAAGTGTGAATGTTTTTTAACCCCAAACCTCGTTGGTTCATTGGTTTGCACAAATTGTCCCAACTGACCCAAGCCATCTTCCTCTCCCCATCTTTTGCCCCCCACCAAAATCTCGCTATGGTACTGTTTATGGAGTCCAGAAGATATCCCGGCAACTGGAAAATGCTCATAATGTACGAAGGTATGGCCTGGATCACTGCTTTGATGAGGACTTCTTTACCTGCCTTGGACAACAGCTTTTCCTTCCACCCTTGTAGTTTTTTCCATATCCGCTCCTGAATGTATGAGAATACTTATTTTTTTGATCTCCCTACAGCCGTGGGCAGCCCAAGATATTTCCCATGTTTGTCTACTTCTTTAACCTACAGAAGGTGTGTCAGCTCTTCTCTCTTTTCCCGCTCCATTCCTTTGCTGAAAGCGACCTCAGTTTTGGATAGGTTGATTTTCTGTCCGGATGCCCGCTCATATTGGCTGATAATTTCAGCTACCTTCAGGCATTCTTCTTTGGTTGCTCTCACAAAAAGAATGGAATCATCTGCAAAGAAAAGATGTGAAACCCGTGGGCCATGACGGCTTGCTCGGATTCCTTGAATAATTTTTTCCTGCGCTGCCAAGGTTAAGGAAGTAGAAAAAGCTTCGGCACATAAAATGAAAAGGTATGGAGAAAGAGGGTCACCCTAGCGAAGTCCTCGGGTCGGATTGATCTTCCTGGTCCACTCCCCGTTGATGGCAAATGAATGTGACACAGTTGACATACAATCATATACTTTATTCCTCCACTTCTCACCAAACCCCATTTTTTTCTGCACATAGTCCACAAAATTCCATTCCACTCTATCATAGACTTTCGACATGTACAACTTGAGAGCTATGTGCCCCTTTTTTACTTTTTTGCCCCTTTTCATAGTGTGGAACATCTCATAAGCAATAAGGGCGTTGTCTGTAATAAGTCATCCCGGGATGAAGGCACTTTGGTTTTCCGATATGATTCTGTCCATGAACGGACGTAACCTACTAGCAATGACTTTGGAAGCTATCTTGTAGACAACATTACATAAACTGATGGGTCTAAACTCCCCAATCTCCATGGGCTTCTGAGTTTTTGGAATAAGCACCACCAGTGTGTCATTTATATCAGCTATGCTTCTTTCAGATTTCCACCACCCTTTTATATAGTTTGAAACATCATCTCCTACTATGTGCCAGAATTTTTGAAAAAACAGAGCTTTCATACCGTCCGGGCCCGGAGCTTTATTTGGGTGCATATTCATCAGTGCCGTCTTGATCTCCTCAGATGTGACTTCTTTCTCGATCTCCTTACTCTCATCCTGACTGAGTTTGTTGTTGTTTCCTCTCGTAGCTTCTTCCCAACCACTAGGATTACTTGTCTGGAACAGATTTCGAAAAAAATTCAGCACTATGCCTTCTATTTCTTTATCCTCCTCCTTCCACTGCCCATCTTCATTTTTTAACCCTTCAATCCTGTTTCTCTTCCTTCTTTGGGATGCCTTATGATGGAAGTATGACGTGTTTTTGTCTCCTGACTTCATCTCATTCACCCTTGCTCTGGCATGCCAGAACGCCTCATCCCTTCTGTGCCATTCATTGAGCTCTGTCGCAATGTGAGTGCACCTCTCTAAGTTTGTCCTGTCAGCCGGTAGATTTTGTATTTCCCTTAGAGCCTCTTCCAACTGTTTTATCTTTTTCCTTCTTTCCCTGAATTTTCCAGCAGCCCATTCTTTCAGTTTACTTTCACAATGACCCATCTTCCCTTGAAGATCAGAACTATGGCACTCCTCCCAGACAGATTTTATGATTTGTTCACATTCATTGTCCTCCGCCCACATAGGTTCAAATAAAAAATACTGCTGCCTCCTTGCCTTCATTCTGCTTTTATACTCAGTGTTAATGATGATGGGTACATGATCGGACTCATATTTATTGCAGTGAATCACTCTTGTATGCGGAAACTTGTCCACCCATTGTGCACATCCCAGCGCTCTGTCAAGGCGTTCCCTTACTAAGGTTTCCGGTGTGAGTCCTCTCTGCCATGTGAAGATGCTGCCACTGTATCCCAGATCCGTGAGGTCACAATCGTCAACCACGTCCATGAAGTCCTGGATGAACCGGAGGGGTTTAGGAGGCCCTCCGCTTTTTTCTGAGTTGGATAGGATCTCATTGAAGTCTCCAAAGAAGATAGTGGGCAGATTTGAGCTTGTTTTCTGTTCTCTCATTAAGTCCCATGTCTTCTGCTTGTGTTGTTGAGCTGCCCAACCATAAATGCCAATGGCTCTCCACATGATGTCACTGCCTTTCTCCTTTACCTCGCAACTGCAGTGATGTTGTGAGAATGATGTTACTGTGAGGTCGATGTCCCTCCACCATAGCCCCATCCCTCCAGATCTTCCTATACTAGAAAGACACACCCCTTGCGTGAACCCACACTTCCTCATGACCACCTCCAAATCAGCACTAGCTATCATAGTTTCCATCACGAAAACTATACTCGGGCCCTCCCTCATGCATCTAGACTTGAGGGCAGTAACCGTGTCAGGGCGGGCAAGTCCCTGACAGTTCCAACTTAATATTTTCATTGCTCTTCGCGGAGCTGGCTCCATCCAGCCTCCGCTACTTGGGTTGTACACCCTCCATCCTGCTGCTCTTCTCGGTTCGTGCTCCTTGCTTTTTTTTCCCGCTTCCAACTCAATATCATACGAGTCAAGTTCCATGTCACAGTACTCTGATTGTCTTCCTCTTTTGCCTGCAATCGTACTCCATTCTACTGCATCTTCTGGTATACCCAATCTTTGGCCCCTGCTCATCTTATATACCCATGGTGGGTCTCTCTTTTTTAGTTGGATTTGCTTTGACTTCCTGCCTACTTTCCTTATATCTTCTTTCTCTCGTTGTGCTCTTGTTTTCACCGCTGATTTCATCTTGTCTCCCCTGGTCATTACTTCTTCTATCGACATCCTTTTTCTGTTTTTCATTTCCTTCTGTGGTTTCGGTGACCTGCCTTTCCAACTCGACAGTGGCTTGCGGACTGATTGTGCATGCTCTTGGTCTCTCTGTTGCTGTTGATTCCTCTCTATCGTTCTGTGTATTATCCTTCTGCTGCTCATCTGTTCGCATCCCCCCTCTCCTCTCTTCCATATTAGTACGGTTATGATCGTCATTGTTCCCTCCTATCATCCTCTGCTCGGATCCAACACCTCTTTCCGGAAACAACTCGGCAAGGTTGTACTCCGCCTCCTCATTGCCTTCCTCAACGACCTGTTCCTGGACTCGGACTCCTGCTGGTTCGTGGTGATCGTCCTTCGTCGTTGTTGCAAGTCTTCGTTCTCCGTCTGGATATGTGTCCTTCTGCTTCCCCGGTTCATTGTTCCCTTTCTTTTCAACGCCCACTGGTTTATACCGAAATTGTATCTTTTTACTCAGTCTGTTGTTGCCGTAGACTTCCTCATGCAGCGTCCGCCTTGGCTTCCTCGGCGACGCCCTAAGCCATGCCCCCCACTGCTGATCTCGTTCTTCCCCTTCTTCGCTGCCCTCGCAGTCCTTGACGACATGTCCCAATCGACCGCAGCCGTGGCAGAAATTTGAAAGCCTTTCGTATTTCAGTTCGATCTCAATGACGTTGTTCTTGCTACCTTTCATCCGGAGCACTCGTTTATGTACTTAAAGGCGAATCGAGCTCCATTAGAGGAACGTATCCAAGGACAAATGAATACAATAATTTGTAAATGGACCCGATAATAATAACAATCATAACGATTATTAAAGAAGTGTGGTCTGTTGAATGAGCCTATACAAAAGTCAGAAAGTAATATGGTCATGATATAGCTCATGAAAGCCTCTCTCATCCAGGTCAATATGCTTTATGGCTTGGATACAACAGGTTAACAAACGGTTTGACTTTCTATGCGGCTCGGATAAGTGCCTCGTACATTATTGGATCCTTATGTCTATGTCTGTCATTAGAATGAGAATTTTAGCTCCTGTAATTTTTGTAGACAACGCTTTTCCTACACTGCTTGGAGAACTGGCTATAACGTTGGAAATAAAGTTGGTAACGAATGTAGCATGTAGACAACGTTATAGCCAGTTTCCTGGAATTTTAGCTCCTGTAATCTTTGTATGCAACGCTTTTCTATAACAGGGAAAACCAGTGTGGAAGAGATAGCGTCAAGGGTGGGTACTGTTATTGCCACGGATCTGGATGAACTGGGGTGGGAGACGTCGGCGAGGGTTAGAATAAACCTCGACGTTTCAAAATCTTTAATTTTATAGTTAGCCAACTGGAACGAGCCCCTCGAATTCGTTGTGTAGTACTGTTGCGTTTTCCCTGTTATAGAAAAGCGTTGCATACAAAGATTACAGGAGCTAAAATTCCAGGAAACTGGCTATAACGTTGTCTACATGCTACATTCCTTACCAACTTTATTTCCAACGTTATAGCCAGTTCTCCAAGCAGTGTAGGAAAAGCGTTGTCTACAAAAATTACAGGAGCTAAAATTCTCATTCTAATGACAGACATAGACATAAGGATCCAATAATGTACGAGGCACTTATCCGAGCCGCATAGAAAGTCAAACCGTTTGTTAACCTGTTGTATCCAAGCCATAAAGCATATTGACCTGGATGAGAGAGGCTTTCATGAGCTATATCATGACCATATTACTTTCTGACTTTTGTATAGGCTCATTCAACAGACCACACTTCTTTAATAATCGTTATGATTGTTATTATTATCGGGTTTTACAAATTATTGTATTCATTTGGCCTTGGATACGTTCCTCTAATGGAGCTCGATTCGCCTTTAAGTACATAAACGAGTCCGTGTCTCATTAGTGGTTACAGATGGATACAATCGTACAAGTGGTACCTATAATATATCATCTAAATCCATAAATATCCTTCACACGTAGCTAGCTGGAGCCTGCAGCAAAAAGTAGCATGGCTGGAATATAAGGACATGTACTAGCTTGTTTCATATAGATTCGGTTGTTGTCGTTGAAAACCGGACCGCAAAAATATGGATGGTGATTTGTTGTTATCTGGAAACTTATGTCGTGCTGAAACACTTACAAACCAGGATGTAGCTTCTTCTAGATGCTGTTATGAAGAAGCAAACCGAGCGCTGTTATGGAGCCAGTCACGTGGCGCTGTTTATAGTCTCCGCGGCTGGATGGAGCCGCTGTGTCTGGCCAACCCACGCAGTACGTACAACTTATGTATCACTGTATCACAACTGTGACGCAGTGCGGAAGAACATGATTAAAACAAGCGCTAAAATTCTAAAATATAATCAAGTTTGCAAGTGTAGAACTTGGGGAAGACAATCCGGAATCCACCAGGGAACTGGAATCCAGCAGAGAGAGAACAAGTCTCGAATTTCATTAAACGATAAGAGATGCCTTGAAGGCTACAACTGAGGGTGTATTTATACAAGTAGGGAAAATCCTGATCATAATCATAATGCAATTACTTTCCTCATAGAATTAAAATAAAAAGAAAAAAAAGAAATTGTTAAAATACAAAACTACTATTTATGAGGCTGAAACGGACTCGAATCCCGTTTTGAGGGCATACCTCGCAGCAAAGCTGCGATTTGCCTTTATTGGCCTGTTTCCCTTTCCGAAAAGGTATTACGGAGTTTTTTCTGACATCAGACATTGGTTTTGGAAAATCTTGACAAATTGTGATTTGTCTTTAATACTTGTTATTTTATCTTCAATGCTGGCCGCAAGTCTTCCTACATCAGTCTCCTCCACCTCAGAGGAACTCGACCCCGAGTTCTCTTCTGAATATAGGGCCTCATCTGTATGGTACTCATGAATATCAGCAACATTAAATGTGTTGGATATGTTCATGTCTTCAGGAAGTGCCACAACATAAGCGTTGTCATTGATCTTTCGCATTATTTTGAATGGACCGTACTTGCGTGGTTGCAACTTATTGTAAGTACCAACTGGATACCTCTCTTTTCACAAAAAAATCATCACAGAATCGCCTTCTTTGAAAACTTTAACTCTTCTTTTCTTGTCAGCCGCATACTTGTTCTTCTTCCCAGTGGCTTCAAACCTAGCTTTGACATCTTCCTTTATAGCAACAATTTCCTCTGCCACAGTTTTGGCCGTTGCACTAGTATCATGTGTCTTGGGAAGTTTAACCAGGTCGACCACATGCCTTGGAACTGAAGTGTAAACCACAGAGAATGGGGATCTTCCTATAGCAGAGTGCTCGGCGCTATTGTATGTGAACTCAATCTGAGGCAAGGCTAAATCTCACTGCTTCGGCTTGTCTCCACAAACACTTCGGATCATGTTACCCAAAGTCCTATTTGTTACTTTAGTTTGTCCATCAGTCTGCGGATGAGCAGTAGAACTTCTTTTCAGCGTGGTCCCAAATAATCTTCAAAGTATAATCCAGAAGTGACTGATAAATTTTGTATCCCTATCTAACGTGATTGATTTAGGAACCCCGTGGAGACGCACAATCTCCCTAAAGAATAGCTTGGCAATGTTAGATGCATCAGCCATTTTCTTGCATGCTATGAAGTGTGTCATCTTGGAAAACCTGTCCACCACCACAAACACTGAATCCATGCCTTTTTGTGTACGGGATAATCCCAACACAAAGTCCATCGTCAAGTCTTGACAAATATCATCAGGAATAGGCAAAGGCATGTAAATCCCAGTATTTTGAGATTGTCCTTTTGAAACCTGACAAGTATAACATCTTCTGACTAAGGCGCTGACGTCTCTCCTCAAGTGTGGCCAGTAGTATCTTTCCTCCAGGCTAGCAACAGTCTTGTCTCTGCCCAGATGTTTGCTAAGTCCACCGCTATGAAGATCTCGAATCAACTTCTCTCTCAAAGATGAGCAAGGAATGCACAACACATCTCCTTTGAAGAGGTACCCATCTTTGATATGAAAATTTGCACAAGGGTGTCTATTGTTGCACTTGTCCCATATCTCTTTGTAATCAACATCTTCATTGTACAAATCTCTTAGACACTCGAAGCCTTTGATCTCTTGAGAGAGGGTGACCAATAGAGAGGCTCTTCGACTCAATGCATCTGCCACCTTGTTGAGCGTCCCAGACTTATGTTGTATGATAAAAGGAAACTTTTGTAGGTAACTCACCCACCTAGCATGCATCTTATTGATCACTTTTTGGCTATGGAGGAATTTCAATGCTTGGTGGTCAGTGAATAAGATAAATTCCCGATGCACAAAATAATGTTCCCATTGACGGAGAGCCCTAAAGACAGCGTAGAACTCCTGATCATAGGTACTCCACTTCTGGCGTGCCTCGCTTAACTTCTCACTGAAGAAAGCCACAGGTATCTTCTCTTGAGATAAGACAACTCCTATGCCAATTCCGCTGGCATCACATTCAACTTGAAAGACTTTGTCAAAATCAGGAAGTGCCAATAATAGAGTCGTACAAAGCTTTTCTTTAATCAAAGAAAAACTCTGATCTTATTCAAATCCCCACTTGAATTTTCCTTTCTTTAAGCACTCAGTAATAGTGGCGGTGATGGTGCTGAAATCCCGAATAAATCTCCTGTAGAAAGTGGCCAGACCATGAAAGCTTCGGACTTCGGTAACAGATTTAGGTGCAGGCCAATCCCTGATTGCTCTCACCTTTTCTTCATCCACTTGAATCCCATCCTCACCAACAAAAAAACCCAAAAAGAGTAATTTGTTGGTACTGAATATGCACTTCTTGAGGTTGATGTACAATTGATTTTCTTGTAGGACTTGCATCACTTGTCTGACATGCCCCAGGTGATCGTTCTTGGTCTTGCTATAGATCAGAATATCGTCGAAGTAGACCACCACAAACGAACCAATAAACAGCCGCAACACCTGGTTCATTAATCTCATGAAAGTTCTAGGAGCGTTGGATAACCCGAAAGGCTTCACCATCCACTCAAACAGTCCATCCTTGCTCTTGAAAGTCGTATTCCACTCGTCTCCTGGTCTGATCTGGATCTGATGATAACCGCTTCGCAAGTCTATCTTTGAGAATAATTTAGCACCAGATAACTCGTCAATCATGTCTTCTAATCGAGGAATTGGGAAGCGATACTTGATGGTTATTTTGTTGATGGCCCTGCTGTCAACACACATCCTCCATTGGTTGTTCTTCTTTGGGACCAGGAGGACAGGGACTGCACAAGGACTCATACTCTCACGAATGAATCCTTTCTTCAACAAATCTTCAATCTTCTCTCTTAGAATCTCATTCTCCTTAGGACTCGTGCGGTAATGAGGGAGGTTTGGCAGACTTGAACTAGGAATCAGATCAATTTGATGTTGAATATCCCGCATAGGAGGCAATTCGTTTGGCAATTCTTCAGCAATCAAGTCTTTGAAATCTTTCAGAACTTCCATCACTTCTTCTGGAATCGTCTCTTATTCCTTCTCCGCACTTAGAAGCCCTTTGACTACTACTAGATAGAAACATTCTGAATCTTTCACATCTTCATCAATTTCCTTGTCATCTTGAGTCATTACTAGGAAACTTGATTTCTTCTCTTCTGGCTTCCTAACAAAGTGTAATACAGGAGCCATGGCGATTTTGTGTTTGTTCCACATGAACATCAGCACATTATCCCATCCCCGATATGTGATATCATTATCGTACTGCCATGGTCTACCAAGTAGGATATGGCAGACATCCATGTCTAGGACGTCACATAGAACTTCCTCCTTGTAGTGCTTCCCGATTGAGATAGGAACTCTACAGGATAATGTAACTCGAAGTTGACAACCACTACTTACCCATCCTAGAGTATAGGGTTTCTCATGGGGGACCGTCGGGAGTTGCATGTAGTCGACTAGTTTCTGCGAAACTAGATTTTCAGTGCTTCCATTATCAACGATCACATTGCATACTTTGTTTTTGACAGAACAATGAGTTTTGAATATATTTTTGCGCTGCCCTTCCTCCTTGGATGCAAATAAGGTCCGCTGCAACACAAAATTCAATTGTTCCTCAGATTCTTCTTCTGCAAACTTGACATCTGCATACTCGTCATGGTCTTCGTCATCTTCTTTGTCGTTCCGGATAGCAGCAACTCTCCTTGTTGGACCGACATTAGATCTATGTCCCTTTCCGCCACATCGATAACATGTGTCTCCTGAGGGTTTGGCATATGGATTTTTTGGTTTATGGGTAGGTGCTTTACCCTTCTGTGCTCCGCTAGAACTGCCGCCCTCCTTGGATCCAAGAATCGGATCTCGGGGCGTACTCTTCTCCTTGCTGCTATTGGAATCGAGGTTGAATTGGGGAGCAGTTTTCCTAAAAGATGAGAAACCACATGGACTTTTCTCCATCAATTCGGCCTTCAATGCAAGACTGGATGCTTCAGTCACAGTCCATACAGTTTGTAACCCCATCTTCTCTTGTATAGAACTTTTTAGTCCGCTAATGTATCGAGCCACCATTTGATTCTCCGATTCTCCCAGTTCGTTACGTTCTGAATAACGGAGGAATTCAGTTGTGTACTCCGTCACCGTTCGTCTGCCTTGAACACACTCGATGTACATCTTGTAGAGGATTTGTTCATAATCTTCAGGTAGAAATCGTTCAAGCATGAGTTGCTTCATCCTCCGCCCGGTACGAACTGGTCCTTTTTGTTGTCGCTGCCTTTGAAGGATAAGTCGGTCCCACCATACGACGGTCGTGCTCTTCAACCGGATCACCACCATCTTAACTTGCTTATGTTCAGGAACCTCCATGACGTCAAAAAAACAATCAACATCGATTTTCCAATCTAGAAATTCCTCTACTCCCAAAGTCCCGTAGAACAAGGGAATATCAGCCTTTACACGATAGTCTTGATTGCTTCGTTGGTTGCCTTGGCCTGCCGGTTCTTCCTCATCGACTTCTTCATCTTCATAACTCGAGTTTCCAACATTGTTGCCACCTCGCGGGAACCGGTATGGTTCCGCTCTCCTATCTTGTCGTCCATGATCATGGTTATTGTTGTTGTTGGCGTTGTTGACGTTGTTGTTGTTGTTGTTGTTCGTGACTGCTGCCGTAAACGCCGCCATCTGCTCGGTCAGATTAGTGAGAGCCGTGGTAAATGTCGCGGTCATACTCTCAATATCCACTTTGGTTGCTGGTTTGTGTGCCATGGCCGAGATGAAAAAGAATAGGAGAAGGCCTGCTCTGATACCACCTGACGCAGTGCGGAAGAACATGATTAAAGCAAGCACTAAAATCCTAAAAGATAACCAAGTTTGCAAGCGCAAAACTTGGGGAAGACAACCTGGAATCCACCAGGGAACTGGAATCCACCAGAGAGAGAGCAAGTCTCGAATTTTATTAAACGATAAGAGATGCCTTGAAGGCTACAACTGAGGGTGTATTTATACAAGTAGGGAAAATCATGATCCTAATCCTAATGCAATTACTTTCCTCATAGAATTAAAACAAAAAGAAAAAAGAAATTGTTAAAATACAAAACTACTATTTCTGAGGCAGAAACGGACTCGAATCCCGTTTTGAGGGCATACCTCGCAGCAAAACTGCGATTTTCCTTTATTGGCCTGTTTCCCTTTCCGAAAAGGTATTACGGAGTTTTTTCTGACATCGGACGTTGGTTTTGGAAAATCTTGACAAACTGGGATTTGTCTTTAATACTTGCTATTTTATCTTCAATGCTGGCCACAAGTCTTCCTACATCAACAACGATGGCACGGGTCATTCCTGACTGCCGATGATATTGGGCACGTTAGGATGTCAGGATTGATCTGGATTATGGTCAGTCTTGCATCTCGGTAGTCCAAGTAAAGGATAATGATGCACTTTAAAAGATCGGTAATTAGATAATTTAGGTTTGGTGGTCACTGGACAGAAGAGGGGCAGACAACTTGCGGTCGTGTCTGTCGTGAAAAAAATAAGCGGAACGCGTGATGGAGGACGGCGTCCGGCCATTTTGAACTGGAGACCAGTTTATGGCATTCGCTTGATAATCGTAAATACAAGAGAACGACACTTTTCCAGTTCCATGTAAACAAACATAATTTTTTAGTCGTTGGGTTTGTAAATGCAATCCAATACCACAAAACGCAGCAAATCAAACATACCCATTATGGATAGAACATAAGTCGTATGATATTCTCCTAGATCAAAAGATATATGTTACAAATATGAGATATGTATATAACTCAAAAATTTCATGAATCTGGTGAATGAAACAGTTGGGGAAGTTCATTCTTTCAAGAATTTTGAATAAAAACTCCCAATTTGTCGAGTCATAGGCTTTTATTAAATCCATCTTCAAACATAACATAGGTTTAGATCTTTTCATAATATTATTGATAAGCTCATTAACAAGCAGAGTAGAATCCTTGATACATCTTCCTTTAATAAATGCACTTTGGGCAGGGTTGATAATATTGGGGAGAATGCTCTGTAATCTATTAGCAATCACCTTGGAAGAGATTTTATATAAGACGTTGCAAAGGGCAATAGGCCTCCAATCCTAGATTTTGGATGCATTCTTTGATTTTGGGATAAGAGTTAAAAATGTCATGTTAACCTCTTTGAGCATACAACCACTAGAAAAAAGTTCTTAAAAGCTCTCACCATGTCTTTTCCAACAATATGCCAACACTTTTTATAAAAATAGAAGTTGAACCCATCTGGGCCTGGTGCTTTGTCACCATCAGCCTCTTGGATGACCCTATCAATTTCTTCCTTCGTAACTAAATCACAGAGAGAGTTAAACTGAACAGAGGATAGGGAAAGCAGAACCCATCTATTGTCCAACTGAGTCGTATCTTGCTTTTGCTCTGCAAAGAGATTAGTATAGAAGTCCAGAATGTGATCCTGAATAAGAGTAGTATTAGTAACATTAACCTCATCGATAAGCATGCACCTAAAAGTATTATTATGCCTTCTCAAACGAAGATAATCATGAAAAAATTTCGAAATCTTGTCACCCAATTTAAGCCATTGCACACGTGACTTTTGCCTAATGAAGGACTCCTCTACCTCATAGGAAATAATGGCTTCTTTCCGAGCTTCAGAAGCAGCATAGGCAACATCAGTATTATCAGGACTGATGTCAGACATGACTTTAGCATGACAAGCCCGAGCCTCTTTCATTCTTCTATTTTCAAAAATGTTTCCCACTTTTTTCCTGTTCCAGATACATAAAGCATGCTTTACCTTCTTAAGTTTCTATATGACTTTGAAAGTAGGGTTACCTTCAATCTCTGAGCTCCAAGATTCCTCCACAATATCATAGAAGCCCTCCATCTCAGACCAAGCATTAACAAATCTAAACATGGTCTTTTTGAAGAAACCTTTTTCACCAAATTGAATGCATAAGATTTTGTGATCACTATGAATAGATTGGAAGATAGACCCCCAAAGTTGAGGGTAAGTAGAAAGAAAATAACTATTGTAGAAGACCCTGTCGATCTTGGACATAACCAACTTGCTACGTTCTTTCCTATTGTTAACCAGTGCTATTAACGAAATCATTGAACAAACCCATAGACTTATAAGACAGTTTGGAAACACCAAATTTTTCTGTAGCAAAGCGAACAACATTAAAATCCCCAGTAATCAACCAAGGTTTATCTCCCATATTAGCATGAATGTCATTAAGTTGATCCCACATAATAGCCCTTTTCCCCTCTGGATTATGAGCATAAACTACAGTTAGATAGAAGTCACCTTCAACCGACTTTACATAACAATGAAGAAATTGATCTCCTTCTGAAACCACATGAATAGAAATATCCTCTCTACCCAAAGGGCGAGAGTCGTGATTTGAGACTGAGTTAGCAGAGTTCCAAACATTATTCATGACTTTGTTCATTTTTTTCCTTCTAATTTTACTTTCAAGAATGCAGATTGCAGAACGGTTATTATTAGCAATAGCTTCCTAGACCGCCCCTTGTCGTCCAGGTTTGTTTAAACCTCAGACATTACAGGAAATGATAGAGGACTCACCATGAACTTTTTTGAAACCACCAGTATGCAAATTTTGTTTAATGGTGTCCCAGACATTGCCTTCAAGCCAATTAGGGGAATTAGACAAGGTGTCCCCCTGGCACCTTATCTCTTTGTACTTGTTATGGAAGGGCTATCTAATATTCTTATATTTGGTGTTCATGAGAAATGGTTTTATCCTATTTGAGCTTCCCATGAGCTACAAGTTTCTCATGCACATTTTGCAGATGATGTAGTCATCTTTTTTTAGGCTTCTAAAAGCTCTATCAAAGGACTTAGTGAACTTCTTAATATCTTTAGTGAAGTTTTGAGCCTTCACATTAGATATGGCAAAAGCACTGTGTTTTGTAATTCAACAGCTAATGCTATCCTGGTTGAATACATTCTGGGTATCAAGTTGGGTTCCTTACCAATTAAGTATCTGGGTCTGCCGCTGTTCAAAGAGAGACTCACTAGAAGCCTCTGTGCTCCTCTGTTGGAGAAAATTAGTAGGAAATTGGAAGGCTGGAAAGCTCATAGCCTTTCCTTTGCTGGTCATTTGGAACTGGTTTCCTCTACTTTAACAACCTTTCATCTATACTGGGCCTCTTCTTTTCCTATCCCTATCTCTATCACATGATATTGATAGGTGTTGATATTGATAGGTGTTGTAGGAACTTTCTTTGGGGAGATGTTGAATTAAAAAACACAATACACTAGGTTGCTTGGGAGGATGTGTGCAAACCTAAAGACGGAGGAGGTTTGGACCCTGAAGATTACAAAGGATGTGGTTAATGCATGTATGGCTTTGAATGTTTGGAACATCTCTACCAAGAAGGATAATATGTGGATTAGGTGGATACATGCTAAATATCTTAAAGGGGACTATATTTGGAGTATCTCTTCTAAACCGCATTCTTCTTGGATGTGGAGGAAATTACTGGTCACTAGAGATTCTATGATTCCCCATGTTAATTGGAATGCGGGGAATGGGAAGTCTACTTTCCTATGAAGGGACCCATGGGTCAATAGCAAACATTTTCCTACTGACTTCCTAGAAGCTAAAGACATCTTGTTGTTAAGCAAGGGCAAGTATGTCAAGCTTACTGATATGACTGATAATAGTGGCTGGATTATTAGCAGGTCTCATCATGTATCTAGGATCATTACTATTGTTAAACCTTTCTATTCTCCTGGCTCTAAGTCTGTGGACAGTCTAGTCTTTAATGGAATTTCCCCTAAGAAAATGAAAGACTTCTGGGAGGTCATTTGGAGGAAAGGAGCAAAGTTGCCTTGGAACAAATGGGTTTGGAAGTCAAAGGTTTCTAGTAGATGCAACATCTTTTGCTAGAAAGTCCTTTTAAGAAAAATGTTGACTCAGTCGTTTTTGCAAATAAGAGGTTTTTGTTTCCCCTCGAGATGTGTGTTGTGCAAAAGCCATATTGAGGATGTAAATCATATATTTACTGACTTCCCATTTAGTCAGAAAATTTGGAGGTTGGCTCATGTAGAAGGATATATTGACTTCTAACCTATGTCTATCTATAGTTTTCTTGAATTCAGCTCTGAGAAAGAGAATATGTGTCTTCTGGTGGCTATCCATAGTATTTAGAAGGAAAGAAATTGGAGGATTTTTGAATGATATGAAAGCATAGTCCTTGTTGTTTGGAGAAATTTAAAGAGGGATATAGATGCTATGACTTAAACCCGTATAGATAGATATATGTTCTCTACCTAGTTTCTTTTTTATCGTGTTTCTCTTACTTTTCCATATTTTGTACATATCTTTTTGGAAAAATACTAAAAAATAGAGGCATGCTTTAGATACCAAAAAAAGATATGTATATAACTGAAATGATGGTAAGAGATCTTCCTCGATAGCTCGCTACATAGCTGGACATGTCAGTTCATTTTTCAAATTTATAACTAATGGTAAACATTGTATTAGATCAAAAGATCTTATGGGGTGGGGGGGCTTTATATAATGTGTGATGTGTATGTTGTAATACATATATTTTATATAACAGTTAAACATGTTGTCTTTCAATAAATAGCCAATTGTAATATGGGAGTTTTAGACGGTGTTTGTTCAGGAGCTAAGCCTACAACACAGTAAATAAACTAGATATGGTATATTAGCCACTGTTTGTTAGGCCGTTAGAAGGACATATTAGATGTTATATGGCTTTGTTAACTGGAAAATCACCATTTAACGGGCCGCTCCAGCAACAAGAAACTGGTTTATTTGCCGCAGATGCATATTTCCCATATAACCCCTCTAACCTATTTCGTGATATATGTAACAACATTTATGTTTAGGGAATAATAGACTTTGTACAAATACTGAAAGTTTACTTACTTGTGTACCTAACAAAAGAACACCTTACCATCAAGTTAATTTGTCATTGTTACAAACAACAATTATTTAATACAAAGTTAATATACCATCAGCTAATTTACATGTGGCAACTAGACTTGATACGACGGTGTACCAAACACAACCTTATACTACATGTGGTGCACATGCTGTAATATATATCATTTAACAGTTGAAGCATGTTGTCTTTCACTACACACTTGTTGTAATAGGGGTTTTTTTACAACATGCGGTGCACCTGTTGTAATATATATTATACGATAGTAGAAATATGTTGTCTTTCATTAAATATGCCCATTGTAATAGGGGTTTATTTACAACATGTAGTCCACCTATTGTAATACATATGTTTATATAATAGTTGAATCATGTTGTCTTTCTATAAATACAACTGTTGTAAGAGCGATATATATACAATATGTGGTGTGTCTGTTGTAATATAAGTATTTTATACATTAGGTGGTGCATGTTGTAGTTCACTAGACACGCTTGTTGTAATAGGGGCCCATTTTTCAAACACATCAGTTTAAAAGGTGTGGATAATACAACATGTATTGTTTATTATAGTATCACACCTTTTCAACATATCATTAACTATTTTTTTATTCGAGTTTGACAAGTCATATCAAACCAATTTTATTGATCAAATTAGTCATATTTTTAAGAAAATATAATAAATATGAAGTTATACTTTTTTTCATTTAAAAAAACACAATATTGAACAAAATTTTCATAAAACCTTTAATAAAACTGGTATTATATATAATAAATAATCAACCATCCATACAAAGATTTAATAACACAAAGTACTGAGTATATACTCTAATATTGAACTGAAAATTAATTACAAATGTTTTACGCATTGGTCTATGCTAAAGAAAATATGTCTCCCCATCATGTCACATTATCAGATGTGTGATCAAGAACACACGTCGCCCACTCATTTTTGACCCCTTCACTCTCTTCTTGGTTGAAGTAAATACCAATATAATTCAAATAATACCGCAGTCATGTGTCAAATATATCAACCAACTGTATTTATTCAATGTATAAGGAAATCTGAACAAACTAAAAGAATACAATGATTAGTAACTTACACATTCAGGAATATTTTTTATTCTTGAATCAACGATGTCTCTCGTGTACCTCAATACATAATACCCACAATTTGTGTTGTTTGCCTTCTTTAGACATTGTATAAAATAAATATGAGATAAATAGAAATAACATTTGATGTGTGAATGGGTTAAAAGTATTCTAAAATAATTTCTCTTGAACTACTAGGTTTATTCAACCAAGTGAAATAAAATGTTAGATCAACCTTACATCTACAACATTGTATATACAATTAACATTGTATCCATTGGCCTTGGCATAACCGACAGAGTTGAATAAGAAACCACATGAAAGTTTATATAATGACAGTAGAATGGCTCAGATAGTTGAAGAAGAAAGAACACAAATGCTAAGATATAGGCTTACGATGACAATGAGATAAAGTAATAGGAAATAGTAAGGTCTGAGAATGGCGATGTAATCCAGGGGTTAAGAGTAGACCCATTATATGGGAAAGAGGGTTGCATTTCAGTTGGGTCAATGTGTATGTGAGATAAAAATACTCTTAGCTTCCATTTGGATTGGAGCTTGTTGTTATATCTAAAGACTTAAAACTGAAGTAAAATATATATAACTAAATAATGACACAACTTGGCATGCTGATGAATGGTTGATCAATAACTCAAGTTTAGAGTGCCCCACGACATTGATAGTTAATTACACTGCTTCTAAACTTTCCCTTCCCTTATCAAATCTCCTATCACGCTCGAGACAACGCTCATGCAAATGAGAGGCCGATGGGCTACAGGAGGCAGTGCGACTTTGGGATGTTAGCGAGGGCTACCATGACGTAGGTTGTAACAGAGATCAAAGGTGGTAGGAGACCAGAAGGAGTCGGCAGATCCCAGTAAGGGTGAGCATCGGTTCAAAATCAGAGTGGACCGGACTATAGACCACAAATTACTAAAACACAGACCGCAGATTGGACCAAAATTGCAATGGACCAGACTGTAAAATATTGGGACTAGACCATTGGGACTGAACTGGAAAAGACTATTACTATTTGGAAATTTAGAGATCTATTATACATTGTATGTAAGTGGTATTCCCGTCAACATTTTTAAACAACATAGAAAGTTCATGTTCAAGTGTTTATGAACTAGACAAACATGGATAACATCTAAAGAATTAATACATACAAGAAAGTCTATAGGAAATCCTCTAGAAATATCATATAGAGAACATACTGATTGAATTTCTATTTGTCCCAATAAGTTCCCTTTAATTAATCATTCATATTTTTGAGATCATCAAGATTAGTATCAAGATCAATACTTAATTCATAATAGAACTTTAGGAAAAACATGGTCATTGATCAACTTCTAGATCAAGATAAGATAAAGATCTTCAAAAAGATATTAAATTAAATTTTTTGATCATTAATAGAGTCTAGAATCATAAGATTTTGATCAATAACATGATTTCACAGATTTCATGAGTGCAGGTATCCGAAGAGATAATCAAAAGTCTTAAATATCAATATTACCAGACTAGGATGTAGAGATCAAAAGTTATTCCAAGGTGTATATCTAATGACTTAGATTTATAAACCTCAAGATAAGATTATTAGAATAGTCAATATTTGATAAAGTTTCAAACTTGATTTGTAAGTTACTATCAATATTCATTAGATAAACCTCAATATAAGATTATTAGAATAGTCAATATTTGATAAAGTTTCAAACTTGATTTGTAAGTTACTATCAATGTTCATTAGATAACTATCTTTTGGAAAATGGTCAGGAACTAGGTGACAAAAATAGTTCCATAGCATCTGACTCGTTCCTATGATCGAAATAGACTATAGGTTTGCCTATTTGTGACATCGAATGAAGGAGTAATGATCAAAATACGATTCTAAAGTGAAAAGGAGAGAGGAGTATACCGATGGAAAGAGAGTGCTGTGAAAATGGAGGAACTTGCTACAATATCACAGCTCTAAGGTCTTCTTCCATGATGGGGAAACTTACTAGAGGGCACGAGAGTGAAAACTAATAGTTGGATTGTGTTCGTGGGTCAAAAAGAAACTCAAAGGCATCCATATATAGGTGTGAGAGTCTAGGGTGAGGGTGATTTAAGGATCTAAAGCTCCATGGCAGTGGCCGTCCAAGAAGGCTTCGAAACTTCTCGTATAGTCAAGAATAGGTCAGAAGTTATACACGATTCTTGTGTGGGTTTTCGAGATGAATCCAACACACCATTAAACATGTGAAATGGAGCTAAAATGAGGGAAATCCGCTATCTTGAAGGTCTAGAGTTTCCCCTTACCAACTCATACTATAGCAACCACCCAAGGTAGGGTTTGACCCACTTGGGTTGGCTAGGGGTGCGGCCCAAAAAGCCAAACCTAGATCATTTAGACAGAATAAGGAAATTTTAAAAGCCACTTTTTAAGAATTTTTAGAGGGAGCTAGGAAGCTCTATATGGGTTGAAATTTGGATCTAGAAACATGGTATAGAATATTCACAAAAATTTTGGGATCTAAAAGGATAAAGATAGATACTGGAATGAGATAAAATATTAGAAAGTCTAATATAAGTAGAAGTTCATGTATTCGATGTATACAATGCTATCAAATTTTTAAATCAAGTATCATAGATGTTCTCAAATTATCCAAAATTCCTCCAAAATGAGTGTTTCATACCTCATTGATGATAAAGTGGGGTAATTGGGTATAAGAAATATAGAACTCGGTCTAAACATCGAATGGTGAAAAATCCACTTTATCACAAACAAACTGACAATTTAGAGAAGTAGAATCACCGAGAGTGTAATGCTGACTCGATTTCGACAGTTGCATACAGGACAGTCGATGATGCTCTCTGGATGGAAGCAAGACTATTAAACTAAACTTTTGTATGCTGCCCCAGGTGTGTGATGTTAAACTCCTGTGCAAGGGTGGCATGCTGACACTTCAAATCGAGCCCTAGTCTCTTGTTCCACCACAATGACTGATGGGGTTTTTTGGATAGACAGGTTGCAACTCACACAAGATTATTGGGCATTGGCCTTGAATATTGGTCTGCCTAAATTAACTCAGGCTAGATGTTACTCAACTAACCTGATCCACAGTCCAGATTGTCATTTTGTCTGGTTTGGACCAAACCAGACTGACGGACTGAAAATTTAGAATTTGTGGACCACAGATCAGACTAACTTCTTATTTGGTTTTGGACTGGACTGGTCTAATTTTGCAGTCTAGACCAAGATTTGCTCACCCCCTGAATCTCAGGTGATAACTACAACAAATTGAGGAATTTGTGAGTGGGTAGTCAAAACAGAATTTGGGGAATAAATTGTGGCCGCACGTAATAGTGAAAAAATGTACAAATAAATGTTTAGGCAACTATGTTTTTTGCCTTACAATTATTTTTTGAACCGAGAATAAGAAAAATGACTTACAATACACATTTAAAGAAGAAAATACAATTAAAATACAATTAGTTTGTAATAATTTTCATATTTAACATATTATTTTGAATAAATTACGTATTTACTAATTAGACATTTTTGTAAAAAGAGAGTAATTTGTTATGATATTTATAGTCAGTCAGTTGATTAAGAGTTGACAATGATGTTTAGCTGACATAGAATGTTAAAATTGGATATATAACCACAAAAACCCTATCAAGGGGAAGAGTGGACGTATTCATCTCATCAAATAAGAAAACAAGTCCATGTTTAGCGATTGTGCTTGCATGCACGATCAGTCACCCACCTCGCCTAAACTATATAACTGCAAGTTGGTGGTTCCGATCTGAACCATGCACTAGTACCTGAAAATGAATAGTAGAGAGGGTGAATGAGCACTACTAAATTTTATTACAATTATAAAATGTTTAATTAAAGAACAATTTCAAAGAATGAAAATAAGAAATAATTCATTTATTTTCTTTTGTTAAAATAATGAAATGGCCTAGGGTGACCATTCACAACATTCGTACTGCTATAGTTGTCCTTCCCTAAGTCAAAGGCTCAAGGCAACTGGAAGATTTGTATTTTTATACTAAGTGAATTTGTTGAATAATAAGGACACATGTTAGTATACAATAGGTTAGAGTCTATTATTTAATTATGGTATATACCAACAAGTCACAGTCTGTTGTATGATCTTGATATATAACAACATGTTACAGGATGTTGTGTGATTGTTGTCTATTACAACATGTAGCCATTACAATAGGTAAATTCTTGTAGTGTGATTATGGTATATTACAATGAGTTAGTCTATTTTGTGTAAATGTGGTCTATTACAATGATTTATCATGTGTGGCTATTATAAAATGTCACAACATGTTGTGTAATTATAGTATATAACAACGTGTCAGAGTCTGTTGTGTGATTCTGGTATATAATAACATGTTTCAACATGTTGTGTCATTCTAGTCTATTACAACAGGTGAATGCATGTTGTATGATTATGATATATTACAATAGGTTAGTCTATGTTGTGTAATGATGGTCTATTACAACATCTTATCATATGTGACTATTACAATGGTCCATTGTATGTTCTTTGAATAAGGCCTTTTACAATAAGTTTGAGTATGTTGTAATACTACAATATATTACAATAATTTAATACATGTTGTAGTATGATGTATACTACAATGGGTTTGGCATGTTGTAAATAACTTGTGTTGTATAAAATATATAGTATACAACATACAAATAGAGTTGATTTGATAAGTATGCTAACTACAACACAACCAATACAATTGTTGTGTTTCTCCCATTGTAAAAAACATCTTCTATAGTAGAATGTACGCCCTATAGATTAATAGAAAACAAATCATTCCATAAATTTCCATGCTTATGCCAACATGTTGTTTGATTGGATCTACTGCTGACCAAGATGAGATTATAATTTGTGAATGTGGGTCATTGTTTTTATCTGCATATATAGATACCTACATGGCCTTATTTAGTATATCCTCTTCCATAAGGGTTCCTTGATGTTCTATGTCCAACCACGAAGTTAACTAGACTAGAAACACGAAGCTTCATCCATCCTTGAAGCTAAATATATTCCCATGTCGTCGAAGGATCAATAACCACTCTCTTAACTAATAGCTAATGTTAGTCATAATGGTCTAGTTTTCAGGATATGGGGAATCACGTAATGGAAATAGTTTGCCATCATATAAAATGAGGAAACATTTTGGGTGATATAGTGAGTTTCTTGAGGAGTGCCTATAACCATATGCTCTCCACGCATGACATATACACCAAACGGTGGAATACAAACATCCTATGAAGCCCCTAAAAGTTCCTAGTCATTCTCTCCCTCATATAGCCTCTAAGTACACCAAGAAGCAAAATTAGTATCTGAACATTATTTTCTGATGTAATGCCTTTCGCAAACTGTGTGTTACCTGATCTTACATTTGCATCTAGTTATAAGTAATTTTGCATTTACTTTTATCCCTTTGAAAATTTTCTCTCTTAACCAAGTTGATCTCTTTATTATTAAAATTGTATTCAGTGTCAAGGAAATATATGTTCCATGTTGGTCTTGTTCTATCCTTGCACCATACCATTTCATAGTACTACCACATTAGTTCATAGTAGTTGTATTTTTTGTGCATAGTGTGTATATGTTGAACGCTAGACTCTATTAGCCAGAGAGTTTTTTTTACCTAATCTTTGAAATTCTAGCATCTTATTTTGCATGTATATTAGTATCCTTTTTATGTAATTGTTGTATTTAACATTTTTGAGTATTCGATCCTTTCATATTATTCTTTTCTATCATCATTTCTCAATTGTGAGTGATATACATTTTAGCTTTACAATAGTCATGTCTTAATCTATCAATCAAACCACCTTTGTTCATGAAAACTATTTTTCACATCTCTAACGCACCATAAACTATACATAATGTTTTTTTAATTACCTCATATTTCTTCGTTGTGAGTATTGTTATCAAGCTTAAAATATACCCAATAATAAATCTTTTGACAAGCATACTATATTTACTTCTATTTACCAACTAGTTTTGCATACGATTTATGTTCACACGGTTACTAAAAAGCTCTGAGTTGGACAAAATTAGGAAAATGAATAGGCTTAACTTTAAAATGTGTCACTGCAAGATTAGGCATGCCCTTATTTATGACAATCAGAAACACATCATTATTGGTGTTGCTCTGGAGTCTGACAATGATGCTTCTAAAGTGAATGTCTGGAAAATGAGAAGTCGAAGATTGATGAAAAGAAGAAAAGAATCTTGATGCTCATGATCATAGAGGATAGTCTCATTATATTCTTTGAGACTTATGATTCATCACACAAATAGTGAAATTTTTTTTGAAGAAAAAGTATGACAATATGACCGAGTCAAGCACTCAACTTCTCCTATAAAAGCACACTCCTATAAATACAAGAGGGATGAAGCATCATTGAACATGCTAATTGTGTGATTGTTATCACTAAATATTTGTCTTTTACTAGTATTCTAGTGTTATAAAAGATACAAAAAGCAACTATACTTAATAGCTTGCCATGTCTTTTTGATATGGTGCTTATAGCTTGGCGAGCACCTTCTATTCAGCTTTATAAATTGTCAGATTGGTTGGAACTCATAAAAAATATCTTATTGTAAGAATAAAGAAGTAAATCCACAGAAAGAAAATCTCGTATACATAGGCCCAATATGATTATCAAAAGGTACAAAATTGGAGGATCAGACCAAATAAGCCTCATTTTAAATCCAACCATACACATGGAAATAAATCTAGAAGGTCGTATCATTCTTGTAGGAAATGTGGTCACACTAAATCAAGTTTTCCAAACAATGACTGAAATAAGGGGAAAGGCCCAAAGCTGTGAGGATCAAACAAAAGGATTTTTTTCTTGTGACTGAATGCAACAATAAAGTCTTAGCTGAATCCATTGCATTACGGGTTGATTCAGATGTAACCCGTCATATTGCAAAGACAAAATGGGAGTCGAAATATGTGAAAAAACTTACTCTAGTAAAATGACGCATATATTGTTGTTATGTATGCACAGAGAGCCATTCATATGATGATTGTAATGACATAACTTGTAAATGATTTTATTAATAATAAAACCAATCTTCCAATTTATTCTATTTTATTTAGTTATAAGATAATGACGTAACATAATAAATGTATAAAGAATGATATTACTCAATGCCGTATGTCTTTGGGTTGAGGAACTGAACGATGAGATCATACGAATGTCAAGAGTATATATGCATTCTTGTTATGTCCCAAGTCAGATGTTATTATGGAAGCTAGATAGGAAACAATAACACATAAGACTACAATGTGTGCTAGTTGATGACAAAGTCTCATCAATCATGTTATGAGATATCAAAGCAAACACTTAGATACTTGATAGAGAACAATGTATGAGACAGACCCACCTTGAGAGTGATATCATGCACATATGCATCGAAGACCGAGTCCCATAACTCATTGTATTTTTCTTATTCCTTTTTTTCAATATTTCAACATTATATGTACATTATTATTTTCATATTACATGTACATTATTATTTCCATATTACAAGTACATTAATTGTCGGAGGATGCCTTAATCCTACTTCTTCTCAAAAACTTTAACTTCATAGGGGGGATGGAAGTATCGTTTAGGGTTTATTAACTAAGAGGATGAGAAGTGGATGAAAGTAGAGATGAGTAAGACTAATAGAAAATATTATTTCAAACTAACCCTAGGTTCTGGCCTCGCCGATATCACATTGTCTAAGGGAATCCTCGTATACCAACTTAATGGTGAAGAGGAAAATATTACCAACTCTCAAAACCATGATCATTTCTAGATACCATTGCCATCAGTTTTTGCCTTAACAAGTTTCCTTATATTTCTATAGATTACTTGAAGTTATAGATAATGAAATATTATTTAAAAAATTTGGGCCTATGATGCTAAATGTAATGACCAAACTTTTTGACAACTCATAATTAAGGAAGGCCTCAACGTTGAGAACCATTACCAAACATTTTTCCAAGGATCTAGGTTTTACCAAACAAATATAAATTGCAAATAATTTTCACTAATTCAAATAGTGTTTGCAAAATGCTCTTCTAAAGAGTTACATGAATTTATGTCATTAAACTATATATAGAGAAGAAGTCTCTAGCTAACCATGATTACATAGATTAATACATTCATGTCATTTCATCTATTTTATCATGTCGCTGAGAATATTTATAATTTATATGTACCTAAAATGTCATGAATCAAAAAAACAGTTAGTATATTAAGATATATTGGTATGTGGAGGAAACAAAATATTCATATCTAGGTGTAACAACATATTCACAACAATTATTGTTACAGAAACAAAATTAACATATTCATCATAACTTGTAAACTATTTTTTAGTCAACATCTTGGAACCCTCTCTTAGGGTCTTGTCCATGCATTGGATGCCAGATCACCTTCTCAATCTGGAGCTAGGTTCCATGTTAGTCTTCTCAATCTGAGGCCTAGCCTCATATGACCTTCCCAATCTAGGGCTTGGTCATAGTCATATCAATGACTCTCTCATTCTTACTAAACTCAGACTTTTAGAGTTGGTATGAGGGGTTCGAGCAAGTCATGTGCATATAATATGATATCCATAGCGACTTTATAGATTATGGGAAATAAATGAACAAGTAAGCATTTATTTGCAATCTATTTGGGAAAACTCTGAGAAACCTTGAAATTCGGTTAAGTCGAGTAGTCATAGGCGTAACCACATACCTTAATAGTGAGACATATAGATTATCATGTAGAATATACTACATGCATATTATCCAATCAAGCAAGCAAACCAAGCAATCAACTTTAATTTTCATGTATACAAAATGCTAAAGTGTCACCATCACATTAATCATATTAAACCCTACTCGGTCTTGTTCAAGGTTTTCGGGTTCCCTTGTTATCGAGTTATCATTAGGGTTATACTTTGGTACTCCAATTCCCACATTAATTGATCTAATGACTTAAGAACCCTAATTCATTGAAGTGTTTCTGTGATTATCATATCTACCATGTTATTGCATTAGAAACACTTATATCAGATTAGTCACATTAAGGTTATAGGAAGTTGCATCATTGATGATCAAGATCTTAATTAACCCTATTAAGAATCAAGCATAATAGAAAACCTAGTTTTTCATTAGGACAAAAAACCAAAATAGCACACTTTAATAAAAATATGTACTGAAATAGCACCAAATCCATCTTAATTCCCGAGATAGCCCACTTTGTAGGGAAAGCACCAAAAGTGTTGGCGTTTTACTGTTCTGAGAACCAAAAGCACCAAACGTTATGGCGTTTTAGACCAAAAGTGCCAAAATTTATGGCGTTTTAGTCCAAAAGCGCCAAAACTTAGCCGTTTTAGAACAAAAGTGCCAGCGTAAAATAAAAGCGCCAAAAGCAAAGCGTAAAACAACACCAAAAGCAAAAGCGCCAAAAGCAAACTCTTTCCATGACAAAAGCACTACAAGTATGGCGTTTTAAAGCAAACAAAGAGTGTAAGTGCCTAAACATTGGCGTTTACCTTTTTTTTTACTTTTAGATCCAAGTCATTTTAGCAATACTATCAATACTATGCACAAATTGTTTTTTACTTTTAGATCCAAGTCATTTTAGCAATATTATGCACAAATTGAAATACTATAGAATTTGTACAAAGATTAGATGATTCTCAGGCAAATAAAAGAGTTATACTAAGTATAACAGAACTTAACAAAATGAACACATCTTTGAAATGTATATGAAGTTTGGCACAATACATAAAGAAGAAGTTGGGCTCTGCATTTAACAAAATCAGTCTGCTACTAGAAAGAAGAACAAATTCTTTAACATTGTTAAACATTCAACGGTTCAACGAAGATAGAAACAAAGAAGTTAGCATCTATATCTGATAAAATCAATCCTGGCATATGATAAAATCAACCCTGGCATCTAATAGCATCAACCCTGGCATCAAAATAAAAATAATTATTTAACTACATATAGTTCTTCTATAAGTAAAGAGCTAGGAAAAATTATGCATACCTAACGTCTCTTACTTCCTCTACCTCGAGTTTGTGGACCCGAAGAACACCCAGGGTCTGGAGAAGCCTCAATTGGACTCAATTGTGACTGCTGACCTGCACGTATAGACCTACTTGGAGGAAGTGGTGGTGTTAGTGGACGAGTGGATGGCATAGTTGTAAACATTGGAGGTGATCCTACAAATGAAGAACTAGTTGATCCTGAAAATGAAGAAAAAGCTACATTTTGGTATTGGCTAAAAGTTGGGTGGGTCCAAGATAAGATGGAAGGAACCCCAAAATGGTCAGATGATGATGAAGGATAAGAATAAAACATTCTAGGGATTGAGGAAGGTGAAAATTCCCTAGAGTGTCCCGCAATTGTGGACTGTCCTAGTGATGTGGAGTGTCCTGCTATTGTGGACTGTCCTAGTGATGTGGAGTGTCCAGCTGGTGTGGATTGTCTCGGTGAGGCTGAGTGACCCGTTAGCGTGGAGTGTCCTACTGATGTGGAGTGTTGTGCTTCTGTGGAAGATGGAATAGGAGAAGCACTAACTGAAGCTGTCACAAGATATGAGAAACTCAAATTGGGATGCAAGTGACTTGGCATTTGTTGAAACCATGCACTCTGAATATTGTATATTTTGTCACGTGCTCTCATCCAATCCTCAATAGGTGTCTGATCTGTTAATGTTTGCAATGATCCCATGATATCCATTTGACTCTGGACCTGCAAATAACATAGTTTACTTTATCATATTTCATATACAAAGAGGTATATTTATTCATCTTAATGGATACTCATTACTTACATATTCTCGCTCCACGTAACCTCGAGGATAGTAAACATTTTGCGGCTCAGCTGGTCGTTGTATGTGATACTCAGGATTGTACCAATTAGGTACTTGTGGCACAGTTGAGGGGTCAGGAAGATGAACTACATGAGTTTGCCTATCGTTCCATATGTTCAGTTCTATACTGTATTGGTTCAACCAATCAGTTGTGCTTCAACCTCTACCATCAATTCTTTGGTATTCTGGAAAAGGTTGGGGTTGAGGTTGGATACGAGCACCAAACTGTTTTAGTACTCTATCAGGAACATGTCATTCCATTACTGTGAATTATATCACAGGAACACGAGCCATCCAAATTTCTCTACCTTCATGACATATGTCTGGCAAAGTTGCCAACAATTCTTCACTATATGGTGTCCACATTAACTGCATTATAAGTTATCGTTACCAAACAAGTTTCATTAAATGCTAAAAGTTAACTTTTAGATAAAATATAAATTCTCACTTGACTAAACTCCTGTGTATCAAACTCATTAAGGTAGAATCGTACAGTCCCTTTTGGAACACGTACATGCTCCATGAGATGGTTCCATCTATTATCATGTTTGAAAAGATGATTAGGAGATGAAAACATTTAATAGAATGTATTCAACATATAGATGGTAGCGACAAACCTGTATCCTAATGGAGCATCTTGTGACCACTCATGATCTTGATCCATGATCACTCTGCCTGGTCTACCAATATACAATCTTTCCCAAGACCACAACTGTAATAGGTGGACACACCCTGAGATACGCTTCTGCTTAGAACCAGGATGACATCTATGCAACTGACGGTATAGACTAGCTAAAACTGCACTCCCCCATGAGTACATGCCGCATTGCTCAAAATTAACTAGAAGTGGAAGGTAGTGAAGATGGACTTCATTTCCAGTATTGTCTGGTAAGAGGAAGCAGTCAATTAGGTATAACAAGTATGCACTGGTGTACTGAAGCTTGACCATGTCATCTGCATTTTCCAAATTCATATTTGAAAATGTGGAACGCAACCAACTCAGATGAATAAAACCTTGATCAAGTCCATCTGGATATGACCCCATAATATCATCACAAAGGGTCGTCCAAGAACTATATTGGTCATCATTTGGCCCTATAGGATAGTGTGCTACAACATCATCACCATTATCCTTTAACCCTAGCAACACTGTGACATCTTGTAAAGTGATGGTTAACTCTCCTAGAGGAAAATGTAATGAGTTTGTGTTTGAATGCCATCTATGAACAAGTGTTGTGACCAAGGCAGAATAAAAAATGACTCTAGACAATTTCATGACAGATGTAAATCCAGCTGTGCGTACATAACCCAAAACATCTACATCTGTCAACTCCCACCTACCAACCTCAATGGAATGACATGTGATCTGCAAAGTCTCATCATCCTTCACCATTCCTAGAAAATAGTCAAATAAAGGAGACCTTTAGTGAGCATAAATTTCAAATAAATATTATTAGCAAAGTTAAATTTCATACATCACCCTCTATTAGGGGAAGTCAGGAGGAAATTTTATTCATCCCGCCCTCCTCATACGAGCGATACAAGTAGAATTACATTTATGGGTTTTACATAATATCCTATCCTACTACTAAGTAGGATTACATTCACGAGTTTTACATAATATCCTATCCTACTACTAAGTACGATTACATTCACGAGGTTTACATAATATCCTATCCTAGTACTAAGTAGGATTACATTCATGAGGTTTACATAATATCCTATCCTACTACTAAGATTCCTAAGCATCATTTGTTTTCACAAGTTATTTCATTGTGGCCATGACCCCCACATTTTCCACATTTGTATGTAGTTGTATTGGGATCAATATCCATATTAGTCTTCCTCCTCTTCATCTTAGGCCGCCCAGCACATGGAGTGAAAATTGGCGGTAGTAGAGGAACAACCCCAATGGATGGCTCAAAATCAGGCCAATACCTCTTATCAGGAATGCCTCTAAATTGGGGAGCATATGTCATTCGATATTTGGTTACAATATGCCAAGTACTGACTAACTGATGATGTCCGTTATGTATCGATTCAGTGGCTGCAAGTACATGTGAGCATGGCAAGTGATAAACTCGAGGTGCACCACAGGTACACAGACAACCAACATGATTTTGTAAGAGATGCACTTGATAGTTGTTTTCATTTGGCCCTTCAACTGTAAAATCAAAATCATTTATCCTACAACTAACCCCTAGTTTCCTTGCATTGGTCTCCAATTTAATTAATTTAGCAGATATTTTTGGTGTGAATGAACTAGTTAACTTTGCACCTAAGTTTCTTCTATGAAAGAACATTGCTAGAAAATGATAATATGTGCTACAAATAAGGGCTTGAATGGGAAGGTTGCGAGCATGCTTCAGAAATCCATTTATTGTCTCTGAATAATTGTTAGTTTTTATACCATATCTTAGGCCGTCATCACAGGAAAGAGCCCACATTCTTGGGTGTTCCTTCAGGAGCCAATTGAAAGAAGAAGGGTCAATGGATTTTATAGTTGCTAGGAGCTTATCAAACTCAACCATTTCAGTCACCTTTCCAACCTTCCACATTAAGTTGTACAACTCAGTGGACTTAAATTTCTTATGGAAGTTGTCCCTATAGTGCCTCAAACAAAATTGTTGTGTGCTGAGAGGAAAAACTTGTTGCATAGCATCCACAATACCACACATCCTATCAGAAATGAAACAAAGATCATTCCTACGACTGACTATTGGAATTTGTTGCTCCATGCATCTCAAGAACCATGTCCAAGAAGATTTGTTCTCCTTCTCAACAACTGCAAAGGCAAAAGGAAACAATCCATCGTTTGCATCAATCCCAGTCGCTATAAGTAGTGTCCCTCCATACTTACCATATAAGAAGGTACCATCAACACTTAGTACTGGTCGACAGTGAGCCCAACCCGCAATACATTGCCCAAAACTCCAAAACACGCGCTTAAACTGATATGACATTCCATCATTTGTTGTAGTGTTTTGAAAATTGTATACCGTTACCAGAATCACTTGCCCTAAACATCTAAGAAATCTCAACACCGAGCCATATGACTCCTCCCAATCTCCAAAGATTGCAGAAATAGCCTTTCTGCGTGCATTCCAGGCTTTTTTATAGAGATAGTAACATTCAACTCTGCATTAACCTTTTCCAACACTTCTCGAGCACTCATCTCAAGTTTTGCTCTCAACATTGGCATTATCATCCTCGCAATATATGAGGACTTGCATTGTGAATGATCCTTATATAGGATTGCACTGTGGCATGTGTGTTCACCACTATAACTTGTGATTTTCCACAAACCACCAACCCTCTTAGAAGCACATGCATGAAGCCTCCATGAGCACTGCTCGTTGTGTAAGCAGATTAAGTGAGGTAAGTCTTATTGGATCGCTTTGTTTTGTATTGGACATTATTACTGATTGACCATGACTGCAACCTATGAAGGAGATTTGCCTTTGTCTCAAATATTTCACCTATACTGAAGCCATGCCCCACAACCACTTGAGTCTCTTCCATATCTATAGGGACTTCATATTCATCCACCCAATCATCTTCTCTGAAGTATTCATAATTATCTGTATCATTTTGATCTACCCAGTCATCCTTCCATGTTTCCGGATCAATAAAAACTTCATGGTTACTATCATCAATACGCAGTTGTAGCAATCTAGTGTCATCATTAATATCAATATCCTCATGCTCATCATCATCACTTTCACCATCATTAACATCATTATCAGCGTCACCATCATTATCATCATTAATATCACCATCGTTATCATCGTCATCAATAGAAACATCATGATCTTTTTGGAACTGACTCATTCTCTCATTTGGTAGATTATATCTCTCAACATAAAGGTCAATATTCCTCACTTTTGATATACTAAGAAGGGTTTTCCAACTATCCTCATCAACTACATCAATAGGAAACAAGTCATAACTAGGACGTATATCTTTGGGAAAGTTATAGCTTAGACGAAGGTCGTACATCATTGAGTGTATATCAAGAATCTGATGCGTGTATGCCATCATTTCAGAAAAAGTGGTTGATGTCGCTATTTGAATAGGTATGCAGACCTCATTACAATATGACCCACCAGCCAATAAGTTGCCACCATAGCGGATGACAAAGTTGGTTGAGACAATGGCCATTTTCCTGAATATTTTGAATAGTGAATGTTAGATATAATGACACAATTATTTAAAAACAAGTTAATTATGAATTTAAATATGTTGTGGAGTTTTGAAAAATATATTATTATAATGTTATGAAATTTTGAAAAAGATGTCTATTACATTTTTGTCAAGATGGTAAGTAATTTTGGCATTGGGATAAACAAGATAAACAAGATGTGTTCTATCACATCTTGTACCCCCATTGAGTCATGTGTCCGGTATGGAACAAATTCCTATAATTTATTTTGAAATATTTTTTATTTTGAATTATTGTTTATTTTTAAATATAGTTTATTTTGAACTATTCCTATCGCACCCAAATTCTACCAATTTGTTAAACAGTAGAATAACCAATACTATTACGCGATCATGTCTAGTTTTGAAAATGAGTTAATGTCGTGTTACACTGCTATACCTACTACTACTATGCAAAAAGTTACATGCCCTCTAGTTGTTTGGATTTTACATTTTTCAAAAATATCCAATAAAGACTACAAAACTGGATAAAATTTCCAATTTTCAAAAATATCCATTCACGATAATAACATCACAGTTTAAACTACACAACCACCATTGACGACTAAAAGGTCATCACACACCTAAGATATCATTTAAGTACAGTCCCCTTTGAAAATTTTCCCTTTCATATTTTAGATATCGTTTAAAAAAAATAATATCTTTGATTTGAAAATTTTGTTCGAACTCATTTTCAATACTTTCCCTTTGATATATTAGATTTTATTTTCAAAAAATTACTTTGAAAAAATTATCCTTAGATCTCAAAAATTTAGTCTCAAAATTTTGGACTTGGACTTCACATTGTTCAAAAATATCCAATCAAGACTACAAATCGGATTAAATGTTCAATAAAATTTTCAAAAATATCCATTCAAGATAATAAAATCACATATTAAACTGCACAACCACCATTGAACACTAAAAAATATCATCACACACATAAGAAATAGATAAAAAGCAAACAAGAAAGTAAACAAATATGTGCAATCCAAATAAATACGTGCAATCCAAATAAAATACAGTCCAAATTAATTACAGTCCAAAATAAACAATCCACATTAATTACAATCTAAAATAAAGAGTCCAAATTAATTACAATCCTCATCAAATAAAGTGCCAAATCACATAAAGCACAAAATAATCACAATAATTCTTACAGAAAATGTTAGCCTAAAATGATTAAGTAAAATACAACTTACCTTTTAAAAGAAAAAGACGTCTTCAAAGAAAATCAAGCTACTCCTTCAGTAGAGGAATGCCAGCACACTCCTTATATCATCACTTACTTGCACTAAAATATGTAACATGATAATAAGATGGTATAAAAATAAAAAGTCAGTAAAGCTAAAAGAATGAACGCAAAAAAAAAGATGAACGAAACAGAACCATAATCACAGGAAAAAGAGAAGGAAAAGAAGAAGATACTGATCGATGAGATAAAGGTTCTGTATGCTTGTATGTAACGCCTCAAGTAAGATCTATATTTGTAATTGTAGCAATGAAATTAGGAGGTTAAAATATGTACATTGTATGTCTAAGAAATCATCATGAAGGCGAACAAAGAAGCAAAGAGAGGCCGAGAGCAGAGAGAGCAGAGGATCAGGGGCTTTGAAAGAACTCGCACAAGAATCTAAGATCTAAGAATCTTTGATAAATTGTCAACATTACGATCTTCCTGTCCACAACATTTCTGTGCTAAAACTTATAAATATTGTAAAAAAAAAAACTACTATAAGATCTTCCTGTGCACAAAAAGCAGGTGAGGCATGTGTCTCAGGCGGCCCTTATGTGGCTCCTCCACTGCCTATAAGAATGACACAAACAGAACCGACAGGAGGAGCAGAGGGTGATTTGAAATGAGACTTGAGATAGAAGCTTAGCATTCGCATCAGCAGGTATAGCAGATCCATTGGCATGGGTATCCGCTGAAGCAGGCACGGCTTGTTTGTCCTCAACCTTGGCGGCCTGAGGCTCCATCGCCACGGCCACGGGAAAACCTGACGACGCTTGGTGTTGCATGGGGCGATGGGGAAACCTGTGAAGAAGGAGAGTCGGGGGTGTGACGAGGAGGGAAACCTGAGGAGGGAAAGTGGAGGATGAGGGAAAATAGAGGAAGAGGAGACTGGAGGAAGAAGAACACCGCAGAGCTGATCCAAAGTAGCCAAACAAACTGGAGGAAAGGATGGGGTGGGGTTTAAGGAGGAAATGATGGGGTGGAGTTTAAGTCTAGCCACCGATCCAACCACTCACGTTTAAGGCTAGCCACCGCGTTAAAGGCGAGGTAGCGTGAAGGGACGACGGCACGGATGCCCAGGCCTGCGTAGTAGGGGAGAGTAAAAATGCCAAAAAGATGGCGCTTTCGGGTGAAAACGCCAGAAAGTTGGCGCCTTTTGGTGAAAATGCCAGAAAGTTGGCGCCTTCGACAAAACACGGGTGAAAAATCCAGACAGTTGGTGCTTTTGGGTGAAAACGCCAGAAAATTGGCACTTTTGGGTAAAAACGCCAACACGATGGCGCCTTCTGACCCACAACACTAAAAATGCCAAGAAGTTGGCACTTTCAAAAGGAAAGTGTGCTATTTTCCGGAATAAGATTGGTTTCATGCTGTTAGCGTAAATATTTATATTAAACTGTGCTATTTTGGTTTTTACTCCTTTTCATTATTATAATCATAACCATATTATATTACCATTATAGTCCACATTATCAAATAATAGCATGAAAGAGAGGTTTTTAACATATTTAACATGTTAATACTCAAAACTAGGGTTTTTGTGCTTTAATCACCACTTAGGCCTATCTTTGCACTAATTTTGGAATAGGAAGTACAGTTTAGTCTCAATCATATTTTATTTGTGTTCCTCTCATTTTTCCAATCAATTTGGCATATAATTTTTCTATTTTTGTTAACCCTAGCACTTTCTATGAATTAATCCAAAAACAACATCTATACCCTAATATGATGCCACATGGCTTCTCCCTATTGGTTCACCTACTGCCACACTGATTAATTGTTGGGGAGACGTGGTTCACTCCCAGTTTCTTTCTAGAATGACCTTCCATTCGGTTTACTTGGTCCAATAGTCAGAGGTCTGCTGGACCCTAATTTCCCTCCTCCTTCTCCATCCCCATTTTGAGTATTGTACTCCAATATGCATCGTGGCAGGGATACACCGCCTCCGATGCTATCCACTCCGGCGAGGAACATGCTCAACAACACTGCATGCACTCTCCCATATGTGGATTTTGGGATGAAACCCTAGACTACAGGGGGAGGAGGATGATAAAGGGGAGATAGCATCCTGACGAGAGGGTAGAGTCTACATCCATGTATATATACATGAGTACATAAACCTTTACTGGTCTTGCCTTTCGAGGCTAGTTTCCTTCTCCTCTCTTAATCCCTTACCATGTATAAAATTTCATGATTTTAACTAAATTATTTTCTTTATTTTATTTTCCTTGGTCTCTTTCCCTTCTTTCTCTTTTTGCTAGATATGATTTTGGTATAACAATTACCATCAGTTCCTTTCTATTTAAATGATATTCTTTTTACTTAACAATTCAAAACCAACTCAGAAAAAATATTTTCCTTTTATTAATTTCATTCTCCCTCACGATTACTCATGGGAAAGTGTTTGTATTTTTCATCATTTAATAGTTTCCCAATATAGGAATTCACATATCCATAACTTAATTGCCAAGTTTACTTGATTGACACACAAAAATACACAAAAATACATAAAGTAAAGAGCATAAATACATAACACTTTATTGGCTAATTGATCATGAATTCTAGAATATTCTTACCTCTCTCTTTGGTATGTTCTTCCAATAAACTATCATTATTCCATGACAATTAATTATAACCTTTCCGAATTCCTATTTATTAATTAGGATTTATTGGTATGTCTTTCCCATACAAAACTTGCTTCTTTATAAGTATTATCTAAATCAATACCATTACCTCATGGAATCTCCTTTTTCTCCAAAATTCTAGAATTATCTTCTATTCATTATTACTTCCAAGTATATCAAAGGTGATATCAAAATAATACTAATTGTTTCCTCAAACATTATGTTTCGAATAATGGCTACATAATTATTATTTTAATTATCTAAGACATCACACATTTTATTTTCTTTTACAAAATTACCCAATAATCCATAATTCTAATATTCAACAATTCATAAAGTTGTTCACCAAAAAAAACAATTCATAAAAGTAATTATCATTCATTTATTAGCAAGTACTCTCTTTTCTAGAGTATTCCACATAATTCCATATTTAAATATCCATTGTGAGTTACCTTTAGTAATTTCTTTATATTGGATTTTCCTCTCTATAATCTATTAATTATTTATTGAAAACAATAAATTACACAAAATCCATCCCATATGGATTATTTCCACTTTGAATCCATAATTTCAAAACAAGACACATAGAGAACAATCTTTTTAATGTGTCCTTCATATTATATTATTTGCAAACAAATATATTAAAACATGGGAAAAATGGGTTCTAAGACATAAATTGACAAAGTGATGAAGAGTTCAACATGGAGGATTCAAAGAGAGGAAACCTGCCTATATCTCATGGTGTTGCTATCTCTAGAGATCACATGTCCTAGTTCTTGTAAAGAAAGGGAACACATGAGTAAGACTCGATATGCATCAACAATTGGATCTATCATGCACACAATGTTATAGCACTCATGTTGATGTCTCATTTGCATGGAGCATGAGGAGCAGATATTAGTTAGATCCTGGTGATGCCCACTGGATTGTCATGAAGACCATCATTAATACTTGAGAAGAACTATGGATCAGTTCCTTGACTATGGTGGGGAGGAATATTTGGTGGTGAAAGGTTACACTGACGTGAGCTTCCAAACTAACAAAGATGATTGTCGATCACAATTAGGATTTGTGGTTTGCCTTACCATTGGTGTTTTAAGATGGAAGCGAGAGAGATTTGTAGATTCTATAATATAGGTCGATTATATTGATGCATCTAATGCAATAAAGGAAGTTGTATGGATCAATAAGTTAATTTTTGAACTTGGGGTGGTTCCAAGCATCAACGATGTAATTGAACTATATTGTGACAATAATAGAGCTATTGCAAAAGATAAGGAACTCAAATCGCATCAGCATTCCAAGCATATACAAAAGTGGTTCCATCCCATACGAGAGAACGTACAATGAGGAGATGTGAAGATTTGCATAGTGCCAACCGAAAGCAATATTGATTATCCCTTCATAAAGCCAATTCCACAGTAGAAGAATGAAGGTCATGTTAGATCACTTGAAAATAAGTCCACGGGTGATTGGTTGTAAGTTCAAGTGGGATTCTGTTGGCATGCATGCCCAGAGAGCCAATTATATGATGATTGTAATGACATAACTTGTAATTGATTTGATTCATAATAAGAATATGGGAATTTATTCTATTTTATTCAGTTATGAGATAATGATGTAACCTAATAAATCTCTAAAGAATGATACTACTCTATTATGTATGTCTTCGAGTTGAGGACATGTACAGTGAGATCATATGGATGTGAAGAGTATATATATATATATATATATATATATATATATATATATATATATATATATATATATATATATATATATATATATATACATATATATATACATATATATACATATATATATATATATATTCTTGTCATGTCCCTAGTGAGATGTTATTGTGGAAGCTAGATACACAAAAATAAAAAACATGACTAGAGTGTGTGTTGGTTGATGACAGAATCTCATGAATTGTGATATCAGACATCAAACCAAACACATAGATACTTGTTATAGAAGAGTGTATTGGACAGACCCACCTTAGGAGTGATACATGAAAACCATTAAATGGTATTTAGAATCATCTCTCATTGTGATTGTGGTTATTGTAGTTCTTAGCCATGAAATAACTACAATCATCACATGTTGTTTGATGTACTATGTCATCATCAAACGTAACCTGGAATAAGGGTTTCCATAAAGGTGATGTTCAAATATATTATAACACATGGGGAATGATTGTGAGTGATATAGATGGGATTTTTCCCTCCTACAAGAGTATGATGTCCTGGCTACTTGATAAGTGTAACACCTGGGCCCACTGCCCAAGGCTCTAGAAGAGTTTCAAGAATGACGACTGGCCCCACAGACCACCACTAGCCTTAACTGCACGCTTTTGTCCACTCACGTGCAAGCCAGGATCAACTTCCTGACTGGTCACCCATCGTAGTACTACTCCAAGCTGAGCACACTTAACTATGGAGTTCTTTAGAGCTGGGCTCCCGGAAAAGGAGGTGCACCTTGGTGATATGGGTAGTCCAATCATTCCTTTTAAGATCATGTTATCCGAGGCCTCAAATCCTGGGATGTTACAATCTCCCCCACTTAGACTCTTGACGTCCTTGTCAAGGCTCAACTATATGGCCTCATAATCTGACCCCATTTCAGTGCAGACCCACAATGGCCCATGGACACCCAGCTCCCATCCACGGCTACCAGTGCAAGGGTGGCTCCATCTCGTCTCTACGGATAGCCCTTTCCAACTTGCCTGGACCGCACAACTCAATACTGGCATGCCACATGCCCATGTGGGCCCCACTTACTAGAGGGGTTATGGCTCTGATACCATTTGTAACACCTGGGCCCACTACCCAAGGCTCTAGCAGAGTTTCAAGAATGACGACTGGCCCCAAAGACCACCACTAGCCTTAACTGCACGCTTTTGTCCACTCACGTGCAAGTCAGGATCAACTTCCCGACTGGTCACCCATCCTAGTACTACTCCAAGCTGAGCACACTTATATGGGTAGTCCAATCATTCCTTTTAAGATCATGTTATCCGAGGCCTCAAATCCTGGGATGTTACAATAAGTGAGACTAAGAAATGTATGGACATGATCATGTGAGTTAATATGTGATATTGAACTTACATATATCTCAAACAGATTGCTCTAGTTCAAGAAACATGGATTAAACATTGAAGAGGATGAAGATTACATTCCTCGAGTTCAATATGGATAACAAAGACAAAGGAACTAGACAATCATTGTAACACCAATCATAGATTGTAGGTTCAATTTGTTCTCCAACTTTCCAAATTACTTGGGTAGCAAAGATGTCTTGATAGATACCAATCATTGCTTGTGATGTCATAAAAGAGTTATGGACATTTACTTCCAACATAGCTTGGAATCCATAGGGTCACACACATAGGAATTCACATGGAATAAGAGTTTATTCATGATTGATGTTTAAACTTGATTACTAAAGTGTTAGGTATTCAATTTTAAACAATATTGGAAATCTACACTCTAAAATGACTGGTTTAGCAAGTGAACAAATTGGCTCAGGTGCCTGAAATGATTGGTTTAGGTTGTGAACCGACCATTTGGTTGATCAATGAGATTGGATCAAGGATTGATGTTGATGTCCTATTGTGCATTAATGGAATATTAATTTCCAAAACAATTGTTATTGGAAAACATAGTGAAACGATGGGTTCAAGGATTGAACCGATCGACTCACATGCCAACCAATTGGTTCACTATTGAACTGACCATTTTTTTGTTCATAGGTTGAAAAAATTCATGAAATTTCTTCTCTTTGACTCCCAGATCGACTGGAAACCCTGACCCTGGCCCTCCTATAAATAGATGGGTATTGGGGCCTTCCTTGACACAAAAATAAGGTTTGATAATTGTATTCTTCTCTGTTTGTAGTAGCCAAGTGAGCCTAAGAAAGTTCTATCCATCAGAGGGAGGAAAAACAAGGGAAGAAAATTGGGAGAGCATGTCAATGCTAGCACATTGACTAGAAGGGACAACTCCTTCATGTTTGTTCATATAGAATGACAAGAGTTCCCAATGATCTGTGTGGACTACTCTAGAGGCAAGCATGCATTTGTCCTGCTAGGAGGATGTCATTAACTATCACCTATAGTGCCATACTAGGAGGATAACAATGACAGTCCTCTTGGTGAAACTTGATGGGGTAGCACACTACATCAAAGGATAGTCACTCGACTTGCTCCAGTGCCAGTTATTTACCTTGCAACATGTTTTCCCATCTCATAGTTGTTGATGTGATCTACTATTTAAGGGGAATATGGTAAGTATTTTTTTGTTTCTTCTAACATATTTGATGGCATATTTCTTGACACATATATGGGTAGAAAAACCTACCTTCAAGTGGATGGTTTTGGTACTTATCGGTTTAACCTTGGATAAAATATCATTGTTCTCTTCTATATGGTCTATGCATGAACTATATTTGATTTTTGTTACTGCACTTATGAAAAATATCCTAGATGTTTATTTTTATAATAAGATGATGCCCATAAGAAAGGACAAGAACATTTTTGCTACAGAAAAGTTTGTACCTAAATATGATTTTTTTGCATTTCTGTAATAGGTAGTGAAGTCAGTAATATCAATTCTTGTGTACTTTATCTGAATATGATTTATGGCATTATAGATAAAATTAAAATTGCTTCCTAATATTAGTTTAATACCATATGAACATTGCTTGGTTGGAAAATGACTAAGAAACATTTAGGAGTTGGACATAGATCAAAGAAATTGTTAAATCTAATCCACTGAGATATTTGTGAATCATTAAGTATAAAAACATATAACAACAAGGAACATTCCATAAAATCTATAGATGACTCCTCAAGGCTTGTCTATGCCTTCCTAATTGATATGAAACAAGAAGAACTAGAATGTTATAAAAGATATAAATAGGAAATACAAAGGTAATATGTATGAAATATTAAGGTTCTTCAAACCAATAGAGGTGGAGAATATAGTTCAATTTTTTTTGGAATAATTTTGTCAAAAATATGGAATTAAAAGACACCTCACAATGCCTTACATGCCAAAACAAAATGATGTGGCAAAAAAAGAATGTAACCTAAATTGGTGCAGTAAGTTGCATTCTCTCACATTCATGTCTAACTAGGAGTTTTTGGGTAGAAGCATTGGAAACCATAAATCAAATAGTGAATGAAACACAAACTATATTTGTTGTATATAAACATTACTCATTAAGGAATGTGAGGAAGGTATATTTGATTGATCTCAGGAAATGGGGGTACATAGCCAATATACTGAGACATAGTCAACTTAGAAGTTAGTTGGACCCCTAAACATTAAGTGTAGCTTCATTGGGTATTTAGAGAAATCAACATGTTTTAGATTTTTTTCATATAGAGAAAGGGATCAGGAATATATGGATGTAGCATCCCTAGAAAACTTTGAAAATGAAGAATCTGAAGATAAAGAGATGGAACCTTTACAAATAATAAATTATAATGTCTTTAATGATAAGAAATAAAATTAATATTTAATGATTCAGAACCTCAAAATTATATGGTGGATAAAAAATATGGAAAATGAAATTATAGAAAATGAAAGTATGAAAGATGATAATATACTTGTGGAAATCAAAATAGAAATTTGACCCATTATTGGAAATAAAAGACAAAGGTCCTGGCATGCATGGATGGGTGACTAACATTTGTATTTATGTGAGCCTTCATGTGTTTTATATAGACACATAATAGGAAAATCATATAGATCACATGACATATAAAAAATCACAAATACACATGAAAAGAATCATGGTGTCAATCGATAAAAAAAGGAATGGATTCCATGTAAAAGAATAATGAATGAGAATTATGTGACTTACCTAAAAATAGAAGGGCCAATGGATATCAATGGGTATTCAAGAAAAGACTATGAGCTAGCAGGTCCCTTGATAAGTTCAAGGCCATATTAGTTGTCAAGGGGTGTACTTTGATTTTCTAAATTTATTTCTAGGAAACATATTTTCCTATAGCAAAATTTCCTTCAATAAGAATGATCTTGGTTATTCTTGCATATCTTAACTGGGAACTACATCAAATGGATGTAACACTTCTTTTCTCAATGAGGAATTAAAGGGTGAAATTTATATGAAACAACATGAGGGAATTCAGGTTGATGTAAATGAACATAAAGTATGTAAGTTAAATAAGTAAATATATAGTTCAAAACAATATTCTAGATAATGTATCTCAAATTTTTTATGTATTGGTTCAATTCAGATTTGTCTGAAACAAACTAGATAGATGTGTGTATGTCTTGAAAAGTGGAAGCAAGTTTATCATATTATCCTTGCATGTGGATGACATCTTGCTTTAGGGAAATGATATAAACATGATAAAAAACATTATAACTAAACATAGTACAAAATTTGAGAGGAAGGGCATGGTTTAAGAAACCGTGGTACTTGTAGTTTAGTTTATTAGGAATCAAAAGACTAGAATACATAGCATAAACAAAGAGTAGTACTTACATACAATGTTAAAAAGGTTTAGAATGCAAAATTATTTTTCGTGCCTACTCCATGTGTCAGAGAAACAATTATGCAAGGAACAATGTACTCAAAAGGGGCAAGAACCTCTACAAATATCATATGCCCAGGCGTTCAAAAGTTTAATGTATGCCATATTATATACAAGATCAGATCTAGCATTTTTGGTTGTTCCAGTTAGTAGATATCAAAGTAATCCTTGTCCAATGCATTGGGAAGCTATCGAAAGAACTGTAAAATATATAAGATGTACATTGCACCAAAACTAGTATTTTAAGCACAATTTCTTGAGGTAGTAGGTAACTCAAATGCAGACTAGGGTTGATAAAGATGATGTAAAATCCACCTTGGGACACTTCATTTTTGGTGGTGCAGCCATATCCTGGGATAGTAAAAAACAAGGATGTGTGTCTAGGTACATGTAGGAAGATGAGTATGTTTCTTGTACCCATGTGTTATGGATCTAAGATTTTTGATTGATTTCAATCTTAATTTGATAGTTGGTCTTGTTCAGATATATTCTGACAATCAGGCAATAATTAGTCTAATAATAAGCATGTAAATAGTTTTAATGGAAGGAAACTTGAAGTAGAATACCATTATATTTGTGGCATTGTACAAAAAGGTGAAAAAGAAATTACATATATCCCTACAAGTGATATTATTTCTGATTCATTAAAAAAAGAAATTTTAGTGGACTTTTTCATTAAACATGTCCGTTTAATGGGAGACAATAAGATTTTGTGGACCTTACAAATAGTGGTAGCATACATATAAAAATATAGCAATGATGCATCATTACATAAGCACATTACAATGGTACTTCACACAAATAATGGAAGGAGTGGTACTTGGTCCTTTTGACAAAGATTGACATTATGACATATGGTGAAAGGACCAATAACAACTCTTCTAATTAATAGACAATGTGGGGAAAACTAACCCAATCCTTGATACATGGTGGATCATGTAATAAAAATATTTTACCACCACATAAAATGAGTAAACATGTTAAGGGCAGAGTGGTATGCTTTGGGAGTGCCTCGCCTATATAACCATGGCCTATCCACCTATATCAGACACAATTAAAGTGTAACACAAGCAACACAAGGAGCCCCATAAAAGTTCTAGCCTCCCTCTCACTCATATAGGCTGTTTGTACCCCAAGAAGCAACAAAGGATCCATTTATTCACTGCCATTCTACATTCAAGTAGTTGATATGTAAATTTATCTGAATAAAAAACTTATAATTGTGAACAACTACCAAAATCTGAACAAAATAGAGTAAAATTGAAGTCATCATGAAATTAGTAGGATTTCGAATGACATTAAAATACACAAACATTAATCAAAAATATTAAACTGAAGTAAACATTTTTTGATTAAATTTCCCAAAATTGATGACTTTGGGAAGAGGTGTGAGATTGGATATGCCATTTAGATCGGCATCTCCATTATGATTGGATAACACGAATTTGTAAAAAAAGTTTTGTCTTCATACAATGGTTGGCCCTTGGAGCATGCCTCGTGGTGACCCTAGAGTGAAAATGCCAGACAAAAATGTCGACTTTGTTCTAGGGATGCCACATGACATGGCCACCCCCTAACATTGTTGTGACTACTTAAATGGTAAAAAAACTATTTTTGTCTCTCTTCATTTTTTTCTTCTATAAAACACCTCTTCTTCCCTATTTTCATTAAAGTAGAGTTCTGTTATTCTTTTTCACCTATTCCACATCAACAAAATTATAAAACTCTTGTAATTTCATTGTTGATTTACAGTGTAGCATATATTCATTAATTCTATTCATAGCAATCACTTCTAAGTAGTATGTTGGTATTTCTTTTAAGTTATGACTTATTTCTAGTATGTTTAAAAATCTATTTGACTTGGTTTGGCACTTAAAAATATGTTGCATAATTATTCTAGTTTATTATATTTCATCTATCCAAAGATTTCTCATCAAATGAACAGTTCCCATGTCACTAGAATTAATCCAGATAATGGGTATAATGTGTCAACAACAAAAATATGGCTCACAAACTCTATTTGAATATGGCTGGTAGATGTAGCAGAATTGTTGTGGATCATGATACTTTTTTTTAGTTAGGAGATACATTAGTCTCCCCCCTCTCTCAAAGCCTGTGGAGGAGGTCGGACGCCCGGGAGGGTGGTAAATTCAAGGTGGCTTCTGGGAATCAAACATGGGTCCCTTCATGAGGGGACGCCATGCTTGACCACTCCTTGCCAGCTATTGAGTAAGTAAATTTCATTGAGAATCATTAAATTAAATGTTTCACATGTATGAGAATCTTCTGGAGCTACATAGTTGGTATGAGGATCATACTAAACAAAAAGAAATTCCAATCAGTTAGCACATTAAAAGTTGGTTAGCAGAACTACATCCATAGTTATGTTGATTTGTACATCAAATATGGTCATCTTGTCAACTACTAGATCATATATGTAATCATACACAATAGCACATTGTAGTATTTTCTCTTCCCATGGTTCTTGTTGCTACTTAAATATTAAGTTTATACCTATTTTATTAGACACTATTTACTATTGAATTAAATTTTTGTTATCTAATGATGAATTTATCATGAGAAATTCTACTTTTAAGAAAAAAGTTAGGAAAAAATAGTATACAACCCACTTTCCCTGTATAGGAAATTAAACAAACTTACATTTTTGTTGATGGCGTGGGAACCACACCTCAGAAGAAACCACATTGGTGACCCCACCCTGATAGTGTAAACCCTTTCCCCTCTGAACTACCTAAATGTCGGGGGAACATGTAAAACCCATGTTGAGGTCAACCTGTGTGACTAGACCAACAAGCGTTGGGGAATGTTTGTAGGGATTTGAACTCGGGCTCATACTCTGGGTAGGTTGACCCTTAACCAATACCCCACCACTCCACTGACCAGAATAAACTTACATTAACAAGCTTACATGTCTCATGATAAAAAATATAACGTCGTACATAGATGAACAATTAGATTATTATGTGTAAAAATGAACTATCCTTGTTAGTCAGGTGGAGGCTGAATAGGTACTTTGAAGTGGATATGAAAATAGTTATGTAATGAAACTATCACTTGACTTAGTGTTGGAGAGTAATTGGGAATACTAGCTTAGGTAGTCTAGCTTGATCAACTTGTACTGACTAAAAACTGGCTGGCCAATTGAATCCTGGTAGCCTGAATCCATATTGGGGTGAACTCTGGTTGGTTGATTCATGTATTAGTGAACATTCATTAACTAAAACATGGTTGAGTGAAACCTAATTATTTACATATACTCCTCATTACCTACATGAACTCATAGCTATTATCTTGGGAAAAAATATATCTAGACAATGTATATGGCAAACTCATGCGAGTTTGTGAAGATGAAGTTGGACCACAAGTTTATGGTGTAGTTGAAGTCGACATGGTGTCAAATAGAACGGTTGAACATGTAATAAATTGTATTTATTTTTAAAGAGTAAGTCGTGTGACATATGCCATTTGTATATCAAATATGTCTTCATGTTTCTTTTTCCAGATATCATGATCAATTTGTTAGAATATGTCATCTCCGATGCCAAGATGTGTCTGAAACTATTAAAATGAGCATATTTATAGTAATTAAACACTACTTATATTTCTCATTTTTCATAACCTTGAGGAAAATATTATGATGGATGATCTACAACACAATCAAAAAGATATTGTAATTGATACCAAATCATTATGGTATATCAGTTGTGTTAGGTGATTGACTTAGTGTAAATGTTTGCTATTCAAAAGTTACATTATGAACTATAGTAGAAAACAACAAATATATAGTAGGGAGTCCCCAACCATCAACTCTATCATATAATGGAATTGGTTATAGTTTTGTTTATCATGTGAAATTTTAGATAGAGTACCAACTTTATCTTGTAAATTCCACTTAGTAACATTGAATTGTATCACCATGCATGTCGTCGCCACACTTGTCTTCCATCATGACATATTGTTGGAAACATGTCTATTATATGGAAACATTACGGCCTTCAAATCCCTATATCAAAAAGAATGATTCTTAAAGATACAAAACATGCACTAAATTGATTATAAATTTTCAAGTTAAACATAATTATCTATGGAGAAACCTAGGGGTTTGAGGGGGTCTTGCGGTGGAAGAAGCGATGTATGCACCTCTGATCCCGATGTGGATCGGGGAGGGCAAGATAGATTTCGAGAAGGCAGAGGACAGCAAGATGATAATGAAGATGTACAGTAGGGAAACACCATCTAAACAAACCGGGAAGCAGGGTTAGGATTCACAATCCATGAGATTGGCTTGCACTTAAACTTTTGGGGAACAAGGGGATCACAAACTGCTAGACAGGAAGGAACCGAGATTGATCAAGGATCATCTACTGCTGGACAAGAAGCAATTGACTAGGAGGACCGACGGAGTAAGGGAGCTAACCCACCACCATCTGGATCGGAGCAGCTACTGTAGGGGAGCGCTACCACACAGACACCACTGCTGTCCTTCAGCGACGTTGTTTCCGGAAACCATACCCAGGGAAGAAATGACACATTCCTAGAAAAGTTTTCGAGGACGATCTTGCCAAGGAGGACATCAGGTCGGAAGATGTGGAAGGACACCCAGTGATTACAATAGTTCTGGAGGTTGAAGACACACTGACTAAACCATGGAAATATGTTGTAGTGGTCGGCCTCTTGGGTGCAAAAATCGGCTATATGACACTGAGAGATCAGATGAAGCTCCTGTGGAAGATATCTGGTAGATTCAACATGTACAAGATGGACCTTGGGCACTTTGTTGTTCAACTGTCGTGCAAAAGAGATTTCGAGGAAGCTCTCACAGGAGGCGCATGGAAGATTTTCAGAGTGAATTTTTTGGTGTGGGACTGGTCCCCTTCCTTTAAACCCAGGGAATAATACCCAAATTTGTTTGTGTCATGGGTGCGAATTATAAATCTACCTTTACATATGTATGTCTCAACCATGTTCCAGTATATAGGAATGGCATTGGGAAGGCTCATTAAAGTTGATACCCACACAGCTAGCAAGACCAGAAGTCAATTTTCCAGGATGTCTATAGAGCTCGATACTTCAAGGGAACTAGCGGCTTCAATATTGATCAACGGTGAGGAATACAAAGTTATTTATGAAGGTTTCCCACGGATGTGTGCTAGGTGTGGACAGGAGGGTCATACATCCAAAGAATGCATCATGGTACATCACCAATCTTATGAACATGAGAATGAAGTTGAAAATGACCAACTACGTCGGAACTTCTAATAGCCAGTGGGCAACAAAGAGACATATAAAGAAAACTTGCAGACCCAACGATCGAGGAAAAGAAGAGGAAGACACATCATTGATCAGAATCAACAACAAACTAAGCAATCTCTAGATGTGCAGTATGATAACCCTTTCGCCAGTCTGTGGGTGAGGAGGAAGCAAGGACTGATGCCATTGTAGAACTGTCAACAAAAGCAGTGGAGCATCGGAAAAGTGATCTATCTAAGAAAATAGCAAAAATATGGAGGAAAAAGAAGGTGAAAAAGGCAGGAGAGGGGGAGAAGGACAACACTGATGATCTGAAGGATATCTCAAATGGGGACAATACTTTGCGAGTCGAGAAAGCCAACGCTATACATGTAGCAGTCATACAAGTAGTGGATGAAGTAATAACCATCGATGAGGAAGGCAGAGATAATACAGTGGTGGAAATGGCGGAACAGGGTGCACAGGTGGAAGTCATCAATACCTCAAAGAAGATCCCCTCAATAGAGGAACTCAACTGCATTAATGATGCTTTGGCCATCAATACACCCTCTGGACAGGGCAGAAAAAGCAAAAGTAGCAGTGCTAAGATGAAAAGAACGAAAAAGCAACAAGGCATAACCATGCCTAAAATGAAGAGGAGAAGCCCCAGAAGACCATCCCCAGATTTAACACAACCAAAGCCCATGGAGGAACACCGAGAGATGGAAGAGACAAGCGTCATGATGACAAACCAGGCAGAGAGAGTGGCCTACAAGGAGAATGAGAAAAGGGCTGATTCTGAGAACTGTCAGGTGAATACCACAGAAAACTTAGCAGAATACACTACACGATTATAGGCAGAAGTAGGGATGTGTGATCCTGACCCCTCCCGCAGCAGTGTGATATAATGTTGGACGTGTTATGCTGGAACATATGAGGAATAGGCAAGAAAGAAAATCAATGCAATTTGAAAGAGATAATGTCTATATATTATCCCAAGATAGTAGCTATTATTGAACCATGGATCAGTGGAACCAAAGCCACACAAACCATTTCCAAACTTGGGTTCGACCACTCATTCTGAGTGGAAGTGCAAGGGTTTGCAGGAGGCATTTGGGTTTGTTGGCATGACAATGGAGGCACTATACAAATTATCAACTATCATCGTCAGTTTATTACATGATGCATGAATAAAGACATGATGTTAACATTTGTCTATGCAAACCCACATATCTCAGTTAGAAAACTATTGTGGAAACACATTGTGGAGATGGGTTTGGCACCAAACTAGCTGAATTGGTGGTGCAAGCCATCCCAGAGACCCTATCCGACTTATATGTGGCGAGTGTAAGAATGGACAATGGATACTGGGATGAGGGGTTCCTTCAGTCCTGGCTTCCAACATTCGTTATACAACAAATCAGGAACATCGAACCTCCTGAAATAACAGGAGGGAGGGATGTAAGGGTGTGGACCTACACTGAAAATGACTCCTTCTCTGCTAGATCCACCTATGGGATACTGAGACAGGAGTAGGACATTAAGGTGAATGGTGAGTGGTATAAGATATGGAAGGTTAAAGTAGAAGCAAAGGTGAATATGTTCTCATGGCTGGCAATGCATGGAGCTTTACTGACAATTACAAAGAGAGTACAACGATAACTAGCTATCAACAACCTATGTGAATGGTGCCGGCTGGAGGAGGAAACCATGGCTCATGCATTGAGAGACTGTCCAGGATCAAAGGAGGTGTAGGAAGCTACGCTTAACTCCCAACATCATGTTGAATCCTTCCATACAGAAGCACGCAACTGGTTCAAGGAGCAGGTGAAATAGGCTGGACCGAGGCTACAAAGTTTTTTAATTACCTATTGGATGTTGTGGAGGGCCCGAAATGAGTAGGTATTCCAACAAGTTAAAACTTCCAAACATATCCTTGTTCACCGAATTGAAAGGGAGGTTCGCATGAATGTTCTTACGTGGGAGAACGACTGCTCAAGAATAGAAGTAAAGACAATGGAAAAAGCAGAATGGGTAAGGCTGCCAGAGAAGTATATAAAGACAAACACTGATGCGACATGGACCAAAAAGAAGGCCACGATCGCGGTGATGCATGCAGAAGCTATTGCTTTAGACGTAGCCTGTGAAATTGCTATGGCAAGCAATATGCCGAAGGTTATCTTTGAATCTGATTGTAAAGGGTTTTTAGACATGACTAACCGATCACCAGAAGAGAATCCCAGGTTTGTAGCTATCATAGATCGGATACAAAGGCATAAATCGATTAACCCAAGATGGATAGTGAAGTATCACTACTACAGAAACAACATTCAATGTCACTTTTCTAGGCGTCAATTATTTACAAAAACTACCGCCTATAACATTCCACGTTGACTATTTAGTAAATCTGACATCTATATTCAAAGACCAGCCAGACACGGGTACCGCTTTGTATTCAGCGTCGGCTAGGTAAACCAAACCGACACTTAAAATCGCCCACAAAATCCAAATTTCTCGCGAAAAGAAAAAGTGTCACATATAGCGTCAGTTTTTTAGAAACACACCGATGCCTATGTATGATGAGAATTTGTGCGAAAAGTGTCACATACAGTGTCGGTTATCCTTTGATAACTGACGTTGATAATGGTTCGCGCCAAATAATTTAGGGCAAATATTGTTCAATTGGACGTCGGTTTTTACGATCAACTGACACTGAAGATGTTTAGGTGTCGGTTTTGTTGACAACCGACGCCTTTTATGAACTTAATACCCCCGCGATCACTCGACTCTTCCCCTTTCTTCTATTTCATTGTGAGAATTTCTCCCCCGCTGCTGCTGATGCCCGACTGCAACCCCCACCCGCCGCTGCTGCTGCTTGTACGCCGCTCCCTACCCTTCTACGCCGCCGTCTCCGGTGCTAGTCGCCATGCCCTGTGGCTACCTGCCTGCCCTACTGACGCAATTTTACTATGCCCTAAAATGCAAGTGAACGCGTCGAGTAGTACATGCCTTTGTGAGGCCTGAGTCGAACACAGGGATACTCGGAATTGTTGGTGACTCCTACTAACTAGTCGCGATCAGCTAAGCCGATTAACAAGTTGAGAGTTTTTGTTAAAACTAAAAGAAAAATAAAAACAAAACAAAAGAAGCAATCGATTAAATGTTGGTTTAATCAATTCAAAAGGTGTCTTTAGGATTGCAGTTTCACCGCGGGTTTTCATTGTATTAAATTTTATATAATGCCTCAATTTTATCTCTCTATCTGGGTAGTGGCCTGAAAACAGAATTGCCCACTGTCGTGGTGCAATTCACTACCTAGGTCTAGGTCGGTTCCACCATCGTAGTAACCTATACCCTAAACTCGGTGCATTATGAACGATCTCTCAATATCCACCATTAATTTTACACCACCTTGGTCAAGGGATTTATCGATTAATGTAGATTTTGTCTCTTTTCAGCCGTTAATTCTTCTTTCAAAGTGATTAAGGGCATTAGGTTATTATTATGGTGATCAATCATAACAATATATGGAGAAAACGAAACTATACCATGGATTTAAGAGATAAAATATGAATTACTATTATAAAATTGTCATACAATGAATCCCCGGGCTACTCCCGGTCCTAAAGATAAAGGGGATTAGCCCCGCATGGTCATCTCAATGAAAGACATAGGAGTAGATAAGAAAAACATGGGAAACAGGGAGAAAACTCGTGTAACCCCTGATACAAAGGTGTTCCTGGAGATCCTCCTCGAGAAACGTGCGTTTTGCAGTCTTCCGGCAGCAAAATCGCTCGTCGGAGGTGCCCAGATAGCTCAGTTGACGGCCTTCATCTCTCATCTCCTATCTCTCTCTCTCCTTCTTGGATGTTGTGCAACACAATTTCCTCTCCCCCTCGGGCCGTCCGTGCTCTTCTTAGGTCATAGGACCACTTTACGGCTCCGAAAAAGCTCAACCGTCAGATTAAAACGCTCTGTTTTAGTGCTGAAAATCACCAGATCCCGACACTGTCGATAGTATCGACCATGGCACAATTTATTCCTTCCAAGATTGCTTTTTGATGAAATGTCGATACTATCGACCTGGGGGTCGATAGTATCGACTCCGGACAATGCAAAAGTGCCTGAAAAAGTGCCGAAACATGTGTATAAGTCTGGGGATTATATAAAATCATATAAATATTATAAAAGAAGTATAATTTGATGCAAAAAGAGTTTAAAGGCCAACTATAGTGAATTATGCAAATATAATCAAGAAAATGACAAATACATGCATAAAACAGATATAAGACAAGCCTATAAAAGTGACTCAAAACTCATGCATCAAACTCCCCTAAGCTTAAACCTTGCTCATCCTCGAGCAACAAAACTTTGGATTTGGTTGAGTTAAGTCAGCAACAGGACATAAATACATGAAATGAATCTACATCATCCCCATTTTCTTTCCACAAACCAGCCCTCATTGACCACTGAACACTAACTGCCATCCAGGCGACCAAAGACCTATGCATAAGATGTCCGTCCCCCAATCAATGAAACACTATCAATTAAAGCAGTTAATATGATAAACTCATTTGGTCCATACTTGATGCATCTTGTGATCTCCTATCTACGTTGCTCATTTCCTAACTACCATCTAAATGGGAGCAGATCTCCTGATATTAATGAATGAGGAGAATATCATGGGTGGCCTACCGATTAGAGCAACGGGTGAATGGGATAGGTGGTTGTGGAAGAGATGGAAGCACATAATAGTCAATCATGCAATACAAAAATTAATGACCTATCATGATGTAAAATGCAAGTGAAAATGTCCTAATTTTATATTTTTGGTGGAATGATGCATGCACTATCATTCTGTCTCAAGGTGAGATGGAGTATCTAAGAAAACTACACCATGTGCTTACTCTTCTTAGTATGTAAGTGAGAACATGTTCCTTTCTCCCTCTCATTCCTACTTCTCAATTCTTTTTTTTTCTCTCTTTTTTTTCTTCTCTTTTTTTCAATTATTTTTTCAAATTTTTTTTTCAAGCCCTTATTTTCATAGATGACAATGAATTATTTGTCGGGCTCACTTCTTGTTACATACTTGTGCATCTGAAGCATTCTATTTGGAGGGTATGGAACAAGTTCATCACCTTTAATGTTTTCAGAGTAACATAAGATACATGGTGTACAATATGCTCAAAAGATGTAAATGCAACTACATAATGACAGTTATGCAACTACTATGACATGCACCTAAGGATAATGTGCATGTATAACTACTCTATCCTTTTTTTTTCATTTTCATGCAAAAAAAAATGTGAAAATAGATATAATGCAAGACCTATCTACATGAGATGCAATCAAAAAGTGAAAGACAATAATGTGCTCCCATTTCTTATGGTGGAGTATGAATGAAATTGCGGTGGATCAGATCACAAGACTAATTGACAGAACCTCTCGAAAATATCATATGTCCCTCTCTAAAGACCTGTGTACATGGTAACTGAAGGATTTCTCTCTTAAACTTTAGTCTAAGGTCACATTAGCATTTGGTCGGTTTGGGCTCAAACATCCTTGTCAATCACTTTTCCTTGGACAATAAAGATGGTCATTCATGTCCCTGTGTCCTGAAGCTGACTCACCCAAGCACTTCCTCAGTTATGCCACTCAATTACTCACAAGAATAAGCTCAAAACGTTTTCAATATGCTCATATTTTCATGTGCCCACAACCCAAGAGTAAAACTCCCAATTGAAACCATGCATTTATTGCTCCACAGATTACACTAGATAGATGTGGATCCTACAAAAGCGGTAAACCTAGAAATAAAAACAACTAATATCTCAAAAGTAAAATCAACATGAATAAGTAGTAAAAACTAAGATAGAGGGTTGTTCCAACACCCCCCCTAAGATTGAATATGACTATGGCCTCATAGTCAACATTCTCACTTAAGAGGTGGAACAACGGTATCGTTCGCTTTGAAGTGTGGCGAAGAAGGATGGTTAGATGCTCAAGTAGACCAAGTGATTCTTGCTATCTCCCTCCTTTTTGTGGCCCATTTTTGTGTCTTAGTGGTTCTAAGACGTGACTTGCTTCATCCATCTTTCATCTGCAAAAAACGGTTCGAAAAAATCTCGTTTCGATACCTTTTATGGCCTGTTTTATGTAGTTGTCCTGCAGGTGTCGATACTATCGACCAAGGTCGATGGTATCGACCCAGACTCAGTGATTTTGTTGAATCGACGCATCTAAAAGCCTGGGAACTCAAAAGTGTCGATACTATCGACCCTAGGGTCGATGGTATCGACTTTACTGGCACCAATTTTTCTGTAAATCTTCAGGAATCTCGATACTATCGACCCTAGGGTCGATGGTATCGACTTTTCTTTAGCGTTTACTTCTCCAAACTCGATACTATCGACATGGGTGTCGATAGTATCGACCTTAACATTCTTCACACTTCAAAACACGAGTTAGGGTATCATTTTTACAAAAATTATCAAAACCTAAGAAAAAACTAAGTACATAAACATAAAAGAACATAACCAAACATAAAATTGAACCTAAAGTTGGGTTGCCTCCCAACAAGCGCCCTTGTTTAATGTCCTAGGCTTGACATAAAGATATCTTTAACCTGGGTTGTCAAGATATGTCCCCAATGAGTCATGTGGCAATTTGAATTGAACTCGATCCTGTCCAATCCCCAAGGTCAATGTACCTCTCTCAATGGCAGCGATGACATCAGCCGTAGCTTGGAACGGCCTTCCCAATAGCATCTCGCAACTTTGGAGCTGTGGCATGTCCATGACAACAAAATCTACCGGGAAGATGAACATGTCTACCTTGACGAGTACATCCTCGCACACTCCATATGGCCTTACAATGGACCCATCCACCAACTCAATTGTTGCCACCGATTTCTTTATCTCCTTCAACCCAAGCTTTTGAAATGTGGACAGAGGCATAAGATTAATGTTGGCGCCCGAATCACATTGTGCTTGTGGAAAATGTTGGTCACCTATTGAACATGGGATATAAAAACTCCCCGGGTCTTTCTTCTTCTCTGGTAAGCTCCCAAGAATGATTGAGCTCACCATTTCATTCATCCTGCATACATCAGTATCTTTGATCCGCCTCTTTTTGTTGATTATATCTTTAATGAACCTCCCATAGGCGGGAACCTTCTCAATCATTTCCACCAGCGGAATGTTGATATGCAGCTTGCGGAATATTTCCAAGAATTTCCTATAGTGCCGGTGATGCTTCTTCGGCTTCGGATTGTCCCGACTTGACACATCTACCGAATTGACACGCTTGTGAGGAGGCACATATGAGGTTTTTGGGGCCAGCTCCCCTAAGATTTCTTCAATTACTCCCTCTGGCGTGGGCTTTATCAGAATATCATCAACATTAATCATGTGATGTGACTCCTCCCCTGCAATAGATGCATCAGCACCTTGACGGACAGTCTTACTTTGCTCTTCTCGCCTAAGCGTAGGCGCAACTATCATGTGCTCGTGGTGGGATTTTCTGAAGAGAGTGTTTTCGCCCGGTAGTCCATAATAAGTACGAGGATACGGTATGGCCGGTGTTGCTTCCGTATCAAACTTCATTTTGCTTTGATCTTCTGCTTCTGACACCTGAGATTCATCCTCATTGCTTACCACAGACATGTACTTCACTTGATGGTGTGCTTGGGCCACATTTGCACTCTCAGCCGGTTTCTGCTGGTTGGCGTGCTTGATGGCCGCCACTTCACTTGAAATCTGAGCCACGGTGGTTTCTAATGCCTGCATCTGTGCTCCATGGCGTTGTAGCGTCTGCCCAAATTTGGTTAGAATATCACCTTGAGATTGCAATTGTTTACCAAACATAGCTATCATCTCCTGATTCTGCTGCACCATTTGACTCAGTAATTCGGTGTTCTTATCTTCAGCTCTAGGCTGTGGCTTCGCCTCCGGATCCTACAGAAAATTGTTAGGATCCTTCCATGAGAACGTTTTGTCCTTCCTCCACGCATAGTCATTGTTTCTGTAGCCCTGTTGTTGCATGTACTTTACTTGGGCTTCCTCATCCTCAGATGAATCTTCCTTAGCTAGCATCTTCTTGGCTAGCAGATCTAACTTGTCGTTCAGCTCCTTAATTACTTTGGATTCACCTACAACTCTGACCTGCTCCACAGCGCCTCTTTCACCCCATGACTGTTTCCTAGCCATGTTCTTTAATATCTCCCAACATCTGGTGTCCGTATTATTCAGAAAGAATCCTGACCCAGCTGAATCCAGATTACTCCTATCGTGCTCGGAGAGAGCAAAATAAAAGATCTTCACCTGCGTCTCTTTATCCAACCCATGATGTGGGCACCTCCTCAGCATAACCTGAAATCTCTCCCAGGTCTCAGAATATGTCTCACCAGCCTGTTGGGTAAAGTTGTGAATCTTCCGGATCATGTCGTTAGTCTTCTCAAGAGGGAAGAACCTCTCAAATAAAACCTCCACCATATGGTTCCAGGACTCCACAAACTCATCATCCAAATTATGTAACCATTCTCGCGTGGCTCCCGCCAATGAACTCGGGAAACGCTTGAGATACAGTGCCTCATGTGGAAACCTATCGATTTTTACCATGTCACAGTTCTCAACAAACTGGCTGATGTGCGCGACGGGGTCCTCATTCTTGAGCCCATGGAAAGCATTTGATTTCACCAGATTTATCAACGCCGGATCAATCTTATATGTAGGTATGTTGATTGCCTGCTTCTTTATAGGCCCTTTTGAAGCTGATGAGGAAGAAGCCTTGATCTTGTCCCATATAGTCTGTGGCTCGGCCATCTCTTCATGTTCAAGTTCGTAATCTACCTCTTCTGGTTGCTCTTGCTCGTGATAATCCTCGTCCTCAGGTCCCGACAATGGAACCTCGGGTGCGCGACCTGCGTAGTCAGTACTACGTGTCTGCACCATGCACAGTACCTGAAATGAGAAAATTCGAGTTCAATATAGTGCTATGACGAGTATAAAAATTATCGAACAATTTAAAAATATTTGAAGTTGTTTCAATCTAAATAAAAAAATAGTGGCCCAGAATGGCCGCTCGTAGCACTCAAAGTGCCAACAATTCGTCGTATCCCCGGCAACGGCGCCAAAAACTTGATGCAATTTTACTATGCGCTAAAACGCAAGTGAACACGTCGAGTAGTACAAGCCTTTGTGAGGCCCGAGTCGAACACAAGGATACTCGGAATTGTTGGTGACTCCTACTAACTAGTCGCGATTAGCTAAGACGATTAACAAGTTGAGAGTTGTTGTTAAAACTAAAAGAAAAATAAAAAGAAAACAAAAGAAGCAATCGATTAAATGTTGGTTTAATCAATTCAAAAGGTATCTTTAGGATTGCGGTTTCACCGCGGGTTTTCATTGTATTAAATTTTATATAATGCCTCAATTTTATCTCTCTATCTGGGTAGTGGCCTGAAAACAGAATTGCCCACTGTCGTGATGCAATTCACTACCTCGGTCTAGGTCGGTTCCACCATCATAGTAACCTATACCCTAAACTCAGTGCATTATGAACAATCTCTCAGTATCCACCATTAATTTTACACCACCTTGGTCAAGGGATTTATCGATTAATGTAGATTTTGTCTCTTTTCAGCCGTTAATTCTTCTTTCAAAGTGATTAAGGGCATTAGGTTATTATTATGGTGATCAAGCATAACAATATATGGAGAAAACTAAACTATACCACGGATTTAAGAGATAAAATATGAATTACTATTATAAAATTGTCATACAATGAATCCCCGGGCTACTCCCGGTCCTAAAGATAAAGGGGATTAGCCCTGCATGGTCATCTCAATGAAAGACATAGGAGTAGAGAAGAAAAACATGGGAAACATGGAGCAAACTCGTGTAACCCCTGATACAAAGGTGTTCCTGGAGATCCTCCTCGAGAAACGTGCGTTTTGCAGTCTTCCGGCAGCAAAATCGCCCGTCGGAGGTGCCCGGATCGCTCGGTTGACGGCCTTCGTCTCTCGTCTCCTATCTCTCTCTCTCCTTCTTGAATGTTGTGCAACACAATTTCCTCTCCCCCTCAGGCCATCCGTGCTCTTCTTAGGTCATAGGACCACTTTACGGCTCTGAAAAAGCTCAACCGTCGGATTAAAACGCTCCGTTTTAGTGCTAAAAATCGCCAGATCCCGACACTGTCGATAGTATCGACCCCAAGGTCGATGGTATCGACCATGGCACAGGTTATTCCTTCCAAGATCGTGTTTTGGGGTTGCTTTTTGATGAAATGTCGATACTATCGACCTGGGGGTCGATAGTATCGACTCCGGACAATGCAAAAGTGCCTGAAAAAGTGCCGAAACATGTGTATAAGTCCGGGGATTATATAAAATCATATAAATATTATAAAAGAAGTATAATTTGATGCAAAAAGAGTTTAAGGGCCAGCTATAGTGAATTATGCAAATATAATCAAGAAAATGACAAATACATGCATAAAACAGATATAAAATAAGCCTATAAAAGTGACTCAAAACTCATGCATCACCTGCGTCGGCGGTCCTGGAGCTCACCGTGCCTACCCTGCGCCGGCGGTCCTTTGCTCGACCTCACCTCACCGCCGACCTGTCGACCTCACCTCGCCTCGACCTCACCCTGCTCGCTTGCCCAGGTACCTGCCGACCTACCCAGGCAGCACCCAGGCGTGCCTAGGCGGCCAGGCATTCACCTAGGGTCCCAAACCCAGGCGCACAACCTAGTTAGGCCTCTGGGATGCCTGGGCGATGCTTGGGCTACGCCAAGGCACAATGTTGCTGTGTATTTTTTTAAAATTACGTTAGTTACTGATTTGTGTTTATTTATGTACTAATTTGTATTTCTTATGTATTGTTTCAGGAATTAATTGATCATCTTCTACTACCTACTCGCCTACCCTCTGTCTCACCCAAACAGAGGTAAACCCTGTTTTATTACACTGCTTCATCTTTAATCACATAGACTTAATCAACATTGCTACTTGTATGATCCTTGTGATTAAAAGCACTCTTTCCTGGTCCCTTCAGTAACTAATGTTCCCTTGAGATGAGTGTTAATTGATCTAGTTTTCTTACTTTCCTTATAATGCCATTTTTTATGTGCTATGACCTAGTCACCTTTAGAGTATTAAAATGATGCAACTTGTACACTTGTTAAATTTGAATCTATAAATCCTATGAATTGATATCACCCCACAAAATCAGTAGTCACTATTATGTCTTGTACACTCTAAAATCAAGATCTAATACTCTTATGGTATTTTAACACCATGAGACATTTTTTTCTCATTCTAGTGGATTATTATGACCTATGATGACCTAACATGAAACCATGCTCTTAATGATATGATTTACATATCTATTATTATGTTTGTTGGCCTAGAAACCCGTCGAAGATTTACTCATTATGAGTAAATCTTGGATAGTCCCCGGTTTGGGACTATTCTTGAACACCTAATCTCACTTAGGATGTAAGTGTATAATGTGTATTGGGTTTTCGAGAAAATTTCGGTAGCATTTCCCTGTTTGTTCTCTAAGTACATATGTACTTAGAGAATAGCGGGGAAATGCTGCCGAAATTTTCTTGAAAACCCAATACACATTATACACTTACTAGTGAGATTAGGTGTTCAAGGATGGGATAGGTGGTACACATTTATTATATATTAGAATGACATCACATGTGTTTGTTGGCCTAGAAAGTGAACAATCATTGTTCTTTATATTACTTGTACATTGGTATAAATTAGAATGAACAATCACTAAATTATATACTGTTTGTATCGAGTATAAATTAGAATGAACAATCTTATACTATTTTAACACCATGAGACATTTTTTTCTCATTCTAGTGGATTATTATGACCTATGATGACCTAACATGAAACCATGCTCTTAATGATATGATTTACATATCTATTATTGTGTTTGTTGGCCTAGAAAACCATCCAAGATTTACTCATTAGGAGTAAATCTTGGATAATCCCCGGTTTGGGACTGTTCTTGAACACATAATCTCACTTAGGATGTAATTGTATAATGTGTATTGGGTTTTCAAGAAAATTTCGGTATCATTTCCCTGTTTGTTCTCTAAGTACATATGTACTTAGAGAACAGCGGGGAAATGTTGCCAAAATTTTCTTGAAAACACAATACACATTATACACTTACTAGTGAGATTAGGTGTTCAAGGATGGGATAGGTGGTACACTTTATTATATATCAGAATGACATCACATGTGTTTGTTGGCCTAGAAAGTGAACAATCATTGTTCTTTATATTACTTGTACATTGGTATAAATTAGAATGAACAATCACTAAATTATATACTGTTTGTATGGAGTATAAATTAGAATGAACAATCTTATGCTATTTTAACACCATGAGACATTTTTTTCTAATTCTAGTGGATTATCATGACCTATGATGACCTAACATGAAACCATGCTCTTAATGATATGATTTACATATCTATTATTGTGTTTGTTGGCCTAGAATCCCGTCTAAGATTTACTCATTAGGAGTAAATCTTGGATAGTCCCCGGTTTGGGACTGTTCTTGAACACCTAATCTCACTTAGGATGTAAGTGTATAATGTGTATTGGGTTTTTGAGAAAATTTTGGTAGCATTTCCCCGTTTGTTCTCTAAGTACATATGTACTTAGAGAACAGCGGGGAAATGCTGCCGAAGTTTTCTTGAAAACCCAATACACATTATACACTTACTAGTGAGATTAGGTGTTCAAGGATGGGATAGGTGGTACACTTTATTATATATCAGAATGACATCACATGTGTTTGTTGGCCTAGAAAGTGAACAATCATTGTTCTTTATATTACTTGTACATTGGTATAAATTAGAATGAACAATCACTAAATTATATACTGTTTGTATGGATATCAATACCATACATGAGGTATTATATATAGTCTTATTAGTTAGTATGAAATATATCAATCTTATTTTTATATTATTACTTATATATATACATCATTCTCTTTGCAGGTGTTTAAAACTGACCACACTATAGGTAAACGCTTAAAAAATATACATGCTCCATATATGCTGGAAGTATTAAATGAAGTAAGAGAAGAATGGGAAAAAGCCATACAAGCAGTGGCGATTGTAAAATATAATTGGGATGATGATAGAGATGTTGAATGATATTTTGTAAATGAATATTTCTGAATGTTTATACATGTCTGAATGTTTCTACATGTTTTGAATGTTTCTACATGTGTGAATGTGATAATTGAATTGATGTCTGAATGTATCTACTTGTGTGAAAAAATATATGTTGATTTTGTAGGTTTGTGACCTGTTTGTAGGCTGATATCAATGGATGTCGTAAACCTGCAGTTTAGAAAATTGAACTGTAGGTTATCATCCTGCTGACGAGCCACATCAGGCCTACAAACTGATAAGAAAAAAAAACATAGGCGTCGGTTATTTACAGAACACCGTCATCAAAGGCCTACCGCGTTGGTTATTGGATAAAACCGCCGCCTAATGTGAACGGCCGTGGTGGAAATGGTGTCGCTTATTCGTATACAACCGATGCCTATAGGCTTTATAGCAGTAGTTTTTTAGTTGATAACCGATGCAGAAAGTGTCCTAGATGGCGCCCTTTTTTGTGGCGCAAACCCTTTTGGCATCGTCTTACTATATACAACCAACGCCTATAGGTTAGATAGGTGTCGGGTATAAAACCGACGCCGAAGAGTTCGGCCTTTAGCGGCCCATATAGGCGTCGCTTGAAAACCGCCGCTAAAAGGGGTTAAACAACCGACACCAAAGGCGTGTTCTGTAGTAGTGTATGAAGGAAGGAAGGGCAACTGTGTCCCATAAATGTTAACTAAGCATCTCCTGAAGCACATGACATGATACCACGATTATAGTCGACCTCCTGATTATATTAGATCTATTTTGAAAGATGATGAATGTAATGGTAGTAGTAGTACCAAGTTTCTTTTCCACCCAAGAATGTTACCATGTAATCGTTTTCCGTATTGGCTTGCAAGAGGAGGGAATGATGAATAAATAGCCTCCTGGCCTACCCCAAAAAAAATTCAAGTTAATGTTTAATGCTAATAAAGATATTGCTTGGTGAGGTTGGTTTACATCAATTTCATTATAAAACTTGACATCTGATGTTGTGATAGATTCACAAATCACCAAGTGGTTCCACCTATTTGATTAAAACTAATAATTCATGGTTATCATAGATATGTAAATGGTATGTGATTCATAATGAACAATGAATTAGTGACTACCTATAGGCTAATGGAATTTCTTGTGGCTATGCATTACTCTCTATTAATACATCCTATTTGAGATGACCTTCATGAAGGTGTTCTAAAGACCACAATTTGAACAATACAAGACAACTATCTATAAGGGACTCTAGCTCGATTACATGAGTGATTTCCTTTTAAAACTCTCAATACAAACCTGACTAGACTAGAACTAACCCAGAAAATTGTCATTATGTCTCAAAATTAGCTACAACACTAAAGGTTGTGTCCAAATTGTCCACACTTTATGTATTTATATTATCAATGATTAGGATCAATATTGATATTTCTTTTGCATCTTATAATCTTTGGTCACTCTAGAGATCTCATTTCTTTGACAGTAAAAGATGAAGAAGGACTATGTTCTCATCAAGTTGTGGTCAATACCTCCTACCTGCAGGTATAGTAGTGAAGGTCTCTTTTGTTCCCAATGAAATCTCTAATTTTGAAACCATTTCCTCATAAGACTATGATGGTCCAAATTTAATAGACAAGCACATGAGAATAGAACACATAATATAGTTTAGAAACTTCATGAATATATTTTACACTATGTATCTTACATAGTTTATTGTTTCTTTCTAGGTTATTAATGACAAATTTGATGTTGTTAACTTGCAATCTAACATGCAAACTGCTGGCTTCTTGTATGAACTCATTCAATTTTGTATGTGACCATTTGCAAAACTTTGATTCTTTTTTTTTGGGTAATCTGTGAGCTTAGTTATTCATCATGTGCTCCGGAATAGGCCAATTATGGAAATATACATTGACATGCATATTCAGTCAATGTGGCTTGAACGAATCAAATTGAAAGTTTATATTAGCAGACATGGAGTGTTTTGACAGTGCTTTTGATATAGGGTTTAGATCACGGCTAATGAAGTGAAGTAGTACAATGGGTATATGCCTACAACTATCATGAAATTGTCTCCAAAGGCCATGGAACCTTGGAGGGGGTGTTTCTCTACATGTTAAGATGTTGATTGCATTCTGAGCATCTGATAGGATGCAAACATCCATAAAGCCTTTATGCCTGCAAATCTTGGTGTCCTAGACAATTGTATGAACCTTCGCTTCAAGTGGTGAGTGAGCATTGCTTCTATGTCCAACACATATGATATTGGTGCCAACATAGGAAACAAGGTGTATGCCACATCTAGAGAACCCTGAGCTAGGGTTAAACATTGCATCTGTGAAAGCAATGAAATCTGCATGGGGCATGTGGAAAGGCTACGTGCTGGGTGTAAAGACCAAGTCTCTACTATAAACCATGGCAACCAAAATCATCAATTGTGTAGAAGCGGAAATTTAAATCTTGACTTTATTCAAAATGTATAAAGAGTACATTATAAAAATTTCCCAAATGGGGGTACAACTTTATACAAGCATAGGATCTAGGTAGAGGAAGACTTAGACTAATACAACATTGTCTCCAAGCAAAACAACGTATAACATAAAAACAATTATGATCATGCAAGCAATATATTCCTTTTCTTTTTGTCCTATCCTTAGCCTTAGGTTCACCAAGCTTCCATGCGCACTCTGATCCTAGCCTGGATGGTTGGGGTCATCCAGCAAGAGAAAGATAAAAGGTATGTGTCAATAATAGGATAAAGGCAATCATAAAGTTAAGCATTCATAACAAAAGATTCCACTAAGGAATTTCAAGAAGTGAGAGGCAAGTGAGTAAATAAGATTTTAGAAAACTGCCACATTTCAATATCAACAAATATCACCTTTGTATGAATATAAATTATGACTCAAAATCATCTCAATGTAGGGTGAGGCACCTACCGGACCTCTCCAATGGCAGGGAGACTAAAACCCCAGTGCCTAAAAAGTGGCAGGGGGACTAAAACCCCAGTGCCTAATATATAAAATGGCAGGGGGACTAAAACCCCAGTGCCTGGTAGGGGGACTAAAACCCCAGTGCCCTATGGGTGGTTTGTACTCATGTACACTACATTCTCAATTGGCCAATAACTATATCAGGCATAAACATTCACTTGGCAGTAGAGTGAAAAGTATAAGAAGATTGCAACATAGCATTGGGAATAAACCCAAGAAATAAATAAATAGGCCATCATAGGCCACAACAATATCCAAGAACTCCAAGAAATAAAGGATCCAACAAAACAACAACATATACAATGTTTCCAAGTATTTCCAAAGGATGAGCCAACACTGGCCATGATAAGATTAAATATTTCACATAAGTGAGCCACAACTGCAGTTCATTCATCAAAGAAGTAAAAGAGCCAAAAAATGCATTTAGGAGAATAACAAGGCTAGCACAATAATGATTGTGGTGTTGGAAAAGACCCAACTGAGAGATTAGGATTGTTTGCACAATAATCATTCACATTCATCCATAGAGATCACATATATGAATAGGGTCCACATAATAGGAGTCGCATACATTAACATAGGATTCACATACTAAAATAGGCTTCACATACCTGTTTTAATTAATTACCATCATATTCACCAATCTGATTACATTCATTCCATTTTTCCCTAGTTACATTATTACACATGTATTAATATATATTAAGACAGAAAGCATAGGAAAAACCCTAATTTTCTACCTTCAAAGCCAAAACTCGATTTATGACTCAAAACCTTGACCAAATGATTATTCATATGCTCCTTATTAATAAAACATATTTTATTTTACAATTTGGAGTTAAAATGAATTAATTATGTATTCTAGAACATTTTACACACTTAAAAAGGCATTCAAAGCAAACTTCGAAAAAGTAATCATAATTGGGTCTCAAAAACCATAAAATCAGGTTCTACATGAAAAATCCTTTCCATTGACTATTTATTTGCATTTTTCTGACCATGGATCGATTTACTATGAATTAAGTAAAATTAACTAATCAGAATGTAAGAAAATCCACGTGGGCTAAAAGGCTTGCGCCAAGGGCGATGAGGAGAGGGAGAAATTACCAAAATACCGTTGTGGGTGAACTAGGTCTATCTCAGTCACAGGGGCACACTAGTCATTTGAACAATCTGATTGCTTGCGATAGCGAGAGAGAATCAAGGGTAAAAAGTCCAAAATGCCCAAGGTACTTGATCGCTTGACTGCACAGGCGTGGGCACCCCTGGTCATTTCCTGACCTGGTATGCTCCAGCTGTGACCATGGCGATGGGCAAGCAACTGGAGCTCGACTCCAGTTTGAACTCGCGCCAGTAGAACCCGAAGCTACTGCGGAAGACCGCAAATAAGCCCTTCGAGGCACGGTGAAGCTGGGGAGCTCCTCGCCATAGGGTGAGGATCACCATGGCCTCCAGGTGTGGCGAGAATGACCAAGAAACAGGGGAAGCAAAAATCGATCGAAAGGCTTTAAAACGAGAAGAAAGACCACAGATAAGGTCGTCAGCACACTGGAGGAGTCGGGGCGGTCCAAAGCACCATTTGACAGAGGCGGAGGTGTACTAATGCTAAAAAATGGTGGGTGTCGGTGGCGGATGAGAACCTGGTCTATAGGTCCCGGAGTTTGGGGCTACCCTGAGACAAAAAGAGGGTGGAGAGGGGAAGAGCGGGTTCCAGAGATGCTTACCGGGGCATCAATATGGCCCAAGGTGGTCGGAGCAGGCAGCCTTGCTTCGCCATGGCCGGCGGTGTACTCCGAGTAGGTCAGGGCTGTCAGGGCAGGGTGCAACGAAATTAGTGGAGGAGGATGAAAGGTGGCGGCACGAGGGTGCTAGGCGGAACCTTAAATAGGTTCGGGGAGGGCCAGAGCTTGATCTACATTCCCTGGAGGAGAGGAGGAGGCAACCCAGTTTGGGTGTTTTTCCCAATCAGTGAGGTAGGTGATGGGTTAGAGTTCAAAAGAACTGCCTTGATGAGGCGAAGCCAAATCACTTGATATTGTGAGAAACTGTTAACCAGCACGAGAGAACGATCGGAAGAAGCCAGAGAGTCAGGACTGTTCCTAGACTCGCGACCTGTTGGAGGTAGAGGACGATGCAGATGCCATTTGGATCATGGGTCAAACTAATCAGAACCATCAGATGGCGTTGAAGGTGAAAGGGAGCGCGTGACAGATGAATTGAAGCCAAATCATAGTGTTACATAATCATTTAAATGAAATCGATTAAATGTTAAAGTTACTCTTTATTAAGAGCTTATAAAATGGATTTGAAGGGTCAAATGAAGTCCAAATGACACCAAATTTTAACCACAAGTTCACATTAAAATGTAGCATCCTTCTATATAGTTAGATTTCGTATTTAAGCTCACTAAGGCTCATAACTCATATGTTGTCCATTATTACATGTATTAATATATTAAAAGAGGTGAAATAATATGGAAAACTAATTAATTGAAATATGGGAGTAATATTTCGAGGCAAACATCTCCTAATTATTTCAAGATAAATAAATCACCATATTATCCCATTTTCACACATTTTATCCACTTAAGAGGAGAGAGAAAATAAAGAGGTTAATATTCTCATTAATTAACTCAAATACACATTATTGCTTATATATTTATCCAAAAATCTCCAAATTAATATTATCTACTTATATTCTCACATAAAATTCCATTTTTCATAATTAGTCCTTAATTATTACCTTAGATGGGTTATTTGTGAAAACACCCCTTTATTATCATAAATGAGGGAAAAAGGTAATTTTAAACATTGAATTGTGCTCAAATTGCACGAGGGGTCCAAAAAGAATATAAAACAAGGGAAATTTATGAAATTGGTCCAAAAGACAAAGAAAAGATCAAAAGTGGGTAAATTGCAGGGAAGACCATGAGATTCAGTATGTTACATTGGGGCTTGTTGGGGAAATAGTAGTTTGAGCTCTTTACATGTTGCAGCTAGTATTCGTCCTCTCCTTGATGAAGGCAATGAGCTTAGTGGCTGAGATAGGAATTTTGGAGTTAACAAGTTCATTACGTGCCTGCCAAATGTGCTAACAAGCCATTACGAGAGTGGGGTCTTGTGGTGTTCCTTTGGAAGATGAGATGATGCCCGCAATCTAAGTAATCTCTCCAAAGTTGAAGAATTGAGGGATGAGGGGAAGACCTTCCCATATAGGTTTAATTATCAAGCAATCTCTAATGTTGTGTAAGAGTGTATCTAGTTCATTATTGCAAATGGTACAATTGATATTAACCTCAATATGCCTGCTTCTTTTCTCCATATTGTTGAGAAGTGCTTTATGTTGTAGTAGACATGCAAAGAATTTTAGACATTCAGGGACCATGAGCTTCCAAATGTCTGACCAGGTGCTTTCTAATTGTACTTCTTTTGACAGTCTTAGCCATGCATAGGTTGACTTGGAAGTGAGCTCGTCTTTGTTGTCGTGTGGCCAGTCCCACAGATCTAGGCCAATGTCTTGATCAGGTGGCATAATGCTCCTTATATGCTCGACCAGTGTGGGGGAGATATAAGTAGAGATGAAATTGGCATCCCAAGAACCATCTTCCAAAACCATGAGGCTTGTGGTAATGTCTACTAGTTCGTCGGGTAACTTTCATTGAGGATTAGTGTCAAGTGCCTTCCTGCCTACTATCCATTTGTCTTTGTAAATTTTGATCAAAGTGACATATTGCACAATTCGAGAACATTCCTCAGTGATGTCAGTCAAGTTCCTTTTAATAAAGGACCACACCGGAGAACAAGGCTTGTTAATCAAACACTCTTCAGTTGTATATTTCTAAGCCATGACTTTGACCCACAACAAATTGGGTATGTTGAGAAAGCACCACACATTTTTAAGTATAAATGCTAGGTTAAGGTTGTGAGCATCTTTAATACCAAGGCCACCATGTTGTTTGCATGTAGTGATCTTGTTCCAAGTTGCAAGGGACATCTTCTTGTGTTCCCAACCACCTGACCAAATGAAATTCTTCACATGTTTGTTGATGATATCATCATAGAGGCGTGGTAATAGTTACATAGACTGCATAGCATATGCCAGGATAGCTTGAAGGGTAGATTTTGCTAATGTGATTTGTCCGGCCAGAGAAAGATGATGTGTGGAATAACAATTGATGCACTCTTACAGAGTTGTCACTACGCTTTCATGGGAATTTTGGTTTAGGCAGTGATGCAGCAGGGGAACTCCTAGGTAGCGTCCTAGATCATTCGTGCACCCGATGCAAAGCTTATTGCAGAAGATTGACTTGTGGGGGGTATTTTGGGATAAAAAGCATTTGGACTTCTCATTGGAGATGATCTACCCAGACACTATTGAGAACTCCTTTAGGTTTTGAGTTATAACCTCTGCTTGTCCCTTAGAAGCTTCTCCCATCAACATTATGTCATCGACAAAAAATACATGAGAAAGGGATGTACCATTTCGAGTTAGTCGTACAAGTTTCCATTGTGACCTAGACACTGCATATGTGATAGATTGACTCAATCTCTCCATGTAGAGAACAAATACATAAGGACTGATTAGGTCTCCCTACCATACTTCTTGCATGGATTTGAAAGGAGGGAGTGTTGAGCCTTCCTAGAGGAAGGATGTGGAACTGCTTGAGATGATAGCCATAATCAGGTTGATGATGTTTTGTGGGAGACCAACCTTTTGTAGAGTGTCTAGAATGAAGGGCCTACTCATCCTATTGAAGGCCTTTGAGAGGTCAAGTTTTATGCAAACCCAATGTTTACCTGAGTGATTTCCTTTCATGGAATGGATAATTTCCTACACAAGCAAATGTTATCCATGATGTGCCTTCCCAGTATGAAACTAGACTGAGTCTTCGAGATCCACTTTGGTAGTAAAGGATTCAACTGTTCTATAATGACTTTAGAAATAAGCTTGAAGCACGTATTGTTGAGTGAGATAGGTTGAAAGTCATTGCAACACTATGGATGCCTTGTTTTGGGGATGAGAACCATATTTGCATTTGCTAGATCAGAATGAAAAGTGCTTGTGTTGAATGCTTGTTGAACCGTGATGGTAACTGATGCACCCACATTGGGCCAATTGGCTTGAATTAACTTGCATTGGACCCCATCGGGGCCAGATGCCTGGTTGGCCTCCATGGTGAGGATGACATTGTGGATTTCTCCTGGCTTGGTAGGAAGGCTAGGAAATTCTTGGTTTGATTATTGATGTCGGGGAAGCAACCATGGTAGGCAGAGATAGCAGTCGCAGAAGATAGTTGTATCAAAGTATAAGTCATTAGCTACAAGAAGTAGTCATGGACTAAAGCCTTGATGGCAGTGGGGTATGTGATGCAGGCTACTGAATCATCACAGATTCTAGTGATCTTTTTGTATTGTCTTATTGCTTTGATGTATGTTTGATAGAACTTGGTGTTTCCATCTCCATCTTTTAGCCAGTTCATATGGGATTTTTGATGCCAGTCCACTTCTTCCTAGAGTAGGATGTGATGGTGCTCCTCTTACAATAGAATAACATTCAGTTTGTTAGAACTAGAAGGGGAGGTATTAGCTAGTACACGTCCTTTGCCAAGTCACTTGAAAGCATTTTCCTTGCACCTACATTGATTCTTGGAGAGCTTAGCTTCCCAAGCCATCACGACATGTTGGAATTGTTGGAGGGCATCCATGAAGGACTTGCGCTTATCCCATTTAGGTAACAAATCACATTTGAAATTAGGTAGTAGGGACCAACTAGCTTTAGTACAAAATTGGTTAGTAACGTTCCACCAAGTTGAGGAGTTGCTGATGAGAATGGGGTTGTGATCATAGTAGTGGCATGGAAGCATGGAGACTGTGTATTCATTGTTCTTTGTGAGCCATTATTCATTTGCCATGACACGATCAAGCTTCTCACAGACGTTGAATCTTTTAATAGTAATGAAGTGACCCTATGCTTTAATCTCCACCAAGGTAGAGTGTAGAAGAGCCTATTTGAATAAGTAGGAAGCTCATTTATCAAAGTAATTACTACCTTTCTTCTTAGAAGGGTCTAGCATCGTATTAAAATCCCCAAATACTACTCATGCCTTATAACCAGAGTGGAAATTTCCTTCAATCGATTCCATAGGAGGGGACACTTCACCGGATTGGGACTGCCATATACAAAGGTTATATACCAGTCACCATTAATTTTGCAATGAAGAAGCTACCTATGATTTATTATGACTTCAATGTCACATCTACCAACATCCTAGAGAAGCCATATCCCACCCGAGAAGCCCAAGGCTTCCACACAGTGGGAGGAAGAAAAACCTAGTTCACAGATGACATTTAGTGCAGTACTATCATTGCAATGTGTCTCAATCAATGCAAGAACTTGAATCTTATGCATTAACCTATATTCTTTGAGAAGCCTGATCTTATCCTTGGACTTAGCTCCTTGGACATTCCAACAAAGAATATTTATAGACATGAAAACTAATTGATGGCTTCTCAAAGTCCAATTGACTCAGCACCTTACACAGTCGTAGCATTCTCATCCGCACGACCTCCCTTCTGAAAGTTGAGGATATGCCTTGCTTAATTTGTGCTCTTGGTGCTAGCCAATGTTGGGCAATGTTGCCTTTCTTTCTCTCTCTTCCTAGGCTGGTTTGCACCGGCTGGTAAACCGCCCATATCTTTCTAATTATGACCCCACTGCTGCTCCCCCCTTAGTCCCCCCAGTTCAAGTGTGGGGTTTGCTGTGCAGAGCCAGTGGAGTTTCCAAACTAGAAATGGATATTGGTATTCCTACCTTTGTTGGTTTCATCATCCACAAGAGTCACTGTCGTGTCTTATGCATATGAAGGTTGCTGGTTGACTGCCTTTGTAGTTGTTGTAGTAGTTGTTGCTACCTTCCCTGCGGTCTTTGATTGCTTCTTGGCCTTCTTCTTCTTTTATATGCAGTTCACCACTATTTCCCACTCTGAGCCTTCTGCCTCTAGCTCCTTGGACCCCTCACATTGTTTGCTTGTTGAGGCCTCATTAGAGTGCTTCACTGGCTTCTTAGGAGGTTGATGATGCTCCTGTCTCTTTGCGTGGATGGCTTGGGTGTAGGGGGTGGTCATCATTATTGGCTGAGCCAAGGTCGTGGCCACATTAGGGGTTGTGAAGGAAGGGACAACGACACATTCTTTGTAAGCGTGACCCACCCTACCATAGTGTATGCATATGACCGACATGTTATCATATTCAATACGAAATTGCTCACCAATGACCATGATCATAGGTAGTAAGGGACGTGAGGTATCCACCTTCATAGCTATGCGTGCAAACTTTCTGTGATTGTCAGTTGTTGTGGTGTCATCGATCTTTATGGTCTTCCCTATCATGCTGCCAATGCTCTCTAGGAGTTTGGTCTAATACATATACATTGGGAGATCAGGGACTCTTGACCAAATGACAAGTTTATGTGGGATAGGATCAGAGGGTCTGAAACTGGGCATCTACAATTGGGCTGAGAGGTAATTACCAAAAATGGTATGTGGTCCTCTCGTCATCACGTTGACGAAGTCAGTTTGATTGGCTAGTTGGATGATTTAGTATCCCATGTCAAGGTTGATGGCTCAAAACATCTCATTGGGATTCGACAAAACTTGGTGGCAATGGACTATAGATTGGAAGAAGATATTAATTCCAATGACCTTGACCACTACTGCAAACTTCCAGGGTTCCAGGAGTAGTTCAATGGTGATAGGGTTGATAATGATTGTTGGGACAACACCGTTCCATTTGATGTTGATGCATACTTCCTTGATTGTATCCGGAGAGACTCTTTTGATAGTTTGAGGGATCCTATGGTCTACGCGTACAGTGGCCACATCATAGGATTGAGGAGGATCATTGATCAACATGTCATCCTGGGGCATGGACACTGAAGTATCATCGCCACTGTCAGGGATAGTCTCTTATTGCTTTTCATATGCTTGAGTGGAACTGCCCGACGTCATGACACTAGAGCGTGTGTTGAAACATGACTGAGTCAAACTTCCCCAACCACCGAGACAACTGCCACAGTCGCGGTCACCGCCATTACCCCTCCTAGCCAACACCATTGACTAGGGCTTAAAATCTGATTCTTTTCTTTCTATACTATATATATACTACGCTCCTTCAAGAACATGGAAATCAGCTAGTAATATATACTTAGAATAAATGCTTGTAGTAGAAGGTTACAAAATTTTTAAAATCCCATTAATACACTATGGATAATTTTTTGCTTTAATCATTTGTAAATATTAAATCACAAGAAAGCATTTGTTAGATATGATTACTATCTACTAGCCACTAATGAGGATGTGGACTTTCTTCTTTGATAGTGTCCATGTGACCCCAAAATATTACATCTTCAATTATGTAAGCTACATAATACACATACAACTCTTTGATTTTAATTTGGTGTATAAATAGTCATGAAGATGGTAAATTTATATTATCATTGAGCCTCTATATTATGGTTTTTTTAATAGTCCATGGAGATGCCCCACATCCTATATGAAATAATTAAATGATTAAGACATACAATTACATTCAGGATCCTATAAGAATGGGTTTTAAAGAACAACTTCCATAAATCAAAAATTTTTTCTCACAATAATAACATATGCCATTTGATATATTCCATCTTTGACATAATTTCCATTTCAATTAGAAGATTGTCCTTATATTTCATAGTAATAAATGTGCCATCAACTCTGAGAACTAGGTAATAATGTGATCAATCTATAATGCAAGGTCTGAAAGCCCCAAAGACCCAAAGGAAATCTAATGCCATCATCGTAATGCTAGTTCGTGTATAGTAGAGTCGGGGTTATATTGGGTCATGAAGCTCAAAAATCAAAATAAATAAGTGTATCCTTCTTCGTAGTAAGAAAATATTTTGTTGATTGCTTTCCTACATGCATGAGATTCCTTTCTATATGAAATACACAAGTGTAGTTCCACATTCACCTCATCATGTATATCTATCTTGCCTGAATCCAATATTAAGAAATAAATTGGCATCATCAACTTGGCAATAAAAGTTAGAGTGCATTGTTGATGATCCTCATTCATAATTGAATTACAACAATTTCTTTTTTATGATGGAATTTTATGATCATCCACAAACCTCTTTCCCTTTTACATGAACAAGTACCTAATTTCCAAGAACACTCATTTATAAGTAGACATACAACAAGAATTTCAGTTTGTGTAGAATGCTTAGTGTGATATTTTAGATTGTTGTCCATTGATCACTTTTGTTATTTTTATTGAAGATGGTTTTGATTCAAAAATTGTACCCTTGTAAAATAATCTATTTATGTTAGGCAATTATGTGCAATAATGGGTTTTTTAAATTCATCAACACAATAATCATCCTTAAAATCTTGACAACTGATGCTATTGTAAATCCAGAAATATAGAAATAAACATGGCATTTTGCCTCCAACAGCTACACTATTTCCCAACCCAGGATCATTAATAATCATTGGATTTGGCACTATGGACATCATTTCCTTCCAGTTCTGCTTTAGTGCTTTCATTTTCTTCTTTTGGCTCTAATAAAGGTAAGTGTCTAGTTGGAACAATTTCGTCTACCATGGGAAGAATGTATACATTGATGGACTAAACTTGGCTCAATAGATTCATATTTTTTCCACTAGTCGAGAAGGATATATTCAAAGGAAAATCTTCATTGAAAGGATCTTGCCCATATAATGAAATATTCTCCAGATAGACATGTATGTTATTTTAGATACACAAGTGAAACATCAGTCTATAAATTTCTCATCGACTAGTTGATTGTGCATAAACTAATCTATAGGAAATAGACAAGTTAAGCTTATAAAGAATGCCATCAAGTCAATTTAGAGTCATTTTTGGGTATAAGATTTAAAATCAGATAATGTACATAAAGTTGACCATATTAAAGGTCTATACGATAGACATCTATAAGAGCCACCATTAAATAATAGGCTCTTGTAATGGAGCATCATAATAGGAGAACAACAAGCCGCATTCCAATTTTAAAAATAGAATATGTATATAAAAGTTAGATCTTTCATTTATGATATATCAAAATATATTTTTCGCATGATATCTCCAGATAAATTGAGGTATAAGAGAATCATGCTTAATGAACAATGCAAAGTAATCATCTACATGTTGAAGGAATTTAAATTTAAATTTTAAATTTTCAAGATTGTTGTAGAAGAGGTAATGTATTTTATTTTCAAATTATGCATGTTTGAATTATACCATTTTCTCCTACTAGCCCATAAAATAGAGAGAGTAGTAGTGATCTTGAGCACATGTAGAAAAAGTAACAATGAGAAGATGAAGTGTTTTTCTCTGAAAGTTAGGGGTTGATCCTTGAGGAGTGGGGTAGGATAGCTATCTAGAATTGCTTCTTTACTTTTCTAGAGAAAGGGAGGAGGGTTTGATTTGGGTATTTTTCTTACACTAGGGTGGATAAGAAAACAAGTAGAAGAAAAACTAATCAAGCATATATTAACCCTATTCTATCAATGATATTCAAGAAAATTAGATAAGAGAGTAATTGGACTGAGTTAGACTAACCATTAACAAGAAAAACAAAATAAAGAAACTTAACTAGGATACAATTTTACCTAAAAAAGTAAGAAAGAATTTCAATGAACTTGTAACTAATCAAATATAACACAAGAATCTAAGAAAACACTACTTAATCTAATCAATGATCAATTAGCATGAATAGAATAAGAAAATGGGCAATGATATATAATTAACTCGAAAGAAAACAAACTAGGGTTTGATCAAGTAGATGGGGGTAGTGGGATGTTTGTGGGAGATGTGTAGAATTCAACCATGTATATGGTCCAATTCATACGTAAACTTCCAACGAATATCTAAAAATGTTACAATGGTAAATGTAGATCATGCATCCTATTCTATTAGTTGGTCATGGATGGTATTGTAGTGTGTAGGAGAAGTAGTCCCTACGCTAACCATCCACCCTTGGGAGGCTCCATAAACTATAGACTAGGTATATATATGTTTTTATTGTCTAGTTCTAGGTTTCTAGACATTGCATTGTAATGCACTTAGGGGCAAGGAATGGTGTGGAGAGTAGAATGAGGACATTTCACCTCGCATGATTTCCATATAACCACTAAGAAATCGATTTAGCTAGGTGTCTATGGAAGGGAAAATCTTGTTCGTTAGATCTCATACCTAGGACTAGGGGAATGGTTAGATAAAGGGTAAGGATGATAAATTAGCTAAAGGATCCACTAGGGATGTAGGAATTTCTCCACCAAAGATACCAAAATCATACATTTTTCTTTTCCTTAGGTGATTCCATGGACCAAACAATCATCAAAAGAGGTAGGGAAGGATATATAGCAATACAATATCATTAAATAACAAAATAGTACTTTGATGCACAAATATTTTATAAAATAGTATCATACTAACATAATTTTTCCACCAAACAACCCAAAAAGGAACTTAGCTACTCATAATCATAGAACTAACAGAAGAAGAAAAAGAAGTTGGAATCTCCAAGTGGAGTGGAAGAAGAAGCTCCACACGTCACCTCTAATAGCTCTAAGGTCATACTTCATTTTACAGCCTAGCATGAAAAATGGATAAGTATATCCAAAACCATAGAAAACTAACATTTTAACATGAAAGATGGAGGGAAGTTATGTGAAAGGATTGGAGAATGAGGGTGGTGCTTGTAGAGGCTTGGAGTATCTAAGCATAGATTCCCAACTGCCACTAGTGTCTATATAGTGTCCTAGGGGATATAGGGTTATGTGGGGGTAAAGTAGTAAAATGACAGGTGGAAAGCAATAGGGTATGTGGGTAAAACAGATGTGGTGGGCACCATATCTGTGGTGGGTGAAGGTGAAAATGGTCATGGTGGATGGGAATGGTCATGGTGAAAAGATGAAAATCATAAATAATATTTAAGTGGAATGATGTAAGATAGTACAAACATGGTGGGTACCAAATTCATTGTGGCTTGATGAAAAACTATGGTGGATATCATGGCCATGGTGGAGGAGGTAGGAAAAGAGTTGAGTAGTTGTGTTGGCATGGTCATTCTACATGGCGTAGGTATTTTAGTTTATTGGCATCACAACCATGGTGGTTGAGATGTCCTAGGTAGCTTCAAATTGCATCAAGACTGTGATTTTGAAATTTGTAACATGGCATTGGCGAAGTACTACAGTCTTATTTGGGGATTTACTTTAACTTTGATCTTCTAAGTGTATATTCATGTTGCTCCTTTTTGGGCTCATTAGTTGGTCACTTGGGGGTAGCGTGGGATGGATTTATGTCTCTCGTAGGTTCCATCATGTTTATGCAAGTCCTAGGATCCTCCAACTTATTTTCTTGTCATCATTAAGTCCCAACATACTTATACAAACATGCAAGAGCAAACCATAAGTTCATTTGGAAAGAAATGATATTTTTTAGGAAATACCATGCATACTACACATATTATTGAGAATGAGGAACAAAATGTCACAAGATGAAGACCCAAATTAGGGCTCCACTAGCTGTCTACATGACATATGTCATAATTTTAGTGAAAGTCACCTTTTAAAGAAAATTATTTCTGGAAAGGGACATACGTCCTGAGGACTAGGCATTCATTCTACTAGTATTTTTCTTGAGAATTATTTCATAAGTGATTATGTTCACTCTCAAGTGAATAATGGGTATACTAGGATATTTTCCTAGTTCACTGGTCTTTATGAATCCATTTCTATATATATGCCATTCCTTGTGGTTGTGGTGACACTTTTAGCAAAGAAGGTTTGGGTTTTAGCAACTGATATTGCTTTACTAGATGCTTCCTCAAATTATTTGAAGTACACTAAGATTGTGGGGATGGTTTTCCTATCATCTATAAAATATAATATAAAATTATTAACAAATCACATATGGGTTATCTGTGAACCATTACTTGTTAGTTCAATAGGGTCCCATTCTTTCAAACATAATATCTCTTCAATATTTCGGCTAATCTTTTTATATAAAGACCAAAGAGATAGGAGGACAAGGGTTCCTCTTTTCTAAGCCCCATATAGGTCATGAACCTATGTGAGTTCTTCCAATTCTACTTGATGGATGTTTTCTTCCTGTAATAGAGCCCATTATATATTGAATTATGATTACAAACATGTCAATTTTGATTGAAGTATCCTCAATAAAGTTCCATCTCATCTTATCATAGGTTTTTGTGAGAACTTGTCATGCTAAATGAGGTTAATCAAAACATAAAACACAGTTGATCACTAATTAATCATAAACCCAGAAAAGAGGGCAAATTAAAACCAATCTCAACATCACCACATGCTCACCATCATTTACATTGAAGCCCAACAACTTGCTTGTATTTATAATATACTAAGAAGTTGATACAAATTGTTTCATGGCCTCAGCCACAATGTATATACACATAAGAACATTACACATATATGCCACATAAACAAGCATCAACATACTAACAAAATCCCAAATTGGTTAAAACATCATATAGTAACTTTATTGCTCGTACCTGAGAGTATACATATGACTCTAGGACATACTAGACATCTATACAACTTCTCTAAGGTCAATCGTCTTAGCTTCTCCTCACTGCCACAAATATGCAGTTGTTGTTTTCAATCACCTAAAAAGATGTGGTGACCCACAGGGTGTGACCCATGTCCCAGTAAGAGATATAACTCTCAACATCGCTTGACCACAGAAAATTAAGTAATTAATAGTTTAGGGAGATTAAACACGTATAACAATTAGTATTAGAAACAATATTGATTTACAAAAAACATAAAGAAATAGATAACAATTATCATCATTAGCCTGAATGTCATCAATTTTCTTATTAACAGTAAAGCAGATCACTAGCATGTGCATAGCTAACATCATAAGAACGTTTAGTATCTTAGAGTCTCTTATCATCATGAGTATGTTTAGTAGCATAAGAATAGCTGACAACATTAGCATGTCTAACCGATTGAAAAGATCTACATCATAAGTAGAGCTAACAACATAAGAACATCTATTTATAAGCACAATTAGTAGTATTGTCATCTCTAATTACAAAGGCATAGCTAATAATATTAGCATCTCTAACAACATGTGATAACTAATTTCATAAGCATAGCCAATAGTACCAGTATATCTATCAATTATAAGCATAGCTACTTTATGTACATATCTTCAACATGAGCATATCCAAAGAATAAGCCTATATAATATCTTTTAATGCACTAAAAATCATTTCAGTAACAAAAAAGGGTTATCATCCAATGTGAAGCAATGTGTATAATCCTAAATACATATGCTACACGGTTGTATTTCATCTTTCATTCATCCCTGGGGAGTTTGATTCGTACCACCCAAAGTCCAACTGACCCCTGCGAAGGGCTATTCGGTTCCATGTAAGATCTAGGAAGAGCCTAACTCTAAGATCTTCTCCACACTACTCAGTCATTTCAAGTCTGCACTACAGTGACATATAGTGAAACTGCCAACAACAACATATAGTCATCTGAAAACAACTAGCCTGCCTTGGTACAGGTCACGATGCTAGAGAACAACACACACATGGTTGTTCTATAAGAGGCATCCTACAATTATATTGCTTCCTTTCACATTTCACAATATTTGAGGCATGACCATATTCATCCTCCATATCCTGCAATTATAGACTCAAGGAGGTAGTCTACTTGCCCCCCCACATATTCAACAATATGTGCTCCGAGTTTCCCACAAGAATTGCTCTTTTCACCATCCAAAAAGTTCTAAAACTAGAATGGATATATGGCACAAGGCAACTACATAATTATGGTTTCACTTGACTATTTATTTCTAATTAGGTGAATTAAGGCTGCATCAAACAAGTGGACATACAAACCCTAATTCAATTCTAATAAAAATTGTGACATAACAACTTTGGAAGATATAAAATGTATGAAATGTATTATTCCTCATCTCATCATCACATTGCACTATCCATTTCCATTCATGAGGCTACACTTGTCATCATAATATCATAGGATATAAATCCTTATCACAATATCACTGGGTATCAACCCTTGTCAACATAAGAGGATGACACCTCATTTAGGGCTCAACCATGCCCAAAGGTCATTAAGACCATCACATCATTCCCTTCAAGTTCATCATTATCTTTCCATGCCTTTTAACAAGGCTCAACAAACATCAACCCACATGTTATGCATAGTCTTAACATGATATTGCATTAAAGAACTTGAAGATGTTTACATGATAATGTTGTAGGGTTATCTTAGCACTAAGAACATTCCTTTATTATATCAAACTATAAGGAAGCTATATTTTTTTTTGAAGTGAAACAGACAAATTTCATTATGGAGGTGCCATACGACATCTACATGAGGAGAAAAACAAACTAAAAGACCACACAAAGATCAAGAACAGATACAAACCACCACAAAAACTCATATCGGAATCTGATAAGGACAATGATGTATAGATTCCTCTTCTCCTTCGTTGGCTAAGGCAACTTTCTATGAGGAATACCTTCAACCTGAGTATGTATATGTGATAGAGTATCTGCACCAAATCGGTGTTCCAAAAGGATATTTTTCCCGCACTTGCTGCCATACAAACTCCACAACAAAATTGACCGAGAAAGAAAAATCTACCACGAGAAGAGAAAACAATGCTGATTAATAGCGAGATAGACAAATCAAGAGAACAATCTAAACAGAAAGTCAATAAAAGAGAAATGGATAGGAAACTCGTCACATCTGGGCTCAACGACAGGGAGGAAGAAGACCAATGCCTCCAAAGACACCACATCCACAAACCTCCCGAAGAAGAGACCCTGCTGATGATGGGTGAGAAGAGGCTGAGGGGGAGTGGGGCACCGCTTATGGAGGCCAAACCCCCTCCCCCCAGCCAGCCGCCTATGCAAGAAGAAACCCTAGCGGCGCTAGGGTGAGAGCGGGGAGAGAAGTCGTACGGGGGAAAAAGTTTAAAGGTTATAAGGAAGCTATATTATTGGACATAATCACACTAATAGTGTACAATTTGAGCATAAGCAAGCATAAACCACGAATATATGATGACCAACAGTTAACACATTGGAGTTTTAATCATTCATTAGAAAGGATATTCCATCATTATATTAATCATTCAAGTAAGAGTAGCATGATTAACCATCATAATATATTTTCTTTAGGGCTAGGTTCAACAAGATAAGTCACATTGAAGCTACAAATCAACACTCATACTCAAACCCTAACTCATAGAATCCTCATTGAATCATGGATGCATAAGGTGAAGCATCACTATCACATTCTATACTATTCACAAGTATGGATCCACACATAACCCAAGGTGTAACCACAGGTTACAACTTACTAGGGTTTAACCACAATGAGAGAGAACTACATTATTCCACTATTTTATCAAGGGAGATAATCATGATTAATCATCATCACCTAATTGCATTAGGGTTAGGTATAGTAAGCTATGCATCGCTAGGGTTATCCATTAACTCATTATGGTGATTATTAATTATATTCATATGAGGGCAAAGGTAAGATCACAAGGCTTTGGGTATTAAACCATCGAATTCACATGACTAGAACCAAAACTATACATTTTGCTCTTCACCCACAATCATTTGATGTATAGGTAGAAAATCCTAACCATTGGATCATCTGCACCCTAGGTTGAAACATAAGTTTAACCCTTGAATTAATTAACCAAAGAACCATCAGATTAAGGTTTTAAAAGAATGGAAACTTGAGATCTATACTTACCATTGGCTATGGCTCCCTGGACTACCATTGGTTGTCGTGTCCAGGACCACCATCGGATGTGATACTAGGTATCACCATCGGTTGATATTGTCAACATTTCCATCGGTTTGACACCATTAGTTTATACCATCAATAGGGCATTAAACCATTGGTTGGTGAGCTTCTAAAATAGTTCAAATAGAACCAAAGTGTGACTGTCATTTGACACCATCGGTGGTCAAAAAATTAGTATCAAAAGACCATACCATTAACCTAACCAAGAAGCAACCATCGATTCAAGTATGAATATAGAAATTAGCCTAAAACCCTAGGCATAAACCATTAGTAGATACATCATTTAGGTCACTCAAAACCATAAATTTTGGTGCATCCTCAATATTCTAAAATAGTACTAAGGATGACCATTGGTTGGCACTCTAAAGCCAAACCAAACAACAAGAAAAGCAAACCATCGAGTTTTTAAGGAAAGAGGAAGGTCAACCTAGGAAACCCTAAGTGGTGATCATCCCACCATTTAAACTCTAGACATTGGTTCAACATGAAAAGCATACCCATCATTTAAGAATAAATCAAAGCACCTAAATAGAGGTAACAAGTCCAACATCGGTTTCTATCACAAAGCCAAACATAACAACCAATGAACTAAGCCATCAGGTTAAGCATCAAGAGGTGAAACAACTCATGAACCCTAAATATAACCCATCAGTTGTGAAGCACCAAACACCATTTTTGTCATATAAGCAAGATTTATCCTCTACTTTAGATAGGTCATACACAAGATTTCAGGTTGGTTTATGGCTATAAACTATTAAAGGCACAACACTTAACTTTAAACCCTAATCACATATAGCTTCTTGATGCATAGAAAATCATTTTAAAGCAAGATCATGATCATACAAGGTAGTAGTAAGAAATAAACATGAGGAAAGTTACATGACCTGACTCTAGGAAGATAAACAAGCTGCAAACAGAAAGAAAACTCAAGAAAAGGAGGTAGGAAACTTTAAGAACATGTTACACTAAATGATATTACTCAGAACATAAAACACAATCGATCACTAATTAATCACATACCCAAAAATATGGGTAAATTAAAACCAATTTCAACATCAGCACCCGCTCAGAAACATTTGCATAAGAGCCCAACATCTTTCTTATATCCATACTATGTCAAGAATTTGATACAAATTCTTCTATCATCTTAGCCACAACATATATACACAAGAGAACAATATTCATATATGCCACACAAACAAGAATTAAAATGCTAACAAAATTCTGATTCATTTGAAACACCATATACAAATTTTTCTCACTCAGACCAGAGTGTACAAGGATGACTCTAGGACACACTAGACATCTAATCAGCTTTCTCAAAAATTCATTACAATAACTCCTCTTTTCTGCCATAGGTTTGTTTTCATCTCTTCCGATTACCTAAAAAAATATGGCGAATCACAAGGGTGAGACCCATGTCCTAGAAATAGATATAACCTCCAACAACACTTATTGATTACAACATTTTAAATAGTAGATAACTAAGCAATTGTAGTATTTAATAATCAATTGAACAGATTGAACAGTTCAAGTATACTAAATAGATTAAGCAAATAATCTTAGCAACAAGTATGAATATCAATGTATATATAGGTAACAAATAAATCCATTTCTCTGGATAGATATCTACTCAAATTTCATCAAGTTTCATCTAATAACAATCATTATCATTAATCTGACTATCATCATATTCCTTGATAACAACATAAGCAATCTAGTAGCATAATCATCCCTGACATCATGAATATGTCTAGTAACATAACATGGCTATCAATATTGGCATCTCAAATAAAGGGGATAAATCTATATCATAAGTAGAACTAACATCATAGGACAATTAAATGCATAGGCATGATTAGTAGTTTAAGCATTTCTTATTACATGGGCATGGCTAGCAATATTAAGCATAGCTAGAAGCATCATCTTAATCATCAGTGTTAGTATATTTGACAATATAAGCATGTTTTCAACATGAGAATAACTACATCATAATCATATCTATTATCTCTTATTGTACTATACATGATCTCAGTGAAAAGAAAGCAAACAAGGGTTATCATACAATATGGAGCGTTGTGTATAACCCTAAATAGATATCCTAGACGGATGTCTTACATCATTTGTTACACCCTGGGGAATTTGACTCATACCATCCAAAGTCCAATCGACCCCTGCGAAGGGCTATTCGATTCTGTATAAGAACTAGGAGTGTCGGTATCCTAAGATCTCTTCCCCTTGATCGGTACGAATAAAAAGGCAGTGACATATCAGTCAAAGCTACCACTACAACAACATATAGTCAAGCTGCTAACCACTAGTCCTCTCTTGGTACAGGTCATGACACTAAAAACCAGGGTATATAAAACCCTCTAATTTGAAGTACAACCATAGTTGTCCTCAATCACATCAAATGTATGAGGCATGACCATAGCCATCTTCCATAACCTGCATTGTAGATGACAAGGATATATCCTCAACTTTCCACCCTCACATACTCAACAATATGCTCTTTGAGTTTCCCTTAGGAATACTCATTTTACCATCCAACAAGTTCTGACATTGAAGATGGCTCTATGACATAGGGCACTACATGATCAGCTTTGCACTTGATTAGTTATGCGAATTGGGGGAATTAAGGTTGCATCAAACAAGTGGACATACAAACCCTAAATCACTTTTAGCAAGCATATAAATATCACAACTTTAAAAGATATAAAATGTGTGAGACATAATTTCTCATATCATCATCACATGGTACTATTCACTTGCCATTCATGAGACTACACTAATCATCATACTACCACAAGATATAAATCCTTTTCACAATATCATAGGGTATCAACCCTTATCAAAACCATAACATTACACCTCATTTAGGGCTCAGCGGCGCAGGAGAAGACAAGATATAAAGGCCATTCAGACCATCATACTATTCCCTACAAGATCATCATTATCTTTGCAAGCCTTATAACAAGGCTCAACAACATCACTTACATATAATACACCGGATCAACACAATATTTCATTAATGATCTAGGAGATATTCATAAACAATCATAGCAGGGTTAAATTAACATTAAGAGTATTCCATTATTACATTAACATGCAAGGAATCTAGATATGACTAAACATCATCATATTCATAATTCACATGTTTAGCTTAAGAAAGTATCAACCATGTGGCTATGATAACCACCAATTAACATATTAAGGTTATGATCATATTAAGTAGGTTATTTCACCATCATTCCATCTTAAAAAAATGTTAAACATAAATACTCATCTTTATCTATTTGCATTAGAGTTAGGTTCTACAAGATAAATTATATTAATGTTACTAATAAACACTTATACCCAAACCCTAATGCACAACATCCCCATTGGATCATGGATGCATAAGGTGAAGCATCACCATAACATTCCAAACTATTTTCAAGTATGCATCCACACATAAATCAAGGTGTAACCATCGGGTTATATAATACTAACATTTCAACAACAATAAGAGAGTACTCCATGATCGTATTAATCATCCAAGGACTATTCATACCCAGTTACCATCATTTAGTTATATTAAAGCTAGGTATAACAAGCTATACCTCATTAGGATTACCCATTAATTCATTATGGTGATTATCAATCATAATCATACAAGGGTAAGGGTAAGACTACAAGTTGAAGGCATTGAACCATCAAATTCTCATCATTAGAATCATAACATTATACTATAGGCTAGACCCAAAACAATGGGAATATTGAGGCATCAACTTCTACACATTAAATGTTGAAAAGGTAAAGTCGTTGATCGTTTACATAAGTAAACATCTTGAATGAACCACCTATAAAGTCATTGATTTTTTCTCTATAAATAGTCACCATCTAATCCTAGACATACCTTGAATAACAACATAAATAGTTCCATTAAGAGTAGGGTAAAACCCATAAGCGATTGTTTATTTAAAACAAGTCGTCAATAAATGAGATTCTTAAGTGGATCTCATAAAGAAAACAATTTAAATCACTTTATTAGGACCAAAATATTACATTTAGGCATCATTCCAATTTATTGGATGAAGAAACATTAGATCTTAACCATTAGGTCAAGTTCATATATTAAACGATCAATTGGAGTATAGGTCCGACCATTGCATCAAATGACCCAAGAAACCATTGGTCTAAGGCTTAATTGATGCTAAAACTACATGCTTAACTCACCATAGGTTTTGGAGACCTGATCCACCATAAGTAGTGACCATTAACTCACCATTGATTGTTATATCAGCACTATATTCATTAATCACCATCGAATATCAAACTTATATCACCATTGATTAATAGAATCATTAGGGTACTTAGTTATTAATCACTAAGATTCTAATTAGACCAACACGTGACATAAGGGGTGAACGTCAGTTGAGACCCTTGGTAACCACAATCATTTTTCATGAAAACAACACCATCGGTTGTTGCATTGGTACCACCATTAAGTCATGTGTTTATAGAAGAAATCAGCTTTAAACAATAAAATTGACCTTTAGTTGATAGGTGTTTAACACCATAGGTTGTCATACCAACCTGATCCAAGTCAAATTATACATTAGGAATAACATACTCATGATCACATGTTCATATAGAACTGAAATTAGAATAGGGAACATTATATAAATCAAAATCCAAGTCAAGCATAGCTTTTTAGTGCATGGGTCATCATTTAAAAGCAAGAACATGAGCTAGCAAGCTTATGGTAGGCAATAAACGTGTAGAAAGTTATATAACTTGACTCTAATTAGAAGATAAACTCCCAAAAATTAGAAAACATGAGCAGGTAGGGTAGAAAATCCAAGCATAAGCTGTGAACTCGTCCATCTAGCACCTTTCTTCATCAAATGAGCAAACATAAGCATAAGGAGCATGAAAGGTAGGGTTTTAGAGCTTTAGAGCAATTTATACAACAGAACAACAAGGTTCTAACCTAGAGAAAGGTAGGAAGAAATATAAAAAAGAAATAAATGGTGAAAAGAAGGGGATTCTTCCTATTTTAGGTCAAGATCACTAGAAGGAAGCTTTTTAAACCCTAAAAGGAAGTCAATTGCAACCCTAGAGCTTTTTCCCCAAGAAGATCCCCACTTTCTTCTTCCTTGGATGGGAACTTCACAGAAGCATAGAGGGAGAATAAAATTCAGAGGAGGAGGTAAGTGGTGGAGAGAAAATGGTTCATTTGGGTGCTTAGGGATAAGTATATAAAACTTTAAGATAAATAAAAAGAAAAGTTTAAGTTCTAGTATCTTTCCAAGTGTCCATGGTCTTAAACTATTAAGAATATACAAGGACACACACAATCAGATGCCCCACGTATAATAGAGACCTTTTTATCCCTCATTTATTGAATTTCCAAGAAAAACAAATAAATCATTAGTGGATAGCTCCTAAAGGTAGCCCATCCCTAAAGGGGTAAACCCTAAAATACCCTTGGAGAAAACACCTTCAAACCAAGGTTTAACCAGGAGTGCCATGGATAAAAAAGATAAAGAGATAACACATAAGAAACATAATTCATGTGACAAATTGCAAAGAAAACCCTCAATTGGGTAAATTGCAAAAAAGTCCAAAATGTAGATAAAATTGCATAACTTGCTCAAACAGTGTCCAAATTGGACCAAATTTGAAAAATAAGCTTGACTTATGATTTCAAAGTATTATACAAGGTATATAAAATGTATGTTATAGATATCATTTAGGGTTTCATGAGAGGCGGCGGCTCTCGGCGATCGGGAAGTCGAGGAGGCCGAGGCAGCTTCGGCCATGCCCGACCTCCGTCGGACGGTTTCATCAGAGAATCTATGGGGATCGTTCTTGACGACAATGAAATGACGGAGGCTGACAAACCAGTAGATCACGACGAAGATGCATGCATGATGGAGGACAACGAGCAACCAATCAACCCTGGGGATGGACCAGCGGCACAGCACGCAAAGAAGTCCTACAAAGACACAGTGGTGGGTAAAAGTCAGCAGGATAGCTACCCGGTCATCTTCCTAGATCTCCTAAAACCATCATATTTAGTCATTGATCGGAGTGGCACCATACCGGCAATCTCCATTAGAGAGGAAGTCGTTCCCCCCCCTACAGGAACCCTGGAAATATGCGATAGTAATCAAGGCTATTGGCATGAATATTGGATTTCAGGCGCTCATCAACCGCATCACTATCCTCTGGGGCATACACGATAGATTTTGTATTATCGACCTTGATAACGGATACTACATGGTACCGCTCTTCTCCAACGATGACTACATGAAGATACTAACAGGAGAACCATGCACTTTGTTTGGAAATTACCTGTCTGTTCAAACATGGTCTCCTCACTTTCGCCCCTCAGACCCGATCCCAAGCAAGTTGGTCGTTTGGATCAGAGTTCCTAAATTGCCGATGCATCTTTACCAAACTGAACTCCTTACCGGAATAGGAAACCTTGTTGGGAAGATGATCAAAATCGACTCAACAACAACACAAGGTAACAGAAGCAAGTTCGTGAGAATTGCCATGGAAATCGACACTCGGCAACCTTTACTTCCAGTGGTGTGCATCAATGGAGAAATCTTCAAGATCGAATACGAGAATCTTCCGTCCTTGTGCGTCCATTGCAGGTGCATAGGACACAAAGAAGCCCGATGTTCGCAAGCAGCGGTGGCCACACCGGCGGTGCCTGCCGCACCCGTCCCAGTAGTTCCCTATTCTGTCGCGATGCACATGAAGAAACCTGAGAGGCGCCTGCCACACAACTTACCAGAGAAAAGCTTGTCGCAAGAGCAGCCCCCCTCCTTGCAAGCTGGTGCCGACGAGGAGTCAGCGGATGAGTGTCAGACAGTGACCAACAGGAGAAACTGGAAGAAGACATTAGGGATTAATCAACCGAACACCTCTAACAAGAACTCGGAGACTAGAGAAGCTGATCGGGCCTCTGACACCGTCGTGCGCCTAGTTGGAGATGAAACCTCCATCGGTAGAGAGCAGGGCTCCGAGGGTCCCTCATTCCAATTCAACTTCGGAGCTTCACCCGAGCCTGAAGGCGGAGCCAGCACAGCAAGACGAGGCGTCTTACTTAGGAACAGGAACATCATCTACCAGACGACACCCAGCAGCCCAGATAGAATCTATAAAAAGGGGAAGGCACACGAAGCCCCGGAGAACACAAGGGTGACAGAGGCCAGACGTCTCTTCATTCCTCCTGTTTCCAACTCTACGTTGGAAGACGTGGGCAACGTTGTCCATTCTATTGATGAAGATGACCCTGGTCCTGCCAACGGACAGCCCATCATAGCTTAATCCTTCTTTCTTAATGAAGTACGTGTTCTGGAATATATAGGGTGCTTGTTCTGATAAGAAGATTCAGTTTCTACGCTACCTAAAGAGGAAATTCAAATTAAATCTTATCACCATTGTCGAACCCAGGTGCAGCGGCGCAGGAGCAGACAACATAATTATATCTATGGGGTTCCCATCCTCACATCGCGTGGAGGCCATCGGTTACTCGGGTGGCATCTGGATCCTCTGGGATCACACTATCACATCTATGGAAATCTTATTGAACCACAGGCAATTTATCCACTGTCGGGCTAATGGTTCCCTAGTAACCTTTGTCTATGGCAGCGTGAACTCGACAACACACAAGCTATTGTGGAAGCACCTCACAAGCATAGCGAACACAGTCACTAGCAACTAGTCAGTTATTGGAGACTTCAACTCCATGCTCTCTGTTAGTGAGAAGGTTGGAAGTTGTTTCTTCGATCACTCAGCCTGCTCTGCCTTTAATGAAGTGCTCTTAACCTCAGGCCTCGCTCAAATTCCATCAGTTGGATAGTGGTTTACCTTCCATAGAGGCAAGTTGTTCGAGTGCTTGGATAGACTCCTTGCAAATGCATCCTGGCTTGACTCTAATCCCTCTACCATAGTGACGGTCCTTCCACACTTCATCTCTGATCACAACGCACTCTTGGTCTCTCGTCGGCCTAGGAATACCGGCCGTAAAGGCATCTTCAGGACGAGATCAAGCTGGCAATTCCAAGCTGACTTCCCCAACCAAGTCACTGTTTTCTGGAACTCCTCACTTCCTTTATCGGAGGCCCTCAACCTGTTCTCCCCGGTGATTTTGAAATGGGAGAACCATATGTTCCGCAACCAACACAAGCAAAAGAATCACATTCTCAAGCAGCTCGATAGCTTGCAGGTATCTCTTCCCTCCTCTCTTTCTGTCTCTAACAACCTTAGATGCATTGACCTTCAGGAGAAACTTCAAAATATCCTCATGAGAGAGGAGGCGGATTGGAGGCAAAAATCCCACATTGATTGGTTGCAGCTGGGAGACAACAACACAAAATTCTTCAACTCCTATGTCAAGGCATGGTGTCAACGCAACTTGATTAGCAAACTCAAACATCAGAATGGAGGTTGGGTTACTGACGAAGAAGAGCTCAAATCCCTTGTTCGGTTGCACTTTAATAATCTGTTGGCTTCTCCTCCGTGTGTCACTCATCAAGTCGCCGCGTATGTGGGCACTTTACTAGGCGTCTCTGGCACTGTTCATTCCAACCTTGCGGCAATTCCCTCTGCATCAGAGATCAAAGGTGTCCTGTTCAAGATGAACCCTTGAAGGTTGCTAGTCCAGATGGTGTGCACACATATTTTCTTCAAAACAACTAGACATTGATCGACCCCTCGGTGATCACTACTGTACGCCAGGATTTCTCTACGGTGACAGTAGACCCTGATCTTGCTAACTCACATATGGTGTTCATCCCTAAATCCAACAATGTGGAGTCATGTATTGACTTGCGACCCATCTCCCTCACTAATACTTTCTTGAAGGTGATCTCCAAAGTAATCGTGGAAATAATCAAACCTCTTCTGAACAATTGGATTGCCCCAACACAGTCTAGTTTCATACCTGGGAGGAGAATCACAGACAACATCCTCCTTGTTCAAGAAGCCATCCACTCCATGCGTATTCAGAAGGGGAAGAAGCGCTGGATGACGATAAAGATTGATCTGTCCAAGGCGTTCGATAAAATGAGATGGAATTTCATTAAGGACACTCTTACCAGGGTGGGTCTCCTAGACAATATAGTGAAGTTGATCCTAAACATCATCACATCTGGGCACACCTCCATTCTTTGGAATGGAACTCCCCTCCCTCCCATTAAGACTCGTAGAGGAGTTAGGCAGGGAGACCCTCTTAGCCCCTACATCTTCGTCCCATGTATGGAGCATTTACATCAAGCTATTGCGAAGGCCGTAGACTGTGGAGATTGGAAGCCACTAGTTATGAATAAGAATGGGTTGCCCATCTCACACGCCATGTTCACCGACGACATCATCTTGCTCACTGAAGCTTCTGTCAAACAAGCGCAATGCATCAACTGTATCCTCCGGGACTTCACAGCAGTCTCTGGGCAAGAAGTCTCTACAAGCAAGTCGAAGTGTTTTTTCTCTCCTAACACTCCGACGTCGATCAGGAACCGTATTAGTCGGCACATAAGCATCTCACCCACGGAAGACCTGGGCAAATATCTAGTGGTGCCCATTCTCCATAAGAGGATTAACAAGACCACACATGCCTCCATCATAGACTCCATATGAACAAAAATGAATGGGTGGACCCAGCGGCACCTTTCGTTTGCATGTTGTGTTTCCCTTGCTAAATCATCTCTGCAATCCATTCCCACATACACCATGCAAACAGTGCGCCTCCCCCAAGGCGTGTGCGATGTCCTCAATCAACACATATGACGTTTTATTTGGCAAGGGACTGGTGAACAACGAAGAATGTCATTAGTATCGTGGAAGAAAGTGACTTCATGCAAGAAGAATGGAGGTCTTGGCATCCGAGATGTAGTTGACCAAAACATTTCACTCATGATGAAGAACACCTGGTTGTTTCTAACATACCCTGAGAAGCTATGGGTACAGGTCATGAGGAATAAATATTGCACTAGAGGTTCCCTTAAGTCTGGGACCTGCTCGCATGCATGGTCTTTCATCCACTCTTCTATCAATGTTGTGAAGGCAAACTGCCGTGGAGTTGTGAATAATGGAGCTGACACCAATGTGTGGTCTGACGCCTGGTTCAGCAATGAAAGCCTTGTGGTCTCTCACCCTGCACCGATTATCCCTGATAGTCTTAGTGATCGTAGGGAAGAATCCATGGTCTCTTTAGACGGCTCATGGGATTGGGACTTCATCAGGAATTTCTTTCCCATTGACACTTGGGCACAAATCAAAAGCATACCCCCTCCTGCATCGTTCGTCGGGCCAGATAGCTGGGCTTGGAACGAGGACTCTTTGGGTAAGTTCTCTTCAGCTTTAGCGTACACTTGGAGTAGGTGCCAGAAAGAGGCTATCTGCAGTGCCGCTTGGCCAACCTTATGGAAGTCCAAGCTCCCTAACCGCATCAAAATGTTTCTCTGGTTATTCATGCACAATGCCCTGCTTACGAATGTGGAGAAAGGTAGAAGGCACATGGACACGACTAGTCTCTGCCCCCAGTGTAACGAGGAGGATGAAACTCTCCTTCATTGTCTATGAGATTTCCGCTATAGGAAAGTTGTCTGGCAAGGCCTAGGCGTGCACAACAGTTTCTTTAATATGGACGTCGATGCCTGGAACATGCACATCATTACGTCTGCTAGTCAAAACCCCATATATGTTGTCGCATGCTGGCATATATGGTGGGTAAGAAATGAATATGTTCACTCTCTCAAAGCTGCTCCCCCGCAGGTGCAGATCAAGTTTATCAAAGAACGTGCGTGCTCCATTGCTAGCCTCCCGAGCCATATCTTCAACCATGTGTCCGTCACTGAGCCTTCGATCCATCTTGACAAAAGAGACTTCCTTGTCTTCGTGGATGCATCTTTTAACAACCACTCTCACCGATGCGCCTCGGGCGTTTATATCACAACCATCGTTGGGGTTCTTGTGCGAGGCGTTGGAGCCCCGGGTTAAGCCTCTAGTGCATTCGAGGCAGAAATCAAAGTCATCTAACATACTATAAACACATGTCAGTTGGAAGGTCTCTCGAGGCCTCTCATCCTCTCCGACTCAAATATTGGCATGGCCTGCTTCAAGAACATGGAGGAGGCTCCGCCTAGCCTGAAGCCCATCTTTAGGCAATGGTCCAAGGACCAACTATCTTCTTTCACATTCCAGTTCTTACCTAGGAAGTACACCTTAGTTGTTGATGTTGTAGCCAAGCACGTTATGGAAAATGGCTCGGCAATAGACTTTACTTTCAAACCTCCCTAACATCTGCCAGAAGTTTCTCTATGTAAACTGACTGTGCGTTAAATGAAGTGTTCTTGCAAAAAAAGCATTCTACAAGGTTAGATTATAGTTATAAGAATTCAATTATGAAAATTAAGCTTGTTCAACACTTTAAGAAAGGTTAGGGGTCTCACAAAAACCCTAGCATTTGCTACGAACTCGACCAAATAGTTCCTTTCTCCACAAGAAAAGAAAACCCTAGGTAGAAGGAGCAAGAAAGGTAGATTTTTTGAGCTTTAGAGCAAGATTTACCACACAAAACTATGGTTCCATCTAGGAAGAAGGTATGAGTAAGAAGAATAGCCAAGGAAAGTTAGGAGGGAAGGAGAAACTTACTAACTTAGGTCAAAACAAGCAAAGATGCTCCACAAACCCTAAAAGAAGGGTAAATCTGAGCTCTACTCACGTGCACAAGGTAGATTGCCATCCTCTTCTACCTTGGGCACCTCCTCCACCACCAAGTAGGGGAAGAAAAAGATCTGGATGTCAGGGGAGATAAGGGTCTAAAGGTTTCATTTGGGTGTCAAAGGATAGGTATATAAAGCATAAGGATAAGGGAGAGAAGAAGCTTGAGGTGTCCTAGTAGCTCGACATGTGTCAATGGATAAGAGCTTCCTCAACCATGTAACAGTAGGACCATCGGTTATCCTACTTCCTATCCATTGGTCCTTGATGTCTATAAGGGTCATAGGTCATCCAGAGTAGGATATCCATCGGTCTCCATCCCTAAAAGAACCATCAGCCATCACATACTACCACAAAAGAGCCAAAAGGCAACATCAATTGAGAGCCTTCACCCAACTCAACCATCAGTTCCACCACTTATAGGATGAACCATAGGCCTCCCAAAATCTAAGGAAACCATCGGTTGGCACCTCCACTAGGTAAAACCTTCGGTCTCCGTGGTTGCACACTTGGCAACTCCATCATCCATGAAGGGGTAAACCCTAATTCACCATAGATGTGAATCACTACCAAACCAATGTTCAAGAAAGTTACCCATGGCTCAACATGCCCAAGAATGATAAGATAACATATAAGGTACACATTTCATGTGAAAAATTGCAATAAAAACCTCAAATTTTGGTAAATTGTAGAAAAGTTCATAATGTGCACAAAATTGCATAACTTGCACAAACGTTGTCCTAATTCTACCAAACTTTATACTTAAGATTTTCACATGATATGAAAGCACATCATATGATTTGGTGAAATTTTTAAGCACAAAATTATGATAATTAAGCATGTTCAACCATAAATCATGGTTTGAGGTCTCAAATTTTAGTTTAGGGAACCTTAATGATCATTGTTTTTTTTAGGGTTTCTCATTTCATAGTGTATGAGTTCCTAAACAAGGAAGATGTTATCAGTGATACTCCTGACTGGCACAAAGCTACTTTACATAGTCAAGATTCATTATCCATCCACCATTTGAATCTCTCGACCACTATTTTATACTTCAACTTGAGCTCAATATTGTTTAAGGAGATCTGTCTAAGCTAACTATAAAGTCCAGACTTCAAGCATTTGGGGATGATACAATTGTAGCATTACAAAACATCTCGTCTACTATATTACCAATAAGTGCATTGTGATTGTTTGATCATTGTCTCTTTCATCACACCCTAGTTCCTATGCTTAAAAAGTGCATTGATCCCTTCAAGTCATGTATCTTTATAAGGATCCATTTTTTCAAATATGTAAGGCTTTCTTCCATTCTTGCATCACCATCTAGATCATTCTTGTTGATATTAGTGAGTTGCAAGAATGACACTTGGATATTGAGCTTTGCTTCACTTTTGACTCCAAAGGGAGTAGTAAGTACGTCCTTGAAATTGTTGGTGATAAGCCACATTGGATCCTCAACTTCAGAGACCTAGTTAAATTTGAAATCTTTTTTAATATAGATAGTACTAATCACTTCCATTGATTAACATAAGCATGGTACAATTTGTAATTAATGTCCCCTTATTTGATCCAAATTATATGGATTCATTGATTGTATTTATCCTCCTCTTCCTTGAGAACCTAGTTCATCTATGCTTGCATGTCAATGCATAGTATGTTTATGGTCTCATCCAAGTGACTGATGAGTTTGGTTTGGAAAATACTTACTGTGACACACCATCATGCTAAGAAAGATTACTAAAAATAAAACATGTAGTCCACAGATAATTAACCACATAGCTAAAAAAAAGAGGAATACTTAAAATCAAATTAAAACATTACCATCATGTTCAGAAACATTATGTAATGGTCAAACCTTCTACATGATATCATATACCATACCATGTATTTACATGAATGACTAGTGGACGAGGCCACAACCTATATACAAAAGATGTGATACACATGTACATGCCATATACAAACCTCAACAACTGCCAAAAACTCAAGTTGGTATACATATCATCTACAACACATCCCCGGCCTGAACCTGAGAGTACATGGACAACTCTAGAATACTACTAACTAGTAGCCAACCTTCTACTCCTACTACTCTCCTAGTGTCTCTTCTTCACCTCCACCAACCTGACCATGTTGTTTATGACCACCTAAAAGATGTGATGACCAACAAGGTGAGACCCATGTCCCACCAAGAGATATAACTCAAAACAACAATTATTGGTTGCATCCGATTATCATACTTTTTTTTTAAATTAAGCAGATTAAGTAGGTTAAGTAACTAAAATAGATTAAACATGGATTATCATAGTATACATAGAAACATGTAAAACTATCACTTTCATACCGCAAAGCATAATAACAAAACACTACTGGAAACAATGTTAAGCAACCAATGTGAGTTACATGTATACCTAAGTCGACATACAACACAGCTAGATTAAGTCTTTTATTCAGCCTAGGGGAATTTGAGGTATACCACTCAAATTCCAACTAACTAGTGCTAAGTCAAATCAGTTTCACACAAGATCTAGGAGAGTCAAAATCCTAAGATATGATCTTCCCACGGTTAGTACGAGTCTGCTGCAGTGACATATAAGTCAAGACACAAAACATCCTAGTCGACCCTTTGTATATAGGTCTTGGAATAGTAACCAGGGTATACAAACCCTAACATTTGAGGTAAAATTGTAGTTGTTCTCAAGGACATCATGTGAATATAAGTATTTGAGATATGATTGCAGTTGTTCTCCTGCTAAAGTATGACTACAACCATCCTGAAAAGAACATGCATATACTCAACAATATACGAGTCTGGGCTTCCATTAAATGAATACTCATTTCACCATCCAACAAGTCTTGACATTGTAATGGATTTATGGCACAGGGCACTACATGATTAGGGTTTCAGTTGACTAGTTAATGTCAATGAGGGTATCTTTTAACTTCATCAATCAAGTTATAAGAAAACCCTAAAAGAATTCTACAAAAAATCATGGGTATGTAACAACTCCAGAAGATATAAAATGTATGAGATATAATTCTTATCACATCATCACTTGATACCAATCCCTAGTCAATTAGTAAGTGAAATACACCTCCATTAGGGATCAACCCATGCCCAAAGGCCATTAAGATCATCATATCATTCCCTACAAGAACGTCATTATCTTTCCATACCTTATAACATGGCTCAACAAACCATTAGCATACATGTGATACATAGATTTCACATAAAATTGCATTAAGGAACTATGATTTGAATAGGGTAGCATGTTAAGGTTACAAAAAAAATAAGAAAGTATTTCATCAGCATACTAATTATATAAGGAAATTAAGTATGATTAACCATCATCACCTATTTGTATTAGCATTAGGTGTAACAAGATAACCTGGATTAGTGTTACACATCAACTCATTATGGTGACTATTAGTTTACATTCCAACGAGGTCAAAGGTAAGATAAAGAAGTTATGGAAAAGAACCATCGATTTTATATCATTAAAACCAAACCATCAAACCATGAACTTCCCCCAAAACCATTGGATGTTGAATAGCAAAACCATTGGATGAAAAGCAACTGAAAACCTTGAACACATGCCTAGTAAATCCATTAAGATATAACCTAGAAAGACCATTGGATCATATGCACTAACCATTCCTATTGAATCATAAGAAGCCATAGGATTAAAGCACCTAGAAGAGACATCTTTTGTTATTTTAAAAAGCACCATTGGTTGTGAACTTTAGGTCCACCATCAGTTGTGATACTATCAATACCATCAACCTTGAGAGTAGGGAAACCATTGGTTGTTGAACCATCTACCCAATGGAGCCATTAGTAGCTGAACCATCGACCCAGTGGAGCCATTGGTTCATGAATCATCGACCAAGTGGAGCCATTGGTTGATGAAACATCAACCCAGTGGAGCCATTAGTTGATGAACCATCGACCCAATGACGACCACTACAACAAACATTCACATCAGCGGCCTTTCAGAAATGCCACTGAAAAAAAAAGCTAGTAAACAAGTTTAGCGGCATTTGTTGACATTTAAAAAAATGCCTCTAGCGCCAATGCCACTAGGAAGATAGTGACTTAAGTTCTAAAAGCCACTAAATGTTTGTCTTTAGTGGCTTCGAATAAATGCCACATAAAGGCCACTAAACCATCATTTGGCATTTATAGAAAAGCCACTATCCATCATTTGACTTTTATACAAATTCCATTGTTTTATATAATGTTGTTGTATAAAACAGTTTTGATTGAATGTAGTGGCTTATGAAAAAATCCAGTAATGACATACCAGTTATGTATTACTAATTTTTTATGGATTTTAGTCAGTCAATTTGTAGTTCATGATCACGTTTTCTAATTGAATGCCAATTGAAACCGAACACATTTTTCTAGAAGTATTGAACTTTTTTATTTATAATCAAATGACAATTACATGGGGAGGACATTTTACCTTGCCCCTTATATTCAATACAACACCATCACATATGACTATATATGGTACATATTCTAGACATGATCACTAACTGGATATCAACTCAATTTGCAGTTGGAGACCCCCCAAAGGAATACGAACACATTTTCATACAAAAACATACAACTCCATTCTAGCATTCCAAGTAGTTGTGAGCTTCTGCAGGATTAGACTAGCTACATTGTAATGAAGGATCATCCTTCTTCTCAGCTGTAGTGATAAAATATGATAATTTGGCCATAAAGTCATCAAATTCCTCAGTAGGTTCTTCCTTCTTCTCTTCCACCTTGGCAGCAGAAGCCGCAGGTGCAACTTCATAGCCTGAAGCATCAGCAGGGGCAGCAACAACTGCAAACTTTCTAGGATCCTGCCATGAATTGAGCAAAAAGTTGAGCATTTGCATGCAAATGTAAGACAAAAAAACTTACAACACTAGCATGCAATAAGATAGTATTAGGGAAGATAGCACCATTGCCAAATTAATAAATAAGGTCATCTTCAGTAAGCTCAAGGACCTCAGGGCAGAATACAGATCCACTGTCATAAACTGACATCACAACCAGTCCATATGAGAAGGGCCTAATTCCGAGCTTTGCAAGAAGGGCAGCCTCACAAGAACCCACCTTCTCACCATTCCTAATAAGTTCGACAGGGGTGATAATTTCAAATGTACCATTCACATTATGTCAGCTGAATAGAGTTTGCCAGACAGCAAAGCTTTAGACATTTAGCTAAGCACACAACTAAGTAGATTATAGAAAGGGGGCAAAGCTGACAATCTTGACAATTATGTAAAAGCAAAAGATTATAATCAAACTCAATCTCGTCTAGTGTTCTCATTAAATTATAGTCTATACATAATAAGTTGAAAGAAATTTAGTAAGGTAAGAAAGCATAAAATGATTAATAAGAGTAGAACCTGGTGAAGGCCTTCATGTTGTTATAGATAGATCTTCCTTCGTCAACTGCAATAAATATTGTAGTGAAGTTATCATCAGCAAGAACCATGTCTGAAGCCTCCTTCACAACCTGGACTGACACATAAAAAGAGAAGAAACATCATTATCGATAATAATTACTAAAAGACAAGAAGATATATATACACATTCCCATAGCAAATATAATCACCTCAGTTTCAGAAATTCCCATGGCAATACCAATGTCTGCCATTGTCAGAGCAAGTGCATCATTCACACCATCACCAGTCATGGCAACCACCACATGAAAAAAACTAGTAACTGCAAAACATGCAAGAAGACTTTCTAGAGTAGGAAGCAAAAAGACATTTACAACCTTATCTCTCAAGAATGGCCTTTAATCTCTTAGAGAAACCATTCTTCCTTGAGGCTTCTTAATAGACTTCTCCACCAGAGCATAGTTCTGACATGTTGACAATGACTTCATGTACCTCTACAGAGAAATTAGGATGCAAAACTACAAAACTACAGAGAAATCATTGTCAACATATAAGTAACAACAGAGCTAGCAATAGTGTTAGTGAAGAGGATTGCATAAAAATGAATTTTGATTGCATACACCTACATTAAGGCAAGGCAAAAGGTGATCATCATTGTTAGTAAGCATAACATCAGAATTTAAGCAGAACATACTACTTTAGATACTACTTTTACATACTACTTTGGCTAGGCTGCAATACATCAACATAGCTGATCAGACAACCTTATCTCTCCAGAATGGCCTTTAATCTCTTGGAGAAACCATTCTTTCTTGAGGCTTCTTCGTAGACTTCTCCACCAGAGCATGGTTCTAACATGTTGAGAAAGACTTAATGTACCTCTGTAGAGAAATTAGGACAAAAAACTACAGAGGTACACGAAGTCATTGTCAACATATCAGTAACAACAAAGCTAGCAGTAGTGTTAGTGAAGAGGATTGCATAAAAATGAAACTCTGATTGCATACACCTACATTAAGGAAATGCAAAAGGTGATCATCATTGTTAGTAAGTTGGACATCAGAATTGAAGCAGAACATACTACTTTAGATACTACTTTGAGATACCACTTTGGCTAGGCTGCAATACATCGAAGGAGTTGATCAAACAACCTTCTTTCTCGAGAATATGTGAGATAATCCAACAAACATAGAAGCATGCGACTAAAATATGCCATATACATTTCAGACAGTGGAAACTTCATGCCAACAACATAGGCATATATAAGTCAAATAATAACGACAAACTAAAATAAACATTGGTTGCTACTTTGTAATTTTCTCATTCAAAACGGTCATTCTCATCACTTTGATATACACTTTCATCATCCTACTGAATTTGGGATTGGTCTTTCTCAATTGTTGAACTATCAACAGTAATTCCTTCCATATCCAATCTAACTATGTCACAGTCTGCATTTTCATCCTCTGTTGTCATTGATGGCCCATCTCTAGGTTCACCTTGCACATAAGCTTCGACAGTCTCACTACAAGATGGATGTTCCATGTTGAACGTATCTCGTGGGGGAATCTTTACATAAAAATGCCACATTTTGTAGTGACATGTTCTACATTAAATAATTATCCAACTTTAGATGCCACTACATACGATTCTCGAGTTGATTGAAGTCGTCTCAAATTAACAAGAGTCAACCCATGTTCATCATGCTTGATTGTCCTCTTGGGGTAGATGTCCACCCAATCACACTTAAATAATGTCACCTTAAAGTGTTCATAATAATTGAGAACTATAACATCCTTCAAAACACCATAGTAGGTAACATCTCTAGTAATTGGATTGCGGTCAGTGGTTTTAGCATAACAATCAGTCTTAGCTACCAGAAAGACTCCACTATTTTGTGTTGTTAGATGTCGATCTTTTGCTTTGGTATGGAATCTGTGACCATTGACAATGTAGCCCTTGTACTTAACGACCAATTGATGTGGACCTTGAGAAAGAAACTTGATTTTATCATCCACCATCTCTGTTCTTAGGAGTGTCTCAATCTAACACAAGAAAAGTTTGTTAGTATTTAATCATGAAGCATAACAAATTTAATTATCACAAATTAACTTACATGTTCCTTAAACCATCCATCAAATGAGTTACTATGTATTCTCTATACCTCCTTTAAGGACTTATGAGGATGTTTCAGCCTAATGATATCATAGTGCTTCCTGAAAACAAAATATGTGCAATATGTAATTGGAATATGTAATACTATTTTTATAATAGAAGACAATTGTCACTAAATTACTTAATGTAGGGTTCAAATATGTCACAATTGAATAGTACATGCTTATGGGCTTGTTGCAATGTATGTTCGTCCAAGACACATGCTATCATTTTACCAACACCACGACCTACTGTCGAGAAAATTGACCAATCATCATTGTCATGTGTTGGCATGTTTTCCAAATTTATTTCGTTAGTATCGTTTCTATTTGGCCGATTTAATTTTGTTTCAACTCCATCCAAGTATCTTGAACAAAAATTAAGACACTCTTCAACTATATATCCTTCTGCTATTGATCCTTCTGGATATCTTTTATTATGAACATATCCTTTTAGGGTCTGCAGATACCTGATAACAAAGTTGGCAAAAATATTATGACAAATGAAATTCCAATAGGTGAAGTCATCACGATGTATGAAAAGTTACCTTTCAATTTGATACATACAACGATACTGAATAGGGTTGGCTATCTTAGCTTCAAAAATGAGATGGACTGATAGATGCACCATTATGTCAAAAATAACATGGAGGGAAAATCTTCTCCATCTCACAAAGTGTCACAGCTGTTGATTTTTCCAACGTAGCAAAATCATTTGGATCTATGACTTTAGTGCACAACCTCTGAAAATAGCAACAAAGATTAATAATACATGACTTAGCATTCTTACTGGGCAAAGACACAATGACAACTAATGGCATAAGTTGTTGTATCAACATGTGATAATCGTGACTTTTCATTGGTAGCATCTTCTGATCCATTGGTCATGCACATCTAGATATATTAGATGCATACCCATCTAGAACTTTGACAGATTTTAGGAGGTTGCAAAATGATTTTTTTTCTTCTTTTCTCATCGTATAGCAAGCTGGAGGTAGTATGGAATGTGTGCCAACAATTTGTGGATGAAGCGGAAATCTAATTCCCATATCCTCCAAATCCTTCCTTTCATTCAAGTTGTCCTTACTTTTATCCTTCATACCTAGCAATGTTCCAACAATACTCTCACATATATTCTTCTCAATGTGCATGACATCCAGATTGTGCCTTACAATGTTAGATTTCCAATATGGTAGCTCCAAGAATATGCTTTTCCTATCCCAATTGTGTGTCGAATCTTTACCTCTCGGCCTTTTCTTACCAATTATAGTGCTTCCGCCATCCAATTGTGACAAGATTTCAACTCCAGAAGGAGGTTTAGGTGGACTCCTAAATTCTTGCTCACCGTCAATTTCCCTAGCTTCTTTCCAGAATCTGTGGCCAACTTCCAAAAACCTACGGTGTCCTCTATAACAAACTTTACAACTATGAGGCAACCAATGTGAGATAGTATCTTTATTACAATAAGGACATGCTTTGTAGCCTTTAGTACTCCAACCAGATAGATGTGCATATCCTGGAAAATCACTAATAGTCCATAATAAAGAAGCACGCATCTGAAAGAATTCCTTGGCTCTAGCGTCATATGTTTGTACACCATAGTTCTTTCAGCTCATCAATCAATGGACGCAAGTAAACATCTCTATTCTGTGGCGAAGATGGTCCAGAAATTAGTAGGGACAACATAAAATATTGTTGCTTCATGCACAACTAAGGAGGTAAATTATATGGAATAATTACAACAGGCCATGTACTATGAGAATTACTCATTGTCCCAAAAGGATTAAATTCGTCAGTGGCAAGTCCCAATGGAATATTTCTAGCGTCTGTAGCAAATTCTAGATGCATAACATCAAATGTTTTCCATGCAGGTGAATCTACTGGGTGTCTTAACTTGTCATCTTTTTCATATTCTTTTGCATGCCACTTCATTAAGGAAGCGGTTTTTGATGACATGAACAACCTCCTCAGCCGTGGTATAAGTGGAAAGTGTCTGAGCACTTTGGCAGGTGTTCTTCTGGGTTTTTTTACTAGCTCCTCATCATCATCATCTAGTGTTGAATTTGTTAGCCATCTTGATTTTCCACATGTATCACAGACGTCTTTATCAGCAGACTCCTTCTAAAACAACATGCAACCATTTTGACAAACATGAATCTTCACATGATGTAATCCCAACTCCTTGATTGTAATCTTCAGCTCGTAAAAGGAATTAGGTAATTGTTCTCCTTCTGGTAGCATTTTTTTTAAGAACTTAAGAAACATAGATGATTCCTTATTACTCAAGGCATTAAGACAAACCAGGTGATAGAATTCTAGGATGCAAGCAAGTTTGGTAAGTTTCTTACACCTTGGATATAATTCTGTCTCAGAATCCTTTAACAAGATATAAAATTTTTCAGCATTTAAATGTTGATCAGTAGCCGACTGTAATCCTTCCATATTATCATCTTCACTGAAAATCGAAAAAACATCATGCAACATATCTTGTAAATTTTCATTATCTAGACAATCTCCCTAAACAGTTGGAGAATGCATTTCCACAACGGCATCTTCTCCATGAAAAGCCCAAGAAATATAGCTTTGTAAGAAGCCATTCCACAATAGATGACTCAATGTAGTCTGTCTGGTGACCTGGTATACATTAGTGCACTTTCTACAAGGGCATACAATCTTGTCTCCAATTGTTGAATGTTGAAAACCAAAATCCAAAAAGTTGAATACTCCACATAGGTATTTACTACTTATTCAGTCATCCTCTTCTATCCAAGACTTATCCATTCTACAAAAATAGTAAAAAATATAACATCAAGAACTGTGACATCCGTTTGAATGGTAAATTGTGACAAATACTGTAAACAATACATTTATTGGTAATTTCATTATTTAAAAGTAACAAAATTTCATTCTACAAAAATAGTGAAAAATACATTTATTGGTGGTTTCCTTATTTAAAAGTAACAAAATGTCATCAAGATTTGAGACACCCGTTTGACTGGTGACTTGGTCATTTTGTTGATGATGTTGTGACGTGGAGGGAGTCCCTCGTAGATGAATCCAATTAGCATGTTTGGAAGCCAGACCTGGTCCTCTCAGCCAATTAGCATGTTCTAAATCCACACAAGCCAACTGGTTGTGGATACCTTAAAGTGCATTCGCCATCATACTGAACATCGATTACAGTTGTCGAGGTTCCATACTTTAAAGTCACTTGATCAGTCGTGTAGCGTCTTCCATTCAAATGAAGCCACTTTCTAGTAATGGTGAGTTGTTCTAGTGTATGATGGTCTAGGGTGATGTCCAGTTGTTCTATTTTAGGGAAAAGGACGGGGGGTCGAGGCCCAGGCCATAGTGATTGTTGTGGTGGAAAGAGACTACAAAATGTTAGTACTAACAATTGTAAGTATATATAACGATTTTATATATTTTCCATAAGTATATATAACGATGTTACATATTTTCAGAGACAACTTGAGAAATACAAATCATACTTAGATGGAAAGTAAGACGAGTATGTCATTATACCAACAATTATCATAGTCTACATTATGAATTATTATGTCTGTTTTAAGGAGATCGCTTATGAATTATTATGTCTACATTATGCTTTTCAATTATATTGATCACTACATTTCACATCACCTGGTTTCTCAAGCGATTTTGTGGGAAGACCATGTAAACATCAAATAGAAAATACCAATCCACCATCTTAATAGGGAACTGATTAATTACATGTGATGTTTAATGAACTCTATAAGTCATATTATGTTAACATCTTTGAAGTGCTATAGTTTCTTCGTTCTTATCTTTCTTCAAAATTATAACACTATAGATAAAAAGTACTAATAATGTATGTAGAACAGAAGTCGGATCCAAGGCAAATACCTTTTAAGTATTATCAATTGAAATGGCTGGAAACAAGAGTGGACTAGTATTGGTAAACAAGTTATTAGTCGGAATATGTTTTTTTATTCTGCTGCAAGGTTTCCCATTAATAGTTACTGATGATTTAGGATAACCTGTAGATGAACAACAAATTCCAAGTGGCATGTCATTCGATACCTATAGATTTTTCATCCAAGCATGAGAATTGTTGACACTTTACATGCCTATTAGCCACCGGTCACGAAAGAGACCTTGAAGGAGGTATGTAAGCTACATCTTAGTTAACAGAATAGGGTGCAGTGATGGTTACCTGAAGAGAATTGATCGGAGTCCCTCGCTCAAGCTCGTCGACGACGGAGGGGCAGATTGAGTCTGCGGCGGTGCTTCAGCTGAGCTCGGTCTGCCAAGGCGGATGAGGAAGAACGAACGGTGCCTGAGTATGCTTCGGTTGGGCTCAGTTCAAATAGGCGGAGGAGGAAGAACTAACGCTCATGATCATAGGCAAGGTGTCACTTCGGCACCGGCAACTTGGCACTCCATAGCCAGCAACTATTGGCACCACGAATGGCAACTGGAGAACAACAAGTGCCACCAGTTTCTCCCAGTCTGCAGACGATCGCGAGCCACCAACGGACCTAGGGCATGATGGGCCAGGGAGCGAGGAAGTCATGCAGGGAGAGAGGGGGAGATCGAAAACGTCGGGCTGAATGAGCGGACAGTGCAGCGTGAATGGAAAATTTAATTTGGAGCGGGAAGTCAATATAGTTTAGAAAAATATTTCCTAATTTGGTATGGCAATTTAAGATTGCCACTAATTATAAATAAAAATGCCTTTAATGCTATGTCCTTTTCAGAAATCCTATAATAGGTGGTTCAGCGGCATTTTTATTAAAAATGCATGTATATTAGAAAGATAGTGGTTTTTTTTATAAATGCCACTTAAATAAATGCCACTAATGGGCAGTTTTGCTATAGTGGACATTGGTTGATGAACCAGAGGAACCATTGAGTGTGGAACCCGATGAAACCATCAGTTGTGTCAACATGTGGAAAAATAGGTCCAAAACCCATGTCAAACCATCATTTGGTGGAAGGAGGGAAACCATCTAATGAAACCATAGCAAGTGAGCATCAAAGTCGTCGCTCTAGGGGAACCAAACCATAGTTTGTAAGGGTGAAACATAACCATCGATTGTGTGGACAAGAGAGAATGCAAAATAGCAACTAAGTCAAGACCATCAGTTTGTACAAGAAGGTTAAGAAAAATAACACCAAACTCAAACCATCAGGTTGCAAAACAAGGAAATCAGCTCAAAAACCATAAGTGGTGACCATCATTTGAGAGAAAAAGCTATTGGTTTCCACATACAAGCCAGGTCTAGAGAATCTATATCCATGAACAAAATGTGAACATAGATAAGGAGGGCATCTAGGAAGATCATCTACCCAAGAACCACCATATAAACATAAACCATAGGAAAAGATGCTACCTTTCTACTTAGAACATCATTTTTAAGCAAGAACTAGTACATGCAAGCTAGGAGTGAGCAATAAACATGGAGAAAGTTATATAACTCACCTCTAATATAAAGATGAAGATCCAAAAAACAAGTTATCTCAAAGAAAAGAAGGTAGAAACCCTATCTTGATCACTCCACTAGACCAAGCTAACTCCTTCTCCAAAGAGGAAGCAAAACCCTAGGTCAAGGAAGCAAGAAAGAGGTGATCTTCAAGATCTACCATGGAATACCATGGTCCTAACCAAGAAGAAGAGAGGAGCAGGTAGAAAAGAAAGGAAAATGAAGGTAAGGGGAAAGATCTTACTTACTTAGGTCAATAACAAGCTTTTGAAGCTCCAAAAGCTCAAGGAGAGGGTAGATCTGAACCTTAGTTGCACATGCAAGGTAGATCGACCACCTTCTTCTACCTCGAGCACCTTATTCACCACCAAATATAGGGGGAAGATATATAGATAGAAAGGAAGAAGAAAAAGGGATCTAAGGGTTCGTTTGTATGCAAGGGGGAGGGTATATAAAGCTATGGGTGAGAGAGAAGGGAAGGTTAAGGTGTCCTGCCATGCTTGCCATGTGTCCACGGCCGAAAGCATTATTTCCATGAAAATTAGAAGGTCCATATGTTGTGGGAGTTAGGGGAGATATAGAGTGTTGACTCACAGGGTAGAAAATGACCCAAAAGATAGGAGAACCATCGGATCTTGATCCTTCGGTCACAGGGGTCAAAACCCTAGCTCCACCATCGATTTGCACCTCCACTAGGTGAACCACCGACCCGAGGAGCTCGAAGAGGGGAAACCATCAACCCTCACACCTCTAAGGACCACCATTGGATCAAACACCATTGGATTCCAACTCACAAATAAAAACCATTGAGTTCCAACACTCAAGGTAGCCCATCCTTGAGAGGGAAACCCTAACTCAACCCTAGATAGATTTCACCACCAAACCAAGGAGTCACTAGGTTCCCCAAGGTAAAATGAACTAAAAAATGATATGTAAACATATGAGGAACAACACGAATGTGAAAAATTGCAATAAATACCTTAGATATGGGTAAATTTCATAAAATTCCAAAACAAGCATAAAATTGCATAACTTGCTCAAATGGTGTCCAAACTGGACCAAACATGAAAATTAAGATTTTATCATGTTATCAAAACACATATTAGGGTTTGATTATGGTTTTAATCATAAAAGTATCATAATTAAGCACGTTCACCCAAAAAGCAAGGTCATGGGCCTTTCACTTATTTTTTTGAGTAGTATATCCTTATTCCATCTCTGCTTAATCTACAGATTCTGATCCCAATTGCAAATTTTACTTTGGGTTGTTAGTAAAGCATTATTGAAATATAGATACTTATTCCATCTAGCATCTTGCATCTTGCATCTTGCAGAACTACTTATCATCATTCCAATATGCATTAGTTATGAATACATGATTCTTTATCTAGTTTCTTTTTGTCCAGACAAGGAGAGGGTAATGGTCATATTTAGCCTTTAAGAAGTGATCAACCACCAAGTTAGGAGGCTTTAGGATGAAGTCATTATTGATGAGTTCCCTATCAAGGTGTACTTGTATTAAATCATTTTAATAAATGGACTTCCAACTAGAGAATCCAAAACCAAAAAGGCTAGAATCTAATAGAGTGTCACTATATGTAGAAGCCTCAATATGGCTATACATCTTACTTCAACCTTTTTCAGAAGGGGATATTATTATGTTGAAGTCACCTATAGCTATTGATGGCTCTTTCAATCTATTTTTTGTATCAACCAAATGTTCATAAGAGGATCCTTACTGTGACATGAGTATTACGATAGATAAAGGTATCCATAGTAGAGTAATTGATCCTACAGGTAATGAATTATTGATTACAATTCTCTACTTTTAGGTTCAAATGTTTAATATTCCAACACACCTATATACAACTAGTAAATCCAGGATCTTTTGAGCCTATGAGAATTAGTTAATCCTAGCCATTTAATTGTGTTCGTTGCATTTTTTGTGCTAATATGTGGTTTCATGATCGCCACAAGAGAAGGATTATACATATAGATGTATTATTTTTGGTCCCACTTGTATCTAAATTTCCAATCCATATAACATTTAGGCATAATAAGTCCAACATAATAAAGAAACGGGTGTGTAGATTGGATCATTGACTTTTAGCAAGCCTGATTAGGTTCCTGATTGGGCATCTCCAACTTGTCCAAATTATCATGGTCACCCATGATAGTTGTCTTGCTTGACAATAGGACTTCTCCTCCTTCCTTAAATTGGATATTTGCATTACTTATTGTCTTTATTTTTGTACCACTTCCTAAAATCATCTTTTGGTTGAGTTAGTCATGTCATGGATTTTTCAAATATGTCACTTGCATTTATTTTGGCCTTGATTAGAAATAGTCCTTCCTTGATCTCAGATGTAGAAATATTCATATCAACATCTTTTTGTTTGTTTAATACTTCCATAACTTCATGTAATCTAGGGTTTACAATGGGGTGTGAGTCCTTCTGACACATAGTTTCTTGAATGGAAATTGATGTTACAAATTGACTTGTGCTAGAACTATTCAAGTTATCCCCCAATATATTCCAATGTTGATATGTAGTATCAACTTTTTTCAAGATCTTCTTATATTTATAAATCTTATTCTCCAATTGCATATTGTTTGCTTCAGTTTCCTCTACATCCTTTCTCTATGATTCCATAATATCTTCATTCACCAATCATGCAAATATGGTGTTTTTGAGACTTGTGTATGGTGATTTCTATATGTTGGTATGCATGACCAGAAAGCCAAGCATATGATGATTGGAATGTGGAATTAGATGCTTGATTTTATAATGATAAAGGTAATTATTTCTATTATGTTTATCTCAATCATGAGATCATGCCACATACATAGTATATGTCTAAAGAATGATGTTACTTGATAACATATGTCTTTAGGTTGATGACATGAAAAATAAGATCTTATGTATGATAAGAGTACATACGTTCTTGTTATGTCCCTAGTCGGATATTATTTTGGAAGAAAAATACACAACAATAATACATAAGACAAGAGTGTCGGTTGACTAATGACAGAGTCTCATTAGTCATGATATGTAATATCAAGTCAAGCACACAGGTACATGTAAGAGAACAATGTAGCAGATAGACCCAACTTGAGAGTGATATATGGATACCATGGACCGGTAGTCAGAATCAACTCTCATAGTGATAGTGGTGATTTCAGTTCTAAGACCTAAAGTCACTACACTCATCACATGTCATTCTTTGAACTTAGACATCATCCAACATGACCTTGAATAAGTGTTTCCATGAATGTGATGACCAAGTAATCTGTGACACATGGGGATTGAGTGTGAGTGATGTAGATTGGATTGGTCCCTCCTATAGGAGATTGATATCCATCCATCTTGATAAGAGAGACTAAGAAATGTATGGCCATACTCATGTGATTCAGTACATGATATGTGAACTCACATGCATCTCAGACTATCATCTCTAGTTCAAGGAACATGGATTGAACATTGAGAGGATGATGATTCCATTCCTCGAGTTCAATATAGATATCAGAGACAAAGGAACTATATGATGAATGTAAAACTGATCATGGATTGTAGGTTGAAGTTATTGTCCAACTTTACAAATTACTTGAGTAGCATGATGTGTTGTTAGATACTACTCATTGCTTGTGATGTCATAAATTGGTTATGGACATTCATTTCCAACATAATTTGGGACCTATAGGGTCACACATCAGTTGCACTTAGAATAGGATTTTATTAATGAACGATGTTTCACTTGATTACTAAAAGTGTTTGGGTATTCAATTAAACAACAGAGGTTCAAAATTGACTGAATAGACTTTAAACTGACCGGTTCAAATGTTAAACCAATCAGTTGGAGTGATAGGTCATTTAGAAACACAATTGGTTGAATATTTACCTGAACTGAACATGTGAAATGATCATTTCATGATTTGAACCGACCATTTCATCATCTGGGTTGTTCGATTTAATGATCAAATTGATTGATTCAAGGATATGATGATGATATCATGTTTTGCATTAATCGACTATTGAATGGAAATTTGATTCTAAAGAGGAACTATTGAGTTGAATGATTGAAAGATGAGCAGAGTGGTTCACCTTGTCAACCAACTGGTTGGAGAACGAACTGATCGGTTCACCATTAGTAGTTTCTACAAAATTCATGAATTTCGTCTCTTAGACTCCCAAACCAACTGGAAACCCTAAAACTATCCTCTCCTATAAATGGAGGGGTAGTGGGGGCTTCCCATACACAACAATAAGCTCTGACAATTATTCTCCTATCTGGTTGTGGTAACCAATAGAGTCCCCAAGCAAGTCCTACTTATAAAAGGGAGGGATAGCAAGGGAGAGACAATTGTGGGAGAGAGAATCATTCCTAGCAGATTGAGTTTTGAAGGGACAACTCCTTCTCATTGGCTTTGGTAGCACAATGTGGAGTTCTTGGTGGTTCGTTTCGAATACTCTAGAGGCAAGGAGTTTTTCCCACTAGGAGGATGTCGTCAACCACCATCTGTGGTGTTGCACCAGGAGGACATTATTGAAGACTGTTTGAGTGTTGTTTCTTGAAGAAGAAGCATGTTGATTCTTGGAGAAGAATTATGTTACTAAATAAAGAGTTGTCATTAGACTTTCTCCAAGACCAGGTATAACTCTTGTTACCCTCTTTCCTAGATACATTTTTGTTAACATGATTAACTAGTTAGGAAATCAAGCATTAAATTGTTTTCCTCTACCTTATTTGTTGCCCCCAATTTCCCAATTGTGGTATCAGAGATCCACATCAATTTATGGTGTATCTAGATTTAAAATCAATATGATTAGATTTATTTTATTGCATATGATGTGAATATAAAAATGATTAATGTACATATCTGATTAAATACCACATAGAATCCCTACACACACATATATATAAATCTATACACGTTAGCCTAAAAGTGTTTCAATGGTAGATGTTAGCATGGTTACGGCCAATAACCTTAGATCTGTGTGTGTACGATATTAGTTGCTCATTCCTATTTATATCCCAGTTTTCATATTGATCCTCTCTCTTCACATACAAATATAAATTAATGATCTTCTTCCTATTTCACCTCGAATGTAACTCGATGTTTTCCCTTTTAAAATGTAATATGAAATAGGATAGTTTAATTTATGATTTGTTAGAAGACATTCTACACCAGACGAACTGACTGATTCAGTAGACTAACCGATCAACTGGAGGACTGAGGAGGCAAGACGATAGGACAAACCGATTGACTGGTGGCCCAACTGATCAGCTGGAGGAGTCTATACATCAGTTGAACATGAGACCAGATGATCATTTCAAGAGCTCAACCAAGAAGCCCCAAGGAGAGATGATCAGGTCATGTGTTGAAACAATCAACATGGATTGGTTCGAGCATGGATCTTCACTAACAACAGGTTGTTGCATATGATGTATACCTTAGGTGGTAGTGATTTCTTATCTCTTCAAGGAATTAGAACAGTATGGCCATTACCATCATTTGTGTTTATACTTGCATGTTTACATTTTTTTTAATATAGTATGTATATGATACATACTACAAGTATGCAGTCTTTGGATATTTATATGTGCTTATATATAGAATCCCTCAAAAAAATTACTAAGTATTTGATGATTTCCATTAGAAACACACATGAAAATCTTGATCGACCAAGTGTGGGCACACCAAGCATGGTGCACCATCTATCTCGTGGAGGTGTGATGGTAGTTATGTGGGCCTGCCAAGAAGGGCACATTACTATTGTGTTGGCTTTTGGGTCAGCCTTAACTATCTTATTGTGATTGAGAACCTAGAAGCATGTAGATGACTATGGAAAAGAGCTGTACAAAACATCTATCCTATAATTTCATTTTCAATTGGAAAAAGTTGCCTACCTTAATAATTAGTTATGGACGCTGGCGTTGACTGGTTTATAATTCAATTGTTTTAGGCCTTGGCTCATTATAAGATTGTATGTTACAATCTTCCAAATTGATACATGGCGGTTATCAATTTGAACAAAATAGTGGGAGTGGTAATTAATTATAGCCCTAATTAATATCGTCAAACTTATCAAATCAATGAAATAAAACATGTTTTAAAAAAGTTGCAAAATTTCTTTTATAGAATCTAATGGCAAACACATTATAATTGTGATTAGTCCTTAAATAAGACAAACTAGATGGGGATTAAATTTTTTCTAGTTTAGGACTTTGATAATTGTTCTCACCAATAAGTGAAAGCTCTATATCCTTGAAAAACCAGAGCCAGAGGAACCCGCTCAAAATGCGCCTAAGGCTAAAATGGATGCTTACTTGAAGCATGCCAATAATGCTACATACATCAAAGACCTTATGATGAGTTGTATGAAGTATGAGTTGCATGAACAACATGAAAACATGGATATTCTTGAGATGGTAACACATATTAAGAATCATGTAAAGCATGAAAGCTATAATGTCTCCAAAGTGTTGTTTGAGTGCAAATTGATAGAGGGAGATCGGCTAGAGCCCCATGTTCTCAATATGATTAGGCATGTGCAAAAATTGGGATTTCTTTTAGGTCAAACGTTAGCCATAAATATGATTCTATAATCATTGCTTGAATCATATAGCCAGTTTATCAAGTTATCACTTGATTAACTTGGCCAAACAACTATCTGGATTGCTTGGCATGTTGAAAAATTGTAGAAGCACAAATCAACATGGACAAACCCATGATGATGATTGGTGAAATAGAGTCCAAGGGCATAGTCAAGGCCAAAGTCAAGGCCAAAAAGCGTTCTGAGGCTAAGATGAAGTCCAAAACTTATGCATTCAAGATAAGGAGAGGGGTAAGTGCAAAAGGAATATGTCCTTTAGAGCTAAATTATTAAGGAAGGAAAATGCCACCATTGTCACCTTCATGGACACTAGAAAAGGAACTACCATCTTAATGTAGATGATCTCAAAAAGAAGAATGAGATAGAGATCTCCATTTCTAGACATGAGAAGAAATAAGCTAGAACTATACAGAGCAAGAGTTTCTGCCATTATATTTAAAATTTGTCATTCACCTGATGGGCATGTAATAGAATTATTGAATTGTTGTTATGTAACTTCCATTAATGAAAACATCATGTATCTTGGAAAAGAATATTATGAATAAATTGATGTTTCATTTAAAAGATGAGATCTTATATGGAAAATTTCTCATAATCTATACTCAATTGTTTTAGAGACAAATTTGTATGACACATATACTGAATAACCTGATGACTCAAACAATGAATACACATAGAATTTTCATCTAGAGAATGTAGATGAAAATTACATTTATACAATCCATAATGATGGTTATCTAGACTCTTTTGGTTATTGAACCAGTAAAGACATGCAAGTCTTATTGCACAATATGAAAAAGGCATGTTCACTAGATGTAGTGGGAGAGTGACTATTCTATTAGGTTTCATACATACTGCTGTATATAGACCTTTTACAATAAATGCAAAAGGTAGTTACTAGTACCTCATTATATTTATTGATTTTATCAGTAGATATGAAAGTTTTTATTTAATGAAATACGTGTATGAATCTCTTGAAGTGTTCAACGAGATCATGAGTGAAGTATGTAACTAACTTGGTTGAAGTAATAAGACACTTTCAAATGATCAATGATAAAATATTTTAAACGAAGAGTTTTAAGACCTTCTAGAGTGACTGTGATAGTGTATTACAATGAACTCCACCTGAAACATAATGATGTATCATAAAGAACAAATCACACCCATTTAATCATGGTGCAATTATCAATATACATGGATAATCTTCAATTTCCTTTTGGCACATGCTTTACACTAAAACAATGTACCATCTAAAATGGTTCAAAAGACTCCATATGAGATATGGCATGTGAAGTGTCCGGCTATGTCTTTTTAAAGATTACAATTGAAAGCTTATATAAGAAGATAGTTTTTTAAAAGGTTTTGTCCAAAAATTAGATAAATGTTTTTTTTCTAAATACTACTCTTATACTCCAATACAACTACAAAAGTGTTTAGTTTCCAGGATGGTTGTATTTTGAAAAAGGAATTCAATTCCAAAGAAATCTGTGACCTCCCTGGATTTTCTAAAATATAATCTGATGTTTGATATCCAAATTGAAACCCTCACCTCAGTGAGAACCCCAATTTAAACATCACACACTAGGCTAAGAAAGAGAAAACTAGAGGAAATCAGAAGGAAATAATAGTAGCACATGGACATGAACAATAATTAAACCATACAATACATGTTCACCATTCAACATATAATTACACAATGAATTGTTACAACATTTGATACTACACATTGAACATCAAACTTATACATATGCATGTATTACAACTAAACTACATGATCTTAAGACAATAGGTCCACTTGTACATCATCTCGCCACACAACTCACAACTATCTAGGTTCTTCAAGAGCACATGTCCACAACCTAAACAAATGATTACATGTGGTACATGTCAGCACAATATTCTAGAATATTATACTAAGTATGTCTATGTATCTTTTTATATACCTCTCATTACTAAGCTTGTCAATCAGATAACACTATTACTTGGTAGTAACAGAATAATATAACAAAAACATATTTGAATAAGAATGTTTATTAACAAAATAGAACACATATTTTAAGCACAATTTCCATCATATATCTCGTACATCTACCACCAAAGGGATAGATGCTTTTAGGCCTTATGATCTCCTACCAAAGAGTTAGATCATGCATACAATGTGATCTCCTACCAAATAGTTAGATCACTTCAATGCACTATACTACCAAAGAATTTAGTGCTATCATATGATGGATCAAATATCTTATGTTTCATGTATTCATAGCAATATAAGTATGGAAAAACAAGCAAGATATCATATAAGAACAATAATTGCATCCAATATCATATGCCAAGTGTTTACTACACATATAATGCAAGCATATTGTATAATAAACCAAGTAAGAGGTAATGGAGTACCTTGATCAAGATATCCTAATCACACAATCATCATGTCAACTCTAACCTTAGTCAAGCTGAGATTAAGAGAAGACCATGCACTATCATCAGATGATCATCGCCTGAACCCTAGTTGTGTCCATTTTAGAGTTCAGCTTAGTTCATTAGGATATCCCCATACTTACTTGTATTCTCATCTTAGAGTTATCTTACTGATGTTATTTTCCAATTATGTTACATATTAGGGTTCATCAATTTGAACATTAGCCTCCATAGCATTTTGTGCACATATTAACCCTAGGTTACATCATTAACTTAAATTAGGATTTTATAACATGTAAGGGTCATCTTCATATAACATGAATTATATGCATCTTAATGATCTCACAGTTTCATATTAACTTCCAGTTACAAATATGAGGGTGTTTCATAAATTCCATCATTTATTGAGCATGCATGTATTTGTTGCATTTTATTTAGGGTTATTAGCCTTAAATATCCATATGGAGAAATTACATGTTTTCGTGTATCAACATCATAATCACTAATATTATATGCATTATAGACACCAAAAAGGATTTACTGACATGTTATCATAAATTTAGGCCATCGTTTGATATTTATTATCCATGAAATAAGAATTATACATCCCACTTAAAATCTGTGTTATTTAAGAACCAAAGTATTGTTATTATGTTTACATGTTGTTCTAGTCACTTTTCTGAGAATTTTTTTATATGATTTGTATTTTTTTGATATGCAGGCTATTTTCTATGATTTATCAAAGATCTAGAGAATTTCTGAGATAATTACCTCTTATGGCCAATCAGGAGTTGCCACGTATCCCCCAAGGGCATGGCTAAGCCATAGTTCACTAGATCCATTTCAAGTCACTCTTTTAATGGTTTGCTTGAGCCAGGGCGGATCTGTGGTCTGGGCTGGTTCATCCCTCAGCCTTTCTCGTGTTCAAAATGATCTTCGTCTATCTAGCACTGTGTGCATTTGCACTGGCGACACCGGTAGACCTCCATCCTCTCAAGCCCACCACTTCTTGGACTCCTCCTCATGGTGCCCTCAAAGCTTCTTTCGCGGCATGGATTCCCAGCAAGGAATCTTCCGCCTCTAGATCTCTGGTGATAGATAGGTCACGAACTCCTCCTCCTCGACACAGATCAGTGTTACTAAAAGTTTTTTCTACATCTCCCTTGAGTTCTTATTCGTGTCTCTACTCATACCAAACTCCATATTCTCTCGTATGAATGTGAGCATACTCGATGTATTCCTACATTCTTCATCTTCATCACATGGGCACCGACACACAACTCTTCTCTATTCCTCATGATTCACAGTCTCTATCGATTGAGTGCGGCCATGAGGTTGGTCTCCTGCCAAGGAATGACTATGAGGTCGTCCTCCTCATCATGATCTGCTACTATCAGGAGCTTTATTGGACCAACTATTGCATCGCCGGCTTCTCATTGTCTCACTTACAGTGACGTTGGAGCTCCACTACTTGGTAGCTTCCTGTTTCCCTCTAGCTCCATTCCCCACCTCCGGCCACCACCTCTTCACAACGGTGAAGAACTTTGAGGTGTGGTGAGGTTGTGGATTCTGGCTCTTCCATTAGACCTTGTATGGCACCGATTTTGACTTATCAAGTGGTCAGTTGGATTTGGGTGGTATGACTCAAATTCTCTGGGCATATTAAAATGTGTAATCAACCATGTAGTATAATTGTATACGATCAAAATATGGAAACATTGGAAGAGGCCTTGCTTAATTTGTTTATACAATGTTGTTGATAGGGAATATACATGATCTTCATATTCCTTTTAAATTATTAAGGTGTTTCATAAATCAGACAATAAATGCTCTTCATGTTAATGATAATTTTCTGTTTCACATAGTTGTAATTATACTACTGCTTAGTTATCTTATCTGTGTTCATAATAGAGTTGGTGGTGAGTTAAATCTCCCACTGAGATTTGGAATCTCACCCCTTGGGTTTCCCACACCCTTTTTAGGTGGACGAGCATGAAGAGGTAGAGATCATGCAGTGGAGGTTGAGGAGTAGTAGGAGGGCTAGTAGCTGACGAGGTTGGTAGTGCTATTGGATATCTTTTGTTGATAGAGTCCTAGAGTCAACCCTGTATACTTGTGTCTTTGGGAACATTTTGTAGATGCTTCACGAAGTGCTTTCTTTATGTGCCCTTTTGTATACCAGATATGGTGGAATTATGTATATATGGTCTGGAATAATTCTTTTCTTACATGTTGATAGTGTGCCTTATATATGCTTTGAGGCATGAAAGGACTTATATGTGAAGGTACTTTCTGTCTGGCAGTTTTATGAAAACGGTTAAAAATTTTAGTGTTTTCCAGTAATCTGTTCGTTAATCTTTCTTCCATGGTTATGTTTTGAGTAATCTTGCTTTGTGTGGCATTGGGTGTCACATTTGTGGAGTATGTTTGGAATGTTCAATATGTATGAGCTTGATATTAGACATTTTGTGGTGCAAATTTCATATAAGAACAACTAGGAGATGGCCCTCATAGGAGGTCCATGGAAACTATTCGGCTACAATATCATCATATTGGAATGGTACCCCACCTTCACACCAAATGAATAATTACAAAGAAATACTATCTCATGGGTTTACATCATGAATCACTCCTCCACTTATACGTCCCAACTATGTTTAAGTACATAGGGGTAGCCATAAGCACACTGATAAAGGTGGATACTCACACTACAAATAGACCTAGGAACAAGTTTTTTAGACTTGTAGTGGAAATTAATACCACAAAGGAACTTTTTCTAGAAATTCTAATCAATTGAATATAATATATGGTTGAATACGATGGGTATTCTATATGCATTTTTGGCATGTGGAAGAGAGGGGCACATCTCAAAAAACTATGGCGAGTTCCAACCTACAATATAAGGTCCTGGAGAACACCATAGGGATGAAAGATAGGAAGTAAATGACAACTCTAATACCAAGACCTGACTTATGTAGAGAGGAATATGAAGTAACAAACATGGTTGAGTGCAAGCACTACAATGTTGGGAAATTAGGGTGATAGATAAGGTAGAGAAAACAAAAATTTAATGCTTGATTTCCTAACTAGTAGATCACATCGTCAACAATGTATCTAGGAAATATGATAAAAACAATTATATCTAGTCATGAGCAAGTCCAACGACAACTATTGATGAAGTAACATGCTTCTTCTCCAAACAACATCATACTTCTTCTTCAGGAAGCAATAGTTGAATAGTCTCTAACAACGTCCTCCTAGCACAACACCATGGACAGTGGTTGACGGCATCCTCTGTTATAACCTCATTTTTCCCAAATTATGTAATAAGCTTTGTAAATTTCATTTAAAGATAAATGAATTCCATGATTGATGTGATGTGGACTGAAATGAATTTCATGAATGATTGTTTGTATGTTTCTTAATGGGCCTTGTTTTATTTGAAGCACAAATTGATACAATTAAAGAGTACATAAAGAAATCCAATAAAATAGAAAAAGGATATGGAATATTTTCCCACAAATAGGATTTCGAGATAATAGGTTCCTTGGGGTTCAAGGAACTCAAAATCATGAATTAATGATAAAAGGAATAAAGAAAAGATGGAAAATGTGATTAATATGATGATAACTTGCATATTAACAAAAGTAATCGAATCCTTATTATAATAACTCCAAATTTTGTAGGAAGAAAGAGAAACCTATGATGAAGATTCCCTAAAAAATTTGGTAAAGAAAGGAGTAACCATTTGGGAGATATTAATTTTCTAAGTTTTCCCTTGAAATTGGTTTTAATTGAAGATTTAAGAAATGATTTCCTTTTTCTGTTGAGCGTGAGGATGATGGGTCGTTGGATCTTAATCCAACGAGCACCAGTCATCGTCTTAATCCCAAACGGATTGGGACTTTGGCTCTGTCAAGGGAAATTTCCTTTGGATTTTCCTTAAGATCCAAGGAGTGGGCACACTGGCCGAGTTCACCATCGCATCCAGGAGATCAAACCGAGTTGGAAACTCCCAGGTTCGACAAGGATTGGTGGAGGTTTTGGGAAACGCCCAAACCGTCCCAAGCTGCTCCTGACCCTATATATAGGGGAGTTCATAGAGTAGACGAGCGTGTTTTCTTGTTAGCTTGACCTCTGCGGAGTTGCGCAAGGAACGTTTTCGCTCAGTCAATTGTGCTTTCCAACCTGACCTTCGACCTCCTAACCTCTGGGGACCTCGCAGGAATCCGGCGAGTAGGGGGACATAGTTGGGGGGATCTTGGGCATGAATTGACCTATCCCTCGGCTTCATTGAGAGGAGGCGGAGCTCCCTGGATAGTTGAAGCGGGAAGCGGAGGCATGAAGCTCCGAGTCAACCGTCGAGTTGACCGCGCGGAGGTCTGCTGAGGAAGATGACGACCAGGGCACCTTCAGATCAGGGACCACGGTGGTCTCCCTCACGATCTAACGATCCAGAGAAGGGGGAGAAGTTGTTAGAGGCGCGCGTTCAGCCACCATGCGATCGAGATCCAGCGGTTGGGTCAAAGTTTGGCCGAAACCCTTAGATCTTAGTCCATCGTGGACTCGCCACATCGGACGATCTAAGCTTGAGGCGCGTAAGTGAAGGAGACGCGCAGAAAGGAGCGTTAGATCCAGAAGCGGACCATGGGCGCATCGATCCAACGGTCCACATTTTTTTTTGGTAATTTCTCCTCTCTAACGAATAATCAGAAAAAAAAGGCTTTTCTTGCAAAAATAATAGAAACTACTAGGGTTGTCCAATGAGGAAACTTTATATACGAAAGTTGTGTAGAAAAATGCAAGGAATATGATAAAAATAATTTCAGAACCTAATTCCACTCCGTTTTGCAAAAGTTCCTTAATGGGCTAATAAAGTTTATTAGAAATTGATGAGAAACCCTAATTGCATGATTAAAGGGTATTTTGGAAAATCAATAGGTCAAATCGTTAAGTTTGACTCTGATAATGATAATGGTGGTTTAAATTACTGTTGGATTGCAAAAATGCTTAACTAGGAGTTATAATATTTAAAAGAGGGTTAATTTGCATGGAAACCCTAATTTGGGATAAAAGGAGATAAAATCATATTTGTATAAAATAAGGAAATAAGATGTCTAATAAAGGAAATTCAATGAGGAATTAGGAGTTTCATGTAGTTTGATTAATTAAGGATGATAATGATGAAAGAAGAAGTAAAACCCTAATTCCCAGAAGAAACCCTAATAATGGAATTGGAATCCTAAAAGGAATAATGAAAGTGGATAATTATTAATAAAAGGAATTGGTACTTTTATTTCAGGATTTCTGTTCATCATTGCTTGTTGATTGGGTTACTCTTCATAATCTGAATCTGTCTTGAAAAATGCAATTAAAGGTATGTGGTTACGCTTATGAATAATTGCTTTAGTTTCACGGCAATTTCCGAATGATTTATCAGTTTCTTGAAATAACTGTTGAATGTCTATTTATTTCATGCAACTATAAAGTGACTATGATTATCACCATAAGTATGCATATAACTGGCTAGATCCGTGTTCACCTCTATTGCTTTAAAAAGGCTGAAAAAGGGGTAATTCCTAGAGTAAGGTCTAGGATTGCCGAGAGTTAGAAACTAGGCTACCATGTGTGGTTCATGAGACTCTTCAGCATACCATGACTTAAGGAGTGGTCTACTTACAGGTAGTACCATGTGACTCAACCCTAGAAACTGGTACACCATTTCGGTGGATCATGAGGGGTTTAATTGGGATCTACCATAAGGAAGGTAGTATCCGATTCCACTGTAGGGACAGCTCAGAGGATAGGGAACTTGTGGATCGCGGAGTTATATTTAAAACGTAATCTTGATTGTTAAATGATTAATTGCTTGATTACGTTGTTAGCATAATTGCTTGATTAATGTTTCACCCACATACCAGTTTCAACTGATAGTTGTTTTGTTTGTCGGCGATTTAGGTACAAATCCCAAAGCACAAATAGTAAAGTGACACATTGTGAAATCAAGAATAAAAAAACAAGGAGGAACTAGTTAGAGTAGTTCATCTGTGGTTAGAAGTCTAGTACTTCCAATCTTTTCAAAGGTATGATAAAGAAAAATTTTATTACCATTTCAGTATAGTCTGTTAGAATTTAATAATTGTTATTGGTTATATGTCGAACCTTTGATCCGAAATTTATGGGTGCGGCTTCAACCTCTCGGTCTCCCTTAATTGGGGGTTATCGGAAGGTGGGGTCGTAACATTTGGTACCAGAGCTTAGGTTCCTCATTTAACCATTAATAATTATTAAATTTTACAAACTCCATAGAACCCAATAGACTTACTTATGAGTTTGATCGATGTCATTTTAGTCAAACTATAAGTTTGACCAAAGGTTCTATTAAAAAAAACTCATGTAAGAACAATATTCAACTGTAGATGTTAATGTTATAAAAACTAAAAAAAAATCTCTACGGTCCTAATTAAGACTAAAACGACTTGTTGGTCATCAACATTAGCCCTTATTACAATGTACAACATAAATAAACAAATATAAAGTTCATAATGCATTAGAAAATAAAATTAATGTATATAATGATTCTTTTATTTTGTGAATAAATTTAATGATGATATTTCTCATATATTCCTTAAACACTTAATAACATAGCTATAATAATAAGAAGAAATATTTACATCTTTCATTAATATAGGTTTAGATAATGTTCGAGCCAACATGGTATTGGTCGCATATGTTACTTGAGCCTGATAGGATTGTTGATAGGTAAGGTTATATCTTCCTCAGTAGTTATGTAGTCAAAAAATAAGGTGATGTGTTATCATATTTTATATTAGAATCACCAAGTTTATTTCCAATGAGGAATCACACATGCTAGAAGTGAGACTCTTTCATTCACTCAAGTAATGTTACAATTTCCATGATCACTCCTTTAGATAAGTTGACTTTTTGTCTTTAACGTTATACATCTCAAGGGTTTGTTAATCTTTGCATCAATGTAAAAGATATTGTTATCATAATTTCTTATTATATTATAAGATTATCAAAAGTTCTATAAAGTAATTTTACAGTGGATCAATCTTCTCTTTGATAATGACCATAAGGTTTAATATTTATTAATAAAGTGACCAAAAGTTGTCGTTGTCAATAGTTATTTTTCCTCCTATGGTTGGTTGGGACTAATGTAATTTGGTCAAATAACCTCATTGCAAAATTGTACAGGACATGAACTGATTCCAAAGCATGTGGACTGGAATTCACATTGTCATCTTAAATGATGAACTTTTTTATTAACATATGGGTCTTGGACTGCAACACTAGTGAATGTGCCCACTGCCCTAGGCTCAAATATGCACTATCATTATGCACATACCTTTTGAGGGTAATGAGTTGTGTCTCTTTGGACCTGATAGATGCCTATAATTCTCAAAGGTATTTTTATTCCACATTCACAAGGTATTCCTAAGTTTCTTAAGTTTATTGTCAATATTGTTGTAGGGAAATATGGATACAAAATAGGTAGTGGAAACACAAATTTAATTTCCATTTTTACTTTTCATAGTAGATCACATCAACAACTATGTAACGGGAAAGATGGTTTGTGAGGTCATACCTGGTCCTGCAGCAAGTCCAACGATAATTCCCTCATAGCAGTGTGCATCTTCCTTCAAGTTGTAGTGCACTTTTTATTCATGTACCATTGGAGCAGTCATCATCAACAACCTCTTAGTGCAACCCACTGACGGATGTTGATGGCATCATGCTAGATAGAAAAACTCCTTGCCTCTAGAGTAGTCCACAGGGACAACCAGGAAATCCTATCATTCTAGAAGAATAAATAAGAATTCTCATTGGTGTACTAGCACCAACTTCCTCTCCCACAATCGTTCTCCCTTGATATCCCTCCCTTTATTGGGTAGGACTTACTCAGGTTCTCTTGGTTACCACAACTAGAGAAGACAATAGTTTCTAGAGCTAATTAATGCATATGAGAAGCCCTCAATATCTCTCTATTTATAAGAGGGTTAGGATCAAAGTTCCTACTCTGAGAGGGAGTGGAAGGGGATCAAAATTGCACAAATTTTCACATCCTCCGAGTGGTGAAACGATCAGTTCATAGGTGAACTGGTCGATTGGCATGCAAGCCAATCAATTCAACCCTTGAATTGATTGTTTCATCATGTTTCCCAATCACAAATGTATCAACAATTAATATTCCATTAATGCATAACATGACGTCAATACTAATCCTTGATGCAATTGAATTTATCAATGACCTAGACAGTTCATCACATAAACTGGTTTTTTTCGATCGTTCATGCCACAGTTCAACCAATATTCAACCAATGCAATTTCAATCAACCTAACACTCCATATGATCGATTCAACACTTGAACCAATGCAATAGTCAATCAATTATTGTTTAAATAGAATACCTAAACACTTTAGTAATCAAGTTAAACATCATTCATGAATAAAATCATATTCCAACTAAATCATTTGTGTGTTTTCCATGTTACGTTGGTAGTGAATGTCCATAACTAATTTACAACATCACAAGCAATGGGTGGTATCTAGAAGCACATCATTGCTACCCACATAATTCATAAAATTGGAGAAAAACTTCAACCAACAATCTGTGATTGGTGTTATAATGTTTGCATAGTTCCTTTGTCACTACTATCCAGATTGAACTTGAGGCATGGACTCATCATTCTCTTCAAGATTCCATCCATGTTCCTTAAACTATAGAAGACTGTATGAAATATAGGTAAGCTTAATATCACATATTAACTCACCTAATCATGTCCATGCATTTCTCAGTCTCACTTATCAAGTGGACATGGTATCATACTCTTTTAGGAGGGACAAATCTCATCTACATCACTCATAGTCATTACCATGTGTCAAATGCAACCGATCATCACCTTTATGGAAACCCTTATTCAAGGTCACATTCAATGATGTCAAAGTACATCAAATGACATGTGATGAGTGTTGCGATTTCATGTCTAAGAAACAAAATCACCACTAACACTATGAGAGATGATTTTGACTACCATGTAAAGGTTTTCATGCATAACTCTCATGGTGGGTCTATCTGATACATTGTTCTCTAACAAGGATCTATGTCTTTGGTTTGATATCACATATCATCACTGATGAGATTCAGTCATCAACCAACACACACTCTAGTCTTATGTGTTATTTCTCTCAATTAACCTTTCACAATAACAACTGACTACGGACATAACAAGAATGAATATACTCCTAACGTATGTATTATATCATTGTTCAAGTCGGCAACCCGAAGACATACATCATTGAGTAATATCATTCTCTAGACATTTATTATGTTACGTCATTATATCATAACTGAATAAAAAGAAGAATAAATTGTAATATTGCCTTTATTATTAATCAAATCATTTAAAAGATATGGTATTACAATCATCATATGATTGGGTCTATGGGCATACACACCAATAGTGAGGTTTTCTTGTTGGTTGATGATATTTAGAATGATGCTACAAGAAGTAAGGACCTTGAGCATCCTTATACATGAAGCATGAATGTCAAGTGGACATTCAATGGTGGAAGGGTCTTCTACTTGATGTGCCTTATCCTTAGAGTGTGTTGGAGTGGTATGAACTGTGATGGTCAAAGGTGAGGTGTATTAAGCGAATGGTATTTCATTTTTGGTGAAGTTTGTGAAGGTATAAATTCATGGAGTTTTTGAGGGTGTGTGATAGGCTTGAAAAAAGGAATGTCAGGTGGGATCTTATGGGATATGTTGCCTCCTATGTTATCTAGAGGAGTGGGGTTCAATGCGTAGGTATAGGTGGGTTTGAAGAGTCTTGTCTTGATAGGGTGAAGATCCTGTCGAGGGGAGAGGATTGTAGTAGTGTGGATATCCTCTAGTTACAGAAGGCTTACTATTGGTGTTGATCCTCGTGTGTGATGTGTTGTGGGGTTGCTTTTGGATTGGTTCTTTGGGGTGGTGGTTGCATACCAGCCTTGAGGTGGGGTGTTATTGAACAATGATGGTTTCGACCTGTGAGATAGTTTTATGTGCCTATTTGAGTGGTCAATTTATGATATGTGACCATGACCCTTACATGGATAACATATCATTAGGTATCTATAGTGTGAGCGTATGTGACCATGCAGAAGGAATCTAAAGGAGAGTATGTGATTGTCTGAATATACACTCTTTCAGTTAACCACATTCCAATTGTTCATGTTATCATTCTTCTGTGTAGCATCTAAATGGTTCATATTAAGAATATTGTTGAGTGCAGTGAAATTTAAATAATCAAGATTAATATCATCCTCTATGTATGCCTTATAAGGAAAATAATGTGATTGTGAATGAGTGATAGTAGTGTTATGCTTGAGATGTCTGGGTATCTCTAGGAAACCAAGAGGGTTTGTAGGTGTTGGGTATATTGTTATGTCATCCAAAGATGTCTCCTTATTCAAAGAAATTTGTGTATCTATGTATCTATATATGGTAATAATGTGTTGTTCTTCACCATCTCTGACATGGTTCCTTTGAGGTATATAATGAGCTTGATATGCCAACTTTTGTGTCATGTAGGTGTTGGGGGATGTGAATCATAGTGATATTGTTGAAATCTTTCAGCCACATAGTAATTTCTTGGTGTGCTCTAGGCCAAAGGGAGATGTTCAGTCCCTAGTAGAGATCCAAAACAATCATCACCATATACCATCCTTGAACTGATCATAGTCCTCCATGATGGTCCTCATGGAGAAGGACCCTAAAAACACAATGTCCCACATGAACCTCAATCCATCTAGAATCATAATCACACTCATGGTACCTCCATGCTTTAAGGAGATGGATGTTTCTGACCATTCTAGAATCAATCACATATCATGACATACCATATCATAATATAAAACTAGTGTGGTAGAGGTGAGACAATTAAGATGAAGTGAATAAGAGGAGCATGTGTTATCCTTTTTGATGATCCTTATGTAATTGTGGCTATCTATTCATTTCTTAGCTTTAATAAATTTAAGCATATGAAGACCATCTATCCTCATATTGTTGTAGTTCGTCTCTTAAGTGTATAGGTGTGTCGATAGTACATCTTCTCAGAGTCATGCATATATGAAGGGTTGGATAAATGTCATAGTAGACGTCTATAAATAGTGTTGAGTCAATGCCCTATGGAGCAGCAGAGGGCGGCAGTTGCAAAAGTATGCCTCCTGGATATGAAACCAGCATATCTACACCTATGAGGATCAATGTAAAGCATACACTGTGGTCTCTAATGGTGTCTAGCAATCTTGTGTGGCTATGTTTTACCAATAGAAACCCACCTAAAGTTGTATGTGTGCCTTTTCATAGATGATAGGAAGAAGGAGAAAGATCATAGGTATCATACCTGATGCTTACCAATTCCTTCCTTACAACAATGGTTTAGATAGAAGTTTGAATATTTTTAGAGAAAGAAGGAATTGTGGAGGATTATAGCGCAACATCAAGAGAAGCTACCACAAATCAAGGGGAAAATCACAATAATTGTGGAGACTTATAGAGCCATTGTAAACTTGCTATTCAATGACTAGCTCATAATAGAATATCTTTTACATTGAGAGTCAAGCTTAGTAGTACCTTGAGATCTATAAATTTGAAAAAATAAATTCAACATAATTGAAGGATTGATCATTACCATTGTAACATTACTAGAGTGACTGAAGGAGTTTCTTTTATCATATGTGAGATTCATCATTACCCATAAACTTGATGCTTCCCATTTATAATATGCTAATACATCACCCTCTTTTTCTACTACATAAATATTTAGAAAGACATAATCTTACCTCTCAACAAATTTATCAGGTTCAAGATAACATCTACAACTAATACCATGTTTGCACAAGAACATTACATGAACCTATTTTAATGAGTACATGCCCTGTACAAGGTCAGGAAATTTTTTGGTCAAACTTATATTTTGACTAAGATGAGAATAGTGAAACATTTAGTTTAGTAGAGATATTGTCAAAGGAGTCATTGTACTACAAGATGCTTTGATTTGAACTTCTAGTTTGACCAAGGGACATCTTGGTCAGACTATGTGTAAGACCTCAAGAATACATTAACCCTAATCCTACTTCTTGATCTTGATTGGATGCTTATTTATGATCTAATCTAGTTGAATATTAGATAACCCTAATGAAACTCTAATCCAACCTTAATCACACCTTCTTTTCTCGAACTGCATGGATTATTAAATTGTTGATTAATTGAATTAAAATGGACCTATTCTTGAAATGTAAGATCATGTTTTTTCTTCATCTATGAGCTTCAGTTGATGACATGTTGATGTATATAAATCCTTCAATCTTTGGTGTTCAACTTATGACCTAATGCACATATTAAGAGTAGGGAGAGTATGTTCAATAGAGTAGGACTTTGAAAAAATGGTATACTTGAGTGTCAAGTGGAATGAAATTATATGTCATGCATGTTGCTATCAAGGAGGATAATATTCATTTGCAAAATTGTAAATTTGTTAATTTTCTATGAACTTGCCTATAAGACCAAACACATGAAAATGGAGAAAAGAACAAACAAAAATATACAATTTAGTCTTATTCTGTAACGTCCCAGGATTTGAAGCCTTGGATAAAATAATCTTAGAAAGAATGATTGGACTACCCATATAACCAAGGTGGACCTCCATTTTTGGGAGCCCATCACTAAAGAACTTTATAGTTAAGCGTGCTCATCTTGGAATAGTACTAGGATGGGTTACCAGCCGGGAAGTTGACTTTGGCTTGCACGTGAGTGACGAAAAAGTGTGTAGTTAAGGCTAGTGGTGGTCTGTGGGGCCAATCACCATTCCTGAAACTCTACTAGAGCCTGGGGAAGTGGGCCCAATCATTACAAATGGTATCAGAGCCAATTCTCCTCTAGTAGGTGGGGCCCTAATGGGCATGTGGCAAGCTAGTCTTTGAGCCATGCGGTCCATGTATCTTGGAAAAGGCTATTCGAGTTGATGGAGCCGCCAACGCGTTTATAGTGTCCATGCATGTCGGAAAGGGCTATCTGAGTTAATGGAACCACCCTTGCACTAGTAGCCATGATCGGGAGCTGGGTGTACATGGGTCATTGGGTCTGCACTGAAATGAGGATTCCTTATGACGCTATATAGTTGAGCCTTGACGAGGATATCAACAGTCTAAGTGGGGATCCCATCACTAAATAACTCCATAGTTAAGCTAGCTTAGCCTGGAGTAGTACTAGGATGGGTGACCAGTCAGGAAGTGGACCCTGGCTTGCACGTGAGTGAGTACAAAGTGCAAAGTTAAGGCTAGTGAAAACATGTTGAATGACATCAAATACCTTACAAACATGGAGGAAATAGTCTACAAATAGAGATCCAAACATAGATGGCTCCAGGAAGGTGATAGAAACACAAAATTCTTTCATGCTTGTTGTAAAAATAGGAAAGAACATCCACTATACACGGCCGGCCTTGCATGGACTCACAATACCATGGTCATTATATGATCATCTAACATGTTAATTTTTCTAAACTCTGGATAAATAATGGTCACCTATCACCATGCACTATGCAACTAGAATGGGATATAATTTGTAACAACAAAATCTCCCCATTAATAAACTTTCAGACCCTTTCATGGACATAGAAATCAAAAGTGATATGACTAGCCTAGGCATTGAAAATCACATGGACCTCATAGTTTTAATATGTCCTTCTATATATCCTCACAGGAACACATTGAAGATGATTTTTATAACCTTTTTCACACAATCTACAAACAAGGAAATATGACACAACACGTCAAAATTATAAACCAAACACACATTGTGCTGACTAAAAAGAAAGGCCAACCTACATTCATTAGAGATTTAAAACCTATTAGCCTAATAAACACCTTATATAAGATCATTACCAAATTTCTTAGTATGAGGATGAAACCTCTCCTAGGACACATTATTTCACCATCACAATGTGTATTCCTACCAAAAAGATATATCCAAGATTGTTAAAATACTTCCCCTGAGACTATACATAGACGTCATTCACAAAATACCCCACTCATCATCCTCAAACTTGATTTCGAAAAGGTATTCAACAACATTAACTGGTCCTTTCTTCTACAATTCCTTCATGGATATGGTTTCCCAATCACATGAATCAATTGTATGCATTATTGTATTAGTAATTTTGCTTTCTCTATTATTATCAATGGTGCTACTTTTGGATATTTCAAAAGCACTAATGGACTTAGGAAAGGAGACCCCCTATAACCATACATCTTTATCATTCCCACATCCATTCTAGACCAGTTCATCAAACTAGACTAGCAATGGTCTTTTAGATAAACCTAATGGGTGTCATAATAACATCATTTAGTATGTAAATAACACTATCATCTTCATAAAACCTCGTGATCATCATTTTATAAACATCATACGCATTTTGGGTATTTTATCATATCTTTCAGGACTCAACATTAACTCTCACAAATCCACCATCATGTGTACACACGCTTCATCCACTGACATGACAAAATTTCAAACCTTCATAAGATATAAATAAAAAACTACCCAATTTGATACCTAGGGTTACCCCTATCACCATCGCTCAAACCAGTTTTGAATTGAACCTAGTTACTAAGAAGTATATGAATTGTCTCTCCTCATGGTAGAACCATTATCTTATACATGTTTTCCCACTGACTCTCTCAACACCTCACTTACTCATATCATTACATATCATCTGAGTTGTATATCACCCCTCAAGCTGATATCAAATGTATTGACAAAATTACAAGGCAATTCCTCTAGGACCACAACAAACTAAGCACACAACTTGTTTATCGAGACACCATATGCAACCCTAACCAATTCATAGGATGGGGTATCATCGAAATTCTTACTCATGCATTATGTCTCATGCACAAGATTTTAGCTTTCATATGTCAGAAAGCAAAGCACCCAAGGATTGATATCATTATTGAAAAATATTATACCAATCAAATTCCATGGAATCACAACACCTATAGGCTAGCCTCACCCCTATGGAAATTATTTGCTAGAATGATCTAGATCATTAGAAATACCACCAACACTCCACCTCAACACAAACTTTAGGCACAATTTTTTTTGGGCCCATGGTGGAATTGTATTCCCCCATCAACCGTCTAACTAACCACAACAATACCCCTCCTACCTTTAGATATATCTCCACACAAAATGTTCTAGCTCACCTAGGATCATGGACACACAATCAATTCAAAAACTATTTAAAACAACACCTCACCGCTTCAGACATGGCAGACTTGTTGAGTCAACTAGAAACAGATACTAGGATGAGAGTGACATGAAAATGGGAACATTAAAACTCTACCAAGAGTGTATATACCTACTAGACCTTTAGGGGACACATATTTCCACACAAGAATATATGTTATATCCAATGCTCAACCAATAGTGCACATATTTCTATAGCTCCTATGGCATGACAAAAGTCATAGTGACAAACATCACAAAAGAAATGGATTCCAGGGTCAATCCATTTGTTGTGTGTCGTACACAGGAAGAATCCAATCAACACCTCTTCTTTGCATGCCAGATTTATATGGACACACTTCACTAATGCTATCACCATTAGTACATGCCATAGACTCAATATGAAATACAGATTTTTCAAAGGATATTGGCCATCCTAATGGAGCATATGATGGGTTTTTTTATGGGGAATATGCACATGTATAATATTCAACCATGATGCAATGAAAACGAAATATATTTGGAAGCATTATCGAAGAACATGTAAACTCGAGACAATAATGGCAAGAAGATAAAAAAGAAAAATACCATATTTTTACATGAAAAACCTTCAAAATGTGTGATGGAAAACCACGGGTAAATCCAATACAAGAAGCAAAGATACAATTTTTACCTCTCTGATTTTGGCCCAAATCTGAGATAATATATCAAGGAGAAATAAGAAGATATCACACCATAGGGAGAGATCCTGTAATGACCCACACTTTTAAGTGTCCAAAAGACATTAAAGTCATGAATCATAACTCATAAATTCCAGGATCAGATTCAAGAAATAATACAGAATAGTAAACAATTTCCATTAATGACCAAATATTTACATGTTTACATAAAAAAGATCTTCTAAGGAGTTAAATAAATTTTAGAAAGAATTAACTTATGCTTGTGTGAAGATATACCATTATAATTAAACCTTCATGAATAACCTTAGTGTCTTCAACACCTTTATTTTGTAACCTCATGTCCACAAATCAAGTATACCTGATACCTAAAATGCCAACAAATAAATACATGGTCAGTATATTTCTATACTGGTACGTGGGTTCATCCAATAATCATAAGTACACCTACAAACAAACATCTCTTATTTGAACATAAGAACATAAACTTGCTTTCATATTCTAACCCATATATGGTCTACTACCTCTGGTGTAATCACTGTCCCTCCTGGGATTGTGTGCATTACCCTTAAGATCAGTCTAACCCATGGTTTAGAATATTGTTATTTACTTTACATGATACTCATAGGAACTTTATAGTTTGCAAGAAGTAAATAAAAAAGCAAGCAATATATCATTCATTCAACATCATCGAGAAACCTGGGCAAACTCAAAATTTGATACATACATTCATAACTGTAACCACGTAAAAAAGTATTCAATCTAAAATATACATACTATACATGTGTCACCATATATTCTCATTACATTAATCAGATATAGATCCTCTCCTAAACTAGGGTTTAGGGTTCTCATGTTTGGACTAGGGATTAGGGTTACTATAAGGCCCCTAAACTTGTTTAATGAGTTGAATAAGATTAATTATCATAATTGAATCATTGTAACCCTAATCTAACCTTGTGATATGCTTTGAAAACATATGACAAGATTAAGTCTCAAATTTGGTACAATTTGGACACTGTTTGAGCAAGTTATGTATTTTTATGCACATTTCATACTTTTCTACAATTTACCCAAATGAGGGATTTTGTTTGGAATTTGTCACATACATTATGTTCCTTGGATATTCTATCATCATTCTTGAGCTTTTGAGCCATGGTTCACCTATTTAATCATTGGTTTTAAGTTGTTTTCTCCAAGGGTATTTTAGGGTTTACCACTTCACGGATGAGCTACCTTTAGTAGCTATCAACTAATGAATTATTTGATTGGCTGGGAAATTCGACAAAAGAAAGCTAAGCAGGTCTATACAGATGGTGGGGGAGATGCTTGTGTGTGTGCTTGTATATTCTTAATAAATTAAGCCCATGGATACTTGGATAGATACTAGAACTTTAACTTTTTCTTTTTCTTTTTCTTTATCTTAAAGTTACATATACTTATCCCCAAGCACCAAAACGAGCCATTTTCTCTCCACCACTTCCCTCCTTCTCCCAACCTCGTTTTCCCTCTGTTCATCTGCGAATTTTCCTATCCAAGGAAGAAGAAAGTGGGGACCTTCTTGGAAAAAGGATCTAGGGGTGCAATTGACTTCCTTTTAGGGTTGAAAAAGCTTCCTTCTAGTGATCTTGACTTAAAAGAGTAATAATCACCTTCTTTCCTCCGTTTATTTATTTTTTATCCTTCCTCCTACCTTTCTCCAGGTTTGGACCTTGCTATTCCATGGTAGAAATTGCTCTAAAGCTCTAAAACCCTACCTTTCTTGCTCCTTATGCGTAGGGTTTGCCCATTTGATGAAGAAAGGTGCTAGATGGACGAGTTCATAGATTTTGCTTGGATTTTATACCCTACCTTCTAGAGTTTTCTTCTGTGTGGGGTTTCATCTTCTCATTAGAGGAAAGTTTTATAACTTGCTCCACGTTTATTGCTTACCATAAGCTTTCTAGCTCATGTTCTTGCTTAAAAATGATGATTCATGCACTAAAAAGTTATGCTTGACTTGGATTTCGATTTTTATAATGTTTACTATTCTGATTTCAGTTCTAGATGAACCTGTGATCATGTGCACATTATTCCTATGGTATAATATGACTTGTATTAGGTATGTTTGATAACCTATGGTGCTAAGCACCTATCAACCAATGGCCAATTTTAGGGTTTAAAGTTGATTTCTTCTATAAACCCATGACCCGATGATGGTACCATTGCAACAATGCTATGGTGTTGTCTTCATGATAACTAATGGTCGATATCAAAGGTTTCATATGATGGTGACAACCTATGGTCACCCCCTTAGGTCTGGTTTTGGATCAATTAGAAGTTTAATGATCAACCATTAAGTACCCTTCTGATGTTATCAATCAATGATGACATTAGCTTAATATTTGATGTTGATCAATGAATATAGTGTTGATCTAACAACTTGTGGTGATTTAATGGTCACTAATGATGGTGGATCAGGTCTCTACAACCTATGTTGAGTTAAGCAGTGTAGTTGCATTATCAATTAAACCTTAGACCAATGGTTTCTTGGGTCACTTGATGCAATGGTCGGACATATACTGTAATTGATGGTTTTAACATATAAACTTGGCCCGATGGTCAAGATCTAATGTTTATTCCTCCAATAAAGTGGAATGATGGCTAATGTAATGTTGGTCCTAATAATGTGATTTTGATGGTTTCCTTTATATGATCAACTTAAGGAGCTTACTTGTTGACAATGGATGGCTTATTTTAAATGAAAAGTCAATTGTGGGTTTTACCCTACTCTCAATAGAACCCTTATTGTTGTTAACCAAAGGATGTCTAGGGTTAAATGGTGACTTTTATAGATCACAACTCAATAACATCATATATGATTCATTCAAGGTGTTTACTTATTTAAACAACCAATGGTCTTACCTTTTAAACATCCAATGGTTCTGGGTGACATTGTGGTATGGTGATATGGGTTGAATGATGATAGAACAAATAGAGGGTTACCCTTAATAAGGTAGTCTTACCTATTCACTCATATGAATAGAAGGGATGATAACCATATTGTGTTGATATGTAACCCTAATGAGGTATAACTTGTTATACCTAGCTTTAATACAATTAAATTATGGTAATTGGGTATGAATAGTCCTTGAATGACTAATACAATCATGGAGTACTCTATTACTTTTGTTGAAACCCTAGTATGCTATAACCTGATGGTTACACCTTGATTTATGTGTGGGTTCATACTTGAGAATGGTATGGAATGTGATGGTGATGCTTCACCTTATGCACCCATGATCCAATGGGGATGTCGTGAGTTAGGGTTTGGGTATAAGTGCTGATTAGTAACATTAATATGATTTTGCCTTGTTGAACCTAATTGTAATGCAAATAGAGAAAGATGAGTATTCATGTTTAACATTCTTATATGATGGAATGATGGTGGAATAACCTTCTTAATATGATCATAACCTTAATTTGTTAATTGGTGGTTATCATAGCCACATGGTTCATACTTTCTTATGCTAAACATGTGCAATATGAATATGATGAGGGTTAATCATATATAGATTCTTTGCATGTTGATGTAATAAAGGAATGTTCTTAATGTTAATATAATTGTGCTATGATTGTTTTTGAATATCTACTATCTCATTAATGCAATATTGTGTCGATCCAGTGTATTATATGTAAGTACTGTTGTTGAGCCTTGTTATAAGCCATTCAAAGATAATGATGATATTGTCTGGAATAGTATGATGGTCTCAATGACCTTTGGGCATGGTTGAGCCCTGAATGAGGTGTAATCCTCTTGTGTTGATAAGGGTTGATACTCTATGATATTGAGAAAAGGATTTATATCATGTGATAGTATGATGGTCTTAATGACCTTTGGGCATGGTTGAGCCCTGAATGAGGTGTAATCCTCTTGTGTTGATAAGGGTTGATACCCTATGATATTATGAAAAGGATTTATATCTTTTGATAGTATGATGACTAGTGTAGTCTCATGAATGGCAAGTTAATAGTACCATGTGATGATGAGATGAGAAATTATGTTTCATATATTTTATATCTTTTCAAGTTTTGATATTTATATGCTTGCTAGAAGTGAATTAGGGTTTGTATGTCCACTTGTTTGATGCAACCTTAATTCACCCAATTGGCATAACTAATCACGTTCAACTCTAATCATGTAGTTCCTTGTGCCATAGAGCCATCTTCAGTGTCAGAACTTGTTGGATGGTGAAATGAATATTCCTAAAGAGAAACTCAAAGCGCATATTGTTGAGTATGTGGGCATGGTAGGTTGAGGATATATCATTGTCATCCACAATGCATATTGTGGAGGTTGGCTATGGTCATGCCTCATACATTTGATGTCATTGAGAATGGTTGTGGTCGTGTCTCAGTGATTATAACATGATGTGATTAGAGGACAACTACGGTTGTACCTCAGTGATTGGGTTTGTATACCCTGGTTTCTAGTGTCGTGACCTGTACCATGGGCATACTAGTGGTTAGCAGTTTGACTATATGTCATTGTGGTGGCAGCTTTGACTGATATGTCACTGCCTTTTTACTCGTACTGACCGAGGGGAAGAGATCTTAGGATACCGACACTTCTAGATCTTTAACTGAACCGAATAGCCCTTCGCATGGGTTGGTTGGTCTTTGAATGGTACGATTCAAATTCACCAGGGTGTAATAAAATATGTAATACAGCCATGTAGCATATTTGTTTAGGGTTATACATGATGTTTCACATTGAATGATAACCCTTGTTTGTTATCTTTTCATAAAGATGATGCTTAGTGCAATTAAGAGATAGTAGATATACTAATGTTGTGGATATTCTTAAGATTCTTGATGTGTGCATACAGTAGCCATGTTTATTTTGATAACTATACTGCTAATGTTGATTATAATCATGATGTTGGATATCTCATGTTGTTAGTTAGGTTTAGCATGCTATCCATGCCTTTGTTACTAGAGATGCATATACTGCTAATCATGCTTATGCAGACAGTTGTTCTTATGTTGTTAGCTCTTCATATGATGTTAATATGTTTAACCTATTAGACATGCTATTGTTGTTAGCTATGCCTATGTGGCTACACTTATTCATAATGATAGAGATTCTATTTGACTAGACTTTCTCATGATGCTAGATATGCATATGCTACTGAATTGCTTATATTGTCAACAAAGTAAAGGATGATAGTATGGCTAATGATGATAGTTATTATCTGCTCCTTTAAGTATTTTGTTAATCATCAATACTGCTGAGTTTATTTGTTATATCTAATTAAACTACTTAACCGTTTAATTACTTAAAAAGGTTGTAATCAATAAATATTGTTGGAGGTTATATCTCTTACTGGGACATGGGTCTCACCCCTATGGTTTGCCACATCTTTTTAGGTAATCGACAGTGATGGAAACAGAATCATGGAAGTAAAGAGGAGCTATAGCAATGAATCTTTGAGAAAGTTTATTAGATGTCTAGTGTGTCCTAGAGTCGTCCCTATACTCTCAAGTCCGGGCATGAAAAGTTTGTATATGGTATTTCAAATGAATCGGACTTTTGTTAGCGTATAAATGCCTATTTGTGTGGCATATACGAATTTTTTTTTCTTGTGTATATATGTTTTGGCTAAGGCAATAGAACAATTTGTATCAAATTATTGGCATAGCATGGATATAAGAAAGATGTTGGTCTCTTATGCAAATATTTCTGAGTGGGTGCTGATGTTGAAATCAGTTTTAATTTATCCATATTTTTGGGTATGTGATTAATTAGTGATCGCTTGTGTTTGATCTTTTGAGTAATCTCATTTAGTGTAACAGGTTCTCACAAGTTGGTATCAGAGCTTTAGGTTAATGGAGTCTATAGGGACACTAGGACTTAGGACTGGGATGATGTTAAAATTAGGAATATAACATAAATATATGGTGCATACTGCCTAATCTCAGCATTTAGGTGCCCTGGACAGGTATTCAATTATTGAAGAAAAGGTAAGTATGGAACTCTTAGATTGTTATCTTTTTTATTACTCTGATCAAGTAGTCATTTTGAGACAATCTAAAGAACATAATGAATAATTATCTCAATCCTACCTTAAAGAAGATGAGAATTACATCATTATCTATTAAAACATGAATGTTTGGTAAATATAAGAGAGAGAGATATAACACCATGAAATCTAAATCTGAATACAAATAAGGAAAAGAGGAGTTCTTGAAGATGTGATTCAAGAAGATAATAAAGTAAAAGACAGATAAGTCTATGCTTATAAAGTGAATCAAGGTATGAAATCCACATAAGATAGAGAGAACTCCTATAACAAGTACAAAATGAGAAGATGAATGGGAACAATGGCAAAGAAATTAGGTGGAACTAGAGTTAATCTCAAACCAACCTATGTGTGTAAGAAAGTGTTAATGAAAAATCAGCATGACATGTGAAAGAAATTAAGGGAGATGATCCCGATTTAATGAAGCAAATGTGGAATATGAGTATTTACCTATTGATAAGTGGTTGAAAATATAATAAAATAACAGAACATGCCCAAGTGTGATAAATAGTCATCAAGGAAGGAGTAGTGAGATATGTTAATCATGATGATTCCTATGCTAATGGCAAGGAACCAAAAATGAAAAAGGTAAAATGATACATAAGAAGCTCTAATATGCATAATAAAAATAGAATTGGTTACCTTTTTGCTAGTGACCCCTGAACAATGTTGCTATGATGTGGGAAGTATGTTTCCCTTTGTGTCATTCCTTTCTAGGGCACAACTTTCAAGTGGATCATTTCCACTCGGTATGTGTAGATTCTTTGTAAACATAAGGGTGGATAACTTATTTTAGCATAAGGTTGCTTGGACTATGGTTCCAAGATCATAAAGATTGTGATGAGTTTTGTTTTAAGCATTCCAATAATTAGGAAGACTCCTCTTATGTTTCTTGATATTTTTTATGTTGGTAAAAGTGGATGAGATAATGATGTGAGCTCCTTATAGCACATGAGGTGGATACCAAGGTAATGAATCCTAGTATCTAAGATGTATCAAAAGTATGAGAAATATGTGAAGCTTGGAGATGTTTATTGAATGAACATTCCAAGTGTTTCTCTCCCTTAGAGAGAGAAAGAGAGTTGATGATGACCATCTAAATGTTGTTTGGAAAGAAAACAATGTGATTCTATAATGTTGTGTATGGTTCAGTGATAACTGGGTAAGACCACTATCAAGGATAGATGGTTTTTTGGTCGATAGATATGTGATATTGTATTCCTTTGAGATATGCCTATGATCAAATATCAATGCATAAGAGTTAGATTGGATGACATAATTCACATGACCATGATGAGTCTAGAGTTATGTCCTATAGACTAACCAATGTACAAATAGAATTTATGAATAGGAGGAACATAGTGTTCTAGTCATGTCATACAAGTTATATCAAAGTTTGAATGATGAATTGTCAAAGTATTTCAAATATGGTCAAAAATATGATCAATATTTCTTCAAAAACCTTAGGGTTGCCAAAGAAACTATAGCTATGAGACAAGTTGATTAAGAGCGAGATGGGGTTGATTAAATGTCTTTATGGGATCATGATATGTCTTCTAAGTAGGTTGTGTAAATCCTAGTAAGGTGAATATAGTGTTGTTGTTTCACCCCTAACAAGGTTGACTAGGAATGATGTTTCCTTGTATGGAGTGACAGGTGCCAGCATCAACATTTCTTTTGATGCTGAAAAAGAACTGACAAGTGTTCCAGTGTTAGTGTATCTAGAGAAAAAAAAGGATGGATACATCGCCTTTTTTATGCTTCAAGGAATGGTATGGAACACATGTCATGATTGGTAAAAATCTTGCAAGTATGACTTTTGAGTAATGTGTTGATACAATAGATATAATTTTTGGATGATAGCTAGAATTTAAAGTTGAACCTTACTACTAGAGTTGTACAAATGACACAACAAGTTTCTATGTTCAATACTTGAAAATGTCTTCTTATGTGGGGGTTTTTGTGTTGACCCAAGATGAGATATGTATGAATGATGTGACATCACCATGATATGAAACTAACCATGTAAAGGTAATAAGATGAGGTGTAGAGAAAGTACCCATCTTTGTTTACCTTGGATTTCGGGGGTGAAATCCTTGTTAGTTGTTTATAGTTGTAAGGCCCCTAAACTTGCTTAATGAGTTTAATAAGCTTAATTATCATAATTAAATTATTATAACCCTAATATAATATTTTAATATTCTTTGAAATCATATGAAAAGCTTAAGTTTCAAATTTAGTCCAATTTGGACATTGTTTGAGCAAGTTATGAATTTTTATGTACATTTTGGACTTTTCTACAATTTACCCAATTGAGGGGTTTTCTTTGCAATTTGTCAAATACATTATGTTCCTTGGATATTATGTCATTAATATTGAGTTTTTTGATCCATGGGGAACCTATTTAATGATTGATTTGAAGTTGTTTTCTCAAAGGGTATTTTAGGGTTTACCCCTTCACGGATGAACTACCTTTAGTAGCTATCAACTAATGAATTATTTGATTGACTGGGAAATTCGACAAAGGAAAGCTAAGAAGTTCTACACATATGGTGGGGGATATTCTTGTGTGAGTTCTTGTATCTTCTTAATAAATTAAGTCTATGGGTACTTGGATAGATACTAGAACTTCAACTTTTTCTTTTTCTTTATCTTAAAGTTACATATACTTATCCCCAAGCACCAAAACGAGCCTTTTTCTCTCCACCACTTCCCTACTTCTCCCAACCTCATTCTCCCTCTGTTCTTCTACGAATTTTCCTATCCAAGGAAGAAGAAAGTGGGGACCTTCTTGGAAAAAGGATCTAGGGTTGCAATTGACTTCCTTTTAGGGCTTAAAAAGCTTCCTTCTAGTGATCTTGGCCTAAAAGAGTAAGAATCCCCTTCTTTCCTCCATTTATTTATTTTTTACCCTTCCTCCTACCTTTCTCCAGGTTGGAACCTTGTTGTTCCATGGTAGAAATTTCTCTAAAGCTCTAAAACCCTACCTTTCTTGCTCCTTATGCTGAAGGTTTGCTCATTTGATGAAGAAAGGTGCTAGATGGACGAGTTCATAGATTTTTCTGGGATTTTCTACCCTACCTTCTTGAGTTTTATTCTGTGTGGGGTTTAATCTTCTCATTAGAGGCCATTTTTATAACTTGCTCCACATTTATTGCTTACCATAAGCTTTCTAGCTCATGTTCTTGCTTGAAAATGATGATTCATGCACTAAAAAGCTATGCTTGACTTGGATTTCAATTTTTATAATGTTCCCTATTCTGATTTCAGTTCTAGATGAACCTATGATCATGTGTACATTATTTCTCTTATAATATGACTTATATCTGGTTTGTTTGACAACCTATGGTGCTAAGCACCTATCAACCAATGGTCAATTTTAGGGTTTAAAGCTGTTTTTTTCTATAAACCCATGACCCGATGATGGTACCATTGCAACAACCCTATGGTGTTGTCTTCATGATAACTAATGGTCGAGATCAAAGGTGTCATATGATGGTGACAACCTATGGTCACCCCCTTAGGTCAGTTTTTGGATCAATTAGAAGTTTAATGATCAACCATTATGTACCCTACTAATGTTATCAATCAATGATGACATTAGCTTAATATTTGATGTTGATTAATGAATATAGTGTTGATCTAACAACCTATGGTGATTTAATGGTCACTAATTATGGTTGATCAGGTATCTACAACCTATATTGAGTTAAGCATTGTAGTTGTAGCATCAATTAAGCCTTAGACCAATGGTTTCTTGGGTCACTTGATGCAATGGTCGGACCTATACTGTAATTGATGGTTTTAACATATGAACTTGACCCAATGGTCAAGATATAATGATTATTCCTCCAATAAAGTGGATTTATGGCTAATTTAATGTGGGTCATAATAATGTGATTTATATGGTTTCCTTTATATGATCAACTTAAGGATCTTACTTGTTGACAATGGATGGCTTGTTTTAAATGAACAGTCGATTGTGGATTTTACCCTACTCTCAACAGAACCCTTATTGTTGTTAACCAAAGGATGTCTAGGGTTAAATGGTGAATTTTATAGATCACAACTCAATAACATCATATATGATTCATTGTAGGTGTTTACTTATGTAAACAACAAATGGTCTTACCTTTTAAACATCTAATGGTTCTGGGTGACATTGTATTATGGTGATATGGGTTGAATGATGACGGAACAAATAGAGGGTTACCCTTAATAAGGTAGTCTTACCTATTCACTCATATGAATAGAAGGGATGATAACTGACACGCTGAAACTGTGTGTAGAAAAGTAAGTGCATGCATCGAGTAATATAGGCCTATGTAAGGCCCGAGTCGAACTCAGGGACACATAGTCTCACTGACTACTACTAACTATGGTATGATCAACTAAACCGACTAAAAGATTGAAGTTAAGTTTGAACCAAATAAAATAAAATTAAAAATGGTTGATTCTAATGGAATGAATTCCTTAGGGTAACTAATTTCACCATGGGGTCTCATTGTATCTTATTTCTACTGCATTAATATAAATTCCTACTACTACCCTAGATAGAAAGCCTCTAGTCAGAATTGCTCACTTCCGCGGTGTAATTCACTACCTAGATCTAAGCCAATTCTACGTCTATAGTAATTTATCACTTAGTCTAGGTGTATTATCGAAAACTCTGGCTTCTTTCCACTCACCATATGTTGCCTTTTCCAAGGAACACGTAGGAAAGTGTATAGATTATGGTTTTCTAACCTTTAATTCTCCTTTCGGAGTAATTATCAGTCTGTAATCCTACCGATGGTGATCAAGCAATGATAATTCGTTCAATTCCACAATCATATATCCATGAATAAAGAGAAATTTATACTAAATCATGTAGAAAGTTAATACAACGATTCCCCAGGCTACTCTCGTGTCCTAAGGAAAGAAGGGGTTTAGCCCCGCATGGTTTTCAGTTGTGAATACATAGAGAGAGAGAAGAAAAATGTGGGACACATGAAGGAAGTTCATGTAACCCCTGGATAGAAGGTGTCCTGGATGATCCTCCTCAAGAAACATACATTCTACAGTCTTCTGACAGCAAAATTGTCCATCATAGATGCTCAGATCTCCCAATTGGTGTCCTTCGTCTCCTTGTTTCTCTCTCTCTTCTCTCTGGTCATCCTGTGGTGCAACGTGGTCCCCCTCTTTGGTCTAGCCATCCTCCTTTTTGTTCTAGGTCACTTACGATACCACCTAACGTGGACCATTGGATCGGGACGCTCAGATTAGATTGTTGAAATCCGATAGGTATCAGGATCTTGGTCGTGATGTGGTAAAGTCAGTACCATCGACTTGGAAGTCGGTGGCACCGAGCTGATGCACATATTTTCTCTACCTCCCTGATGCTCTCTCGATGGCATCAACCATGATGTTCGGTGGCACCAACTACTTCTGGTCGTCTTTGGCCCAGTCCCTGAGGCTGTCTCAGTGGCACCGATCATGATGGTCGGTGGCACCGACTCCTCAAATACATGGAAACTCCTGAAAATCCAAAGAAAGCATGTATAAGACTAAGAAATGTATAAAATAATATATATATGATAAAATGAGCACAGTTTGATGCATACAGAATATACAAGCCAATAATAATCATTTATGCAAATATGATCAACTAATTGACTAACAAATGCATAAAATGAGTATAAAATAGGCTTGTAAAAATGACTTAAAACCCATACATCAAACTCCCCTAAGCTGAAATCTTTTTCGTCCTCGAGCAACAACACCTTTAGTTCTGATTGAGATAAGTCAGCTGAAGGACATAAGTGCATAAGGTACATCTAAAAAGTCTCCACCTTTTGATCCTCCTTCCAACCTTTACTGACCACTAAACACTAACTGCCATCTAGGTGACCAAAAACCTCTATCCAAGATATCCACCCCCCAATCAATGAGACACTATTAGTTAAAGCAGTTAATATAATAGACTCATTCAGCTCATACTTGATGCATGGTGTCATCTCCTATCTATGTTGCTCTTTTCTCTACCTACCATCTACATGGAAGCAGTTCTCCTGATAGATAATGAATGAGGAGAAAATCATCTGAGTGGCCCACCAATAAGACCAACGGGTAGTTGGAATGGGTGGCTGTGGAAGAATCATGAGCACATAAAATCATTCATGCAATAAAAAATTATGATGAACCTATGATGATGAAAATTTATAGAATGCTCCTCATGCCTACTTTTGAAGGTGGAATGATGCATGCAACTATCATTTCATCTCAACATAATATGAAATATCTACAAAGTACATCATGTACTAATTCTTCCTTATGATCAGGTAGGATTATGCCCTTTCTCCCTCAATTTCTGACATTATACTCAATCTATTTTTTTACCCCCTTTCAACATGATAGAATTGCTTTGGGCTTCTACTTGCATTGCACATTTGATTTATGTCAATGCTTCTCCTTTTTTTTTCTTTTTTTAGGGTATGGGAAAAATCACTACCTTCTTATATTAGAGAAGAAACTAGACATGATATTTGCAAGATAATATGTAATGCACATGCAAACTACATGAATAAGATGTTACACAACTACATGACATGCACCTAAATTTTTGTTGTGCATGTATGTTTTTCGATTTTCTTTTCAAATGCAAGCAAAAACAAAACTTATTATGCAAGACCTACTATGCAATGTCAATGCAATCAAGAGAAAGAATGACAACATGTGCCCAATCCTCTTATGGTATAGTGTGAGTCAAAAGTATGTGATGGATGAGATCACACAACTAAGAGATAGAACCTTCAGCAAAAATCATATGTCCCTCTCTAATGACCTGTATACAGGGTAATCAAGGGGTTTCTTTCTTAAATTTTAGTTTAAGGTCACGTTAGTGTTTGCTCAGTTTAGGCTCAACAATCCTTGTCAATCACTTGTCTTGGAAAATTTAAATGGCCATTTATGTTCTAATGTCTTGGAGTTGACTTACTCAAGCACTTCCTCTGTTATGTGACTTGATCACTCATAAGATAAGCTCACAAAAAATTTAAAATTTAATCTTTTTTTGTGTGCACCCAACCCAGAGATTGATATTCTCAAATGAAACCATGCATTTAATACTCCACATGTTACACTAGATAGATTGTGGATCCTACATAATAGAAAAACTAACAAGAAAACAGACTAATTTTTTTCAAAATAAAACAACAAAAATACTCAAATAAAAGAAACTAAGATAGAAGTTGTTCCAGCACTCCCCCTAAGCTTGAACATGACTATGGCCTCATAGTCAAAATTCCAACTTAAGAGGTGGAAAAGAGATACCCGACTAAAATGGTGGTGGTGGTGGCTGAGTGGGGTCTTGGGGAGGAAACATCCCCTGAAAGGTCGGAGCAGAAGAAGGCATGTCCGGTGGCGTTGGGTAGTTGCCAAATTATCCCTGACTCCAGTATTGGTCAAAGAATAGATTATGATAGTTCTCCATCCTTTGCAGGTGGTGATGCATGTTCTCTTTGTTGGCCAAGAGAAGACGTTCATTTTCATAGATTGTATGCTAGTTAGTGTACAGCCAACCCTACACCTCTTGGATTCCAGCCAGAGATTGAGTTTGTTGTTGTTGATGTGTCTGTATATCCTGTAGCATAGAATACAACCCAGTCATAGAATAAACGTCATCTCCTTCTTGAGAGGGTGGCAGGGCAAAAGATGTCGAGGCAGCATAATGTCATGGATGCTTCCGTAGAGCAACTCAATGTGTCATAGAATGGTGGGATCAACCTCCTCCATGTCATCACTTGACTCCTCCTCATCATTATCATCTCCTCCTTCTTCTTCATTGTCATCAACCATGTCTGGCCATCTATAATGCTCGACTTATCTGATGTTGAAGATAGGATCAGGGAGTCAATGCTTGTGGAAGGTTCCACTGACCGAACAAATTGCATAGATTGCATTATTTTCCATAGTGATAAAGCCTGACTGCTTGAAATGGAGGCAGTCTATGGGAACCCTGTAATTCAGCGGTTCCAGTGTACAAAGATCTAGGCTAAAGTGAAGAGCAATGGGGGTGATAAGTCCCCCAAAGAGTATAGGTGTGATCCTCCTGACATTGTTCCTCACCGCAATTATATGTTGGAGGAAAAAGGCTCCCAAATTGTCCGACCTTCCCTCCAAAAGTTGATATAGAAAATACAAGTGTAACACTTATACCTTTTCTTTCCCTTGAGTTAACTTGGCAAATAGTGTGTTGGTGAGCATATGATGAAGCACTCGACCAAAGGGATGCTTGAGGTCCTCCAATGAACTATGGTGAAAGTTTAACTTATAACCCTCTGGCACAGTCACAAGGTCCTTCCATATGGCTTCGAAGTCGACGTTCTCGGGTTGGCGGTACGGCACATGTGTCCACCCATAGATGTCATTAAAGGTGTGAATAGTAAGGGAGAAGTTGGTGTTGTAAAGACAGAAGTCCACCTTTCCTTCTCTCCATTCACCGCTTGATGGGCGTGATCAGTTGGGGGTGATGCATATCTCAAGATACACCGTGAACTCGATCACAATTTCCTTTTATGTTGGCCACCCGCTAGAGATGGGATTCACAGACCTTCCATAAAACTCTTGTCGCTCAAGGACGGCTGCCATGCTGTCGTTGAAGCCCATGTCTTGTAATAATTGTCGATCGCCGTATCTTGTAGGAGCGAATGAACTCTTTGCAAGTTCCTTGTAGACCTTTCGCACTTCCTTCATAGGGTGGCTGAGTCAGGGTCATGGTGTCAAACCACTAGGGAATCCTCCTCTTTGTGTCGTGATGATGAAGTGATCGGGGAAGGAGATTGAGAAAAGAAGAGCTCGAAGTAGCTTCTAGATGCTCAGAGTAGTCGATTGTGTGTGAGGGAGTAGTGGTTCTTCAAGTTGTGAGAAAAACTGAAACCACTACTTCCCTTTTATAACTTAGTAACGCCCTGCTATGATCAGGTCGGTGGCATAGACTTTTGGGGGGTGAATCTGAACCCTCAGTGCATTGACGGTTGTTGGTGTACGATCTGGACTTGGCAGATTGTTGACGAGTCGGTGGCACCAACTTTATGTCAGTGGCACCGAATTTTGGGAGGGATCGTTGTTGCCAATTATCCACTTGGAACGCATTTGGGCCATAGTTGATGGAGCCCACGGATCAGTGTTTTCTCTGGTCAGTGGCACTGACGATCTTGTCGGTGGTACTGACTCGATCGACCGATATTTTTTTTTCATTGGTGCATCGACGCTTCCACTAAACCTGGAGCACTATCTGAGTCGGTGCCACCGACTTGTGTGTTAGTGGTTTTGATGGCTTATTAGTTATCCGCACCCAGTTTCCTACACTTTCCTTAGAAGTGTTGGTGGCACTGACATGTGTGTCAGTGGCACCGACCTTTACCAATCGATTTTTCCCATCTCTCTGACCTTATCTTGGTGCCATCAACTTGGGAGTCAGTGACACCGACTCGGCCATAGCCTATACACTCAATAAACGAATCAGGGTATCATTTTTACATAAAATGTATATATACATATATATAAAACTAAGTACTACTAAAACAACATAATGTGAATGAATGAAACAAATATCCTAATGGTTGGTTTACCTCCCAACAAGCACCCTTGTTTAATGTCCTAGGCTAGACAAATTCATTTTTGAGGTTAATTAGGAGCAATAAGTTTCACCTCATGCTCCTTTCTATTGAAATCTTCCCCAAAGTAGTGATTCATCCTTTGTCCATTAACCAAGAAGGATCTCTCTCCTTCTTTGATTCTAACCGCTCCATGTGGAAACACGCACTTCTTCAATGATAAATGGCCCACTCCATCTAGATCTCAATTTTCCGAGGTGTAATTTCATCCTTGAGTTAAAAAGCAGTACATTCTCTCCCGGGTACAAAGCTCTCCTTGCTATATGTCGATCATGTATTTGCTTAGTTATTTCCTTATACAATCTAGAATTCTTATAGGCATTCATCTTAATTCCATCAAGCTCATTCAACTCTAGAATATTTATCTTACCTATCTCATCAAGATCAAAATTGATTCTTCTCAACGCCCAATGAGCCTTATGTTCTAACTCCACAGGAAGATGACATGCCAGGCCATAGAAAAACCTAAATGGTGTAGTTCCTATTGGTGTTTTATAGGCAGTCCTATAGGCCCATAGCGCATCAACCAACAATTCACTCCAATTCTTCCTACTAGACGACACCGTCTTCTCAAGTATCTTTTTAATCTCACGATTGGAAATCTCTACTTGTCCTTGAGTTTGTGGGTGATAGGGTGTACCCACATGGTGTGTCACTCCATACTTATTCAAAAGTGCCCCAAATTTCCGATTGGTGAAATGAGTTCCCCCATCACTTATAATCATCATTGGCACTCCAAATCTGCAGAAAATGTGATCCTTAACAAATTTGCATACAACGTTTGCATCATTGGTGCGGGTTGGAATTGCTTCCACCCATTTTGACACATAATCTACAGCTAGCAGAATGTAAAGGTTAGAGTTAGAGGACATAAAGGGTCCCATGAAATCAATACCCCATAAATCAAAAACCTCCACTTCTTAAAACACATTCAATGGCATCTCCTGCCGCTTTGATATGTTTCCTGACCATTGCCACCACCATTGGTTTCTTCAATCCTGAGCCTATCTGAGTTAGATCTCAAGCCGCTGCAACCTCATCAAAAGTATGTTTTTCTATCTATAGAGGAGAAGCTACCGATCATCATATTGGCATCACTGAGTGATTGGGAAAAAGAACAGTTGATCATAGTGCTAAAGAGCCATCGAGATGCATTTGGGTGGTATGTGGCTAACATCAAGGGGATTTCTCCCACTTTGTGCCAACACAAGATTCAGCTAGAAGAAGGAGTGAAGCCGGTCATTCAACCTCAGCGTCGCTTAGAGTCAATAATGATGGATGTAGTAAAGAAGGAGGTAATCAAGCTACTGTCGGCAGGTATAATCTATGTTATTTCTGATTCTATGTGGGTTAGTCCGACACAGGTAGTACCAAAGAAGGGAGGAATCACTGTCACTACTAACTCATCTAATGAACAAATAACCACTAGATTAGTGACATGATGGTGAGTTTGCATTGACTATCGCAGATTGAACACCGCCACGCTTAAGGACCATTTTCCATTACTGTTACAACCCCAACTTTTTGGTTCATTTGGTGAGAAATGTAATTTCTCATATTAAAGATATTTGAACAAATATTGATATAATTTGTTTTGCATAGATGGATTTCATTTACAATAGCCTTGTTGATTGTTTTATGGGCTTTATTGGCTATTGGGCCCAATAACAAGGAAATTCAATTAGTAAAGGAATAATTGAGTTTTTGAGAAAAAAAAGATGTAGAAACCTCTAGAAGGCAAAAGAATATAATACAAAGTTGGATTTCGTGCCTCTTGGGTTCGTTGGGTCTCAAGGAGTCCAAAGTTGCAAAGATAATGCAACAAGAAAAGAAAAGAGCAATTAAATATTTCTTTATTATGAAAGAAATTGAAAACAATGATAAAATGTGGAAAATAAGTGGAAAGAGGTATGATTGAGTTATCCTTGGAGGATTTTCATATCCTTAAGGTTCCTAATGTTAAAAGGAATGCCAATGAGGAAAATAAAAAGAAAGATAAAGAGAAATCCTCAAAAAGAGATATTTTAATAAGAAATAAACAAGATAATGAGAAATAATGAATATAGATACATCTAGAAGGATAAAAATATCCTTAAAAAGGAATTTCAAAATCTTAGAGTTTCTTGGGGTCCAAGGAGCCCCAATGGAGAAAAAGGAAGAGAAAATACCAATAATGCAAAATAAGAGCATAAAGTGATACATAATTAATGGATTTTGTGGTATTGTTAGAAAGAAGGTATTTTCTATTAAAAAGAAAACATAAATTCATGCCAATGGATTCAAAGTCAAGCACAAGGAGATTAAAACAGGTAATTTTTGGATTTCCCTTTAAGTAAATAGATTCCTTAATAACTAAGGAATACTAATAAATAAGGAATAGATTAAAGGAGAGAAGTTACACCTAAACAAGGAAAGTAGGATAAAGGGGACTTGTTTTTCTCATGGTTAAGCACGATGGGATGTTGTCATCCTCCCTATATAAGGGTTGGATCCTTGGACTCGAGTCAAAGAGATATTGAGCATCCTTCTCTCTGTTTCTTCTTGTTTCCACATAAACCCTAGCTAAGAGAGGATGGAGTGATCTTGGGGACATCCAGGAATTGTGATGGGATACGAGGGCGGCCTGCGGTTTCCCCAATGACCAGGGGGCATGGCCATCATCCCCAAGCTCTCACTCTCACTCCTACCATCCATAGCATGGCTACAAGGTCAGCCGACGGAGGAGCGTCGCAAACCTGACCCCGGCCCACCTTGACGTTACCTTGGGGCCCCGTGGGTGCGACAAGGGGTTGCGGAGGTGATGGGAACCCTCATCGGTGCCCTTTGGGTCCAGGGAAGGGAGACAACCTGTTCCCATCCACTGTTGCGGCAGAAGCAAGGGCAATCGCGAGGTAGAAGATGACCCTTTGGGTCGTTTGATGGATTTGCCCACCGCGGGCTGAAGAGTCGGCCAACTTAACCAATGACAAAACTGTCATTTTGTTATATTTCCAAACCAGCAACATTACATGGATAGAGGCAACATGGTGCCCTCTGATTGGCTCTTATAAGTAATATCTTGAAAAAATTGTATTTAAATATCGGTAGCTCGGATGGACACGCATAAAATGTGAAAATTTCTTAGAAAAACGAGAGGAATTCATTAAAAATAGTTTTATAGGCTAATTCCTCTTGCTAATCAAAAAGTAGTGTAAGTTATCAACTTTAATGAATTAAATATTAAGAAACCCTATTTGGAGATGATTAATGTATTTAGTAGGGTTTAATGGATGATTAAAGTTGATATTAACCTATTAATTGTAAAAAGATATATTGAGAACAAAAAGGATGAACTTTGAATGTAATTGGTTTAATTTAGAAATTCCAAGTGCATAAATATGTTGTAATTGGCCTTGAAACCCTAATGTTAGTAAATGTGACTCATAATGGTTTTAATTATTCAAAATCGTGAATAAAGTTGAGATATGATAATTCTAAGCTAATTCAAGTATAAAAGTTCCTAATTGTGGATAAATACCCTTAATGTAGTAATTAGGGTTTTCCAATGGATAATGGTAGAATTAATGACAAATAGATTTCTTATGTGAATTAGACAATAATGAACTATGAATTGATGATAAATGAGCATAATGATCTTGTCATGGATTAAAAGGATAAAAATGGTAGCTTTAATGTAAAAGAGGCTTAATGGACTTAATTGATGGTTAATTATGCTTTTTCTGATATATGGATTATATGTTGTTAAAAGATAACCTTAGCATCTTTCATGATGAATAGATGAGATAATTAGGGTTTGTGAGTAATTGTATAAAATTAGGGTTTAAAATAGTAAGAGATGAAGGGAAACCCTAATTACAATGGAAACCCTAAAAGTGGACTAGAAACCCTAGGAAGCGAGATCGGTTTAATAGATCTTGATGACATGATCAATAATAGAAAATTGTATGCATATTTCAGGATCTCATTATGTGCTTGCTTGCCTATTTGGATTTCTTGATTGGATTATTATGTCTCAAATCAGCCTGACAGGTATGTGGTTATGCTTATGGTTAATCACTTTAGTTTCACAGTGATTCCCGGTTGTTTTATCAGTTTCCTGAAAATAACTGCTTGGATGACTTTTATTTCATGCAACTATAAAGTGACTATGATTATCACCATAAGTATGTATACATGAATGGCTCAGATCCTGGTCCTCCTCTGTGGCTTTGCTAATGATGAAAAGGGTAACCTGGTAAAGGGTCTACTTGTTAAGTGGGACCATCAGGTTATTAAGAGTTAGGGACTGAGCTACCTATGGGTAGTTCCATGCGACTCTTTAGCACACCATGAGTTAGGAATTGGGCTACCTATGGGTAGTGCCATGCGACTCAACCCTAGATATTGATCTACTTGTTAGGTAGGATCATACAGGGTTTAATGGGGATCTACCATGAGGAAGGTAGCATCCAGGTTTACTGCAGGGACAGCGCAGAGGCTAGGGTATGTATGGATTGAGCAGTTATGCTTAAAATGTAAAGTTGTTTGTTGAATCATAATTGAATGCAATATGTTGTTAATTGCACGATTATTGTTTCCCCCACATACCAGCATAATTCATTTATGCTGACTGACGTTTTATTTGTCGGCATTTTAGGTTCAAGTGAAAAGAGTAAATAGTATGGAATTAAATGAGTATTAACGATCAAGGAGGATTAGTTAGAATATTCTCTCATATGGATAGAAGTTTATAAATCCAAGTTTTTCAAAGGTATGCAAAAAGTTAAATTTTATTACAGCCTTTTAGTTTAGTTTAGTAGAATTTGATAATTATTATAGATTATTTGTCGAACCTTTGATCCGGAAATTGGGATAACAACTCTGACTTCTTGGTCTCCCTTAATTGGGAGTTACTGGGAGGCGGGGTCATTACATTTGGTATCAGAGCATAGGTTCCTCATTTAATCTTTAATAATTATTAAATTTTACAAACTCTATAGAACCCAAGGGAGTTATTAGAGGAATTTTTGAAAGACAGAGGTGTCTATAAAAGGATCGCATCCAGGGGCTGGAAAGATTTTCCTCTGCACCGCTAGTCAGAATATGAGGACTCCTGAATTAGTGTGACTGTCTGGCCAATGTCTTAGGATTGGATTTGAAATAAGATACCTTTAGGAATCTCTCATCTTGTTCATCCCTTCTCAACTCAAATGATGTTAAGGATTATATGATTAGGGTTTTCTCTCTTTTCCTCACCCTCTTGAGGTATGGGTAAGGTTGATAAGGTATAAGGAATCCTCCACCAAATTAATAAAAAGCATGTAAATAAGATGCCATTGACATAAGCTTATTAGATTAAGCGTAAAAGAATAGATACATGCTTAGGTCATATGACATAAGTTGTCATGCCCTCAGGAGAGACTTGAGGCTAGATCTTCTTGTCAGGAGGATAAGTAAAGAGAGTTGGTCATGGAGGCAGAGATCTCCATTAAAAGTAGAGACCTGGCATATCCTCTGAGGATGATGCTAACCCTAACCCTAAGTAGTGGTTAGAGAGAGATGGCATGATGAGTTAGATGTCATGATAGACCAGGTGTAGGACTGAGTACCTTTGGCGACCCAACCCTGGGAAGGGTCGGGCATGTTAGAGTGAAGGATAGTTCCTTCATTGATGAGGTTAGAGAAGAACCTATGGAAACCCCATGAGCTTATATGAGCATGGCATAGTAGGCACCCAGAATACATCAGTAGTGTGAGCAGTAGGTTGAAACCCTGGCTAAGGGAGTATGTTGGATAGCTGTTGAGATAAGCATAAAGGGCTAGGGATAACCTTGAGCAAACATAAGTTTAAACATAGGCTTCACCCACGTAGAGGTATGCTTGTGAGCTTGATCCATCTTCATGGAGAGAGGACCTTTAGTATAAGGCTGGTTGTGGAATTAGCTCTAGAGAGAGAGAGCAGGACCCAAGCAAGAAGGTTGAAAGCCTAGACACTGAGATATGAGGAAAAGTGGGGAGTTGAGGATGATGCGACCTAAGTGGATGTTTGTGGTTGCCTCATGCTTGATCCCTGGAGGTTGATGATGTCTTGGTTACCATGAGAAGAACCAAACCCTAGAGAGAGGATGATTTTGTTGGTACCTATGTACCTATGGTATAGATGAGAAGAAGAGTTCCTTATACCCGGAGAGGTTTAGTAACAAGTTGTGAGGCCTTGTACCTTGTTGATTGTCCTTGAGGAGGACTCAACTCTGAAGTGTTTCTCGAGTAGAAGGATGATAGGAAGTGCATGTCATACCTTCTACATGTTTGGTTTGTGGTTAAGAGGTTGAGCAGACATTTGGACATGAAAGAAGTGAACCTAGGGCTCCTAGGTATAAGAGGGGAAGTGGTGTACCTGATGCTCATGACAAGGTTTGAGTTTCTATAGATTTGAGCATGGTACTCCTCATGTCTAGAGGAAAGGAAACCCCTTAAGTTTAAGGTATGTTTGATGAAACCCTCACAGCTAAGTTGATGACATGGGAAGGTATGATCTTGATCCAGTGTTGAGGAAAGAGAACAAGTATGACCTAGCATGGTTTAATAGGTGGTCTGTTTGTGCCTTAGTATCTGTTGGGTTAAGCATGCTCATGTGGATATAAACCCTAAGGATGTTTGTGACCTTGTTGTCAAGAGTTGTAGTTTCCTCCCATCCTAGGAGAGGGACCCTTTGGTAGGGTGTATACCAGTTTTGTGGGTTTTGAGGAAACCTAAAGAGGTCTCATTGGATCTTGAGAAGCTAAGTGAAAAGTACATGGTATGAGAATGAACATGTAGACCCATAGATAACCATCTCTAAAGTGCATATGGATGTGTTACCATGGAGGTAACCAGTATGGGGGACTAACTAAGGTAGGCATCTCTCCATGACCCCTATGAAAGGATGAAAGGCATCCCATGAATGCAGAGAGAGATGATGAAGACTTGGGTAAGGTTCTAAGTTGGACATGTACTATCTTAGAATCCTAAGTCTATCCTAGGGTCAGGTAGGGATAAGACCGATGGAAGTAGGAGTTGCCTAATTCCCTAGTTGCACATGACCATAGGGTTGGGAGGTAACAACTATCATTATCTGAGGGCCATGGGTTAGGAGATTGATCACCTTCATGAACTCATGGGACCCAAAGGGAAGATGAGTAGGGCACTCTCTGGATGCATAAGGGAAGAGGGATGACCCCAAAAGTTTTGACACCCTATAGACCTAAAGGAAATGACCAAGGAATGTGTATGGACCCAAGTAGGTTCGAAACCAGTTTTCCATGGAAGTAACTTTGATATCGAGATATTTGTGATGTAGAGACATATGTGGCATGTTTCAACTTATATTTAAAGGTGTATTGGAAAGGTGGGATGTACCATCTCTACTCTTGGAATAGGAAGAACTCTGTATTTGGACTGCAGTCAAATGCTTATTTCCTCTTATTATGGGAGTGAGAGATAGGACAATACGCCTTCCATACACCAAGGATAAAAGGTAATGTGAGTTGGAACGTTGCCATGAGGTATGAGGACAGAGAAGATAACATACCCTGGTGGAGCGCATTATACATGGATGGTTTACAAACATTAATAGAAATAAGGTAGTCATCTTATGAGGATGTTTTTATCATGATCTATGAGTTATACAAGGTTGAGTTTGAAAAACCAAGAGAATAAGCTTAGAGTTTTCTTGATGAAGATAGACTTTGAGCTGAGATGAGATAATAAGTGAAATACATGGACGTGTATGTCTTTAAAGTTACCTAACACCTAAGGATGTGAAGTGGTAATGGATGCCCTAGATGGAATATAGCTGCCATGTTTAGATGGAGGCTAGAAGAGGTTGTTAGGTTAACCCTCAGTTGGAAAAAGAGATAAGTTTGGCTAACACTCAGATGTAACAATATTGGGTGATCAAGTTAATGGTTGTTTGGTTAGCCAGCCTAGGGTTTATCATGATAAAAGGATGGTTGTAGAACCTCAGATGCACTTCTCTGGAGAAAAAGGATATGAAATCCCGACTAGAGTAGTTTAGGGTTTCTGAGGAATCAATCTTGAGGAATCATGACATGTAGGAGATCATGATACACCTTGGTACTACAAAGATAGTAAGTGACAGTATTACTTTGGATGCCTAAGATGAAGTTGTATGTGGTTTGTTACCATGCATGACAGGAGGTAAAGGACGAACACCAGTAACCGAGTGTTTGATATAGAGGATAAAGGGAGTTCCCTGAAGAGAATGGGAGTTCATCACTATGGATGTTATGGTAAGTCTCCCATGGACCAAGGAAGGTCAAGATGCAATATGGGTTATGGTAGATCACCTTACTTAGATAATAAGAGTCAGAAAGAGTACTACTGTCAAGGGACAGATCCGGTTGAGATACATATGAGGGAGATGGTTAAACTACACCATGATGCGAGTTCAAAAGTTCTTGTGTATAACCTAAAGGTACACTTCCATAAGGTGGGAGTAGATACATGAAGAACTCGATGTTAGTACAGTTCATCACCCCTAACTAATGGTTAGTACGATCCAGACTAGAGGGTCTGATGAGAGCATGTGTGCTCGTTCGGGGTGATACATAGAGACAGTTTTTATCCTTTATAAGATGTGATGATAACCACCATAGCCAGTATCAGGATGTAAAGAAGCTCTGCAACGGAGGTTGTGTCGGTCACCACTTCATTAAGATGATGTTGGTGAAGGGACCTCGTGAAGGTCAAGAAAGGACCACAGTGTGTGCAGATGAAGTCGCTTTGATCGTGCAATGGCTGAAAGGATCCCAGGGACAACGTGAGTTGTAAGCTGATGCAAAGTAGACTGATATGCAGTTCACTGTGGGCGAATACGTGACATGAAAATCCGACCCCTCTAAGTTATAGCTAAGGGAGCTGAGTCCCCTATGCATGGGTTCTTTTGACATGGTTTGGTGGAGAAGGTTAAGTTTTCCCTTACCCCTCAGGATAATGTGATGTGTGATGAGTTTTGTGTCCAATTTAGAGAACTATGTGAAGTACCTGGACCATGTACGGAGCAATGAACCTAGTGAACCCCAAGGGAGGCGGTAATGACCTGAGTAACCTATGAGGATTATAGATGCCAAGGTGAAAGAACTCAGAGAAAGGAATATGTGATGATAAAAGTTCTTTGGAAGCACCATGGATAAGGTAAAGCCACATAGGGGCCAATGATGGACATGGAAAAGTCTTATCCTGAATTGTTTGTTTGCTTGATGGAATTTTGACGATAAAATTCCTATAAGAAGGGAAGGATGTTACAACCCCAACTTTTGGGTTCATTTGGTGAGAAATGTAATTTCTCATATTAAAGATATTTTAACAAATAATGATATAATTTGTTTTGCATAGATGAATTTCGTTTACAATAGCCTTGTTGATTGTTTTGTGGGCTTTATTGGCTATTGGGCCCAATAACAAGGAAATTCAATTAGTAAAGGAATAATTGAGTTTTTTAGAAAAGAAAGATGTAGAAACTTCTAGAAGGAAAAAGAATATAATCCAAAGTTGGATTTCGTGCCTATTGTGTTCCTTGGGTCTCAAGGAGTCCAAACTTGCAAAGAAAATGCAATAAGAAAAGAAAAGAGCAATTAAATATTTGTTTATTAAGAAAGAAATTGAAAACAATGATAAAATGTGGAAAATAAGTGGAAAGAGGTATGATTGAGTTATCCTTGGAGGATTTTCGTATCCTTAAGGTTCCTAATGTTAAAAGGAATGCCAATGAGGAAAATAAAAAGAAATATAAAGAGAAATCCTCAAAAAGAGATATTTTAATAAGAAATAAACAAGATAATGAGAAATAATGAATATAGATGCATCTAGAAGGATAATAAGTATCCTTAAAAAGGAATTTCGAAATCTTAGAGTTTCTTAGGGTCCAAGGAGCCCCAATTGAGAAAAAGGAAGAGAAAATACCAATAATGCAAAATAAGAGCATAAAGTGATACATAATTAATGGATTTTGTGGTATTGTTAGAAAGAAGGTATTTTCTATTAAAAAGAAAACATAAATTTGTGCCAATGGATTAAAAGTCAAGAACAAGGAGATTAAAATAGGTAATTTTTGGATTTCCCTTTAAGTAAATAGATTCCTTAATAACTAAGGAATACTAATAAATAAGGAATAGATTAAAGGAGAGAAGTTACACATAAACAAGGAAAGTAGGATAAAGGGGACTTGTTTTTCTCGTGGTTAAGCATGATGGGACGTTTCCATCCTCCCCTATATAAGGGTTGGATCCTTGGCCTCGAGTCAAAGATATCACGGGCATCCTTCTCTCTATTTCTTCTTATTTCCACATAAACCCTAGCTAAGAGAGGATGGAGCGATCTTGGGGACATCCAGGCACTGTGATGGGATATGAGGGCGACCTACGGTTTCCCCAACGACCAGAGGGTGTGGCCATCATCCCCAAGCTCTCACTCTCACTCCTAACATCCGCAACATGGCTTCTAGGTCAGCCGATGGAGGAGCATCACAAACCTGACCTCGGCCCACCTCAGCCTTAGATTGGGTCCCCGCGAGTGCGGCAAGGGGTGGCGGAGGTGATGGGAACCCTCGCCAGTGCCATTCAGGTCCAGGGAAGGGAGACAACCCGTTCCCAGCCACTGTTGCGGCAGAAGCAAGGGCAATCACGCGGTAGAAGATGACGCTTTGGGTCGTTGGACAAATTTGCCCTCCACGGGATGAAGAGCCAGCCAACTTAACCAAGGACAAAACCATCATTTTGTTATATTTCCAAACCAGCAACGTTGCATGGATAGAGGCAGTGTGGCACCCTTGAATTGGCTCTGGTAAGTAATATCTTGCAAAAATTGTATTTAAATATCGATAGCTCGGATGGATACGCATAAAATATGAAAACTGTTCAGAAAAATGAGAGGAATTCATTAAAAATGGTTTTTAGTCTAATTCCTCTTGATATTTGAAAAGTAGTGTAAGTTATCAACTTTAATGAATTAAAGATTAAGAAACCCTATTTGGAGATGATTAATGTATTTAGTAGGGTTTAATGGATAATTAAAGTTGATATTAACCTATTAATTGTAAAAAGGTATATTGAGAACAAAAAGGATGAACTTTGCACGTAATTGGTTTAATTTAGAAATTCATGTGAATAAATATGCTTTAATGGGCTTTGAAACCCTAATGTTACCTAATGTTAGTAAATGTGACTCATAATGGTTTTAATTATTCAAAATTGTAAATAAAGTTGAGATATGATAATTCTAAGTTAATTCAAGTATAAAAGTTCCTAATTGTGGATAAATACCCTTAATGTAGTAATTAGGATTTTGTAATGGATAAAGGTAGAATTAATGACAAATAGAGTTCTTATGTGAATTAGACCATAATGAACTATGAATTGATGATAAATGAGCATAATGATCTTGTCATGGATTAAAAGGATAAAAATGGTAGCTTTAATGTAAAAGTGGCTTAATGGACTTAATTGATGGTTAATTATGATTTTTCTGATATCAGGATTATATGTTGTTAAAAGATAACCTTAGTATCTTTCATGATGAATAGATGAGATAATTAGGGTTTGTGAGTAATTGTATAAAATTAGGGTTTAAAATAGTAAGAGATGAAGGGAAACCCTAATTGCAATGGAAACCCCAAAAGTGGACTAGAAACCTTAGGAAGCGAGCTAGGTTTAATAGATCTTGATGACATGATCAATAATAGGAAATTGTATGCATATTTCAGGATCTCATAATGTGCTTTCTTGCCTATTTGGATTTCTTGATTGGATTATTCTGTCTCAAATCATCCTGACAGGTATGTGGTTATGCTTATGGTAAATCGCTTTAGTTTCACGGTGATTCCTGATTTTTTTATCAGTTTCTTGAAAATAACTGCTTGGATGACTTTTATTTCATGCAACTATAAAGTGACTATGATTATCACCATAAGTATGTATACATGACTGGCTCAGATCATGTTCGTCCTCTATGTCTTTGCTAATGATGAAAAGGGTAACCTGGTAAAGGGTCTACTTGTTAAGTGTGATCATCAGGTTATTAAGAGTTGGGGATTGGGCTACCTATGGGTAGTGCCATGAGACTCTTTAGCACACCATGAGTTAGGGATTGGGATACCTATGGGTAGTGCCATGCGACTCAACCCTAGATATTTATCTACTTGTTAGGTAGGATCATGCAGGGTTTAATGGGGATCTACCTTGAGGAAGGTAGCATCTAGGTCCACTGCATGGACAACGCAGAGGCTAGGGTATGTATGGATCGAGTAGTTATGCTTAAAACATAAAGTTGTTTGTTGAATCATAATTGACTACAATATGTTGTTAATTGCATGATTATTATTTCTGTCACATACCAGCATAATTCATTTATGATGACCAACATTTTTGTTTGTCGAAATTTTAGGTACAAGTGAAAAGAACAAACAGTAAAGTGGCATATGTGGAATTAAATGAGGATTAACGATCAAGGAGGATTAGTTAGAATATTCTCTCATATGGATAGAAGTTTAGAAATCCAAGTTTTTCAAAGGTATGCAAAAAGTTAAATTTTATTACAACCTTTCAGTTTAGTTTAGTAGAATTTGATAATTATTATAGATTATTTGTCGAACCTTTGATCCGAAAATTGGGATAATGGCTCTGACCTCTTGGTCTCCCTTAATTGGGGGTTATTGGGATGTAGGGTCGTTACAATTACCATTCAATGATCATATTTTGGAGCGACTCGCCAGTCATTCCCACTTTTGTTTTCTTGACGGGTATTCGAGCTATAATCAGATTTCAATTGAGCCTAAGTACCAGGAGAAGTCAACCTTCACCTGCCCTTATGTCACTTTTGCATATTGCCACATGCCTTTGGGGTTGTGCAATGCACCTGCTACTTTTCAGAGGTGTATGTGGGTGATTTTCTCATATATGGTGGAACGATGTCTCGAAGTTTTCATGGTCCTAAGGAAAGAAGGGGTTTAGCTCCACATGGTTTTTAGTTGCAAATGCATAGAGAGAGAGAAGAAAAATGTGGGAACCATGAAGGAAGTTTGTGTAAACCCTAGAGAGAAGGTGTCATGGATGATCCTCCTCAAGAAACGCACGTTCTGTAGTCTTCTGCCAGCAAAATTGTTTTCCAGAGGTGCTCGGATCTTCCGATTGGCATCCTTCAGCTCCTTGCTTCTCTCTCTCTTCTCTCTGGCCGTCCTGTAGTGCAACGTGATCCCCCTCTTAGGTCTAGCTGTCCTCCTTTTTGTCCTAGGTCACTTACGGTACCACCTAACGTGGTTCGTTGGATCGGGATGCTCAGATTAGATTGCTGAAATCTAACAGAGTTGGTGGCACCGACCTGAGTGTCGGTGGCACGGACGGCATCGGGATCTTGATCGTGCTGTGGTAAAGTCAGTACCATCGACTTGGAAGTCGGTGGCACCGAGCTGATGCGCATATTTTCTCTCCCTCACTGATGCTCTCTCGATTGCATCGACCATGATGGTCGGTGGCACCGACTACTTTTGGTCATCTTTGGCACAGTCCCTGAGGTTGTCTCGGTGGCACCGACCATGATGGTCGGTGTCACCGACTCGTCAAATACATAGAAACTCTTGAAAATCCATAGAAAGCATGTATAAGACTGATTAATGTATAAAATAATATAATAATGATGAAATGAGCACAGTTTGATGCATAAAAAATACACAAGCCAATAATAATGATTTATGCAAATATGATCAACTAATTGACTAACAAATTCATAAAATGAATATAAAATAGGCTTGTAAAAATGACTTAAAACTCATACATCAATAACCATATTGTGTTGAAATGTAACCCTAATGAGGTATAGCTTGTTATACCTAGCTTTAATATAACTAAATGATGGTAATTGGGTATGAATAGTCCTTGAATGACTAATACAATCATGGAGTACTCTGTTACTATTGTTGAAACCCTAGTATGCAATAACCCGATGGTTACACCTTGATTAATGTGTGGATTCATACTTGAGAATGGTATGGAATGTGATGGTGATGCTTCACCTTATGCATCCATGATCCAATGGGGATGCCACGAGTTAGAGTTTGGGTATAAGTGATGATTAGTAACATTAATATGATTTATCTTGTTGAACCTAACTCTAATGCAAAAAGATAAAGATGAGTATTCACATTTAACATTCTTATATGATGGAATGATAGTGGAATATCCTCCTTAATATGATCATAACCTTAATATGTTAATTGGTTGTTATCATAGCCATGTGGTTGATACTTTCTTATGCTAAACATGTGCATTATGAATATGATGAGGGTTAATCATATCTAGATTCCTTGCATGTTGATGTAATAAAGGAATGTTTTTAATGTTAATATAACCCTGCTATGATTGTTTATGAATATATCCTAGCTCATTAATGCAATATTGTATTGATCTAGTGTATTATATGTAAGTAATGTTGTTGATCCTTGTTATAAGGCATGCAAAGATAATGGTGATCTTATAGGGAATAGTTGATCCTCTTAATGACCTTTGGGCATGGTTGAGCCCTGAATGAGGTGTAATCCTCTTGTGTTGATAAGGGTTGATACCCTGTGATGTTGTGAAAATGATTTATATCTAGTGATAGTATGATGGTCTTAATGACCGTTAGGCATGGTTGAGCCCATGAATGAGGTGTAATCCTCTTGTGTTGATAAGGGTTGATACCCTGTGATATTGTGAAAAGGATTTATATCTTGTGATAGTATGATGACTAGTGTAGTCTCATGAATGGAAAGTGAATAGTACCATGTGATGATGAGATGAGAAATTATGTTTCATACATTTTATATCTTTTCAAGTTTTGATATTTATATGCTTGCTAGAAGTGAATTAGGGTTTGTATGTCCACTTGCTTGATGCAGCCTTAATTCACCCAATTGGCATAACTAATCAAGTGCAACTCTAATCATGTAGTGCCCTATGTCATAGAGCCATCTTCAGTGTCAGAACTTACTGGATGGTGAAATGAGTATTCCTAAGGGAAACTCAGAGCACATACTGTTGAGTATGTGGGGGTGGAAGGTTGAGGATATATCCTTGTCATCTACAATGTAGATTATGGAGGTTGGCTATGGTCATGCTTCATACATCTGATGTGATTGAGAATGGTTGCGGTCGTATCTGGGTGATTATAACATGATGTGATTAGAGGACAACTGCGGTTGTACCTCAGTGATTGGGTTTGTATACCCTGGTTTCTAGTTTCGTGACCTGTACCAAGGGCAGACTAGTGGTTAGCAACTTGTCTATATGTCATTGTGGTGGCAGCTTTGACTAATATGTCACTTCCTTTTTACTCGTACTCAATAAGGGGAAGAGATCTTAGGATACCGGTACTCCTAGATCTTGTACGATACTGAATAGCCCTTCACAGGGGCCGGTTGGACTTTGAATGGTACGATTCAAATTCCCCAGGGGATAATAAAAGAAGTAATACAATCGTGTAGCATATTTCTTTAGGGTTATGCACGACGTTTCACATTGAATGATAACCCTTGTTTATTATCTTTACATAAAGATGATGCTTAGTGTAATTAAGAGATAGTAGATATACTAATGTTGTGGATATGCTTAAGATTGTTGATACATGCATATAGTATCTATGTTTATGTTGATAACTATACTGCTACTGCTGATTATAATAATGATGATGGATATCTCATGTTGTTAGTTACGTTTAGCATGCTAGCAATTCCTTTGTTACTAGAGATGCATATACTGCTAATCATGCTTATGTAGACAGTTGTGCTTATGTTGTTAGCTCTTCTTATGATGTTAATATGTTCGACCTTTTAGACATGCTAATGTTGTTAGCTATGCCTATGTGGCTAGACTTATTCATAATGATAGAGATTCTATGTTACTATACTTGCTCATGATGCTAGATATGCATATGCTACTGAATTGCTTATATTGTCAACAAGATAAAGGACGATAGTCTGGCTAATGATGATAGTTATTATTTGCTCCTTTATGTATTTTGTTAATCATCAATACTACTGAGTTTATTTGTTATATCTGATTAAACTGCTTAACTAGTTAATTACTTTAAAATGTTGTAATCAATAAATGTTGTTGGAGGTTACATCTCTTGTTGGGACATGGATCTCACCCTTGTGGTTCGCCACATCTTTTTAGGTAATTGGTAGTGATGGCAACAGAATCATGGAAGTAAAGAGGAGCTATAGTAATGAATCTTTGAGAAAGTTGATTAGATGTCTAGTATATCCTAGAGTCATCCTTGTACTCTCAGGTCTGGGCATGAAAAGTTTGTATATGGTGTTTCAAACAAATCGGACTTTTGTTAGCATATTAATGTCTATTTGTGTGGCATATATGAATATTTTTCTCTTGTGTATATATGTTGTGTCTAAGGCAATAGAACAATTTGTATCAAATTCTTGGCATAGCATGGATATAAGAAAGATGTTGGGCTCTTATGCAAATGTTACTGAGTGGGTGTTGACGTTGAAATCGGTTTTAATTTACCCATATATTTGGGTATGTGATTAATTAATGATTGATTGTGTTTTATCTTTTAAGTAATCTTGTTTAGTGTAATAAGTTATCACAGTTACAAAGCCTCATTCCACCATATCATGATTTCTAAGATTACAACCTTTAGTTACGCATATTAGGTGAAACCCTAATCATCAACTTAAGCATAATAGATTTTTTGTGATACCTAGATCATATTACTAGCATTAAGATCATAGAAAGATGTCCACATTGATTTCAAAACCCTAAATTAGCATAAATAAGATTATTAATCTAGAAACATCGATTATTCATCATTATCAATGATTTATTCATTTTACATGACAAGATCATGTATTGACTCAACATAAATGAATCTACTCAATTAAGCATCATATTAAAGCAAATCTCGGTTTTCCTTTCTATTAATTACATTAAAACATGTATTGCATACACTTTTGGAATAGAAAGCATCATTAGACTCTGATTATATTTTCTTTGAATTCCTCTCATTTTTTTGATCAAAACAATATATAATATCATTACTTTTGGACACTCCTAACATTTCTTATGAATTAAAAAAAATATGAATGTGTACCTTAATTATTTGCCACATGTTGCTATACCATTGGTTGACTGCAGTGCCACATGGATAAGTAGGGGTGTGGGTCATGGTGGTTCAGGTGACCGGTTTATCTCTGGACCAATCCTTTAAGTGGTTCAATCAACTGAATCGACAACTATCTGAACCGACCCCCTCCCACCAGACCGCACACGTAGGATGCCTTCCCCATCATTGTCCTCGTACGGGTTCCATGTGACACCGAGTTCGACTGCGGCACACCTCTAAGACCAGTCTACGAAGCCACCCCCATCCCCCAGGGTCACATCTATTAGCCACCTCCTTCTTCCTCATGAAGGGGAACCACTCTTGCCTAATCCTCGTATGCATCTGCTCAGTAGCACTACCACGACGAGGCTCTTCCGCCGACCCTACGGTAGGGTGCCCAAGGCCCGACACAACCATTAAATCCATTGCGATACTCCTTCGACATGAGGGGAGCTCTCCTCTACTGGATAGGTCAGGTTGTGTGACTGCAGAGGGAGAGGGGTAGGGAAGGCAGTTCCAACTGCAGGGGCTAGTAGAAGCTTGGCAACATGGTGGCAGCAATATGCATTCAGAACCAGAGGATGGATGCTACCATGGTGTTACAACCCCAAATTTTGGGTTATTTGGTGAGAAATGTAATTTCTCATATTAAAGATATTTGAAGAAATAATGATATAATTTGCTTCAAATAAATGGATTTCGTTTACAATAGCCTTGATGTTTGTGTTGTGGGCTTTATTGGCTATTGGGCCCAAATAACAAGGAAATTCAATTAGTAAATGGATAATTGAATTTGTTTTTAAGAAAAGAAATATGTAGAAACCTCTAGCAGGCAAATCCAAAGAGGATTTCGTGCCTCTTGGGTTCCTTGGGTACCAAGGAGTCCAAGGTTGCAAAAAGAAAGCAATAAGAAAAGAAAAGATTAATTAAATATTTCCTTGTGAAGAAAGAAATTGAAAATAATGGTAAAATGTTGGAAATAAGTGGAAAAAAGTATAATTGAGTGATCCTTTGTGGAATTTCGTATTCCAAGGATTCCTAATTATAAAAGGAATACCAATGAGGAAAATAAAAAAAAAAAAAATAAAGAGAAATTATCAAAAGGAGTTATTTTAATAAGAAATAAACAAGATAATGTGAAATATTGCATAATGATGTATCTAGAAGGATAATAAGTATCCAATAAAAAGAATTTCAAAATAATGGAATGTCTTGGGATCCAAGGAGTCCCGATAAAAAGGAAAGAAAGAGAAAATACCTAAATTTCAAAATAAGAGGATAATATGATACATTATTAATGAATTTTGTGAAAAGGAAAGTATTTTCTATTAAAAGGGAAAACATGATTTCGTGACAAATAATTAAAAGGCAAGTATAAACGAGATAAGGGGGAGATTTTCGTATTTCTATTTAACCAAGAAATATGGAATAGTAGAGAGAAAGAGAGAGATGGTTGCTCCTCAAACAAGGAAAGTAAGTTTCCTTTCAAGGATCGGACTTGAGTCCTCAAGGAGGCACGCCTTAGGGCTTCGTGCTCGCCCCTATATAAGGGTAGACTCTCCAGACCGAGCCCAGAAGATCCCCCACATGTCTTCTCCTCTTCTTCCATGGTTTCTCCCATAAACCTGAACTAAAGTAAAGCCGGGTGTTTTCAGAGCCACGAGGCTACATGAGGGAGTCACGAGGGAGCCATGATGCGTCTGCAATAACCTGAAGAGCTTGGGAGGGTATCCCTTCACCCTGGACGACCATGGCAGCAGCAGCACAGCTGCATTGGGCGGCCGTGTTGCAGGTCTGCCCACGCCATGTTCCGCAACCATGAGCGCAACCGAGAGCTTGGTTGGTGCGGCGGAGGGAGGCCAAGAGAATGGAGTAGGTTCCAGAGATCGAGGGGATCAAAAGAGGAATGGAGAGGCTCTGCAAATCGCGTCTAGGGCGGCAAGGAGAGTCGTCCTGAGGAAGAAGATGAGCCTTGGAGTCGTTAGACAGAAACGCCCCTCCGCGGACTGAAGAAACAACCTACTTACATGGGGGCAATTTCGTAAATGGGTTATATTTTCCGAATTGCATCACTTTGCATGGAGAGGAGCGACGTGGCGCCCATTGATTGGTCCAAAAAGGTAAACCTTGCGAAATTCATATTTATTTAACTGTAACTCCGATTAAAACAAGTTTTATATGAAAATTGATCCTCAGAACGAGAGGAACCCAAAGAAATTATGTTTGAAGTCTGATTCTAATTGCAATCCGAAAATTAATGAAAATAATCATCTTTAATACTTTAATGATTAAGAAACTCTATTTTGAGATGATTAATGTGTTTAATAGGGTTAATGGATCATAAGAGTTGATATTAACCTGTTAAATGTAAAATGGTACATTATATTCAAAAACGAAGAACTTTGCACATGATTAGTCTAATTTAGAGTTTATGTGCATAAATATGCTTGAAATTTGAAAAGAACATAAAGTTATCATCTTTAATGATTTAATTAAGGAGAAACCCTTAGATTTGATGATAGATGGACTTAATAACGTTATTTGGATAATTCAAGTTGATATTAACCTGTTGTTAATAAAAGTAAAAATAGGATCTAAAAAAAGTGATCTTTTTATATAATTGGCTTAATTTAGGGTTTAGTACATGAGTATGCATTAATGAGCTTGAAAACCCTAATTTAGATGAATATGTCTTTTAATTGGTTTAATTGTTCAAATCCATGAATAAATAAGGATATGATGATCCTAAGTCAAATTGGGTATAAAAGACTATTAAAATAGATAGTTGAGCAATTAAGGTTCATATAAATGGAAAAGAGTGTTTTAGGGTTTGTTGACCTAAAATTGATAAAGTTTGAGAAATTGATCTAAGAAACCCTAATGAATATTAATGAAACCTTAATGTGGATTAGAAACCCCAGAAAGAGAATCCAAGTCAATAAAGTAGATCCTTGATAAAGTGTGTAACAAATAGAGTACATATTCTTTTCAGGAATTATGTGATGATTGAGTTACTTGCTTTGATCTGTTGATTGGCTTGATTGTATATACATGAAGTATATGTTGAATAATCAGCATGACTCATTAAATCAGGTATGTGGTTATGCTTATGAATAATCTCTCTAGTTTCATGGTGATTCCTGAGGTTTTAATCGGTTGCTTGGAAAATAACTGTTGGATGTTTATTTATTTCATACAACTATAAAGTGACTATGATTATCACTATAAATGTGCATATATAACTGACTAGATCTGGGTCCACCTCTATTGCTTTGAAAAGGCTAAGGAAAAAGGGGTAATCCTAGAGAAAGGTCTAGGTTATCGAGAGTTAGAAACTGGGCTACCTACGTGTAGTGCCATGAGACTCATTAGCCTGCCATGAGTTAAGGAGTGGGATACTTACGAGTAGTGCCATGTGACTCAACCCTAGAAATTGGTTCACTTATAGGTGGATCATGAGGGGTTTAAAGGGGGACAACATAGATGACAGGGTACTCTTCGATCGTGGAGTTATATCTAAAATGTAATCTTGGTTGTTAAATGATTAATTGAATGATTACATTGTTAACGTATTTACATGATTATTGTTTCCCCCACATACCAGCTTTGGCTGACCGACATTTTGTTTGTCGGCGTTTTAGGTACAAGCCAAAAGGACAAATATAAATCGTCATATTGTGAAATACATGAAGTTAAATACAAGGAGGATTAGTTAGAGTAGAATCCTTAAGTGGATAGAAGTTTAGAGATCAAAGTTTTCAATAAGGTATGGAAAAGTTTATTTTCTTACAGCTTTTAAGTATAGTCTGTTAAAATTTGATAATTTTTCTTGGTTAATTGTGGAACCTTTGATCCAGAAGTTATGGGTGCGGCTTCGACCTCTCGGTCTCCCTTAATTGGGGGTTATCTGGAGGTGGGGTCGTAACATTTGGTATCAGAGCTTAGGTTCCTCAGTTAACCATTAATAATTATTCAATTTTACAAACTCCATAGAACCCAAGGGAGCTATTAGAGGATTATCTGAAAGACAGAGGTGTCTAGAAAAGGATCACGACTGGGGGCTGGAAATATTTTCCTCCGCACCGCTAGTTGGAATACGAGGACTCCCAGATCCGTGTGACTGCCTGGCCAAAGTCTTAGGGTATGAATCGAAATAAGATTCCTTTAGGACTTTCTCATCTTACTCATCCCTTCTCAACTCAAATTCTGATAAGGACCTAAAGGATTAGGGTTTTCTTTCTTCTCCTCACCCTCTTGAGGTATGGTTAATAAGGTTTAAGGAATCCTCCACCAAATTAATGAAAAGCATGTAAATAAGATGTCATGGACATAAGCTTAATAGATTAAGTGCAAATTAAAGAATAGATACATGCTTAGGTCGTATGACATAAGTTGTCATGTCCTCAGAAGAGACCTGAGGCTAGACCTTCTTGCCAGGAGGATAAGTTAGTCTTGGAGATAGAGATCTCCATTGCAAGTAGAGACCTGGCACATCCTCTGAGGACGATGCTAGCCCTAACCCTAAGTGAAGGTTAGAGAGAGATGAGTTAGACCAGGTGTTTGAAAGGGCATGCCTTTGGGATTCCTTATGATCCATGGGTGACCTAGCACCTTTGGCAACCCAACCCTGGGAAGGGTCGTGCATGTTAGGGTAAAGGATAGCTCCTTAGATGATGATGTTAGTGAAGGACCTTAGAAACCCTATGGGCTTGTGCAAGTAGGGTATAGATGGCACCTAGGGCACGTCATAGTGCTAACAGTAGGATGAACCCTGGATAAGGAATCATGATGGAGCATAAAGGGTTATGGATGGTCTTGAGCAAACATAAGTGAACATAGGCTTCATCCAGATAGGGGCATGCTTTCGAGGTTGATCCTACATGAAGAGAGGACCTCTAATGGTGAGGTTGGTTGTAGGGTGAGCTCTAGAGAGAGCAGGAACCCCAGCAAGAAGGTTGCAATCCTAGACTCCGAGATATGTGAGAAGTCGGAAGTTGAGGATGATGCGACCTAAGTGAATGATAGCAGTTGCCTCATGCATAATTCCTAGAGGTTGATAATATCTTAGTTGTCTTAGAGGAACCAAAACTTAGAGAAAGGATGTTTCTGCTTATACCTTTGTACCTATGGTATAGATGAGAAGAAGAGTTCCATAAACCCTAGGGAGGAATAGTAACAGGCTATGAGGCCTTGCACCTGGTGGTTTGTCCTTGAGGAGGACTCGAACTTAAAGTGTTGATCGAGGAGAAGGATGATAGGAACCTAGGGTTTGTGGTTAAGAGTTTGAGCATGCAGTTGGACACCCAAAGTGAACCTAGGGTTCCTAACCTAAGAGGGGAAGTGGTATATCTAATGCTCATGATGAGAATTAAGTTGTTATAGTTTCAAGCATGGTATGCCTCATGTATAAAGGAAAAGGGAAGCCCTTAAGTTTAAGGTATGTTTGACGAACCCCTCACAACTAGGTTGATGATAAAGGAAAGTATGATCTTGATCCAACATCGAGGAAAGAGGAAAAGTATGACCTAGCATGGTATAGTAGGTGATCTGCTTATGCCTTAATAGCTTGCTAGGGTTGAGTAGGCTCATGTGGATGTAAACCCTAGACCTAAGAGCTTTTGTGACCATGGTGTCAAGAGATAGTTTTTCCTCCCATCCTGGGAGAGGGACCCCCTTTGGTAGGGTGTATATCAGTTTTGTTGGTTTAAGGTAACCTGAAGAGGTCTCACAGGATCTTGAGAAGCTAAGTGAAAAGTACATGGTATGAGAAAGAACATGTAGACCCATAGATATCCATCTCTAATTGCATATGAATGTGTTAACATGGAGGTAACCGGTATGGGGCTTGACCAAGGTAGGTAGGTTGCCATGATCCCTATGAAAGGATGAAAGCCAGCCCATGAATGCAGAAAGAGAGATGATGAAGATAGGGGTAAGGTTCTAAGTGAACATGTACTATAACAGAATCCTAAGTCTATCCTAGGGTCAGGTAGGGATAAGACCGATGGAAGTAGGAGTTGCCTAATTCCCCAGTTGCACATGACCATAGGGTCGGGAGGTAACAGCTATCATTGTCTGAGGGCCATGGGTTAGGAGATTGATCACCTTCATGAACTCATGGGACCCAAAGGGCAGATGAGTAGGGCACTCTCTTGATGCATGAGGGGAGAGGGATGACCCTAAAAGTGTCGGCACCCTATAGACCTAGAGGAGATGACCAAGGATTGTGAGGTGACCCAAGTATTTTTGAAACCAGTTTTCCCTAGAGGTAACTTTGATATCGAGATGATTGTGATGAAGTGACATATGAGGCACATTTGAACTTAGATGTAAAGGTGTACTGGCAAGGTGGTATGTACCATCTCTATTCTTAGAACAGGAAGAACTTTGTATTTGGACTGCAGCCAAATGCTTATTTCCTCTTGTTATGGGAGTGAGAGATAGGACAGTACGCGTGCCTTACACCAAGGTTAAAGATGATGTAAGTTGGAATGTTGCTACAAAGTATGAGAATAGAGATGATAACATACCCTTGTGGAGAGAATAATGCATGGATGGTCTACAAACACTAAGAGAAATAAAATAGTCATCTTATAAGGATGTGTTTAGCATGAGCTATGTGGAATTTTCAAGTTATACCAGGTTGAGTTCAAAAACCAAAGGAATAAGTTCGGAATGTTCTTGATGAAGATGGGCTTAGGGCTAAGATGAGTTAATAAGTGGCATACAGGAAGAGGTATGTCTTCAACATTACCTAATACCTACGGATGTGAAGTGGTAATAGATGCGCTGGTTGATATATAGCTTCCTAGCTAGTTTAGCAGGAAGTTAGAAGAAGTTGAGGTTGTTAGGCTAACCTTAAGATGAGGAAAAGGGATAAGTTTGGCTATCGCCCAGATATATCAATAGCAGGGTAATCAAGTAAATGATTGTTTGGTTAGCCAGCCTAGTCTGTGATATAATGAAAGGATGGTTGTAGAACCTCAGATGTACTTCTTTGGAAGGGAAGGCGATGAAACCCCGACTAGAGTGGTTTAGGGTTTTGGAGGAATTGATCTTGAGGAATCATGACATACAGGAAATCATGATTGAAGATCACCATACACCGTGATAAATGGAAATAGCACTTTGGATGCTTAAGATGAAGTTGCATGTGGTTTATGGACATGCAAGCCAGGAGGTAAAGGATGAACCCCAATAACCCAACGTATCAATATAGAGGACAAAAGAGTCCCTGAGAGGGAATGGGAGTTCATCACTATGGATGTTGTGATAGGTCTCCCCTAGACCAAGGAAGGTCGAGATGCAATATGGGTTATGGTAGATCGCCTTACCTAGTTGACATGAGAAAGAAAGAGTTCTGTCAAGGGACAGATCTGGTCGAACTACCAAAGAGAGACGGTTCAACTATACCATGAAGTGAGTTCAAAGGTTCTTGAGTTTGACCTAAAGGTTCCCTTCCAAAAGATGGAAGTAGGTGCATGAAGGACTCAATGTTAGTATAGTTATCACCCCTAACTAATGGTTAGTATAATCCAGACTAAAGGGTCTGATGAGAGCATGTGTGCTCGTACAGGGTGATATCTAAAGACAGTTCTTGTCCTATGAAAGATGTGACAATGACCACCATAGCCAGTGTCGGGTTTTATAAGAAGCTCTGTAAGGGAGGTTGTGTCGGTCACCACTTCAGTAAGGTGATGTTGGTGAAAGGACCACATGATGGTTAGAAAAGGACCACAGTGTGTGTAGATGAAGTCGCTTTGATCATGTAATGGCTGAAAGGAGCCTAGAGATGACGAAAGTCATGAGAAGATGCAAAGTAGACTGACATGCAGTCCACTGTGGGAGAATGTGTGACATGAAAATCTGACCCCTCTGAGTTATGACTAAGAGAGATGAGTCCCCGACGCATGGGTTCTTTTGACCTGGTTTGGTGGAGAAGGTTAAGTTTGACCTTACCCCTCAGGATAAAGTAATATGTGATGAGTTCCATGTGTCCAATTTAGAGCACTATGTGAGGTACCCCGACCATGTGCTGAGCAATGAACCTAGTAAGCCCCAAGGGAGGCTGACATGGCCTGAGTCACCTGTGCAGTTTATAGACGTCGGGATGAAAGAACTCAGAGAAAAGAATATGTGATGATAAAGGTTCTGTGGAAGCGCCATGAGTACGGTAAAGCCACATAGGGTCCAATATTGATGGACATGGAAAAGTCTTATCCTGATTTGTTTGTTTGCTTGATAAAATTTTGAGGACAAAATTCCTATAAGAGGGGAAGGATGTTACAACCCCAAATTTTGGGTTATTTGGTGAGAAATGTAATTTCTCATATTAAATATATTTGAACAAATAATGATATAATTTGCTTCAAATAAATGGATTTTGTTTACAATAGCATTGATGTTTGTGTTGTGGGCTTTATTGGCTATTGGGCCCAAATAACAAGGAAATTCAATTAGTAAATGGATAATTGAATTTGTTTTAAGAAAAGAAATATGTAGAAACCTCTAGAAGGCAAATCCAAAGAGGATTTCGTGCCTCTTGGGTTCCTTGGGTACCAAGGAGTCCAAGGTTGCAAAAAGAAAGCAATAAGAAAAGAAAAGATTAATTAAATATTTCCTTGTGAAGAAAGAAATTGAAAATAATGGTAAAATGTTGGAAATAAGTGGAAAAAGTATAATTGAGTGATCCTTTGTGGAATTTCGTATTCCAAGGATTCCTAATGATAAAAGGAATACCAATGAGGAAAATAAAAAAGACGAAATAAAGAGAAATTCTCAAAAGGAGTTATTTTAATGAGAAATAAACAAGATAATGTGAAATATTGCATAATGATGTATCTCGAAGGATAATAAGTATCCAATAAAAAGAATTTCAAAATAATGGAATGTCTTGGGATCCAAGGAGTCTCGATAAAAAGGAAAGAAAGAGAAAATACCTAAATTGCAAAATAAGAGGATAATATGATACATTATTAATGAATTTTGTGAAAAGGAAATTATTTTCTATTAAAAGGGAAAACATGATTTCGTGACAAATAATTAAAAGGCAAGTATAAACCAGGATAAGGGGGAAGATTTTCGTATTTCTATTTAACCAAGAAATATGGAATAGTAGAGAGAAAGAGAGAGATGGTTTCTCCTCAAACAAGGAAAGTAAGTTTCCTTTCAAGGATCGGACTTGAGTCCTCAAGGAGGCACGCCTTAGGGCTTCGTGCTTGCCCCTATATAAGGGTAGACTCTCTAGACCGAGCACAGAAGATCCCCCACATGTCTTCTCCTCTTCTTCCATGGTTTCTCCCATAAACCCTAACTAAAGTAAAGCCGGGTGTTTTCGGAGCCATAAGGCTACATGAGGGAGTCGCGAGGGAGCCATGATGCGTCCACAATAACTTGAAGTGCTTGGGAGGGTATGCCTTCACCCTTGACGACCATGGCAGCAGCAGCACGGCTGCATTGGGTGGTCGTGTTGCAAGTCTTCCCAGGCCATGTTCCGCCACCATGAGCACAGCCGAGAGCTTGGTTGGTGCGGCAGAGGGAGGCCAAGAGAATGGAGTAGGTTCTGGAGATCGAGGGGATCCAGAGAGGCTCCGCAAATCGCGTCTAGGGTGGCAGGGAGCGTCGTCCTGAGGAAGAAGATGAGCCTTGGAGTCGTTGGACAGAAACGCCCCTCCGCGGACTGAAGAAACAACCTACTTACGTGGGGGCAATTTTGTAAATGGGTTATATTTTCCAAATCGCATCACTTTGCATGGAGAGGAGCGACGTGGCGCCCATTGTTTGGTCCAAAAAGGTAAACCTTGCAAAATTCATATTTATTTAACTGTAACTCCGATTAAAACAAGTTTTATATGAAAATTGATCCTCAGAACGAGAGGAACCCAAAGAAATTATGTTTGAAGTCTGATTCTAATTGTAATCCAAAAATTAATGGAAATAATCATCTTTAATACTTTATTGATTAAGAAACTCTATTTTGAGATGATTAATGTGTTTAATAGGGTTAGTGGATCATAAGAGTTGATATTAACCTATTAAATGTAAAATGGTACATTATGTTCAAAAAGGAAGAACTTTGCACATGATTAGTATAATTTAGAGTTTATGTGCATAAATATGCTTGAAATTTGAAAAGAACATAAAGTTATCATCTTTAATGATTTAATTAAGGAGAAACCCTTAGATTTGATGATAGATGTACTTAATAACATTATTTGGATAATTCAAGTTGATATTAACCTGTTGTTAATAAAAGTGAAAATAGGATCTAAAAAAAGTGATCTTTTTATATAATTGGCTTGATTTAGGGTTTAGTACATGAGTATGCATTAATGAGCTTGAAACCCCTAATTTAGATGAATATGTATTTTAATTGGTTTAATTGTTCAAATTGATGAATAAATAAGGATATGATGATCCTAAGTCAAATTGGGTATAAAAGACTATTAAAATAGATAGTTGAGCAATTAAGGTTCATATAAATGGAAAAGAGTGTTTTAGGGTTTGTTGACCTAAAATTGATGAAGTTTGAGAAATTGATCTAAGAAACCCTAATGAATATTAATGAAACCTTAATGCGGATTAGAAACCCTAGAAAGAGAATCCAAGTCAATAAAGTAGATCCTTGATAAAGTGTGTAATAAATAGAGTACATATTCTTTTCAGGAATTATGTGATGATTGAGTTACTTGCTTGGATCTGTTGATTGGCTTGATTGTATATACAAGAAGTATATGTTGAATAATCTGCATGACTCATCAAATCAGGTATGTGGTTACGCTTATGAATAATCGCTCTAGTTTCACAGCGATTCCCGAGGTTTTAATCGGTTGCTTGGAAAATAACTGTTGGATGTTTATTTATTTCATGCAACTATAAAGTGACTATGATTATCACTATAAATGTGCGTATATAACTGACTAGATTCGGGTCCACCTCTATTGCTTTGAAAAGTCTAATGAAAAAAGGGGTAATCCTAGAGCAAGGTATAGGTTACCGAGAGTTAGAAACTGGGCTACCTATGTGTAGTGCCATGAGACTCATTAGCCTGCCATGAGTTAAGGAGTGGGATACTTACGAGTAGTGCCATGTGACTCAACCCTAGAAATTGGTTCACTTATAGGTGGATCATGAGGGGTTTAAAGGGGGACAACATAGAGGACAGGGTACTCTTGGATCACGGAGTTATATCTAAAATGTAATCTTGGTTGTTAAATGATTAATTGAATGATTACATTGTTACCGTATTTACATGATTATTGTTTCCCCCACATACCAGCTTCGGCTGACCGACGTTTTGTTTCTCGACGTTTTAGGTACAAGCCAAAAGGACAAACATAAATCGTCATATTGTGAAATACATGAAGTTAAATACAAGGAGGATTAGTTAGAGTAGAATCCTTAAGTGGATAGAATTTTAGAGATCCAAGTTTTCAAAAAGGTATGCAAAAGTTTATTTTCTTACAGCTTTTAAGTATAGTCTGTTAAAATTTGATAATTATTCTTGGTTAATTTCTGAACCTTTGATCCAGAAGTTATGGGTGCGGCTTCGACCTCTCGGTCTCCCTTAATTGGGGGTTATTGGGAGGTGGGGTTGTAACACATGGGGTTCTCCAATTCAGAACCAAAGGATGGATGCTACCGTGGGTCTTCTCTTCCAATTCAAAATCATTGAACCTCCTTCTTCCTCATGAAGGGGAACCACTCCTACCTAATCCTCGTATGCATCTGCTCAGTAGCACTACCACGATGAGGCTCTTCCACCGACCCTATGGTAGGGTGCCTAAGTCCTGACACAACCATTGAATCCAATGTGATACTCCTTCTAGGAGCCATGAAATGGTGACATGAGGGGAGCTCTCCTCTACTGGATAGATTAGGTTGTGCGACTGTGGAGGGAGAGGGGAAGGGAAAGTGGTTCCAATCGTAGGGGCTACACTACAAAAAAAAGTTGATTTAGCTACATATTGTCTAACTATATATATTATATTTGTAGCTAAAAACACTTCTCTTTACAATTTTTACAAATATAACTAAAGTATTTGTAGTAATTTCTAATAAGTGCAAACTTGACTACATATATCCATCCGCTACAAATTTTCTACCCAACCCTCTCCCCGCTATCATATAACCAACACGCCCAAAAATTTCAAGTTCACTGCGCGCTACTCCTCCAAACTATTGGCGCGGTTAGTACTCCCTTTTCCAAAATGGATTCCTATTATGCTTGTTCTCTGTAGTCTCCGTCTACTCCCTCCCCCCGACACCCCCTGATGGTTTTATCTCTGCCTCACTTTCTTCTCCCTCGCCCCCCCCCCAAACCTCGACCTGAATGCTCTCTCTCCCCTGGACCCCCTTATCTTGCTAGAACCATCACGGAGGAGAGGAGGTCCTAAAATGGCATCGCCTCACTTTCTTCTCCCTCGGCCCCCACCCTCGCCCCCCCAAACAAACCTCAACCTGATCACTCTCTCTCCCTTGGACCCCCTTCTCTTACCTCCCAACCCAGCCACCTCCCCTTTGCTAGAACCATCACGGAGGAGAGGAGGTCCTAAAATGGCATAGATCTACGAGGAAAGCAAACAGGAAGGCCGGCCACACCCGCAGCTCTGAGATAGCTTCGTCTACATTAGCAACGTCAACATATGCCAGATTCAAGGTCCTCAAGGAGAATGCCCCACCTGCAACTCGAATGGAAACCCCTCATTTGATCGTAAGAAGATGCTTGAGTGGTAAATAAATTCACACAATGCACTTATTTGATGAAAAACGATGCCTTTTCTCATGTGAATCTGGTTTGGTTTAAGTAAGCAACAATTTTGTTAATTGTTAACAAATAGAAATACTATATTGCAGGAGGATATATCTGTGAATCTCTTATAGCAAATGGTTAATGCTAAGGTTTGAGCACCTACATTTTTTCGTCACATGCCGTATCATGTTTTCCAAAATCACTGTGAATCTCTTTATAGGTATTTGTAACCTAGTTTAGACTTGCTACTGTAGGTCAATTTTTATCTTCAATCTTGCAAATGCTTCTGTATAAAATCCTTATAGTGTATAAAATACCACTTCACATGGTGATAATCAGTGTGTCTGTTTAATTATGTGACAATTTTTAATGTTATGTGTTCTACCTTGTTTCACGTAGTTACTTATCGTGTTTGTTTGCAATTCACAAATTTCCATAGTTACTCTAGTCAACTTTTCTGTTACCATAATAGCATCCATTAAATCCTGAAATGAGATAATTGATATGGCATCCTCTTATGGTGTAGAGACAAATCATATTTCTAATTGGTGTTTTAAGGAAAAAAAACTAGGATTTAAATGATCAGGATGCCAACAATTTGTTGGCAACAAAAATCCAGTGTGGATCAATGAACATGGATACGAGCTTAATGTTAAAATATGCTTGTTGTACCCGACCAGTGTGGCTCAAGTGGTTCGGTCCGGCTTGTCCTCCCTGGGGGACCCGGGTTCGAATCCCCCTGAGTGCACTGTAATTACCAACTCCTTGGGTCATCCGGGCTCTGGCACCTGTTTGAGGAGGAGGGGGAGCGGAGTCTCCCTAAGACTCAAAAAAAAATATGCTTGTTGTATGCCCTTCCCTTTAATATTTCAAATATCCCTAATCTAAGTTTTAATTGGGTAAACAATTTTGCATGACATACAGATTTGCTGACGTTTCAATTTTCTCATGTTGGCGTTATACATTGGACATAACTGTAAACATTGTCATCTAGAGCTTGTAGTATGAGAATTCAGTATCTTACTTTGTAAGTTATTCTTTACTGATTAAATGTTGTTGGTTGAATAATTTTGTATCTTCGATGGCAGTTGGATGTCCTTTTTTATGAAGTTTTATGAAACTAAACAACTCAAATATGAATTTTATCCTTTTTATTACAACCTTACGAGTAGTCACAACATACACTAGCCCAATGGTTTCAATACTAATTATTTTGTTACAATCTAGTTCTCAAACTTTTTCTCTTCACCAATAAATATTGATGGAACGCTAAAATCTGAACTTAGTTGTGGGATGTTTATTCTCTTAGAATTATAAGGATTAGTGAAGTTCATTGGAGTTAGGAAGGAACTTTTCATTCAGACTATAAATGATTGAAACTGGATCGAATTTTGTCATATTATTTGTTATGGTTCTTGGATAACAATACGAAAGCCTGGTAGGAAGGTGAATTAGAGAATGCAAAATTTGATGAAGTACTATGATTTTGTCTAGAGAAAGGTGTAACAGGGGATTTATATGTACTGACTTGGTAGTATATAAGCTATTAGTAACATTTGTGTTTCTTGTCACATCACATACTTTCCAAATTAACATTGACCATGGTCTTAGTTGCATATATCTGAGATCTGATATAAGGTTTGAATTCAGGTTAAATTTCAACACTAAATAGAGTATTAAATGTTGCATTTAAATCATTCCCAACACCATGATTTTTTCAAGATTCATGCGACATTCATTAATAATCATGCCCTATTTTGTAGAAACAATATTTTCCATCACTATTGCAAAATAGTGGCTATAAAAATTCAAAATTCAGAACAACATGGTTGTGGTCAGGTGCCCAACCATCCGATGACATTATAGGTTCCCTTGAACAATGATCAGAAGTTACAGTCTCCTAGTAAGGAGAGACATCCATATGAGAGAAACTTCTATGAGAGATGAGCTTAGAATCATCTTGCAATTTGTTCTCTTTTTCCTTAAAAAATAGTATCATTTTTCATTGTGGACTTCTTCCCTTTTACTTTCTCTTTGTTGTATTTGACGTTCTTGATTGACCCTATCTTCTTGGTAGCTAACAATTCAGGATGCAACCCTGTGAAGCCAATGTCATGTGGAACCCATGAGGAACCTTTTGATTTATAATAATCCATGCTTGAATCAAATATGTCGTCATAACCCATGAAATCAAAGGTAGTAACCTGATGATAAATCGAGGCCAATGGATGATGTATGGGTCAGGCCTCTTGATGAATTTATTAGAGACAAGTGGAAGATGTAGAAGAAACAATTTGTCGCACCCTATTCAGAGGATAGGTGAGGTACATGTTATTTCCAAAAGTATTACTATGAGTAGGAAAACTCTTCTCAGAATGCACATCATAAGAGCTATCGATAACCACCACATAAACTCCACTATCATCAATGCATCCACCTCTTATTGTTGTATATTTTGAAGTTCATCGTCTCTTTATTGGCAACTAAAAGGAATTATCATTCGGACTTCCCTCTCCATGCAAGTATTATTAGACTTGAACTGATATTAATTTAGGACTTAAAATTATTATTTATACTTATGTGATTATATATTAGGCTTACTTATGTTTCCTAATTTTCATATCATTCTGACCAGTTTCTAATCTGCAGTCACAATAATGAGTTAAATGTGATGATTCTCTTTATTCCAACTCAGTCTGAGCAATGCCACCTTCTCTACCCGTCAGACTCTCTTTGCCCACTACTCTTTCACTTATGATGTCCCCCTGTTTACAACATCCTATCAAACATATAAAAGTTTGTACTGAGTTGAGTATTGGAGGTACAATTTCCAACCTCAAAATTGAAGTTGATTTTTAGTTCAACTTTAAAGTGAGTCTAGTTACATTTTTCCATATTCATCAGCATATTTCAGAGCAATTCTTATGTGCTTACATTTTATCTCTGGACATTGAACCCACTGCATGTGCTTTTCCAAGGAAGTACATCACAACACACATGGAAACAATAAGTTGGGCACATATATAGAAGTACATTTGACTCCTCCATTTTCCCGTATAGCATTTTATTTATATCCCTCTTATAAAATACACTGGTGACCTCATTTATTGCAACTTCACAAGTCTATTATATTTCTATAGATATCCTTAATCAATAGCTTAATGCTTGGTAAAATGCATAAGCTTATATTTTCTTGTAATGATGCGTATTCAATTTCTTATATGAGCATTCTACATGTTTGATTCAATTTTGAAATTATACTTCATGATTTGAATGCTTTGTTACCAAAGACGACCTTGTTATGTAGATCTAGGGGTTTCTCATTTTTTCTGGTTCACGATGATACACTTAGTTTAAAGGGTCGTTTACCCTATTTAAAGTAGTTCATTCTTCCTAGTAGCATTTCTTTTGACTCCAAAATATGAATGTCTTGTTACTTGCTTCTGTTGTGGACTCGACATTGGGCTGATGTTGTGGTTACCATAATGACTTTTTCTTGGATTTATACTCCACAAATAGCTACATGGATGATGCAGCTTGATTACTTAGCATTGCAGGAGAAACCAATTGCACTGATAGATTATCTAAGCCAAGTCCATATACATGATTTGATAGTAGTGTTGACCACATGAACTGTGTAGAGATTTTTCTGGGTTTGGATGGAACATTGTAGGAGTAACCATTGAAGCATTTTGTACCCCAACATGAGCAAAATATTGGGGAAACCCTTGAGACAGACTCGTCAGTGTTAACAGAGCTCATAAGTATATGTAAATCTTTTGGAGAATACAACTTCTCTTTGCCTTGGTTTGGATTCTTTGTCTTTGTCGTCTTACGTTTCCTCCAAGTTGAGCCTCGTTTTGATAAGGCATTCTTATTCCTGGATTAACAAAAATCTGTAATGAAGTTTTATTGTAGTTCAATTTATATTGCTTTGGATTTACATCTCATTTTTCTTATTCATTGTATGCCAATGTAGAATCTTATTAAATATTGAAATCCTACACATACTAGCATCCACTCACAGACTAAGTGATGTTCTTGTCATTACTTTCTAGATTCAATTAAAAATCTAGCTTTTCATCTTGATTTCATCATTACAACTTCTCTGCATCCTAGTTGGATGCTGATAATTTTAGAGTCGTTCCCTTTGTACTCTATACTTAATAGCCTGCCTTGGATATCATTAGTTCTTTATTTTTGTAGTTTTTCAAACAACCACAAGTGCTAAAATGGATGCAAAAACTCCATGGTAATAGAATCTAAAAGATATAGATGAGGAGTGCTAAATTCATATACATATGACTCTATTTGAACTTAGCATCATAGTGAACAGAAGTTGTTGGAGTGTTAAATTCTTGTACATATGACTCTATTTGAACTTAGCATCATTAGTTGTTTCAGAAGACAGGAGGATGCTTAGGAGAAGTTTGTGAAGAGATACCAGAAGCATGACAGAATACCATTCTGTGTTGGTACTTCATTATTAAATAGAAAAAAGTGCTTTAGGTTGGTAAATTCCTACATTAAATCTAAGATTCCTTTATAATGGATTGATTGATTTGCAGACAGTCTTAAATGTATATTACTATATATATTCTCTGAGTAGCTTACTAGCAATTCTAGCACTATCCTCATCAAGGTTCTCAGCAAACAATATGTTTTTGCTATCCTGTTTGAATTTGTTTTCACCTTTGATTACGAAATGAGTGTATATAACTTCATGTATGCTTGCACACCCCCTTTTTGGAGGCGCCTTCAAACCCAGCAATGTGCCTTCACAAAAACGCCCCCTTCACAAAATTCTAAACTTCTAAAGAGGGTATTTCTCCTCTGTTTTAGCAATGAGTGAATCATGTATATCAAAACCAACCTTATTAGATTCTCTGTTATTTTATAGAGTCTAAGGATTTTAGTTTTATCCCACATGGGTTATCTCTAAATCCTGTGGTCTTCTCTTGTCTTATAAAAGAGAACCATGTACTCCTTTTTTAATCATCTCAATAAGAGGATTATTAGCCGCAACTTCTAGATGGTATCAGAGCCTCCCGATCCGCCCTAACCCTTCCCCAAGCCGCCGCCCACCCTGCCCCCTCTCCTGCCGCCGCCGCCCACCACAACAAAGCAACTACATTCATTGCCAGTAACCCTACTTTCCATGAGCGGACCAAGCACATTGAGGTGGATTGTCATTTTGTCCGCAAAGCTGTTCTCTCTGGCCAGGTCTCTACTCCCTATATTCATACGACTAATCAGGTGGCTGACATCTTCACAAAGATTCTACCAAAGACAAGGTTCACTGCTATGACATCCAAGATGGGCATGATAGACATCTACGCTCCAGCTTGAGGGGGAGGATTAGTATATAGACTTTCCTGTATTTTTTTACTTAGTCTATTTTTCTCTTTACTGTGTTATTCTTGTGTTTAGTTTTATTCCACATGGGTTATCTCTAAATCGTGTGGTCTTCTCTTGTCTTATAAAAGAGAACCATGTACTCCTTTTTTAATCATCTCAATAAGAGGATTATTAGCCGCAACTTCTAGACTTATCAAGCAACAAGAAACTTACAGATATGTTGCAACAACTGAAAGTGGGCTTAGGGATCCTTGAAAGCACCAATTGATTTTCAAATTCCCTTAACAACGGCCAAGTGGAAGCCTACTAACGAAGGTGGTAAGCCATCATAATGCTCAACTACGTCACTGATTTTAGGTATTTGTCATTTCATACGAAATAAACTGAGAGTAAACATGTTAAAATAATCTTGTTATGAAAACAATTGAATATAGAGTAAGAGTCCTCGAGTTGGAGGAACTACATTTGAAGCATATTGCAGTTAAGGAACACAGTGTGTGTGCGATGAATGGACTGACAGATGACGCAAGTGAAGAACATGATTTCCCTACTTTTTATTCTGACGAGGATACTGCATTATTAGCTTTGACTATGGACAGACATAGAACCGTGGAGAGGTGGTTAAAAATCCTAAACATTCACTATTAGGTAAGAAGTAGTTTTCCTGTGTTTTTTCTTGAATCCCACATATTGTTTAATCAACACATAGCATGATGCTTAGAGCCAAGAACACGACATATTTCTATTTTTACTTACCAAAATTGAAATTGATGACGTTCAACAACCAATCGTCTTTCTGTGTTTGTCCAAGTACTCAATATGCACAGCAAGAAGTACAATGCTTAGGTTGTTTTCTAGCTAGTCCGTGATGTGAGGTCTCAATTAAGATACATACTGCTTAATAATCTGACTTGTTGAAGTTTTCATGAACGAAATTTCTATTCATCCTTCTTTCTTTGAAAATTCATTTTTATCTGATTGTCTTCTTTTAGATGTCATTGTCTTCTACTACTAAGAAATGTCTTGTGATTAGCATGATCTACAGTAAACGCAGACCATGTCATTGCCCTACAAGTGACTATAAGATTAATTTCTTGAGTCTTCTTCAAGCACCTACTTGCAAATTCGTTTTTGCTTAAGTCTGTATGGAATGTCCATTTAAAGAAAATAGTTAATAGGGCATTGAAGTTTCTGAGAATACAGAACAAGTAATGGAAGCTTTTTGGAGATTATGGCTACAACTCCCCCCTAAGATGCATGCCATTGTGTATGGCATATGAACCAGGTAGGCCAACAATGGGTGTCCTGGGATGATATGCAGGGTATTTGTTGATTTGAAGGATCATGTGTCTTATGGTATGATGTTTCTTCATATTTTAGTAGCATCTGCAGGGGATTTGTGATGATAAAAGTGTGAACTTACAACTGAACCAGCACTACACAAGCTCCTCAGTCTTTTGCATCATTAGGTATACTAAGTTATATGTTGCTTCATCTTGTTTGTTCCTAACTTTGTCTATGAGTTTGACGCTAATAATCATTCCAGCTGTCAACCGTTTTGTTTCACCCATGTGCGAACTATACTAAAATAGGAGGTTAAGTGAATAGGTCACGAATCCACCATCATACATAGTTTTTTAAAACAGTCACCAAAGTTCCTTGGTTTGATTGTTAAGATAGAATAGTGTTGGCTATTTGTCATTAAGCTACAATCACTAATGTCTGATATGCTTGAGAACATTATTAGAATGATAAATCATTCCTTATGAAAGGTTTTCTTTAGATTTATATGTTTTTTCATGCTTACACATCATACAGAATATGATACACCTTCTTTTATCAACTTAATGCATTATCATTCTTCAATATTGAGCTTCAAAAAGATTCAATCAGTATTTGATCTCTAATACTTATGGATGTTACTTCCAACAATAAGAACAGCAAGGAATTACCACGACACATTCATCATGTGGTAGCTTCACTCTTAGTCAAGGGATCCAGATATATTCATAAATACTGGAGGTATCCTTTTCATTACTTCAATGCCTCAGGTATAAGGAATACACCATCATTGGTTGCTGATGAGGATAGTCCAGTGCCAATAATGTTTTTGAGTAGCTGGCTATTCACCCATGGATCGTGCCATATAGAAATATTATCTCCAGTACCAAATTACCAATATGAAAGCGTACAAGAGGTACAAGAGTGTTTCTAAATCACATGAGTGACTTCCAAAACCAAGAATGTCTCATTCTGAGTCCAGGACTGGAAATTGATAATCTAATACTACTTATATATTATCCAGATTTGGAGTTGACTAATGAATCTTGTTCTATATGAAAATTCTAGGACAGTTCACTAGTTTGTCAATTAAGATACTCAGCTTGTCTAGATAGTGTGGTCTGATCATGCTGTTGTTTTATTAAGAGAGTGTCATAATATGCTTAGTGTTTCTGTGCTAGTCATTTTATTTCCCCTGCTTTATCTATGCTACTATTTAGTGTTATATTTTGCTTTCCTACTAGTTCGAGTAGGTTTCTTGCTTCCCCAACTGTCCCAACTTGAACCCAATTACATTGATTGATTTCTGCATCAAAAGCAACAACAATAAAGAGGAGGAGAAGCACAAATAGAGGAGAAGAAAAAAGATTTAGTATAGTGTACAGAATTAGAAGGAATGAGGATGTGATGGAAGAGATATTATATGAAATCCTTAATAAACATGCGTAGACTTCAGGTGGATTGTCGGTGATATGCAATGCTACGCGATTCAATTGAGATGGGACTGTAGGTCATCCATTATGCAACAATAGACGATGATCTTGTGTCAGGCAATATCATCCGTGTAAGGTGAGGAGAAAGGGAATCCATGTGGACCATTACAGCTTGATGATGGATTCTTGAGTGAGTGTGAGAAAAAAGGTGAGCCCTAGGACCTTTGCTGGCTTCAAAAGGGGTGTTGCATTGATCTCCATAATATATGTAGGAAGTTTGTGGGTTACAAGGCTTTACTTTGAAGGGGGTTGCAGTGAGTCATAAAAATGATATACGAATCTCTATAAAAAGGGACTAAATATAATTGTCTTGAATTGGAGAGATGAGTATGCTACAAGACAACCGTGTTGTGATCTTTTCACAAAACTTAGGGAGGATGAGTTGTATCAATCTTAATTGAGAATGGCTAAACTTTGGACAACATGATGGTGATGGCACCCAACATGAGTTGTATCAATCTTAACCGAGTATTACTGCCTTGTGAAGATTTGAAGGCTTTTAGTTGAATATGTGATGTGTTTATGTGTATGATTTCTTTAGGATAAGTGTTGTTAGTGAGTTTCATGGAGACATACAGACAGTGTTACTTTGCAGTAGAGATGAGTAGTATGGAAGTGTACAACAATGTATGAGCAAAACAAAACTGTAGAATGAGGGCAGATTGCCTTGTGAGGTGTACAACAATGTATGAGCAAAACAAAACTGTTCACTGAGTGAAAAAACGGTAAAGATTCAGTTCAGTCTTGAAAAATGTTAGCAGAGTCAACTGCAAGAAACAGAACAAAAGAAACCAAAGTGCTTCAGCAATGACAATCTTCATGTGTCGTCATATTGGCAGATCCACATAGTTATATCAAAGGCATCATTTTGTTAACATGATGGAAATCTGTAGTTGGACCGAAGGGCATGTACAAAAATTAACAAGAAGACCTCTCCATGCTATAAAGAGAAGCACCCACAATTCTGTCCATACTAAAACTGCAGACTAGTGTTTGGAGGAGCAGTTGAAGTCCTTTTTGGCTAAGGTGAAAGTTGTTTCTGAGTCGGCCAATGGAGGAGGTGGGAAACAGTTTCTAAGGTAACAGCTGGATGGATGGCAATGTACTGAAGATTATATCAGAACATAAATGTACATATTCAACATGACTGATAAGTGACAACTAAAAGCACATTTCTTGCTCGTGAGTAAGTGATAAGTTTTGGTAGTGGTGTTTATAAGTATCACTTGCATTCAACTCAATATATCTAAAGCCTATTGTATTGTTGATGGTCCTTCCTCCTGGGCCTTGAAATGCCTTGCTGTGGGCAGAGCCCATGAGTTTGATAAAGAGATAGGAAGCTGATACTCCCAGAAGAATAGAAACGACATGCTGCTTTGAGATCTTGAGACCCTTGCTACCAAGAAACATATAAACAGCATAACATTTTCCTGACCATGTACTATATCAAATCTCGAGGTAATAGACACCAAACTTTCTCCAATTTGGAAAGTGGTATGGTTTGTTATAGTTCTCTATTACAATTTTTGGTAGTAGTATGTCTTATTATTACACAATTATGCTTTACAGTTGCGTTATCTTCCATCATAAATGGAAAAGTTGTTGATTTATTTTAATAACAAGTTGCTGGTTTAGTGTCTAATATTTCCCATGCGTAAAAAATGACTCCACATTTTTCATCTTGTAGATTTTCATTTCCCATGTTGCTGCATTCATCATGCAAATCCCCACATCATCACAGGAGAGTTGGTCAGACTTGTGACTTCCAATAATTTGTGAATCTTATTGATCAATATTCTCGGTCTGACTAGATGTTAAGATATTTACAAACATTATGTGTATGATGTGTTTTGTCAACATGTTTCAGGTGTAAATGCTTATGGCAAGGCTACCAACTTGTGATCTTCCCACAAAAATGTGGACAATGATCAACACTTCTCTGAAAAGACACCCTACATGGTGGTTAACTCCAAGAATGGCTGGAGCATCACCTTGGTTATGTTGAAGAGATCTCATTTCTAGAATTCAATCACTCTACCATCTTATGACTGATTAGAAAGACAAGTCATGGTCCCGGTTAGAAGATGGTTAGACACCAATTTAGAGAACACATTACCTCTTCTTTAGATGGTGGATATCAAAGGACTTGTTGCTTGTTGTGTAAGTTCTGACCCATTATTTATTTAGTTTGACATGCTTTCTATATCTTGCTACAAGTATCAAGAAATGAGAATTCTAAAGATCTTCTCTTCTAGAATGTGCCTAGAACTGAAAGAGAATTCTAGTTGTATTAATTGGTCCAATATGCAGTTCGCATACTCATTTGTTTCTCCTTATATCTTCTGTAGGTTGTAATCTAATTCATTAAATATGTTCCCAAATAGCAACCAACTACTATCCAAAGAATTCAGAAAAGAAATTGGTTAGCGCTTGCTCTTAGCCTCATCTAAATGAACGTCGATGCAACTTGTTTAGCTGGTGATATGGTGCCCCCATCTACTATTCTTAGAGGTTCTAGTGGGAAGATTATAAGTGTTGCTGCTCACATGATAACGACAAACTGGTCCCTCATCTGGTTGAGTGATGAGCCTTGTGGCTTGGGCTGCAAATGGAAACTAAAGTGCATCCAAGAAAATATAGTCAAGATTATTTGACAGTTATGATCAGGAATGAAAATTAATATATCTGGCCAATCAAATATTGAATCATCTACTAAAAATAACTTGTCCTATGTGTTCTATAAGGCACACACATGGTTAGTCTTCTTACATATTGTAACCAAAGAAAATATAGTCAAGATTATTTTCATAGTTATGATCAGGAATGAAACTTAATATATCTGGAAAATTAAATATTGAATCATCTACTAAAAATAACTTGTCCTACGTGTTCTATAAGGCACACACATGGTTAGTCTTCTTACATATTGTAACCAATTTTGAATGAGCTGGCACGTTTATGCAAACTAATGCAGCCACATCCATGTTAAGGTGATAAAGAGTGCAACAATTTTGTGCTGCTACTACAATTACTTCTCATTCCGAGTAACATGTATTTGGATAGAATTATTACTATTTAAATGTTGTTTCTTAAGATACTTTGGTATTTGAATAAAGAGTGCAACAATTTTTGCTGCATCCATGTTATAGACTCTCTTACTAGGGTGTTCTCTGGTCTATTTAACTTAATCGCTTGTGTGAATTGATGGGGAAGTTGTGAGTTTTTCTGAGAAAGTGAAACCATATTTTCTTCATGTGAACTCCTTTTGGCATATAATTTCTGCATTTAGAGATTATGCCTGAATGAATTGGTTCAGTTGATTTGTAAACATATTGGTATAAGTTCAATAAGGGACATTTGATGCTAGGTCTGTTAGGTTGTTTGTTTTCAGTCTAGCATAGACTAGTATTTTATATAGTGGATATAATACATTCATAAATGTATTATATATAAGCATACCATAATACCCTGTGTGCATTTGAGTCAGATAGATACTTCATGAGGCAGTGTCCAGATGTATACAAGAGATCAGCTGCGACCAGAACAACTTTACCTTTAGTCTCTCTCAATCATGGATACCATATGCTAGGTTTTTTATTATTAAGAATCTTTGTCATGGTAGAAGTAGTTCTACTAACATTAGATTTGAGTGCTTTGGAGCAATGGATGTCATGGAGCTGAGATTTTCTATTCTTCTTCTGATGATGGGGATTTTGTAGTAGTTAATCTTTATGAAGAAAACATTTGAAGCTGCTATAGTCTCTTTCAAAGTGATTATCTAAGAAGCCCTTATGATACCACATATGCTTTGAAGCTACTTTTGATTCTTAATAAATATCAAGAACTGCCAAACTCCAATTCTTGCTCAAATATCAGGATCAAGACATCTGAAGCTGATTGTCACTGTTCCTGAAGATGGCTGAGAATCATAATTTGATGTGCCTCTATTCAAGGTAGTATGAAATACTTTTGAGCTAAATATGCATTTTCTTGGGATTATAAATTGAAACCTAAATAGTTTATCACTACCTACACTAGGGGGGTCGTCATCATCATAGATAGCATCCATGTTCCTTCACATATGTGATTTTGTAAGAGCATCACCTTGGGCATTAAATTATATGCCAATGTGCCTTACCCAACCTCCCAGCTCTACTTTAGTAAACCACCAATCTTCTTTCATGTATGTCAACTAATGCCACTTATAATACCAATCATCTAGCTATTATGTGTCACGTTGACTTTCATTTATCCATTTTTCATTGTATCCTATGCCATGTCTATTGGGGCCAGCTCAATCTCCATAATAGAATGCACATTCAACTATTTATTATATTCCACTAGCTAGCTACCACTATTATCTCTCATGATTGTTGCAGCTACTACATTTTTCCTGAAATAGTAGCATCAACTTTGCATTTAATAAGTACTTTCTCTCATGTTATTGCCACACCTTCCAAAAACTCGGTGTAGACTTATGCATTGTCTCTACATGTTCTTTTAAATGTTGTGATTCATATTTAATTATGTTTACAATATAACCTAATCCATCAATAAGGTTACAAGCCCTGGAGTGCAGTGATAGAACAATAAAATGTTATAAGAGGCCTCTCATTTTTTTTCCATTAGGTAATAGGAAGTCTAATTACTACTATAGACGAATGAGGCTATCTTATGTTCATCCTATACCATTATCATCTTTGTAAAATACAACTCCCATGTCAAACATTGATTCCATGATGTGTTCCTTGAAAATTACTTCGAGTTGTGGATATATAGAATGGAATACCATCCTCCTTATGTGTTTCCTTAATCTGATTTATATCATACCTTCTAATTTATTTTTAGTTACTAAAATTGATGTATCTTATAGGTCATTCTTGTTATTTCAAGAATACTAGATGGCCTGTAGGACATGCAATAAAATCATGCTCTTTGTTACTTCATTGTTGTTGATCAAAGTTATCTTTAAAAGAAGTTAAGGTGCTGAATTTGTTCTGTTTGACGTTTAATAGTTGACTAAACTGAATGTGACCACATTCTTATGTCTTCTTTACTCAAATTTGTACATAGATAGTTACTAATTCTGTTTGCACAACAATTGCAGAGTATCAAAATAAAGTGGAAAAGATTTCTGGTCAGATTTCGACCCTTATGTTGTTGATCTTTTGATTAGCTTTGTTGTAAATATTGATCTGGTTGGCATATTATCACCATATGCTCGTTTTGGGATGTCTTCTGCATTAAAACCTTCAAGGGGTTATTGGATCAGATGTCCATACTATGATGCTCTTCTTAGTATGTATTGTGCACTGGATTCTTTTCATTAATTGTCTTGGACTACCTACTAGATTGTATTATTCCTGGGTGGAAAATTATGTTTTGTCTTTCATGTTGGATGTTGGCACTTAGCTAAGGTTGATGGAGGACAGATTGGTAGAGTTGTATTGCACTTTGAGTAAGTAGGAGATGGAATCCAATGGGGTTTCTACTGTAATATTTGAGGTTTAGATAGAAAACACAATCAAGTACTTGATTCACTACTCTCGTTGCCTCCTTTTATGTATATACATTAACTTGACATTTTGTTAGACCAAAATATTATGTATCATGAAGGTCATGGACGAGATGTTGCTTAGATACATGAGAGACATGGGTTAGGATCACTCACATTCAGAAGAGCCCCTTTTTCAAGGTAAGTCAATTCTCCACAATGCACAGAGTTTTCTGTGCAGTGTGAATCATGACCAACAAGGTGTTTTTGACTTGCAGGTGTAACTAACTCAGGACTCAAATTTACTTCAGATGTAAACGTAGCAGTTCCATATGATTTTTGATCGTTCAGTGCTAGGTCATTCCTGTCTATTGTTGGACCTGAAGGATGCAACTCGTCATTTATCAAACCAAGTAAGATTATAGAGCTTTCTTATATTTCTGTTTTGTAGACTACATAATAAGAAACGTCTTTGTCTTCACTCACATGCTCACAAAGTTCTGCATTTAAAGTAGACTTTTTGCACCCTGACACATGCATTTCTATCATTGGATGTGTTTTCATTGCAATTTGAAATTACCATTTCAACTGTGTGTCCAACATCACAGCTTGGACAACGCAATCACTAAATAAAGAAGGAGCTTTCAGTGCATACAATAACCCAGATCTTCACTACTTCAAGAGCCTCTCTTTTCATCTATGTTCACATATGTATCTACAATAACTAGTTGGTAAGATATATTAGTTAGTTCAAAACATAACATTTTAGTTAGTTCAAAACAAAACATAACATATTATAGTTGGTAAGTATTCTATGTTCAGAAAATGTTGCTTCTCAGGATTCCTTGTTGAATGAGACCATTTTTCATCTATACGCGTGTTTGTTTTGTAGTAGCTAGGGAACTTCCCAGTCAGCAGCTCGACATCGATAATCTTCACATTATAAACATGATGCATCATCCCAAAGTAAGCACACCGTGTTTGCTGGAGTCAGGAATATATTCCTTGTTTTATGACTTGTCAGTTTTGCTGTGGTGTATAAACTAGATATCACATGGCATGAGATATTCTTTTCTATTTGGTTCTAAGATATTATAAATGCATATACATTTGCATATAGTGGGTGAGTTTCTGATGTTGCTTTTGATACTCAGGTTTTTGTTGCTGCAATTTCAAAGAGGAAGCAATTTTTCCCATCTAACACTGAAATACTTTGTGGGGGGCAACAGAATGCTCTGCATCTTGGTAACTCTGGTCAACATTCCAACATTATCAGTCACCTCCGCCACACAGACAATTTCAGGTAAAGAGCTTATTGAGAAGACAACATTAGTACAACGATGTCTTTGGCTAGACATAACATCTATTTTTACATGCAGATACTTGGACAAGGCCTGCATTAGAGTTCAAGATGCCAACAACATGAAGGAGAGTCTGGAGACTATATTCTTTGGGTCTAGATCAAGTCCAACAAAACAAAGTACAAAGAAGATTCCTAGAACATCTATGGATGGTCCAAGTTGTAATAGAAAGATGTCACTATGAGGGGCGATGCTACAATCTTCATATCAAGACTTCTTCCATTCAACAAAATTGACCCACTCATTAAGGAAATCGGATGAAGGGCCAACGTGTCACAAGGTCACAACTTTGTGCAACACAAGAACCTATGCTATCGCCAACTCATTGAACAGAAGGAGAAGACAACAATGATTCTAAAACTGGTCGAGAAAGATGCGTGTAGACCTCACCGAATTTATTAGTATATGTATTTCCTTTTCTTTGTACACATTATGTAATAGGGGCAAGGTATACGTCCTCCCCATGTACATTTGACGTTTTCATATAAATGAAAGTAAGTTTGTTGGCATAAAGAGCATAACTTGGTCTAACTACTACAAATTTATTACTAAAAGAGCTTCTGGACTAATTACACAATACATGAATAATCAAACTATACATATATGTATATGTGGCACTACATATGTAGCTAGTGCATAATCCAACTACTCATATATGTGTGCAGTAGATGCTACCTTTCCCTACACATTAACTATATAAAATTTGTATTAATTTCATGTTTTTGCTACATATTGACTATATATACAATTGTAGGCATACATTTAGCTATAATTATACCTATATTTAAATATGTAAGGACAATATCTAGCTACGCTTCTGGATACATATGAATTTGTAGCGAATGGATTATCTAACTACATATTTGAAAAATATAGTTAAAGGCTTTAGCTATACGAGCATATACTACAATTTGTATGTGTAAAGAAATATGTAGTCAAAGCCTTTCGCTACAAAATATGGGGTTTTCGCTACAATTTTTTTTTTAGTTAAAGACCTTTTTTTTAGTAGTGCTAGTAGAAGCTTGGCAGCATGGTGGCAGCAATATGCATTCAAAACCAGAGGATGGATGCTACCGTGGGGTTCTCCAATTCAGAACCAAAGGATGGATGCTACCGTGGGGTTCTCCAATTCAGAACCAGAGGATGGATGCTACCGTGGGTCTTCTCTTCCAATTTAGAACCATTGAACCTCCTTCTTCCTCATGAAGGGGAACCACTCCTGCCTAATCCTCATATGCATCTGCTTAGTAGAACTACCATGATGGGGCTCTTCCGCCGACCCTACGGTAGGGTGCCCAAGGCCCGACACAACCATTAAATCCACTGTGATACTCCTTCTAGGAGCCATGAAATGGTGAAATTATGGGAGCTCTCCTCTACTAGATAGGTCAGGTTGTGCAACTACGGAGGGAAAGGGGAAGAGAAGGCGGTTCCAACCGCAGGGGCTAGTAGAAGATTGGCAGCATGGTGGCAGCAATATGCATTCAAAACCAGAGGATGGATGCTACCGTGGGGTTCTCCAATTCAGAACCAGAGGATGGATGCTACCGTGGGGTTCTCCACGCAGCACTCAACGTCATCGGGTAGGCTAGTTCCTCCTATTAGAGACTTATCATGTCTTGTCCCCCTACCCGGACACCATTCCATGGACGCAGGACTCCTCGCGCGTCCTTATATACATTCCAACCAAATCCCTAGCAGGGTGGAAAGAAAGCAAGAGAGGAGTAGAAGATAGTTCGGGAAAGTCTGGGTCTTTCCTTTCCAAATTATTCATTGGTGAGAGACCAAGACGTTGCAACCTATGAGTATGGAAAGCAATTCATTACCAGACATACACGGGTGAGAAGCATGCTATGACTAGCTAATATAGAGGGGTATTTATTCACATTAACCTCTGCTCACATTCCTTAGCCTTAAAAGGATTATCTTTAAATCCTTAAGGATATTATCTCTTTTCCTAGTATTAATTTACTTTCCTATACATTGATTATGAATATAATAAATTGTTGCAACCAATGAAGCCAAATAAAAACTTTTCTTATTTTATTTAACTTGTACCACAAGAACTCATGACACTAAGGTGGTTAAGATTTATTATTATTTCATCAATATTACCATTGTGGAAAAGACAAACAAAATCATTTATATAATCCAACTTTTACCAAAATTGAGGATATTACAAATCCCCACAATTCTACCGCACCGTAAATTCCTAGGAAGATGCACTCTTCCACAAAGTGCACAATAGTAGATGGCCCAAAGAAGACACATAGATGCCTTGGAAGTCCTGCGCCCACTTCCTTTCTTCTTCCCTTTATTTTTCTTCCTTCTTCATTCTTTGCCTTCTTCCCCGTCTCCACAGCAAAACACTACCTTTTTCTACCTTGGTGGCTACCTTCCTACCTTTTTCTTTGGCTACCCTTTCTAATTAATTTTGGTGGTTGTTGGCACAACTCTAATTGATGATTGATGGGATATTATATATCCCCATGGCAGGCGTATTAGAGAACTTAGGTTCCCTAATGGACTTCTTCCTAGGCTGGACCAATGCGCCCAACAATCTCCCCCTCCAGACCAATGAGGAGACTATAATCATAGAATCATCACTGGGAATGTAAGTCATTGAGCTCTTTGCAGAGATCCAGCTTGTCTCGTGTCTCCACCTTGGTCATCATGTGAGAATCATTCTTTTCCCAGTGGATCTTCTTCAGAGTCAGCAATCACTTATCAATCTCATCATGAAGCCAATGATAGCTCACATCAATGTTCTTTGTCCATGCATGATGCATTATGCTCTTTCTCAAGTCAATAGCACTCTGAATGTCATAGAAAATAGTCAGATAAACCTGATTCATGCCAAGATCTCCCAAAAATCCCATAATCTAGAATATTTCTCTTCCTGCTTATGTTGTTGGATGTACTCTTCCTCTATCGTAGAAAGTGCAACAAACTTTTGCAACCTAGAGTTCCAAGATATGGCTCCTCCTACAAAAGTGAAAACATACCCAAAGGTAGACTTCCTTTGGTCAATGTCACCTTCCATGTTAGAATCAACGAAGCCTTTCAAAACTAGTTTAGAACCACAAAACATCAAACATGAGCTACTAGTGCCTCATAAGTATCTAAAGATCCACTTGACTGCCTCCCAGTGATCTTTACTGGGGTTTGAGAAAAACATGCTCACAACACCAACTGTATGAGAAATATAAGGATGAGTGCACACCATTGTGTACATTAAACTCCCCACGGTAGAAGAATAGGGAATCTTGGACATATCCTCCTTTTCCTCATCAGTAGATGGGTGTGAATTTTTGCTTAGCTTGAAATGACCTAATAGTGGAGTACTCACGACATTAGACTTGCTCATGTTGACCTACTTCAGAATCCATTCCACAAAGCTCTCTTGTTACAACCACAACCTGTCGTTCTTTCTATCATGTGTGATCTGCATCCCCAGAATCTATTGTGTTGGTCCCTAATCCTTCATCTCAAAGGCTTCTAAAAGCTCTGTCTTTAGTTTCTTGATCAAACTGACATCCTGCCCCACTATCAACATGTCATCCACATAGAGTAGTAGAATAATGAACTTCTCATTGAGAAACCTCCTAATGTAAACATATGGGTCTGCACTTGTCTTCTGGTGCCCATGACTCTGCATGAAAGAATCAAACTTCTTGTACCACTGCCTAGTAGCTTGTTTCAAACCACACAAAATCTTCTTCAGTGTACAGACTAAGTGCTCTTTCCCCCTTTTCTTGAAAACTCTAGTTGCTCCATGTAGATTTCCTCTGCTAGGTCACCATGAAGAAATGTTGTCTTCATATCCATCTACTCAAGCTCCATATCTATGCTAGCAACCAAGCCTAGAACCAGTATAATAGAAGTCATCTTCACAACAAGAGAAAATATCTCATGAAAATCCACCCATGGTCTTTGACCAAAGCCATTGACAACTAGTTTGGCTTTGTATCTGATATCTTTTTTGATGTCATCTCTCTTCATCTTATAGACCCACTTGTTTTTCAGTGCTCCATAACCCTTGGTAAGAACCACAAGGTCATAGGTATCATTTTAATGCAAAGAAGACATCTCCTCCTACATCACTTGATGCTATTATATTCTGTCTGTATAACTCTATGTCTCCAGAAAAGTCTTTGGCTCCCCCTGATCAGTAATGAGAATATACTAAGATGTTGGATATCTAGATGAAGGATGATGAACTCTATTACACCTCCTCAATTGTTTCTCTTAGGACTCTTCCTGGTGATGATGTTGCCCCCCTGCCCAAATGTCTCTGATTGTGAGTATGAACCACTCATATGTGCATCTAGAATAGGAGCACTCGACGTGCTCTCACTTTTCTTCTCAGGGTGAACATGTTTCTCTTCTTTGTCATATGAAGACTGCACCGGTGAAGAAGCTGAAGCATCCTCATACTTATCATCAAAAGAATTATCACTTGATCATGCAACCTATGCATCATCACTCTCAAGCTCTGTCACTGTCTGACTCTCATATAAAGTCACATCTCTTTGTCTGCTCATGGTCCTTTTCACATGATCCCACAACCTATAGCCAAATTGCTAATCTCCATAGCCACGAAAGATACATGGCACCGATTTATCATCCAGCTTTAGCCTATTTTCCTTTGGAACATGTCCATAAGCCTTACTCCCAAATACTCACAAATGAGGATAAGAAGCATCATTGCTTATCCATACCTTCTCATGTATATCAAACCCTAAAGGAAGTGATGGAGATCGATTAATCAGATAGTAGGCAATACTCATTGTCTCTCCCCATAATGTCTTTGGCAACTTTGTAGTCTTTAACATATATCTAACTTTTTCAATAATGGTACGGTTCATCCTCTCAAAAATACCATTATGTTTTGGTGTGTTGGACTCTGTCCTTTCATGCCTTATCTCGTTTTGCATGTAGTAATCATGGAATTTTTTGGAGGTGTACTCTCCTCCATTGTCCTTGTGGAGATACTTCAACTTTTTCTATCTCCCGCTCTACCATGCCATGAAATTTCTGGAAACACTAAAAGACTCGATCTTTGGTATTCAGCAAGTAGACCCAAACATTCCTAGATGCATCATAAATGAATGTGAAAAAATACATATTGCCACCCAGTGAAGACACCTCAAACAGATCGCATACATCCGAATGAATCAAGTATAAAACATATGGCTTCACCTTTGATCTTGTCTTGAAAGAAATCATCGATGCTTTCATGTATGACATGAATCACATGATCTGAGACTAGTGTCCTTGGAAAAACAAATCAACCCTTGCTTTGATAGTAGCTTCATGCCTTTCAAGCCTTCTATTCCATAGATCTAGTTGGTGATCCTCAACTACATTGATACTGCCACCTGTGAGCACCTTAAGTTGGGTCTTGTACAATGTGTGATATAGTTTTCCCCACACAATAACCAAATCCACCTTGGTGATCTTGCATTTGCCACCATCAAAATTCAGATGAAAACTTTTTTTGTCAAAGAAAGAACCAGATACCAAACTGAGCCGCAAATATGGAACGTGATGAACATCTTTGAGTGTGACCGTGCAACTGACACTTGTCTAAATACAAATGTTTTCAGTCCTTATAATTCTAGAAAAGTTAGAATTTTCTATGTTCACCCTCCCAAAGTCTCTCCTCATGTATGAAGTAAAGAACCCCTTACTTGGTGAAGCACGATAAGAAGCTACAGTATCCACCATCCACTCAGAATCATCATCCTCAATATGCAAACACTACTCTTGGATTGTCATGACTACATCGTCGTCATCATCTCTTTTATCTGAAATTGTCGTTGCAAGTGTTCTTGTCATCATCCTTCTTATCTTTGGCTTCAGACCCGTGTTTTCTTTTCCAAACCTTGCAATCTTTTTTGAAATGACCCAGCTTGTCGCAGTAGAAGTATTTTCTAGTCTTTGACTTTGATCTACCATGAGGCTTCCCACGATCATAGGATTCACTACGACTTTGAGATCTTCCACGGTCTCTCTCTTTGTTAGTGCCCCTACTCTTTGTGAAGTGCACCTCTGACCTACTGTCTCCTGAGGCTCATCATTGAGTCTATTCATTCATAAGACTGCTCTTCACTTGATCAAGTCTTAACTTGTCTTCTTGTGCAAAATTGCTAACGGTCACAATAAGCTTCTCCCAACTGTCAGGTAATGATCCCATAAGAAGTAGAGTTTGAGTTCATCATCAAAAACTATATTCATGGACCCCAATTGATTTATAAGGCTTTAGAATTTATTCATGTGTTCAGAAATATTTGTACCATCGCAGTACTTTAGGTTCACCAACTTCTTGATAAAAAAAGTTGTATTTGTGGCATTTTTTAGCTCATATAATTTCTTGAGCTTTTTCTACAGATCTATGGCATCTATCTCCTCTAGGACAAGGTAGAATACAAAAATATCAAGATACTTTCTATTTGTTCCCATGATCTTTCGATTTAGTTTCTTCCAATCTGCATCAGATTCTGCTCACCAATTTTACCTTCGTTGCATCATCGTCTTTTCTCATCTGGATCTAGGTCTTCCCAACCTAGCTCTCATACCACTTGATGGATTTTGTTTGATGGAAAATATGTGCATGTATAATATGCAACCACGATGCAATGAAAAGAAATATATGTGAAAGCGTTACAGACGACTGTGTAAATTTATGATAATAATTGCAAGAAGAAAGAAGAGAAAAAGATCAGATTTTTACATGGAAAACCTTCACGATATGTGAAGGAAAAGTCACAGGGCCAAACATGGGCAAATCAACTATAAGAAGCAAAGATATAACTTTTATCCAAATCTGAGATAACATATCAAGAAGGAGAAATGAAAAGATATCACACCGTAGGGAGAGATCCCAACAATTCTATCACACTAAAACTTCCTAGGAAGATATACTCTTTTATAAAGTGCCCAGTAGTAGATGGCCTGAAAAAGACACACAGATGCCTTGACAGTCTTGTTGTCACTTTCTTTCTACTTCCCTTTCTTTTTCTTCATTCTTCCTTCTTTGTCTTCTTCTCTGTCTCCGGAGCAAAACGCTGTCTTTTTCTGCCATGGCAGCTGCCTTCCTGCCTTTGGCTTTGGCTGCCCTTTCTAATTATTCTTGGCGACTGTTGGCATAACTCTAATTGACGGCTGATGGAATATTATATATCCCCACAACAGCGACAACAGAGAACTTGGGTTCCCTAATGGGCTTCTTCCTGGGCTAGGCCAATAGGCCCAACAAGGCTTCTAACCATCAAGAGCACCCCAATGGAGGTAGACATCAACAGCGGACAACATATTGCTGCTACGAGACAAATCTTGAAAGAAATAGATGAAAACGAGATGTATCTACGCGTTACTTCGTAGCATCATGGGGCATGTACTAAAGGAAACTCCGCCCTATAACAGACTTGATGATATCATTATTTTCTACGTTTATATAATGATATCGGGTTGACACTACAAGGCCACTACCAACATCATATGAACATTATATATGTATTTTTCACCTCTATGTGTTTATCTATCTATATATCCGGAACAATTATCAAAAGAAAAATAATGACTCTATCGAGTAGTGTTACATAGGCTCAATCTATTCTTCCGTAATGGTTACAAGGTTTGGTATTTATTAGTAAGTGGCCGTCAGTTGTCACTGTCAATATTTACTTTTCCTTGTGTGGCTGGGTGGAAGATAGGTACTTTGGTCAAATAACCTCAATGCAGTGTTTGAGAGGTCGTGAACTGGTTTGCAAAGCATGTGGACGGGAATTCACATTGTCATCACCAATGATATAAATTTTAATTAAATACGGGTCTTGGCCTTCAACATCAGTTAATAAGAATGAAGTGGAGAGTTTTGTTTGTTCGTTTCTCCTTTTTGTACGTCATTTGGTCTAAACGGCAAGTTGATAAAATGACTGAGCTAAGCAATGAGTTTATTAGTCGTTTGAATGAAGATTATCCTCTTCGATAGCGACGTGCATGCCATAAAATCTCATTCCAGCTGCCCCGACTATGAGTCATAATAAAATGAACGCATCGGTTAGGTCTTATCAACCTATACTACTCAAATATAAATACGCTCCGAAGTCATACGCCATTTATTAACTTGTCATATTCCGGTGATAAGGATCGGCAGTACAATCGAGGATGTTGACATGCCTCGAGTTACATTCTTTCTAGTTAAATTTATCCTTTCAGAAAAGCTGGAACAAGCTCCTCGACGCTCACTTATTTTAGCTGCATTTTTCCTTTGTTGTAGCCCTTAAGTAATTTCTTTCTTTGTTCAAAAGTGAAGCTACCAACTTTTAGAAGAAGAAAAAAATGCTTCCTCAATTGAACGAGTTCTTATCCCCTCCCAGAAAACCTTGATCTGAATATCGTTATTCTGCTAGAGAGAGTTGTATAACAGCTGAATTCCCCTGGCTCTGGGTTCAATTTCAATTTCGGTTGACTACCAACGGACTGCTAGAGGCCGTCTTAACTCCATTTGAGTTTGATCCTGCATGACCATACAGCTAGTTCCTGCACAAGGAAAAAAAAAGAGCGTTTCCGTTTAGTAGAAGTACTATAGGTAGCTTACATTCCAGTTGCAAGAAACCTGTCTGGAAATAATGCCAGAGTTTACACATTCTAATCAATTGACAGGCATAGACATTAGGAATCATATAACGAGATAGCTTGTTCAAAGTCGCATGTAAAGGGTTGGATAAGCTGTCGTTTTCAAGCATGCAACAGAATTCGCGTATACCTTTCTGACTTTGTTAAGGGTTCATACAACAGATCAGACGTCTTTAACTATATTTGTTGTTCTTAATGCTACCATCGTCTTGGCACTGTTTGCGTATTGCACCAGTTGTTTATTTCCACTCCCCCATAGTTATTGTATTCGTTGATTCCTTCCTTGTTTACGGTCCGTTTGGGCACCTTGAGGCACGTGTCTCACCCTACTTTTGAGAAAAAAGTTGTACAATAAAGCAGTGGGTCTGGCGCAATAGGAATAGATAATAGTATTATTCCTAGTATACATGCAACTCGTTTGCTGTGAAATCCGGATCTAAGTTGAACTTGTATATCTTTTTTGTGAGACGGTTCCCAATATAAAATCTCGTTGTATCTTTACCCAAAGTATCGTCTAACCTTTCTGTCTCCTTTTCTCGCGACTCGCGTGAGACCGACTCGCGGCCGAAGACCTGGGTGACATGAGACGCCAAGGCAAACCCCAGGACCAGACTGTAGAGGTGATTGTTGATACTTGTGCTCTGCGACACTACGGCCCTGCCGCACCCTGAGGTCTAGAGCTATACGGCTAGTCGACTAGAGCTATACCCTGAGTAACAACAGCACGGCGTAATACCAAAATGCAAAGGTCCAAACTCCAAAGCAATTGATTTTTTAATCAAAGGCAACAACTTTGCCCCGCAGTCCCGCACTCGTCGCTGCGGAAGATATCAGTGGGTTAGTTTTTTTTACTTTGCAGTTCATCGCTTCGTGTTCTCATTGTTTATTTTTTCTATTTTTTTTGTTCGATGGCTCTAATATACATTACATAATCCATGCCCTAGACTTCACTTAGTGCCCTCGTCAAGTCAAGTTGTTCGTTTTTTTATCATGTCATATAAAGTTCTTTGACATTATAGAACAACACCGGAACCCATATTCATAATTCAGAATAATCTTTCAAAGATTGTGACCAGTTAAAATATATTACTAGTTGGTACTGTTTTCTTGATACATAATCGTTTAGTGATGGAAAAGAACTGTAATTTGTGCATATCCACGATTGCAAGTCAGATAGTATATTGTGTATTGGAACATTGATAAATATAATTAGGTAAATAGTACTTACATATTATTTTAAGTACTCCTCTTTATGCAACTTGGTAGGAGACTAGGAGTCTCATCGAAATATAATTCTTTTACCATGTTTGGCATATAAATGGTTACTTACAAATTCTTGGTGTGACTATTTCTAACTATAATTTATGTTACATTATTTGTTTTTCCTTTTTATGTTTATTTAAATAGGAATCAATCAAAGATGGAAAAATTTATAATTAAGAGAAAACCTTCTGTTGGAACAACAGTCAATGAAAAGGGAAGTGGGTCAAATATGGAAGTGGGTGATTCTACATTAGTTTCTCAGCCTGGTTCTCAACATTCTGGTGGTGGGCTTGATTTTAAAGCAGAAGATATAATTACTGATCCTAGTGTTAGACCCCAAGTTTCTCATTATCACCCTAATGTACAAGATGTGGTTAGAAGGACATACTTAACAAAAGGACCTTGCCAACCAAAAAATTATGTGTTCCCAACGACAAATTGTGGATTTAAGAGACGTAAATTTGTGCAAAGTTGGTTTGATGAACATAAGAATTGGTTGGAATATATTATTGTCAAAGATGCAGCATTTTGTCTACTTTGTTATGTTTTCCCCTCTTCTCACACTGATCCATCATTTATCATTGATGGGTTTAGATATTGGAAAGACAAAAAGAGACTTGATAATCATGTAGGCGGGACGACTAGTCCTCACAATACAGCAAAAGAAAAATGCCATGCTTTAATGAATGATAATCAACGACTAGTTGTTCTTATTTCTAAGCATACAGAAGAACAAAAGAGTGAATACCGGTTGCGGCTGAAAGCCACCATTGATTGCATAAGATATTTGTTAAATCAGTGTTTGGCCTTTCGTGGGCAGACGAGTCTGAGGATTCTTCTAATCAAGGCAACTTTCTTGAGCTTCTTTATTGGCTTGCAAATCAAAGGGATGATATTAAACAAGTCGTACTAAACAATGCTCCTAAAAACCTAAAACTCACGTCTCCTTCTATTCAAAAAGATATCATTCAGGTCATTTCAAGTCTAGTTTCTGAGGAAATAATTTTTGATATATCTTATTGTGATGGTCTATTCACTATTCTTGTTGATGATTCACATGACATATTAGTTAAAGAACAAATGGCCATAGTTCTTCGTTATGTTGACATTAAAGGAATGATTATTGAAAGATTTCTCAGTTTGGTGCATGTTACTGATACTAGTTCTATGTCACTAAAAGGAGCTATAGATGTCATCTTTAGTAAATTTGGATTGAACATCAATTGTTTGAGAGGTCAAGGCTATGATGGTGCAAGCAATATGAAAGAAGAATTCAATGGGTTGAAAGCTCTCATACAAAGAGAGAATCTTTGTGCATTTTATGTCCATTGCTTTGCGCATCAATTACAGTTGATACTTGTTTCTGTTGCAGAAAATCACCTACAGGTAGCTTGTCTATTTGAAACAGTTCATCAGGTACTTAATTGCATTGATGGCTCATGTAAACGGATTGAGTACCTTCGAGCTCAAGAAGTTGATAGAGTGACCAAATCACTTGAAGAATGTGAAATTTCTTCTCGAAGAGGAAAAAATCAAGAACATGGATTTAAACGATCTGCCGCTACTAGATGGGGTTCACATTACAACACTTTAGTCAACTTAAGTGTTATGTACCCGTTTATTCTCAAGGTTTTGCAGATTTTAACTGAAGATAGTGAATTGGCAAAACATCGAGCAAAGGCTCACAAGCAACTCTTTGATATGGAGACTTTTGATTTCATATTCATGATGCTTTTAATGAAGAAACTCCTAGGAATAACACATGAATTGTCAAATGCATTACAACGAAAAGACCAAGATATTGTGAATGCCATGGCTCTTGTCAAGACAGTGAAGTTGCAGTTGAATTTCTTAAGAACTGAAGATGTTGAATGGGAGTCTTTCAATAACATGGTTAATGTTTTTTGTACAAGGTATGAAGTACCATTAAAGAATATGGACGATACCTATGTTATGTCGCGAAGAACGAGACGTGTCCATGAGGTTAAGACTAATCTGTATTATTTTTGATTTGACATATACAACGTTGTGATAGATTTGTTGCTGAATGAGCTTAATGACCGCTTCAATGAGAGTAATACTGAGTTGCTATTATGTGTCTCTTGCCTTGATCCATGTAATAATTTTTGTGCTTACGATGAATACAAGCTAGTTAGACTTGCACAATTCTATCCATCAGATTTCAACTTACAAGAGATTGAAAGATTGAGATGTCAGCTTAGTAACTATATATTTCATGTTTGTCACAATCCTTCGTATAAAGAATTGAGGAGCCTCACAGAACTAGCCCAAAAGATGGTTTTGATGAAGCAAGATAAAGATTTTCATTTAGTATATCGTATTCTAAAGCTAGCAATGCTTCTGCCTGTGGCCACTGCATCTGTTGAGAGAGTATTTTCTATCATGAAAAATGTAAAACATCGTCAGTGGAATAGGATGGGTGATGAGTATCTCAATGATTGTTTGGTGGGTTATTCTGAAAAAGATATCTCCAAAAATCTTGAAACAAATGTTATTATCTAGAGATTTCAGACCATGAAATCTAGACGAGGATCTCTTTGATAGTGTAAATTATTTTAATATCATATATCGTTATTATACTGATGAGTTACTTTTGAAAATTTAAACATCAATTTTTATTTATCGATAGTGATTATGTTTACAATAAAAAATTTTTATTTTATACTTGTGCCTCATCCAAGTCAAATTCCTGACTCCGTCACTGGGTCTTTGACTACATAGACAAATCGGTTCATAACCTAGTAGAACAGACGAAAATAATCGAGACGATATAATAAGTCATATCTATAGAGAGAGATATTGCACACGTAGCTAGCCGGAAAGCCCAACAAAAACTATCATGGCTGCTGTTACCCGGTGATTTTCACTACAAGAGTACCACCCCGGATATTGGCGCTAAAAGCTTATTTGGTAGGTTGTTGTTTATTTTCATGATGTTCATATGTAATTTATAGATTTTTTAATTTTGTTTGGTAGGATGTATTTAGATATAGTTGCTTGATTTTTAACTTCATCCCACTACACAGTTGGCAAGCAATTCCTGAAATTGGTACTCTGCCAGTTTACTGTACAATCGGGTATAAAACGTTGTAAATAACTAATTATTTCTGGAAAGTATGCCACTGTCTCATTGCCCATTTGCCCCGGTCTTCTTTCCTTGTCGGCATCGGGCATCATACTGCATGTACTAGGGTTGTCAATGGGTAAGGGTAAACCTGTTTACCCTTTACCCATACCCTGTAGGGAAAGGGTAAGGGTAAAGGATTTTCTTACCCTTTACCCGCCTACCTGCTACCCTCTAACCCGCTACCTTAGTGGGTTACTAAGTAAGGGTAAGGGTAAGCCATTACCCATACCCTCTAACCCGCTACCCACTAATATTTATGTATAATATATTGCATGTATGGTCATATGTTGTTTGAATCAATGTAATATTTAATTTTATTGAGTCATCATTTTAAATAATACATGATATTCTTTTCTACTTCTTATATAGTTAACTTGGTTGTGTATGCAACACAATTTTAGAGGTGCGAGACACATATATATATGTAGTCTATATTCCATTAAATTATTTGTGGTGTAAGGCAAACATGTATATAATAACAAGATTTAATCTTTAATGTATCATTTAATACATATGTGAGGTAGTGTTATCTATTTTATTTGTGCTTTATTTTTTTGGATGCTACAACATTTTAGAGGGTATAAGATATGCATGTTTATAAGAATAACTCTCTATGACATATTATCATTTAATATCATTTTAACGTAGAAGTCTTAATCTACTAGGAATAATTTATTTTTTCACACACCAATGTTAGGGTACTACTATTTGTACATCCATTCAATACAACAATTGTAGAATATTATTTAGAAACATTTTGGATATTTAAAATCCATTATGGAACATCTTGATATTTCACTCAAATAAATGAATGTACTAGCTAGACAATTATTGTTAATATTACCACAAATTTGAAGATGACATATAAATTCCCCACTTAATCCTTACCCTCCCCATTTACCCTGTGGGTAAGAGGGTAAGGGGAGGGTAAGAATATTGGTAGAGTGGGCAATTATCCATACCCTTACCCGCCAGACTTGGTGGGTAAGGGTAAGGGTAAGACCTTACCCTCTCCATTGACAGCTCTAGTATGTACACCGGTAAATGGATATCCAAAATCTGTGAATTCGATCTAGTAGATTGGAGTCCGAAATTTTAAAAAAAATCTGACATCCGCATAATTCAAATTGGATTTAAGATATCAAATTTCATATTTGAAAATTCCAGATAGTATTTCGGATATGGCTATATCCGTTCTGAAAAAATTCAAAATCTGACAATATATACATATATTATCAAATATATATAATCTATATATAAAAACATAAAAATATAGATATTTTATCATATATATTCATAGTGATATCAATGTTTTTTATATATAATGTATTAATAACAATATATTTATGCCTTTTGGTTCGGATCGGATATTTATCCGAATTCAAATATTATTTGTCGGACCGGATTTGAATATTATCACATGATATCCGTCGGATATCAGATCAGATATCAGATCGGATTTTTTTTACGGATTCAGATATCGGATATAGTAATATCCGCTTCGAATTCGATCCGTTTACAGGTCTAACTGTATGCAAGATAAACTAAGACGATAATGGTTGTCACTGTCACGAGTACATAGCTCATCTCACTTTTTGCATCATCCTACCATTTGTAATTTTCTCCTGATCAAATGAAAGTAAACAACTTTAACGAGTCCAATCAACATCGAACCAAGGTACGCCAGTGAAACTAAACTATGTACATTTCGTCTCTACGTTTTAAAACACACACTTTTTACTCTTAATATACCCTACCAAATAGAGTTTAAGGGATTGTCTACTGTAGTAAGAAGTATTTGGATGAATATGAAAACACATCGTATATACTCATACCTTTTCTTCTGTACCGGTTCCATTTGGTATGATATAAGACACATGTACGGATCCATCTCGCAATTATTTGGTACCAAGTAGCCCGGATGCTTTTTACCGAGCGAGAAATACGTTAGAGCGTTGGACATGCACAATTTCACCCGATTACGCGGGGAAAGGGCGCATTACACATGCTGCATTTTTGTATTAAAATTTGCCGGGAACTCTGGGTCTAAATTCCGTGAATCGTTCTGCCTGATGCCAACCAAATAAAAATCCTACTCAAAAGTATAACAATGGTTTGTAAAGAGTTTGTTTGTCGTTCACTTAACCAGCACTTCTCACTGATGGAATAAATCACTAAACAAAAGTCCGACCAATTTTTGTTGCATGAAGTAGTCAGACACGGGATTTAGGTCTCAAAGAGGAAGACAACCATTCACTTTTAAGGACTTAGGTGCTTCGGCCGTTGGGGACAAAGGGACAGAACTTGGAAATCCTGAAGGGATCGAGACCTGCGTGAGCAGTCTCGTGCGCACTAGTAATCGCCTAGTTGTTACTCGGAAATGCCCCATGTTCCCGCTCACTGGCTTGCGTCCGTTCGCGCTGACTCGCGTCTGCTCGCACCAGCTCGCTCGTGTGCTGAATGTGAGGACTAATTTGGTAGGGTGTAATAGGACTGCAAAAGTATGATCTAAAAAACGCATCATCTAAATTATATGATTTGTAACTAAAATAAAATATTTGGTAGGATGTTGCTGAAGCACAGTGCTTTAATTTGTTATTATTTGGTTAAGGAAGCTTTATAACACGGTAAGCTTTAAAATAAAAAACGCATCCGACCGCCCCCTTTTTGGGGGTGGTACCAACTCTGTATTTTTAGTTAAAAAGAAGTAGTGATTCCGTGTTTTTCTGTTCCCAACCGGTAACCAAACAAAAATGACCCCGAAACTCCCGAAAATCAAATGCCTAATGTTGGTTTTGGATCCGACCAAACAGGCCTTGAGTTGCAACCGTCAAGTAAGCCGCCAACTTGATTTTCTTCTGTCCAGGTCTCTTGGTTGTGCGGCTTCCCGGCAGCGAGTCGTCCTTAGGTATGATCCGGCCTTGACCATTCGTCGGAAAAGTTTTTGAGCTTGGTCATTTTCACCCGAGCTTGGCCAGCTCCACCTAAGCTTGGACCAATTTCTGTGAGCATCCTTGAGCTAATCACCCCACTTGTGCCCCGCTACACACAAGCTCTGGCAATTGTTGCAAGTCAATCACCATGCCTCATCCGTGTTTGTCCGGCCTAGTGTCCCATTGTCGAACCATTGGACAATCCTATGTGTCTTGACCGGATGGTGTGGCACCCCTATACGCATATCTTAGATAGCAACTATCCATTCCAGTTCTAGTTATGCTCCTGGCCTTAGTGCAAGCCTGCCTCCATGTCATCCAACTACTAGCTCACCCTTTAGCCGAAACAAGGCGTTAACAAACCTCTCATGCCTCTGAAATCTTACGTCCTCGTCAAAAACTCAAACTCTGAGATCCTCCAAATACCAATCGGCCTTAGCATTCTCCAATGTTGATGCATCCACATGGAGACATGTCCGCTTGATGAACAAGCATTTAGCCATTCTTCCTCTAGCAACTTTGTTGCTACTCAACAAAGTTGTGCAAAATTATCCTTCTCAGTCGATGGCCGTTGCAGAGGCCATCATCAAAATGGAGCATTTGCAAAGTTTTAGTGCTCCAATCTCCTTCCCCATCCATCAGCAATGGCTGTCAGTGTTGAAGAGATGCATTTCTTCCTTGTCTTTGGCCACCAACGACTTGGAAACGTTCTGTCAAGTCTTTCTCTTCGGTTGCAATGTTGCAATCTATCATCAAGTATTGTCTCTTACTCCTCCTTGCCAGAAGACAAGTCCTTGACAATGTTGGGAAGAAGAGTCACATCTCCTCCCTTGGGTGTGTCCAACAACAACTTAACAACATTCGGTCAAGTTTTTCTCTATGGCCACCATACCACATCCCAGCAACAAGTGTTGTCAACGCGCCTCCCTCCTGGAGCTGAGTCTTGACAACATTCAGTAGAAGCCTTCCCAAAGTCAAAATTGCCTAGTCAGTCTATCAACATAGACACCACTAGTTGTTACTTAAGGTTCTTCAGTGGACACCCTGCCATTATCATTACCTCCCATACTTGACAATTCCTCCAAGAATCCTTCTTCCCAAGTGCAAACCTAGCACTTAGAAGTTTTTTAATTGGTACTCAACTTCCCTCAGTCTTGGTGAAATCTGCAACTTTAGAAGCAATCCATCAAAACTATCAAAATCCATCAAGAATCCTCCACCCATGAGCAAGTAGCAATCTTCTTTGGCATGAGGCTCAGAGTAGTCTATAATCCATCCCGAATGTAGCACACCCTTTCCAGCCATTAGGAAATTTGATGATTCTTCTCTTCTTGCATCCCTTCACACTGCCTTACAATCTCCCTCATCACAATGGAAAGATTGGCCCCTGGAATTTCCTCATATTCAACCACTATCATGTTTTGGCAGTTAGCCTTTAAATGTGGTCCACTACAACTATAACAACTAGCCTTCCCTACCAAATACTCGGAGTTGTTACACATCCCCTCCCCCTTTGAGGAACACTTGTCATAAAAAGTTGTGGTCTTCCTTTTTCCTTTCTCACTCACTACCTTAACCTTTAAAGTCTTGTAATCAACCAAAGCTTTAGCAGAAATGATGACAATTGTGAGATTTTTCACTTCAACCCACCTTAGTTTTATATGGGCCCAAGGAGACAATCTGGTGAGAAAGATGAACAAATTTTCATCCTCTGTCATGTTCTTCACATATAGCATGAGTGTTGTGAATGTATTCACATAATACGAGACAGATCTCGTCATTTAGAGTCATCGAACAACATTTCTGGCAAGATAAACTAAGACGATAATGGTTGTCACTATCACGAGTACATAGCTCATCTCACTTTTTGCACCATCCTACCATTTGTAATTTTCTCCTGATCAAATGAAAGTAAACAACTTTAACGAGTCCAATCAACATCGAAACAAGGTACACCAGTGAAACTAAACTATGTACATTTCGTCTCTACGTTTTAAAACACACACTTTTTACTCTTAATATACCCTACCAAATAGAGTTTAAGGGATTGTCTATTGTAGTAAGAAGTATTTGGATGAATATGAAAACACATAGTATATACTCATACCTTTTCTTCTGTACTGGTTCCATTTGGTATGATATAAGACACATGTACGGATCCGTCTCGCAATTATTTGGTACCAAGTAGCCCGGATGCTTTTTACCGAGAGAGAAATACGTTAGACCATTGGACATGCACAATTTCACCCAATTACGCGGGGAAAGGGCGCAGTACATATGCTGCATTTTTGTATTACAGGCCTTGAGTTGCAACCGTCAAGTAAGCCGCCAACTTGATTTTCTTTTGTCCAGGTCTCTTGGTTGTGCGGCTTCCCGACAGCGAGTCGTCCTTAGGTATGATCCGGCCTTGACCATTCATCGGAAAAGTTTTTGAGCTTGGTCATCTTCACCCGAGCTTGGCCAGCTCCACCTAAGCTTGGACCAATTTCTGTGAGCATCCTTGAGCTAATCACCCCAATTGTGCCCCGCTACACACAAGCTCTGGAAATTGTTGCAAGTCAATCACCATGCCTCATCCGTGTTTGTCCATCCTAGTGTCCCATTGTCGAACCATTGGACAATCCTATGTGTCCTGACCGGATGGTGTGGCACCCATGTACGCATATCTTAGATAGCAACTATCCATTCCAGCTCTAGTTATGCTCTTGGCCTTAGTGCAAGCCTGCCTCCATGTCATCCAACTACTAGCTCACCCTTTAGCCGAAACAAGGCGTTAACAACCCTCTCATGCCTCTGAAATCTTACGTCCTCGTCAAAAACTCAAACTCTGAGATCCTCCAAATACCAATCGGTCTTAGCATTCTCCTATGTTGATGCATCCACATGGAGACATGTCCGCTTGATGAACAAGCATTTAGCCATCCTTCCTCTAGCAACTTTGTTGCTACTCAACAAAGTTGTGCAAAATTATCCTTCTCAGTCGATGGCCGTTGCAGAGGCCATCATCAAAATGGAGCATTGGCAAAGTTGTAGTGCTCCAATCTCCTTCCCCATCCATCAGCAATGGCTGTCAGTGTTGAAGAGATGCATTTCTTCCTTGTCTTTGGCCACCAACGACTTGGCAACGTTCTGTCGAGTCTTTCTCTTCGGTTGCAATGTTGCAATCTATCATCAAGTATTGTCTCTTACTCCTCCTTGCCAGAAGACAAGTCCTTGACAATGTTGGGAAGAAGAGTCACATCTCCTCCCTTGGGTGTGTCCAACAACAACTTAACAACATTCGGTCAAGTTTTTCTCTATGGCCACCATACCACATCCCAGCAACAATTGTTGTCCACGCGCCTCCCTCCTAGAGCTGAGTCTTGTCAACATTCAGTAGAAGCCTTCCCAAAGTCATAATTTCCTAGTCAGTCTATCAACATAGACACCACTAGTTGTTACTTGAGGTTCTTCAGTGGACACCCCGCCATTATCATTACCTCCCATACTTGACAATTCCTCCAAGAATCCTTCTTCCCAAGTGCAAACCTAGCACTTAGAAGGTTTTTAATTGGTACTCAACTTCCCTCAGTCTTGGTGAAATCTACAACTTTAGAAGAAATCCATCAAAACTATCAAAGTCCATCAAGAATCCTCCACCCATGAGCAAGTAGCAATCTTCTTTGGCATGAGGCTCAGAGTAGTCTATAATCCATCCCGAATGTAGCACACCCTTTCCAGCCATTAGGAAATTTGATGATTCTTCTCTTCTTGCATCCCTTCACACTGCCTTACAATCTCCCTCATCACAATGGAAAGATTGGCCCCTGGAATTTCCTCATATTCAACCATTGTCATGTTTTGGCAGTTAGCCTTTAAATGTGGTCCACTACAACTATAACAACTAGCCTTCCCTACCAAATACTCAGAGTTGTTACACGTCCCCTCCCCCTTTGAGGAACACTTGTCATAAAAAGTTGTGGTCTTCCTTTTTCCTTTCTCACTCACTACCTTAACCTTTAAAGTCTTGTAATCAACCAAAGCTTTAGCAGAAATGATGACAATTGTGAGATTTTTCACTTCAACCCACCTTAGTTTTATATGGGCCCAAGGAGACAATCTGGTGAGAAAGATGAACAACTTTTCATCCTCTGTCATGTTCTTCACATATAGTGTGGGCTCTGATCTCCAAACCACGATATAAACATGATTTAAACTTAGCGGAAGCGAATCGATCAACAGTGGAAGACAAAAATCACGGGAAATTAAAACTTTTTGAGACAAGAGCTTGAATCCATAAAGCTTCATTCATAAAAGGAGATAAACTGTTTACATCTCATGATAATTACTTCTTGAGTAATTATATACAACAAGATACAAAATATCAAGAACTCATAACCAAAAGACTCCAAGACCTGAGAGTACAGAGGACACATAGGACTGACTCTAACTACACCACATGGCAGGCTAAATCTCCACCTGAGATTTACTGCTGCTCCTGGTGCTGTTGCTGCTGGGACTGGTCACTTGTAGACCTATTCCTCTGTCTCCGATGTCCACCTAAAAAGTTGAAGTCTACGGGGTGAGACAATTGTACATAATTTCCCCAGCGAGAGTTATAACTCTCCGCTAGAAGCTTTATTATAAAATCAAAGAATAACTTAAGCAGTAAAAGATTACAAAATATTCAATAGCAGATACAGTTGTATACAAGAGCTCAACATTTATCAAGCATGAAGAACATATGCACTATACAGTGTAACATCAATCAATTAGCTCATAGTTACCTTTAACAGGTATACTACGTTGTAGATTATGTTTTTCAAACATTCTTATTATTATGCCCTGTGGAGATGAGGTTTACCACTCATACCCCCAACCAATCATTGTTAAGTTCCTTAGTATCATACTAGGTCATCGAAAGAGCCGGATTCTCATGACCTTCACCTTCCTCAGTCAGTAAGAGGATCACTTGTAGGACATCTTGTGTCTCTACTATTATAGCTCACCAGGGTAATCTGGTCCTTCGCTATTTTAGAGTTACAGTGGCGTTCTGTACTCTCTTCGTCATCAGGAGATTTCATGTTTATCTTCACTGATATGGATATCTATGTTTTCCTCGTTACCAGGAGGTTTCATGTTTACCATCCACTGATACGGTATGAGTTTTGTAGTGAAGGATTGACGGATTATACATCTACATCAAATTCCTACACTAGGATGTAAGGTTCTACACATCCATGTACCCCACATACTCAACAGTATGTGATCCAGGAGTTCCCGTAGGAAAACCTGTTTCACCATCATTTGATCTCTGACAATGATGGATCTATGATCAGGGCTCTACATTTCACTTGATTAGTTAGGTACATTCAGTATTCTTTTACATCATACATTGTTCTTCAAACAATAACATTAGCATAACAGCTATGAAAGTACAATACTAAATGTAACAAACCTAACTCACATCAATCATCATTTCTCAGTATACTCATCACAAGTCATATCTAAAGCATGACCTTGATGGTATTCATGGCTCTTATAGCCCATTAAAACATAGGATGCCACTGACAAGGCATCAAGATATTTTACTATTCATAAAGCTAACAACATGCTTTCAATGAATATAGTATCATCATTCATACCTGGATATGATCACCTTCATATCAGAACCTGCATGGTTAATTCAACTGATAAAGGTAATTCAAAACAAGAATATACTTTCCACTCTTGTCATAAGAGCTAAGTTCTCTGATTCTCATCAATTAGAGTTTGCTACTCATATTGCATGTCATCACCCTTGAATTAGGGTTTACTATTCACATTATGGTGAATTGAACTCATAACATCATTATGTATGAGGAACATCATCATTGATGCTCTCAGATTAGTTTAAGATTCATCATTTATCATAATTAGGGTTCCATGATCTCACATAGGTGGATCATACCCTAATAATGCACATTCATGTGTATTGAAGGTACTTTACTTGAATTTCCATCATAAAAGGGTACTTTCTCTTTCTTAAGATACTTTCTCTCTCCTCATACTTGTAGATGGTGATAACACCAATCTAGATCAGGTTGGGTTAAGTCCACTTTGATTAACATAGACCAAATCACCACTATTGAGTGATTAGGGTTTGATTAGAACAAAGTTTCACTCAATTGAACCTTTCAAGGGTATTATGGTAAATTACACATTGATCATCATCATGGTTTAATTTACTAACCACTTGACCCTTAATGTCTTTTGGTATCATTAGGGTTTAGGTTGAACAACTATTAAACCATTTAAGCCTTCAAGGCATTAGGCAGACTTAACTTCAAAAGTCTCCAATAGGTTTCACACCTTCAACCTTCATACGATCTTGAGGTCGTATGCCCTCATTTGATCTTGAGGTCGTATACCCTCATTCGATCTTGAGGTCGTATACCCTCATTCTATCTTGAGGTTGAATGCCCTCATTCGGTTTGAGGTCGAATGCCCTCATACGGTTTGAGGTCGAATGCCCTCATACGGTTTGAGATCGAATGCCCTCATACGGTTTGAGTTCGAATGCCCTCATACGGTTTGAGATCGAATGCCCTCATACGGTTTGAGGTCGAATGCCCTCATACGGTTTGAGATCGAATGCCCTCATACGGTTTGAGGTCGAATGCCCTCAAAAGCTCAAGATCGTATGGACCTCCAAGGTGGTTCAAAGGGTAAACTCGATTAGGGTTTCCTATGTTGAAGCCATCAATTGGTCTCAAGCTTGCTAACCACTTACCAATTGAGACAATTAGGGTTATCCTTAACCAATTGGTCACTCAATTGACCCTCAATTGATATCCAATTAGGGTTGGAGTTGGTTCAATTAAGGTCTATAAATGTTCAACCATCAACACTCAACAATGTGAATCAAATCGAAGTTGAACCCATCAATTGACCTCCAATTGGGCTCAAACTTGGCCCAAACGGTCATGGGATCGTTTGGATATACTCCAAACGGTCTTGAGACCGTTTGCCCAAGAATTCATCAAAATCTAGATTGATTTGATAGGGGTTGAACCTTAATTAAGTCACAAATCAGCAATTTGATTATTTTAATAACCCATTGTAATTGGGCCCTCAATTGATCAAATTACCTTAACCCTAGACCTCCAAACGGTCTTGGGTTGTAGACCATTTGCCCATCCATCCTTTGGACTCTAGTGAAAATTCATCAAGGTTTGATTTATTGAGTTGATCATTACATCAATACTTAATTGCAATGTAATTTGGTATCTTTGTACCTTCAATTGGTCAACTATACTTGACCCCAGACCTCCATACGGTCTTGGGTGATCCCCAAAAGGTCTTGAGACCGTTTGGATGATTCCCCAAATGGTCTTGAGACCGTTTGGGCTAATCAACCCAAAATCTCAAATTAGCTCATTGTGACTTCAGCACTGATTTCAATTAGGGTTTTCCCTAGTAATCAACCTTCAACTCTTAACTCGTTTGGAATTAGTCCATCAAATTTGGCGAGTCATTAATTAACATCATTATGAACAGTAATATCATATGGTCAATGCTTAGTCAACCATCTTATACGGTCTTGAGACCGTTTTCCCAAAAAGGGAAAATTAAGCAGATTGAAAATCAGAACTAAATTCAATTGAATTTGCTAATTGTTTTGCCTATATCTCACGATTCCTTTGGAGTTAACCTCTAAAATTTTGTGGGTGATTAACCTTCATAATTATGAACAGGATTCCCATACAGTCCATGCTTGGTCAACGCAGCCATATGGTCTTGAGACCGTATGCCTTCATACGACCTTGAAACCGTTTGCCCACCAAACGGTTTTGTAAACCGTATGGGCAATTGGTTGAGGTCGTATGGTAAAGTTGAAAACTGTGGATAAGCATAGGAAATAACGCCCTCATCTTCTAGCTCAAGAACAGCAACAGTTCCTCATGGATTTGCTTGCAAGGAAGCAAGGGAAGATAGGGAAGAAGAAGAACTAGCAACTAAAAGCATAGAAAAGATGTATATAACAAAGCATAGGTTTAGAGCTATAAAACCCGCCTAAAGATTGCTACTTGAGCTCCAAGCTTTCTAGATCCAAGCCTTTAATGGCGTCCTAGAAGCTCCACAGGTCGGCCAAGGTGAATCCTCCAAGAAAAGTTGAGAAGAGATGGCTAGAAAGATAGAGCTAAGTGAGCTAGCCATGAATTTGACCTTGAATTCGAGTTTCATCCAAGAATTTAAGAAAAAGGAAGGATCCAAACCTACCTTGCACTCCCCTGGTCGTCCTCCTGAGCTCCTGAGCTCTCCTTAGTCGGTTTGAGCAAGGGGAACAGTGAAGGAAATGAAAGAAACATTCCTTTGCTAAGTGAGGAAAAGGGCTTATATACTTGGGGTGGAATTTCAACATAGGCACATAGGTTTTCCTCACTTTCAACTAAGTCCCTCCTTTCTTCTTTGCTCGTCCCTTCTTCTTATTTCTAAGGTCAAGAAATGAAGGCAAAGAAGATTAACCTATTACTAAAGCACACACATAAAAGGCTATAGTACTTACACCTTGATTATTCAATCATAAAGGTGTTTTTCATTATATGGTTATTCAATTGAAGTGACTTCTTCATCATTTCTTCTCTAAATAATGACAAGAGTCTTACAAGATATTTTAGATGGTGTATTTTACAAGTTGCACCCCTCAAATTGGGTAAATTGCACTTTACTCCAATTTAGGGTTTCAAGCATAGGGATTGCTTCCACAGCTGCACCTTGGTGCTCAAGCTTGGGAAATCCCTCAAACTTTACCATAATCATTCTTATGATGTCTCAACATCAGAGGAACATCTCAACATGTGCAAATTGCAAGTTAACCCTTCTAACTGGGTAAATTGCACATATGTCCATGTATTACAAAACAATCAATTCAACATTGTTTAAAAGGGACAGAAAAGGAAAAGTATGTTCCTCAGGAACTTAATTACATGCAAAAAGATAATCACCAGTATCTTAATTACATAATTAGGAAAAACACCTAGGGTTAACTCATAACCCAGGTCAGGGATATTAAAATTATCCACCCCTTACAAGGATTTCGTCCCCGAAATCGATAAAACATATTAAGAGAAAAGGGCAGGATACTTCCTTCTCATCTCATCCTCTAGTTCCCAAGTGGCTTCTTCAACACCACGGTGGTTCCAGAGGACTTTCACAAGGCTTATATCTTTCTTCTTTAAATTTTTAATTCTGTTATCAAGGATTGACACCGGTCCTTCCTCATAAGATATATCATCATTCAATTCTACCTCCATAGGTTGTAGAATTGACTCAGTATCGGGGTGACATTTCTTTAGCATAGAAATGTGAAACACAAGATGTAACCTCTGTAACTCTGGTGGCAGCTCTAGTTTATAGGCTACTTGTCCAATCTGTTCAATGATTGGATAAGGCCCCATAAATCTAGGAGCTAACTTCCCTTTCCTTCCAAAACGAAGGACTCCTTTCCAAGGCGAGACCTTGAGATACACTTTGTCTCCAACCTGGAATTCTAAGGGTCTACGACGTTTTTCAGCATAAGATTTCTGCCTATCCTGTGCAGTCTTAATCTGTTGTTGTATTACTTTAATCTTCTCTGTGGTCTGCTGCACAAGATCAGGACCTAACAACTGATGCTCACCAGTCTCAAACCAACACAAAGGTGATCTACAACGTCTACCATACAAGGCTTCATAAGGTGCCATATCAATACTATGTTGATAGCTATTGTTATAGGCAAACTCTACCAAGCTTAGGTGTAGATCCCAACTTTCGATAAACTGGAGAACACATGCTCTCAACAGGTCTTCTAAGGTTTGTATAGTTCTTTCCGACTATCCATCAGTCTGCGGATGAAAGGCCGTACTAAACCTTAGTTTGGTGCCTAAGGCTCTGTGTAACTGTTCCCAAAAATGACTTGTAAACTGAGGACCTCTGTCAGAAACTATTGTGACAGGAACTCCGTGCAAACGCACTATCTATTGTACATACAACTGTGATAACCTTTCAGCAGAATAGGTTGTTTTGACAGGTAAGAAATGTGTTGTTTTTGTCAACCTATCTACAACTACCCAAATGGAATCATGTCCTTTGTTTGTCCTGGGTAGGCCAACAATGAAGTCCATGGTCACATGGTCCCACTTCCACTGTGGTATGGGTAAAGGTTGCATTGTTCCTGCAGGCTTCTGGTGTTCAGCTTTAACTTGCTGACACACAGGACACCTCAGAACAAACTCTGCAACATCCTTCTTCATTCCAGGCCACCAATATAGTTCCTTTAAATTACGATACATCTTGGTGCTCCCTGGATGCATAGCATACATCGAAGAATGAGCTTCTTCCAGGACTAACTTCCTTAAGTTATCCACATCTGGCACTATCATCCTCTCATGATAACAAGCTACATGATCATCCGATTCATGGAAACCATCTTGCTTCTCATTTCCATATTCTGACCTGATCTGCTGAACTACAGCATCATCTTGTTGTGCTTCCTTAATCTGCTCTCTTAGGGTAGGTTTAATATGCATCTCAGCCAACAACCCGGCTAACAATGACACCTTCAACTGTACATTGTCTTGCCTTAAAGAGATAAACATATCTCTCTTAGAGCACACTAAAGAGTTTAGTTGTGCTCTATCCATGGTTGATGTTGTTGATTTCCTACTCAAGGCATCTGCAACAACATTGGCATTGCCCGGATGGTAATCAATTATACAATCATAGTCCTTGATTAACTCCATCCAGCGACGTTGCCTCATGTTAAGCTCATGCTGAGAGAATATATACTTAAGGTTCTTGTGGTCTGTGAAAATCTGGAATGTCTCTCCGTAGAGATAATGCCTCCAGATCTTCAAGGCATGAACCACAGCAGCTAACTCCAGATCGTGTGTCGAATAATTCTCCTCGTGTTTCTTAAGCTGTCGAGAAGCAAAAGAAATCTCTTGTTTATCCTGCATCAACACACATCCAAGTCTATTCTTGGAGGCATCACAGAAGACTACATATCCTTTTCCTTGTTCAGGTAGCACAAGCACAGATGCACTTGTCAACCTCTCCTTCAACAACTGGAAAGACTGTTGACACTTATCACTCCAAGAAAAAGGAATATCTTTCCGGGTTAACTTGGTCAAGGGTAAGGCTATAGAACTAAAGTTCTTAATGAACCTTCGATAATATCCAGCTAACCCCAAGAAACTTCGAATCTCCGTCGGTGTCTTCGGTTGTTCCCACTGTAGAACAGATTCTACCTTTGTAGGGTCAACACGAATTCCTGAGGCAGATATCACATGTCCTAGAAAAGATACCTCCGGCAGCCAGAACTCACACTTCCTAAACTTAGCATACAACTTGTGTTCTCTTAGCAAGGTCAAAGCTTGGCGAAGATGCTGCTCATGCTGCTGAGCATCCTTACTATAGATCAGAATGTCATCTATGAAGACGACAACACACTGATCAAGGAAAGGTCAGAAAACTCTATTCATGAGTTCCATAAATGCAGTTGGTGCATTGGTTAGTCCAAACGACATAACTGTGAACTCATAGTGACCATACCTTGTCCTAAAGGCAGACTTGGATATGTCACTATCCTTAATACGAAGTTGATGATATCCAGACCTCAAGTCTATCTTTGAAAAGATTGTTGCACCACGCAACTGGTCAAAGAGATCATTAATCCTCGGCAGAGGGTACTTGTTCTTTATTGTTACTTTATTGAGTTGTCTATAGTCAATGCACAACCGCATTGACCCATCTTTCTTTTTAACAAACAAGACCGGAGCACCCCAAGGTGAAGTGCTCGGTCGGATAAAACCCTTCTCAAGTAACTCTTGAAGCTGTTTCTTGAGTTCTGCCATCTCGGCAGGCGCCATCCTATACAGAGTCTGGGCTATGGGTTTCGTATCTGGGATCAGATTGATTTCAAAATCAATCTCCCGAAGTGGTGGTATACCAAGAAGTTCTTCAGGAAACACATCCTCGAATTCCCTGACTATGGGAACTTCGGCAGGATTGGAACTTTCCTTGGTAACATCTACCACATGGGCCAAGAATGCATAACATCCTTGCCTCAACAGCTTATCAGCAACCATAGCTGACACAAGACAGGTGGGCAGAATCTTTCTTTCACCTTGAAAGATCCATGTGTTGCTTTCATCAACAAACACAGCCAACTTGGACTCACAATCCAAGACAACTCTATACCTCTCTAAGGTATCCATCCCGAGGATTATATCAAATCCTTACATATCAAGCGGTATAAGATCCACTTGAATGTGATGGTCAGAAAAGAAGAGGATGCAGGGAGAGCATACCTCCTGCAAAACGGCAGACCCACTCAACAGAGTCTCCAACAACAAACTATCTGCCCTATGATTAACAGTCACATTGCAGTTACGAATCACTCTATGAGTGATGAAAGAGTGCGTAGCACCCGGGTCAATCAGAACAGATACAACACAGGATGTAGACATATCAGGATATAAAAGTTCCATATGACCTGCCACTACCCGTGGATTGACTACTGCATCTGGTGGGTTCATAGCATAGAACCTCGTTGTCGCCTGGTGTTGAGGTGGTGATGATGATCCAGCTTGAGACGCTTGTCCACTTCCTCGAGCTGCTCCTTGAGATTGCATTCTCTGAGATCCTTGTTGATTCTGTCTCGGAGGCTGTGTCACACTGACAGGACTAGAATGGAAATCCTTCATCAAGTGTCCCACCTTACCACAGTTGTAGCATCTCCTGTCCTGTTGTTGTGGTCGGGGTGGTCCAGTAACTGACATCGATGCAGAACTGTGAGTCCCTTGAAGCGGTTGACTCCGTCCTCTACCTCTGCTTGGTGACCATTGAGTTTGAGAACTCGATCTGGGTGGTGGAGGGTTAGGTGCAGAGAATCTAGGTTTCTTGAAATCCCTAGATGAAGAACCCTGGAACTGTGGATATCTTTTCTGGGTTTGCCTCTTCTCAACCACAGATCTCTCTATCCTTCGGACTGACTCAACGAAGGTAGAGAATCTCTCTCTGTTTTCTAAGGCAGACACAAGGGTTGACATATCAGCATTCAAACCCTTCTCGAATCTCCTGATTCTTTCCTCATCTGTGGCAGCCATGTACAGACAGAACCGCAGCAATTCCATGAACTTAGCTTCATACTCGCTAATGTTCATCATGCCCTGCCTCAATCTCTCAAACTGAGAGATCTTCTCATCTAGGAAGGTCTTTGGAAAATATCTATTGATAAATTCCCGACGAAACTCTTCCCATGAGAACTCTATTCCAGGTTTCTTCTGCTCTTCCATGTTCCACCAGTGACCAGCACTGCCTTTGAGAAGATAGACAGCATGTCTAACCTTCTCAGCCTCCAGGATAATAAGAATCCTGAAAGCCTTCTCCAACTCTGTTAACCACAGATCAACATCTGCGGGGTCAGCAGTCCCAAAGTACTCAGTAGCTCCGACACGACGAAGTCGCTCGAACGTCTTACCGATACCTTGTCCTTTGGGCTGGGCAGGTGCCCTAGGTGCAGGCATGGGCATCCTGTCGGTGATGTGTGTCATGGCAGTCATAAACTGCCCAAACATCGTCTGAACTGTTGGGTTACCTATATCAGCTGGGTCAAACTGGGGTGGCTCAGGTGCAGGCTGTTCTATTTCTGGAACCCTTGCACCACCTCGAGGTGCACTAGCACTACTCTCTACCACGTACTCATCATGTGGCTCTGCCATCCTTATGTATCTTCTTCTCCTGAGGAGCAGAAGATTCTATTAGATAAGGAAGAGATACTAAGGATAGACTCGACATCCTAAGTCCTATGCCTCTGTAGACTCAACGGACCTAGAGCTCTGATACCACTAATTGTGGGCTCTGATCTCCAAACCACGATATAAACACGATTTAAACTTAGCGGAAGCGAATCGATCAACAGCGGAAGACAAAAATCACGGGAAATTAAAACTTTTCGAGACAAGAGCTTGAATCCATAAAGCGTCATTCATAAAAGGAGATAAACTGTTTACATCTCATGATAATTACTTCTTGAGTAATTATATACAACAAGATACAAAATCTCAAGAACTCATAACCAAAAGACTCCAAGACCTGAGAGTACAGAGGACACATAGGACTGACTCTAACTACACCACATGGCAGGCTAAATCTCCACCTGAGATTTACTGTTGCTCCTGGTGCTGTTGCTGCTGGGACTGGTTACCTGTAGACCTGTTCCTCCGTCTCCGATGTCCACCTAAAAAGTTGAAGTCTACGGGGTGAGACAATTGTACATAATTGCCCCAGCGAGAGTTATAACTCTCCGCCAGAAGCTTTATTATAAAATCAAAGAATAACTTAAGCAGTAAAAGCTTACAAAATATTCAATAGCAGATACAGTTGTATACAAGAGCTCAACATTTATCAAGCATGAAGAACATATTCACTATACAGTGTAACATCAATCAATTAGCTCATAGTTACCTTTAACAGGTATACTACGTTGTAGATTATGTTTTTCAAACATTCTTATTATTATGCCCTGTGGAGATGAGGTTTACCACTCATACCCCAACCAATCACTGTTAAGTGCCTTAGTATCATACTAGGTCATCGAAAGAGCCGGATTCTCATGACCTTCACCTTCCTCAGTCAGTAAGAGGATCACTTGTAGGACATCTTGTGTCTCTACTATTATAGCTCAACAGGGTAATCTGGTCCTTCGCTATTTTAGAGTTATAGTGGCATTCTGTACTCTCTTCGTCATCAGGAGATTTCATGTTTATCTTCACTGATATGGATATCTATGTTTTCCTCATTATTAGGAGGTTTCATGTTTACCATCCACTGATACGGTATGAGTTTTGTAGTGAAGGATTGATGGATTATACATCTACATCAAATTCCTACACTAGGATGTAAGGTTCTACACATCCATATACCCCACATACGCAACAGTATGTGATCCAGGAGTTCCCGTAGGAAAACCTGTTTCACCATCATTTGATCTCTGACAATGATGGATCTATGATCAGGGCTCTACATTTCACTTGATTAGTTAGGTACATTCAATATTCTTTTACATCATACATTGTTCTTCAAACAATAACAGTAGCATAACAGCTATGAAAGTAGAATACTAAATGTAACAAACCTAACTCACATCAATCATCATTTCTCAATATACTCATCACAAGTCATCTCTAAAGCATGACCTTGATGGTATTCATGGCTCTTACAACCCATTAAAACATAGGATGCCACTGACAAGGCATCAAGATATTTTACTATTCATAAAGCTAACAACATGCTTTCAATGAATATAGTATCATCATTCATACCTGGATATGATCACCTTCATATCAGAACCTGCATGGTTAATTCAACTGATAAAGGTAATTCAAAACAAGAATATACTTTCCACTCTTGTCATAAGAGCTAAGTTCTCTGATTCTCATCAATTAGAGTTTGCTACTCATATTGCATGTCATCACCCTTGAATTAGGGTTTACTATTCACATTATGGTGAATTGAACTCATAACATCATTATGTATGAAGAACATCATCATTGATGCTCTCAGATTAGTTTAAGATTCATCATTTATCATAATTAGGGTTCCATGATCTCACATAGGTGGATCATACCCTAATCATGCACATTCATGTGTATTGAAGGTACTTTACTTGAATTTCCATCATAAAAGGGTACTTTCTCTTTCTTAAGATACTTTCTCTCTCCTCATACTTGTAGATGGTGATAACACCAATCTAGATCAGGTTGGGTTAAGTCCACTTTGATTAACATAGACCAAATCACCACTATTGAGTGATTAGGGTTTGATTAGAACAAAGTTTCACTCAATTGAACCTTTCAAGGGTATTATGGTAAATTACACATTGATCATCATCATGGTTTAATTTACTAACCACTTGACCCTTAATGTCTTTTGGTATCATTAGGGTTTAGGTTGAACAACTATTAAACCATTTAAGCCTTCAAGGCATTAGGCAGACTTAACTTCAAAAGTCTCCAATAGGTTTCACACCTTCAACCTTCATACGATCTTGAGGTCGTATGCCCTCATTCGATCTTGAGGTCGTATACCCTCATTCTATCTTGGGGTCGTATACCCTCATTCGATCTTGAGGTCGAATGCCCTCATTCGGTTTGAGGTCAAATGCCCTCATTCGGTTTGAGATTGAATGCCCTCATACGGTTTGAGGTCGAATGCCCTCATACGGTTTGAGATCAAATGCCCTCATACGGTATGAGGTCGAATGCCCTCATACGGTTTGAGATCGAATGCCCTCATACGGTTTGAGGTCGAATGCCCTCATACGGTTTGAGATCGAATTCCCTCATACAGTTTGAGGTTGAATGCCCTCAAAAGCTCAAGACCGTATGGACCTCCAAGGTGGTTCAAAGGGTAAAATCGATTAGGGTTTCCTATGTTGAAGCCATCAATTGGTCTCAAGCTTGCTAACCACTTACCAATTGAGACAATTAGGGTTAGCCTTAACCAATTGGTCACTCAATCGACCCTCAACTGATATCCAATTAGGGTTGGAGTTGGTTCAATTAAGGTCTATAAACGTTCAACCATCAACACTCAACAATGTGAATCAAATCAAAGTTGAACCCATCAATTAACCTCCAATTGGGCTCAAACTTGGCCCAAACGGTCTTGGGATCGTTTGGATATACTCCAAACGGTCTTGAGACCATTTGCCCAAGAATTCATCAAAATCTAGATTGATTTGATAGGGGTTGAACCTTAATTAAGTCACAAATCAGCAATTTGATTATTTTAATAACCCATTGTAATTGGACCCTCAATTGATCAAATTACCTTAACCCTAGACCTCCAAATGGTCTTGGGTTGTCACCAAACGGTCTTGAAACCATTTGGATGAGTTCGAAATGGTCTTGAGACAGTTTGCCCATCCATCCTTTGGACTCTAGTGAAAATTCATCAAGGTTTGATTTATTGAGTTGATCATTAGTTATAAAAATCCTCTTACTGACTGAGGAAGGTGAAGGTCATGAGAATCTGGCTCTTTCGATGACCTAGTATGATACTAAGGCACTTAACAGTGATTGGTTGGGGTATGAGTGGTAAACCTCATCTCCACAGGGCATAATAATAAGAATGTTTGAAAAACATAATCTACAGGTGTGTTAAAGGTAACTATGAGCTAATTGATTGATGTTACACTGTATAGTGCATATGTTCTTCATGCTTGATAAATGTTGAGCTCTTGTATACAACTGTATCTGCTATTGAATATTTTGTAAGCTTTTACTGCTTAAGTTATTCTTTGATTTTATAATAAAGCTTCTGGCGAAGAGTTATAACTCTCGCTGGGGCAATTATGTACAATTGTCTCACCCCGTAGACTTCATCTTTTTAGGTGGACATCGGAGATGGAGGAACAGGTCTACAGGTGACCAGTCCCAACAGCAACAACACCAGGAGCAGCAGTAAATCTCAGGTGGAGATTTAGCCTGCCATGTGGTGTAGTTAGAGTCAGTCCTATGTGTCCTCTGTACTCTCAGGTCTTGGAGTCTTTTGGTTATGAGTTCTTGAGATTTTGTATCTTGTTGTATATAATTACTCAAGAAGTAATTATCATGAGATGTAAACAGTTTATCTCCTTTTATGAATGAAGCTTTATGGATTCAAGCTCTTGTCTCGAAAAGTTTTAATTTCCTGTGATTTTTGTCTTCCGCTGTTAATCGATTCGCTTCCGCTAAGTTTAAATCGTGTTTATATCGTGGTTTGCAGATCAGAGCCCACAATTAGTGGTATCTTTTCTAGGACATGTGATATCTGCCTCGGGAATTCGTGTTGACCCTACAAAGGTAGAATCTGTTCTACAGTGGGAACAACCAAAGACACCGACGGAGATTCGAAGTTTCTTGGGGTTAGCTGGCTATTATCGAAGGTTCATTAAGAACTTTAGTTCTATAGCCTTACCCTTGACCAAGTTAACCCGGAAAGATATTCCTTTTTCTTGGAGTGATAAGTGTCAACAGTCTTTCCAGTTGTTGAAGGAGAGGTTGACAAGTGCACATGTGCTTGTGCTACCTGAACAAGGAAAAGGATATGTAGTCTTCTGTGATGCCTCCAAGAATGGACTTGGATGTGTGTTGATGCAGGATAAACAAGTGATTTCTTTTGCTTCTCAACGGCTTAAGAAACACGAGGAGAATTATCCGACACATGATCTGGAGTTAGCTGCTGTGGTTCATGCCTTGAAGATCTGGAGGCATTATCTCTATGGAGAGACATTCCATATTTTCACAGACCACAAGAACCTTAAGTATATCTTCTCTCAGCATGAGATTAACATGAGGCAACGTCGCTGGATGGAGTTAATCAAGGACTATGATTGTACAATTGATTACCATCCGGGCAAGGCCAATGTTGTTGCAGATGCCTTGAGTAGGAAATCAGCAACATCAACCATGGATAGAGCACAACTAAACTCTTTAGTGTGCTCTAAGAGAGATATGTTTATCTCTTTAAGGCAAGACAATGTACAGTTGAAGGTGTCATTGTTAGCCGGGTTGTTGGTTGAGATGCATATTAAACCTACCCTAAGAGAGTAGATTAAGGAAGCACATCAAGATGATGCTGCAGTTCAACAGATCAGGTCAGAGTATGGAAATGAGAAGCAAGATGGTTTCCATGACTCGGATGATCATGTAACTTGTTATCATGAGAGGATGATAGTGCCAGATGTGGATAACTTAAGGAAGTTAGTCCTGGAAGAAGCTCATTCTTTGATGTATGCTATGCATCCAGGGAGCACGAAGATGTATCGTAATTTAAAGGAACTATATTGGTGGCCTGGAATGAAGAAGGATGTTGCAGAGTTTGTTCTGAGGTGTCCTGTGTGTCAGTAAGTTAAAGCTGAACACCAGAAGCCTGCAGGAACAATGCAACCTTTACCCATACCACAGTGGAAGTGGGACCATGTGACCATGGACTTCGTTGTTGGCCTACCCAGGACAAACAAAGGACATGATTCCATTTGGGTAGTTGTAGATAGGTTGACAAAGACAGCACATTTCTTACCTGTCAAAACAACCTATTCTGCTGAAAGGTTATCACAGTTGTATGTACAAGAGATAGTGCGTTTGCACGGAGTTCCTGTCACAATAGTTTCTGACAGAGGTCCTCAGTTTACAAGTCATTTTTGGGAACAGTTACACAGAGCCTTAGGCACCAAACTAAGGTTTAGTAAGGCCTTTCATCCGCAGACTGATGGACAGTCGGAAAGAACTATACAAACCTTAGAAGACCTGTTGAGAGCATGTGTTCTCCAGTTTATCGGAAGTTGGGATCTACACCTAAGCTTGGTAGAGTTTGCCTATAACAATAGCTATCAACATAGTATTGATATGGCACCTTATGAAGCCTTGTATGGTAGACGTTGTAGATCACCTTTGTGTTGGTTTGAGACTGGTGAGCATCAGTTGTTAGGTCCTGATCTTGTGCAGCAGACCACAGAGAAGATAAAAGTAATACAACAACAGATTAAGACTGCACAGGATAGGCAGAAATCTTATGCTGACAAACATCGTAGACCCTTAGAATTCCAGGTTGGAGACAGAGTGTATCTCAAGGTCTCGCCTTGGAAAGGAGTCCTTCGTTTTGGAAGGAAAGGGAAGTTAGCTCCTAGATTTATGGGGCCTTATCCAATCATTGAACAGATTGGACAAGTAGCCTATAAACTAGAGCTGCCACCAGAGTTACAGAGGTTACATCATGTGTTTCACATTTCTATGCTAAAGAAATGTCACCCCGATACTGAGTCAATTCTACAACCTATGGAGGTAGAATTGAATGATGATATATCTTATGAGGAAGGACCGGTGTCAATCCTTGATAACAGAATTAAAAAGTTAAAGAAGAAAGATATAAGCCTTGTGAAAGTCCTCTGGAACCACCGTGGTGTTGAAGAAGCCACTTGGGAACTAGAGGATGAGATGAGAAGGAAGTATCCTACCCTTTTCTCTTAATATGTTTTATCGATTTCGGGGACGAAATCCTTGTAAGGGGTGGATAATTTTAACATCCCTGACCTGGGTTATGAGTTAACCCTAGGTGTTTTTCCTAATTATGTAATTAAGATACTGGTGATTATCTTTTTGCATGTAATTAAGTTCCTGAGGAACATACTTTTCCTTTTCTGTCCCTTTTAAACAATGTTGAATTGATTGTTTTGTAATACAGGGACCTATGTGCAATTTACCCAGTTAGAAGGGTTAACTTGCAATTTGCACATGTTGAGATGTTCCTCTGATGTTGAGACATCATAAGAATGATTATGGTAAAGTTTGAGGGATTTCCCAAGCTTGAGCACCAAGGTGCAGCTGTGGAAGCAATCCCTGTGCTTGAAACCCTAAATTGGAGTAAAGTGCAATTTACCCAATTTGAGGGGCGCAACTTGTAAAATACACCATCTAAAATATCTTGTAAGACTCTTGTCATCATTTAGAGAAGAAATGATGAAGAAGTCACTTCAATTGAATAATCATATAATGAAAAACACCTTTATGATTGAATAATCAAGGTGTACATACTATAGCCTTTTATGTGTGTGCTTTAGTAATAGGTTAATCTTCTTTGCCTTCATTTCTTGACCTTAGAAGAAGGTTGTCCTTAGAAATAATAAGAAGGGACGAGAAAAGAAGAAAGGAGGGACTTAGTTGAAAGTGAGGAAAACCTATGTGCCTATGTTGAAATCCCACCCCAAGTATATAAGCCATTTTCCTCACTTAGCAAAGGAATGTTTCTTTCATTTCCTTCACTGTTCCCCTTGCTCAAACCGACTAAGGAGAGCTCTGGAGCTCAGGAGGATGACCAGGGGAGTGCAAGGTAGGTTTGGATCCTTCCTTTTTCTTAAATTCTTGGATGAAACTCGAATTCAAGGTCAAATTCATGGCTAGCTCACTTAGCTCTATCTTTCTAGCCATCTCTTCTCAACTTTTCTTGGAGGATTCACCTTGGCCGACCTGTGGAGCTTCTAGGACGCCATTAAAGGCTTGGAGCTCGAAAGCTTGGAGCTCAAGGATCAAGCTTTAGGCGGGTTTTATAACTCTAAACCTATGCTTTGTTATATACATCTTTTCTATGCTTTTAGTTGCTAGTTCTTCTTCTTCCCTATCTTCCCTTGCTTCCTTGCAAGCAAATCCGTGAGGAACTGTTGCTGTTCTTGAGCTAGAAGATGAGGGCGTTATTTCCTATGCTTATCCACAGTTTTCCACTTTACCATACGACCTCAACCAATTGCCCATACGGTTTACAAAACCGTTTGGTGGGAAAACGGTTTCAAGGTCGTATGAAAGCATACGGTCTCAAGACCGTATGGCCGCGTTTACCAAGCGTGTACCATATAGGAATCCTGTTCATAATTATGAAGGTTAATCACCCACAAAATTTGAGAGGTTAACTCCAAAGGAATCGTGAGATATAGGCAAAACAATTAGCAAATTCAATTGAATTTAGTTCTGATTTTCAATCTGCTTAATTTTCCCTTTTTGGGAAAACGGTATCAAGACCATATAAGATGGTTGACTAAGCGTTTACCGTATGATATTCCTGTTCATAATGATGTTAGTTAATGACTCACCAAATTTGATGGACTAATTCCAAACGAGTTAAGAGTTGAAGGTTGATTACTAGGGCAAACCCTAACTGAAAGCAGTGCTGAAATCACAATGAGCTAATTTGAGATTTTGGGTTGATTAGCCCAAACGGTCTCACGACCGTTTGGGGAATCATCCAAATGGTCTCAAGACCGTTTGGGGATCACCCAAGACCGTATGGAGGTCTGGGGTCAAGTATAGTTGACCAATTGAAGGTACAAAGATACCAAATTACATTGCAATTAAGTATTGATGTAATGATCAACTCAATAAATCAAACCTTGATGAATTTTCACTAGAGTCCAAAGGATGGATGGGCAAACGGTCTCAAGACCGTTTGGAACTCATCCAAATGGTCTCAAGACCGTTTGGTGACAACCCAAGACCGTTTGGAGGTCTAGGGTTAAGGTATATTGATCAATTGAGGGCCCAATTACAATGGGTTATTAAAATAATCAAATTGCTGATTTGTGACTTAATTAAGGTTCAACCCCTATCAAATCAATCTAGATTTTGATGAATTCTTGGACAAACGGTCTCAAGACCGTTTGGAGTATATCCAAACGATCCCAAGACCGTTTGGGCCAAGTTTGAGCCCAATTGGAGGTCAATTGATGGGTTCAACTTCGATTTGATTCACATTGTTGAGTGTTGATGGTTGAACGTTTATAGACCTTAATTGAACCAACTCCAACCCTAATTGGATATCAATTGAGGGTCAATTGAATGACCAATTGGTTAAGGCTAACCCTAATTGTCTCAATTGGTAAGTGGTTAGCAAGCTTGAGACCAATTGATGGCTTCAACATAGGAAACCCTAATCGAGTTTACCCTTTGAACCACCTTGGAGGTCCATACGATCTTGAGCTTTTGAGGGCATTCGACCTCAAACCATATGAGGGCATTCGATCTCAAACCGTATGAGGGCATTCGATCTCAAACCGTATGAGGGCATTCGACCTCAAACCGTATGAGGGCATTCGATCTCAAACCGAATGAGGGCATTCGACCTCAAACCGAATGAGGGTATTCGACCTCAAGATCGAATGAGGGTATACGACCTCAAGATCAAATGAGGGTATACGACCTCAAGATCGAATGAGGGCATACGACCTCAAGATCGTATGAAGGTTGAAGGTGTGAAACCTATTGGAGACTTTTGAAGTTAAGTCTTCCTAATGCCTTGAAGGCTTAAATGGTTTAATAGTTGTTCAACCTAAACCCTAATGATACCAAAAGACATTAAGGGTCAAGTGGTTAGTAAATTAAACCATGATGATGATCAATGTGTAATTTACCATAATACCCTTGAAAGGTTCAATTGAGTGAAAATTTGTTCTAATCAAACCCTAATCACTCAATAGTGGTGATTTGGTCTATGTTAATCAAAGTGGACTTAACCCAACCTGATCTAGATTGGTGTTATCACCATCTACAAGTATGAGGAGAGAGAAAGTATCTTAAGAAAGAGAAAGTACCCTTTTATGATGGAAATTCAAGTAAAGTACCTTCAATACACATGAATGTGCATGATTAGGGTATGATCCACCTATGTGAGATCATGGAACCCTAATTATGATAAATGATGAATCTTAAACTAATCTGAGAGCATCAATGATGATGTTCCTCATACATAATGATGTTATGAGTTCAATTCACCATAATGTGAATAGTAAACCCTAATTCAAGGGTGATGACATGCAATATGAGTAGCAAACTCTAATTGATGAGAATCAGAGAACTTAGCTCTTATGACAAGAGTGGAAAGTATATTCTTGTTTTGAATTACCTTTATCAGTTGAATTAACCATGCAGGTTCTGATATGAAGGTGATCATATCCAGGTATGAATGATGATACTATATTCATTGAAAGCATGTTGTTAGCTTTATGAATAGTAAAATATCTTGATGCCTTGTCAGTGGCATCCTATGTTTTAATGGGCTGTAAGAGCCATGAATACCATCAACGTCATGCTTTAGAGATGACTTGTGATGAGTATACTGAGAAATGATGATTGATGTGAGTTAGGTTTCTTACATTTAGTATTCTACTTTCATAGCTGTTATGCTACTGTTATTGTTTGAAGAACAATGTATGATGTAAAAGAATACTGAATGTACCTAACTAATCAAGTGAAATGTAGAGCCCTGATCATAGATCCATCATTGTCAGAGATCAAATGATGGTGAAACAGGTTTTCCTACGGGAACTCCTGGATCACATACTATTGTGTATGTGGGGTATATGGATGTGTAGAACCTTACATCCTAGTGTAGGAATTTGATGTAGATGTATAATCCGTCAATCCTTCACTAAAAAACTCATACCGTATCAATGGATGGTAAACATGAAACCTCCTGATAATGAGGAAAACATAGATATCCGTATCAGTGAAGATAAACATGAAATCTCCTGATGACGAAGAGAGTATAGAATGCCACTGTAACTCTAAAATAGCGAAGGACCAGATTACCCTGGTGAGCTATAATAGTAGAGACACAAGATGTCCTACAAGTGATCCTCTTACTGACTGAGGAAGGTGAAGGTCATGAGAATCCGGCTCTTTCGATGACCTAGTATGATACTAAGGCACTTAACAGTGATTGGTTGGGGTATGAGTGGTAAACCTCATCTCCACAGGGCATAATAATAAGAATGTTTGAAAAACATAATCTACAACGTAGTATACCTGTTAAAGGTAACTATGAGCTAATTGATTGATGTTACACTGTATAGTGCATATGTTCTTCATGCTTGATAAATGTTGAGCTCTTGTACACAACTGTATCTGCTATTGAATATTTTGTAAGCTTTTACTGCTTAAGTTATTCTTTGATTTTATAATAAATCTTCTGGCGGAGATTTATAACTCTCGTTGGGTCAATTATGTACAATTGTCTCACCCCGTAGACTTCAACTTTTTAGGTGGACATCAGAGACGGAGGAACAGGTCTACAGGTGACCAGTCCCAGCAGCAACAGCACCAGGAGCAGCAGTAAATCTCAGGTGGAGATTTAGCCTGCCATGTGGTGTAGTTAGAGTCAGTCCTATGTGTCCTCTGTACTCTCAGGTCTTGGAGTCTTTTGGTTATGAGTTCTTGAGATTTTGTATCTTGTTGTATATAATTACTCAAGAAGTAATTATCATGAGATGTAAACAGTTTATCTCCTTTTATGAATGAAGCTTTATGGATTCAAGCTCTTGTCTCGAAAAGTTTTAATTTCCCGTGATTTTTGTCTTCCGCTGTTGATCGATTCGCTTCCGCTAAGTTTAAATCGTGTTTATATCGTGGTTTGGAGATCAGAGCCCACAATTAGTGGTAGGTTCTACACATCCATATACCCCACATACTCAACAGTATGTGATCCAGGAGTTCCCGTAGGAAAACCTGTTTCACCATCATTTGATCTCTGACAATGATGGATCTATGATCAGGGCTTCTACATTACACTTGATTAGTTAGGTACATTCAGTATTCTTTTAATATCATACATTGTTCTTCAAACAATAACAGTAGCATAAGAGCTATGAAAGAAGAATACTAAATGTAACAAGCCTAACTCTCATCAATCATCATTTCTCATTATACTCATCACAAGTCATCTCTAAAGCATGACCTTGATGGTTTTCATGGCTCTCACAGCCCATTAAAAATCATAAGATGCCACTGACAAGGCATCAAGATATTTTACTTATTCATAAAGCTTACAACATGCTTTTAATGAATATAGTATCATCATTCATACCTGGATATGATCACTTTCATATCAGAACCTGCATGGTTAATTCAACTGATAAAGGTAATTCAAAACAAGAATATACTTTCCACTCTTGTCATAAGAGCTAAGTTCTCTGATTCTCATCAATTAGAGTTTGCTACTCATATTGCATGTCATCACCCTTGAATTAGGGTTTACTATTCACATTATGGTGAATTGAACTCATAACATCATTATGTATGAGGAACATCATCATTGATGCTCTCAGATTAGTTTAAGATTCATCATTTATCATAATTAGGGTTTCATGATCTCACATAGGTGGATCATACCCTAATCATGCACATTCATGTGTATTGAAGGTACTTTGCTTGAATTTCCATCATAAAAGGGTACTTTCTCTTTCTTAAGATACTTTCTCTCTCCTCATACTTGTAGATGGTGATAACACCAATCTAGATCAGGTTGGGTTAAGTCCACTTTGATTAACATAGACCAAATCACCACTATTGAGTGATTAGGGTTTGATTAGAACAAGGTTTCACTCAATTGAACCTTTCAAGGGTATTATGGTAAATTACACATTGATCATCATCATGGTTTAATTTACTAACCACTTGACCCTTAATGTCTTTTGGTATCATTAGGGTTTAGGTTGAACAACTATTAAACCATTTAAGCCTTCAAGGCATTAGGCAGACTTAACTTCAAAAGTCTCCAATAAGTTTCACACCTTCAACCTTCATACGATCTTGAGGTCGTATGCCCTCATTTGATCTTGAGGTCGTATACCCTCATTCGATCTTAAGGTCGTATACCCTCATTCGATCTTGAGGTCGAATGCCCTCATACGGTTTGAGGTCGAATGCCCTCATTCGGTTTGAGATCGAATGCCATCATACGGTTTGAGGTCGAATGCCCTCATACGGTTTGAGATCGAATGCCCTCATATGGTTTGAGGTCGAATGCCCTCATACGGTTTGAGGTCGAATGCCTTCATTCGGTTTGAGATCGAATGCCCTCATACGGTTTGAGGTCGAATGCCCTCAAAAGCTCAAGATCGTATGGACCTCCAAGGTGGTTCAAAGGGTAAACTCAATTAGGGTTTCCTATGTTGAAGCCTTCAATTGGTCTCAAGCTTGCTAACCACTTATCAATTGAGACAATTAGGGTTAGCCTTAACCAATTGGTGATATCCAATTAGGGTTGGAGTTGGTTCAATTAAGGTCTATAAACGTTCAACCATCAACACTCAACAATGTGAATCAAATCGAAGTTGAACCCATCAATTGACCTCCAATTGGGCTCAAACTTGGCCCAAATTGTCTTGGGATCATTTGGATATACTCCAAACGGTCTTGAGACCGTTTTCCTAAGAATTCATCAAAATCTAGATTGATTTGATAGGGGTTGAACCTTAATTAAGTCACAAATCAGCAATTTGATTATTTTAATAACCCATTGTAATTGGGCCCTCAATTGATCAAATTACCTTAACCCTAGACCTCCAAACGGTCTTGGGTTGTCACCAAACGGTCTTGAGACCGTTTGGATGAGTTCCAAATGGTCTTGAGACCGTTTGCCCATCCATCCTTTGGACTCTAGTGAAAATTCATCAAGGTTTGATTTATTGAGTTGATCATTACATCAATACTTAATTGCAATGTAATTTGGTATCATTGTACCTTCAATTGGTCAACTATACTTGACCCCAGACCTCCATACGGTCTTGGGTGATCCCCAAACGGTCTTGAGACCGTTTGGATGATTCCCCAAACGGTCTTGAGACCGTTTGGGCTAATCAACCCAAAATCTCAAATTAGCTCATTGTTATTTCAGCACTGATTGCAATTAGGGTTTGCCCTAGTAATCAACCTTCAACTCTTAACTCGTTTGGAATTAGTCCATCAAATTTGGTGAGTTATTAACTAACATCATTATGAACATTAATCTCATACGTTCAACGCTTAGTCAACCATCTTATACGGTCTTGAGACCGTTTGCCCAAAAAGGGCAAATTAAGCAGATTGAAAATCAGAACTAAATTCAATTGACTTTGCTACTTGTTTTGCCTATATCTCACGATTCCTTTGAATTTAACCTCTCAAATTTTGTGGGTGATTAACCTTCATAATTATGAACAGGATTCCCATACGGTCCACGCTTGGTCAACGTGGCCATACGGTCTTGAGACCGTATGCCTTCATACGACCTTGAAACCGTTTGCCCACCAAACGGTTTTGTAAACCGTATGGGCAATTGGTTGAGGTCGTATGGTAAAGTGGAAAACTGTGGATAAGCATAGGAAATAACGCCCTCATCTTCTAGATCAAGAACAGCAACAGTTCCTCACGGATTTGCTTGCAAGGAAGCAAGGGAAGATAGGGAAGAAGAAGAACTAGCAACTAAAAGCATAGAAAAGATGTATATAACAAATCATAGGTTTAGAGTTATAAAACCCGCCTAAAGCTTGCTCCTTGAGCTCCAAGCTTTCGATCTCCAAGCCTTTAATGGCGTCCTAGAAGCTCCACAGGTCGGCCAAGGTGAATCCTCCAAGAAAAGTTGAGAAGAGATGGCTAGAAAGATAGAGCTAAGTGAGCTAGCCATGAATTTGACCTTGAATTCGAGTTTCATCCAAGAATTTAAGAAAAAGGAAGGATCCAAACCTACCTTGCACTCCCCTGGTCGTCCTCCTGAGCTCCAGAGCTCTCCTTAGTTGGTTTGAGCAAGGGGAACAGTGAAGGAAATGAAAGAAACATTCCTTTGCTAAGTGAGGAAAAGGGCTTATATACTTGGGGTGGAATTTCAACATAGGCACATAGGTTTTCCTCACTTTCAACTAAGTCCCTCCTTTATTCTTTGCTCGTCCCTTCTTCTTATTTATAAGGACAACCTTCTTCTAAGGTCAAGAAATGAAGGCAAAGAAGATTAACCTATTACTAAAGCACACACATAAAAGGCTATAGTACTTACACCTTGATTATTCAATCATAAAGGTGTTTTTCATTATATGATTATTCAATTGAAGTGACTTCTTCATCATTTCTTCTCTAAATGATGAAAAGAGTCTTACAAGATATTTTAGATGGTGTATTTTACAAGTTGCACCCCTCAAATTGGGTAAATTGCACTTTACTCCAATTTAGGGTTTCAAGCACAGGGATTGCTTCCACATCTGCACCTTGGTGCTCAAGCTTGGGAAATCCCTCAAACTTTACCATAATCATTCTTATGATGTCTCAACATCAGAGGAACATCTCAACATGTGAAAATTGCAAGTTAACCCTTCTAACTGGGTAAATTGCACATAGGTCCCTGTATTACAAAATAATCAATTCAACATTGTTGAAAAGGGACAGAAAAGGAAAAGTATGTTCCTCAGGAACTTAATTACATGCAAAAAGATAATCACCAGTATCTTAATTACATAATTAGGAAAAACACCTAGGGTTAACTCATAACCCAGGTCAGGGATGTTACAAATACCATGAGTGTTGTGAATGTATTCACATAATACGAGATAGATCTCGTCATTTGGAGTCATCAAACAACATTTCTGGCAAGATAAACTAAGATGATAATGGTTGTCACTGTCACGGGTACATAGCTCATCTCACTTTTTGCACCATCCTACCATTTGTAATTTTCACCTGATCAAATGAAAGTAAACAACTTTAACGAGTCCAATCAACATCAAACCAAGGTACACCAGTGAAACTAAACTATGTACATTTCGTCTCTACGTTTTAAAACACACACTTTTTACTCTTAATATACCCTACAAAATAGAGTTTAAGGGATTGTCTACTGTAGTAAGAAGTATTTGGATGAATATGAAAACACATCGTATATACTCATACGTTTTCTTCTGTACTGGTTCCATTTGGTATGATATGACACATGTACGGATCCGTCTCGCAATTATTTGGTACCAAGTAGCCCAAATGCTTTTTACCGAGCGAGAAATACGTTAGACCGTTGGACATGCACAATTTCACCCGATTACGCGGGGAAAGGGCGCAGTACAGATGCTGCATTTTTGTATTACAGGCCTTGAGTTGCAACCGTCAAGTAAGCCGCCAACTTGATTTTCTTCTGTCCAGGTCTCTTGGTTGTGCGGCTTCCCAGAAGTGAGTCGTCCTTAGGTATGATCCGGCCTTGACCATTCGTCGAAAATTTTTTTGAGCTTGGTCATTTTCACCCGAGCTTGGCCAGCTCCACCTAAGCTTGGACCAATTTCTGTGAGCATCCTTGAGCTAATCACCCCAATTATGCCCCGCTACACACAAGCTCTAGCAATTGTTGCAAGTCAATCACCATGCCTCATCCGTGTTTGTCCGGCCTAGTGTCCCATTTTCGAACCATTGGACAATCCTATGCGTCCTGACCGGATGGTGTGGCACCCCTGTACGCATATCTTGGATAGCAACTATCCATTCCATCTCTAGTTATGCTCCTGGCCTTAGTGCAAGCCTGCCTCCATGTCATCCAACTACTAGCTCACCCTTTAGCCGAAACAAGGCATTAACAAACCTCTCATGCCTCTGAAATCTCACGTCCTCGTCAAAAACTCAAACTCTGAGATCCTCCAAATACCAATCGGCCTTAGCATTCTCCAATGTTGATGCATCCACATGGAGACATGTCCGCTTGATGAACAAGCATTTAGCCATCCTTCCTCTAGCAACTTTGTTGCTACTCAACAAAGTTGTGCAAAACTATCCTTCTCAGTCGATGGTCGTTGTAGAGGCCATCATCAAAATGGAGCATTGGCAAAGTTGTAGTGCTCCAATCTCCTTCCCCATCCATCAGCAATGGCTGTCAGTGTTGAAGAGATGCATTTCTTCCTTGTCTTTGGCCACCAACGACTTGGCAACGTTCTGTCGAGTCTTTCTCTTCGGTTGCAATGTTGCAATCTATCATCAAGTATTGTCTCTTACTCCTCCTTGCCAGAAGACAAGTCCTTGACGATGTTGGGAAGAAGAGTCACATCTCCTCCCTTGGGTGTGTCTAACAACAACTTAACAACATTCGGTCAAGTTTTTCTCTATGGCCACCATACCACATCCCAACAACAAGTGTTGTCCACGCGCCTCCCTCCTAGAGCTGAGTCTTGACAACATTCAGTAGAAGCCTTCCCAAAGTCATAATTGCCTAGTCAGTCTATCAACATAGACACCACTAGTTGTTACTTGAGGTTCTTCAGTGGACACCCCGCCATTATCATTACCTCCCATACTTGACAATTCCTCCAAGAATCCTTCTTCCCAAGTGCAAACCTAGCACTTAGAAGTTTTTTAATTAGTACTCAAATTCCCTCAGTCTTGGTGAAATCTGCAACTTTAGAAGCAATCCATAAAAACTATCAAAGTCCATCAAGAATCCTCCACCCATGAGCAAGTAGCAATCTTCTTTGGCATGAGGCTCAGAGTAGTCTTTAATCCATCCCGAATGTAGCACACCCTTTCCGGCCATTAGGAAATTTGATGATTCTTCTCTTCTTGCATCCCTTCACACTGCCTTACAATCTCCCTCATCACAATGGAAAGATTGGCCCCTGGAATTTCCTCATATTCAACCACTATCATGTTTTGGCAGTTAGCCTTTAAATGTGGTCCACTACAACTATAACAACTAGCCTTCCCTACCAAATACTCGGAGTTGTTACACATCCCCACCCCCTTTGAGGAACACTTTTCATAAAAAGTTGTGGTCTTCCTTTTTCCTTTCTCACTCACTACCTTAACCTTTAAAGTCTTGTAATCAACCAAAGCTTTAGCAGAAATGATGACAATTGTGAGATTTTTCACTTCAACCCACCTTAGTTTTATATGGGCCCAAGGAGACAATCTGGTGAGAAAGATGAACAACTCTTCATCCTCTGTCATGTTCTTCACATATAGCATGAGTGTTGTGAATGTATTCACATAATACGAGACATATCTCGTCATTTGGAGTCATCGAACAACATTTCTGGCCACCAAAGAAGCATTTGTCAAAAGGAATGTCTCCTTCAAGTCATTGAAAAAAGAATCCCATCAGGAGATAGGGCTCAAGTATGTACTTGTTCTCCACCACAATTTAGCATCATTGGTTAGGAAAATTGCATCAAGACCCACACCATGTTCCTTTAGAGTTTTCATGGCGTCGAAGTAGTGCCCCATGTCCCAGATGAAGCTTCCCAACTTCTTAGTCCGTGTTTGGTTAATAGTATAATGTGTTGGGTGGGATTCAAATCCTACCATTTCCTGAAATCCTATGTTTGGTATGGTTTTATTGGTTCCAGGATCTGAGTCCTAGGTAAACAAAAATCCTACAGGAATGGGACTCGTCAGTTCTACACACCCCCATACTACGGTGGTATATATCTGCGAGACTTCGGCTCATGACCCGTGATTCATATTAGGCCCATTTCCATCAGTGCCATCACTTCCCCACTAATCGGAAACCAAGTCGCTGAAACTATAGTACCCCATTGAGGTACTACCGTGGTCGTAAACCAAGTCGTCAAAATTGTGTGTGGGGTTTCTTAACAAGTTGACTGGTCGGAGAGTGTCTTTCTAGTAGTGCCGCACAATTTTCACTCACCTTGTGGACAACTCATTCGGTGGGACACTGTCAGAGTTCTATGGTCGGGTTCCATGTGAACATCTATGACTAATAGTGAAGACACACCAATCAAGATATAGGAACCACTTACCTTGTAAACTTCCTCAAGTCTATATAGAAACGTCAGACTAGAACAAAACTCTCCCATCATTACGTTCTTTTATTCATAGACGATCAAAGTTCGTGCTTCTTTCTATGTTTATGTGATTTTTTTATTAAGAAAAATGATCAAAGCTACTATATATGACTATGGTGACGGGCTTGTTGGTAGTTATGAAGTAGCAAAAAGAAGGCACGAGCGATGTCTTCTTATGATTTGTACTATTGCTAATTCTTACATGTATTGCAACCAAACATAGGATGGAAAAACAAAAATTCCATCCTACATTATAACCACTCCATCCAGTCCCTTGATGCTTCCCAATCTAGTCCTTTCTTGTCAGCCAAATATGGCCTTAGTGTTGTACCCATCAATGAACGCCTTCATTTATGGAACTCTAACATGGGTAATCATCCACCCACCACTACAAATGGCCTTCTTGATGATGTCGAGATCATCAACTATCCCTTTAAGGTTTCAGTCTATCATTGTCATGTATACCTTGAGCCTAGTCTTGATTGTGACAATTTTCATCTCGAGATGATCGGAAGTGTTCCAACCAGGTAGTCTCCCTCCCCAACAAAGTTGCACTCACTTCAAGTATATCAAAATGCTTCACAGATGCATTGATCAATCGTCGCTCCAATTGTGGAGTCACATTCGAACTCAATAACAACATTGTTATTGTTGTTGTGGATATTGAAGACAATAATCAGTTGGCTAACCGATATCAGCTTATTCAAGAATGATTGGCACTGGTTGACTAATCACCTGATACTGATTTTTTGCCTGTTGGTTTTCAATATTAGGAGCACTACCAGATAATGGCACTTAGTGTTTCACACTTAACCATCCATTCTAACTCATGGGATAAATCCATAAGGTAAAGCATGTGGACTAGCCTTTGTTGTAGGAAGTATTTATACATGGGACTGAGGTCTCAAGGAGGAAGACAACCCTTCTTAAGGTATTAGGAACTTTGATTGTTGGGGAGAAAGGGATAAAACTAAGAAATGCTTGAGGGGCCAACTTTTTCTTCTTTATTTCAAGTAACATGTGCAAAGGATTGCAATAGCTTCACAAGTTGTAGGCTCCTACCCATTCATAGCCCAAATGGCTTAGGAAACCTAACTCTATGAATAATAACCATATATATGTGTCCACCAAGATCCTCCTAAGGTGTAGCTTAGTTACATAAAGCTCTTAGTGGTGTTTCTATGTAGAGCTAAGTCTTTTTCCTTCCCTCAACCAAGCCCTTGGTGAGAAGTTTTGACAGTGATCTGTATCTGCAACGTGTTTCCGCTTGCAAGTGTTTTTTGGGCCACTCTTCTAATGATAAGGCCATAGGCTAGCTCACTAGTATGTTGACGCCTGCTAGTAACTTTCATGACGTTACTTAGAAACATTCCATGCTCCCTCTTAATAGCTTGAGTCTATTTATACTAACTCACAATCTACTAGCGCTAGCTCATTTGTGATGCTTCAAAAAGACCCCTAGCTATTTGATGTGGCTAGACGCGCCTTAGGCACACACTTGGGATTTTTGATATTTATAAAATTGGTTTAGACACACTCATAGAATTATTCAAGCTAATGGGTTTGGGAGTAATATAGGAGAGGCAAGTCAGGGTCTAACCAAAGGCAGAGAGGCGCTTAAAAGAAATATTCATCTATGCTAGGTTCCTAATGTGGAGGCTAGTGTTTTTAGGGTTTAAACTCTGATTTTGGAGTTTATTAATTATAATCACGCAATTGAAAAGATGTGAAGAAGCAAATGTAAGTTAACCCTAACAAGTTAACACTAGAGGCTATACAAGTAAAAAGAAATTATGCTAAGCCAAGCAAGACAAAGAAAACACTAAACACCACATTAGTAAGATGGTCCTAATTAGGAAACTAGTGAGAAACTAACTAAGAAGGAAAGAGAAAATAATAAACTAGAAATTATGCAAGAAATGCAAATGGAGAGATAGACCAATAATCAAACAACTACAAACTATAACAAGAGATGCGAATTACCACAAAATACTTGAACAAAGGCTAACTAACAAGAGAAAGGCAATTGACTAAGAAAATGAACAAAGAAGAAAACTAAGCTAGCACAAACTAAGCAGAGCAATCATTTAGGGTTTTAAATAAGTAATGAGAAGTGTAGGTTCTTTGATGCAATATGAAAAACAACTAGGTTGGGGGTTCATAGCATGAAATCACCAATCATTCATATAGGTATCAAACCAAACAAACAAGATAAGTGATAGAGAAGTTCACTAAACAAGTAGTTTCCCATGGAAGTAATATGGTGGGTATAGGAGAACTAGTCCCTATCACCCCCAATAAAACCTTGTGAGGCTCATTTGACTAGTTTTTAAGTCGAATTTAAATATGACCCGACAAGTTTAGGTTTTTAGAATGGGAAATTGGGGGACAAGGGTGGTAATGGTGGTGGAAATGAGGGTTTAGCATCTCATGTCGCCTACCATATAGCATTTATGTAGCTCCAAAGCATCTACACTAAGTGCCTCCAAACTTGGTAGGAGAATGGTTAGATATATAGGAAGAGGGGTAGCTATCTAGGGATCCACTAGTTGGAACTAGGAGCAAAATCCAAAATTATCCACATATTACCCATTTATTATAGTACATAGGTGTTATCAAGCACCATCACATAGTAGTAAATGGGAAATAAGACAAAGTAAAATATAATAATTAGCACACTAAATCATAATTTTTAGAAGTTATGTTCCCCTAACATGGTATCAACTCATATTTTACACCCCAAACAACCCACCAAAGGGGCTTAGCTACTCGTAGTACAAGAAAAAGATAAAGGAGTAGAAGAGTAAAATTCCATGCATCTTGATTAAGACTCTTTTTATTCACCTCTAGCTATAAATGGATGAGAACCTCCCTCCTTAACAATTGAATAACATGAAAAGATGGATGTAAGTGGTCAAAACCCTTAACAAACTAGGGGTTTGAGGTAGGAGAAGGCCTAAATGAGTGGAAGGGAGATGTAAACAAGTAGGTGGCTCAACGAATGTCAGGATTTTCTCTTTGAGTGTTAACCTTGTGATCCCAGCCCCACCAATGGTTATATAGTGGATTGAGAAGCATAGATATAAGCGGGGACATTCAAGTAAAAATACACAAGGGTACCATTAGGGTTTGGGTTGAAGAATGGTCATTTTGGTTGGAACGGTTGTGGTGGGTGTATGGTGGAATAGTCCTACTAAGGGAAATGGTCACGGTGGAAGGGCTAAAAAGACATGTAGTTGGTTGTCCTAGGTAGCAACGATGTGGTGGTAGTGAGGTAGAAGGGTCATTCTAGGAATCATGGTCCTTCTAAGTAGCACAACCATGGTGAGAGGGTTGGACTTGGGCCATTCTTCTTAGCATGTGCATAACAGATGCTCTACAACACAACCATGTTGGTTGGATAGCCATGCTGGGGTCTTCTTGGCACAACCATTCTAGCCAGCACGACCATGCTACTTGAGTTACATTTGGTGACTTCCTCCTTGTGGTTCTTTTTGCTAGTGACACGAATGTTATGATACACCACGGTCGTGTTGAGGGATTTCCTCTCTATATTGATCTTCAATTTTATTATCTTTGATCTTTTCTTTTGATTAATCTTTGACCACTTAGGGGTACGTTGTGGCAGTTCTTGGGCTCACTTTGGGAACCTCTAAGGGTGAAGGAATCCTAGTATCCTCCATGCTCTATCCTATCCATACAAAGCATGGTCAAAGCACATGAAGAATATGCAAAGAACACCCATAGTTGCATTTGACTTTAAACCATTATCGGGGAATAATATGCATTATAACATGTCTAGATATGAGAACAGAACAAAATAGCATAAGATGAAGTCCTCATTAGGGTTGCATCAGTGTCTTATGGTTCCTATGTAGAAGGATAGAAGTGTGCTCCATGTGAGCCACCTTCACACTTTTCCTCTATATGGGTTCTTTGGTCACACGACCTCCCCTCGATTGACACATGCTTAGCTCTGGCTCATCCTTGACTGTGCATTGGAGATAGCTTTTGAGCTTGGCCTGTTCCACCCATGCTTGGACCAACTCATGTGAGATTCCTTGAGCTTATACCCGATCCATACGAGTTGTTCTCTGTTGAACACTAGCTTTGGATATTGGTGAAAGTCCATCACCATTCCTGCTATATGTCTTCTCAACCAAGTTTTCGATGCTTAACTATTGGGCAATCCCAAGTGCTCTGATTGGATGGTGTGGCCCCTCCACACACATCTCTTAGATAAAAACCACCCATTAGAGTTGTAGGTTGAGATCCCAACCTAAGTCATTCAAGTACTAGCTTTCCCTTTAGCCGAAATAAGGGGGTAAAGCTTCCATACAAGGACATTGTTGTAGCTAGTTTGATACATATTCTATTGTTTTCATTGAAATTTCGGATGCAAAACTGGGTTTCTAAATTTTTGATACCTATAAAGCTAGGTTTTCTTAAAGAAAAGCATGAACTGATATGTAACTTCTTATACACATTGAGGCCAATTCAAGCTAGCTTTATTGTGTAGCAGGCTAGGTGGCACGATTTCTATCTCACAACTGCATGCCTTTGAAAACCAATTAATGTCTTCATTGACAACAATATTGGATTGACTAGAACTGAACTGAAGATCCATCTCTATGGCATTATGCCTACTTTGTTTAATAATTATCATTTATTAATAATAAAATAGTAGAAATTACAAGGATGAGAGTACATATAGAATAGTACAAGAGGTAACACGGTACCAAAAAAAAGTGAAAAAGTCAATGAGTGAAAAAAAGAGTTTATGTATTTCAGGAGAAGGGAACACCAAAAGTAACACCCACTAACAACAACAAGAATAAATATAAAAAATATATAGTAGCATTATCACATGATCATACTACCTCTTTAGAAACATTCAGTAGTGAATCAAAGGAGAAATGACATTTAGTGGAGCAATTAGCAGCATCAAGTATAAGATATGGCCTCATTCAACCATTATTCTCGTATGGTACGGTGATCCTAAATCAAATGAGTGATGAGAAATTGATCAATATAAGCCAGTCATATAAGAAAAAGATTTCAAAGTATATGGAAGTTATTGTTGTGGGGGAAAATAATGGATTTTTCATTCCAGACAAGCCAAAAATGCATCAAATAAGAATATAAGTCATATTTGTCATAATATTGTTCTTGTCAGAACCAATTGTATTATAGGTCCAAATATCTAGATCATAATGGGGATCATCATCTATGAAGAAAATAATCATGAATGTGCTTAGTGATGGGCATGTCAGGAACATATTTCTATGGTTATACAAGATCTTATAACACTTACCAATTGGTGAGGGTCTTTAAATCCTCAAGTGTGTCAATATGTATCGAAAGGTAGTCTGTTACGCCCAGTCAACCACACGGTTATAAGAATATTTGGTGGAAAATTATTGTTCAAAAGCTTTGTCTAGAGAGAGCATCAAGAATTGAGTAAGTAAAGAATTGATAAGATTTGTAAACTGATTAGTAGTCTTCCTAAGTCCAACAAGGAGCATAAGTAGTGTGCAATGAATTTAGTTTTTGAATGATGAATGTGAAGTTTACTAAAAAAATAATCGGTTCATAGCAAAGAAACACTTGAGAGTTGTTATGGTTGGATTGTAAGAGATTAATTTCTTTGACAGATGTCCTGGGTAAAATCTTAGTTTTACATTTGAAGTTTCATGTTAAAGATCGCACAACCTTATAATAATGGTTCAATCTAGAATCTTGTATCTTGGAAATGAGTAATATAATATCAAAATCACAAAACCAATTGTTAGTGTAGAGTGAATATGGAGTGATTTATCGAGGAGTGGGATAATCCAAATTGATGAATAGAATTGGTAAAATTTTCAAACCAGACTCGTGAACTTTGTTTAAGGTCATACACAGAATGTTAAATTTGTAGACTTTAGAATACTCACTCTACACAACATACCTAAGAGGTTGCTCCATATACACCTCCTCCAATAGATCCCTATATAGATATATGTGTTTTTAATATCAAACTGATGAATAGACCACCAAAATTAAAGATCATAGATAGAAGAATCCAAAAATAATTGAGCCATACAATGGGAGGAAAAGTCTCAAAATTTTCCACAAAAACATTTGAGTGAACCCCTTTTCTCAAGTCGACCTTTGTATCAATCTATCTTTCAATCAGGTATATATTTCAATGTGTAAACTCACTGACAAGCAAGCATAGATGCACCAAAATATAAATTCACAATGTCTCATGTCTGTCTAGAAACAAATGCAAACAAAATTCTCATTCATAATTGACTTCCAAGATGGACATTGTAATGTGTCAGTAAGGTCCTTTGGTGTCTGATGGGTGTCCAAAATAAAACAAAAAATTTGTTTACAACACAAGTGATCCAACATCATCAAACTAGACGATGTATATCTTGTATAAAGTAGCATGTGTGCCCTTATAGAGAGTAATTTGATCATCAAGGTGAGAAGGAGTTACTTATAATAGATCTTCATCTTGCCAACAAGAATTGGTGGGAGGATCCTTGGGAGGGATAGTATTTAGCATTTTCACATCTTGCTTTGACTGAGGTGGTGTAGTTGGTGTGATTGACACAGATGGATTGGGAGGTGTTGCTGGAATAGGTATGTTGTGGATTGTAGAGTCCACAACATGGGGGAATGTGATAAATATTCAAAGAATTGGACGTTTGCAATTATATAGGAATGCTAGGTAGAGGGGTCAAAACAACGATACTCTTTATGAGTCCTCAAGCAACCAAGCAAAACACACTTGACGACATGGGGTGAAAACTTGATTTCCCTAAAGAGGATGAAAAAAGCATACATAATCGAAGACTCCTGGTGGTATCAACAGAAATGACTTATCAAGACATAGAACATTATAGGAAATGGTCCCCTATTAGATAGAGGAAGAAATTCTATTTGTGAGGAACCCAAAAATTAATATTATATCAGGCGAATAAGAAGAGGGAAACATTCATTCGAAATACTAAAGTGTGTGAAAAATCAAGAACATGTTGTAATTTTTGTTTTGTAAACTCTATTTTTGGTGACTTTTTAACACATGAAGTTTGGTTAATTGTTCTCATATATTAAAAAAAGGTGGTTGACTCATTATTCATAAATTTAATGTCATTATCAAATCTTTCACAGGAGAAGAAATTGTAACTTTATTTCAAAAAAGAAGTTTTAAATATAGATTTGGGTTTAAGAGTTGTCATTGTGCAACAATAGCCAAGACACGTAGAAAAGTCATCAACTAGAACAAGAAAGTACTTGATACTCCTATGTTTTTTGACATGAGACAGTCCCTAGAGATCACCATGGACTAGATCATGAACAATATCTGAATTTTTTCTTTGTTGTGGGGGGAAATTGAACCTATAATACTTCCAAGTTGTGATGGTTCACACTCGAGTGACTCAGAAGCAGGTATGTCTGGAAATTGTTGGTGAAACAAGGATGTCCAAGATGACATTGGAGCTATAGGGATATGCTCATATAGTAGGTTGTAGAATGGTATTGTATGACTGGAGGTAGTAAAGGCACTCCTGCTCAAAGCCTATAGCAATAACATTCTCCTTTTAGAGACCCTATAGAAAAAAGATATTATCATAAAATATAGCTCAAAACTTTAGATATTTTGTGATATGTAAAATAGACAATAGGCTAAGAGAAGTTTTTTTACATGTAAAACTTTATCAAAAAACAATGACTTCATTAGATTTACACTACCGAGACTTGTAACCACTGAAAGAGAACAATCAACTACCTTAACATGATAATGCCTGTCTAATGGAGTCAAAAAATTACATATTGAAGCATACCAATGATATGTGGAGATTTACTTGAGTATGATGTCCAATCAAATTGATTCATAGATGAGAGAGCATGAAGGTTGATACTAGATTGTACCACTACGGGAATGAGACCTAGAAGATTGTGAAGGGTTCTCATATTCATCTTGTGTCCCAACTTCAGGGTGAGCTTTAATGCTATCTGGCATAGATTTGTATTTGGGATGGTCAGATTGGTACCCGTGCCGAATTGAACAACGATTAATACGACATTGTGGGCATTGCAAATGTTCACAAAAGTATTTGTTGTAGCCACTTGTGTCATATCAATGTCCTCGACCCTGACCCCTGACTGAGTAGTACCTATGACCAAAACCTCTTGAGGCACCAAGTCTGCATTATCCATCTAACGAGAAGGATCAACAGTGCAAATGACACATGCATAGAGTTCTACAACAGTAGAAATTTTCTCCTGCATCATGAGTTGGTCATTAACTGACTTGAATTTAGGTCCAAGTCAATAGGAAATGGCATATCATGCATTGCCCCCCATTGCTTCTTCAGTTCTTATAAATTGGTATTTGGTGGCTGATAAATTTCATACTCATTCCACAGAGTTGTGAGGGAGCTAGAAGAATCTATCAGACTCATATTGTCGTTCTTATAGGATTGAATATCCTCAAGAACCCTGATAATATGAGAGAAATTTCTTATGTGAGAATAAAATTTCTTTAATATTTTTCACATACGCTTTGAAGAATTATATGTTGTAACATGTGAGCTACAACATTCTTCATGATATTCAACATAGCAGATGCTACTCAATCATTTTCCACGTCCCCATTTTTTGCCACAGGAGAAAGCACATATTTTGTGAGGATGTATTTCTTTCTATAAGAACCTACATTGTTCTTGAATGTTGTTTCCCATAGAAAATAATTGGTACCATTCAACATGATATCGAAATTGATTGGGGTGCTAGTTGTAGAGATTTTATCAATTGAGTCACTTTTATCAGCCGTAGTGAGACGCTTGTAGAATCCTTCAGAAGAATAGATAGAAACTATTATAATCATGAGCATAAGTTTAGGGGCATTGTGGTTCTAGATTTGATATTGACCACAATCCCCATAACCCTGAGTGTGTTGAAGAAGAAAAAAAGAGAGAGGTTTCCCTCCTAGTTCCTACGCTTGGTCTAAGGTGGTGGAAGATAGGAAAGAGATGAAGAGGAGGTGGCATCTATGGAGGGAGAGAGAATGAAAGCTAGGGTTGATTGTGCTCAGGGTTTTCCTATGGTCTCTTGCTCTGATACCATGGTGACTAGAGTAAATATATTCTATAATCAATAGGGAAAGATATGCATAGTCTCTCTTATATATAGGGAGAGAGAGAACATCAAACAACTAACCAATAGATGTGAGACTTACAAATAAGAAAACAAAAGATAAGTAAACAAAAAAAACACATAATAGGAACACTATCTCAATACTAATAATGAGAACCTCACACAAATGCAAATTCTAACACATCATTTCCCACGTCGAGGAATGGATATATATACCCTCACATGGAGCTAATGTCTACATATTATATAGCACAATATCCCAACATGGAATGTGGGCTAATATCCTCACAACAACCAGGAAATTCATGACAATGTTGATATTCCTAAAATCGCAAAATATTCATAAATCTGACATCTTAATTACATATCTTTAAATGTAATATACATATTCACCTCATTCGCTTGGGGTTTTTATTTACCTAATTTTGTCAATAAATAAAAGGTGATATTAAAATAAATAAATACACACACACACACACACACACACACACACACACACATATATATATATATATATATATATATATATATATATATATATATATATATATATATATATATATATATATATATATATATTCTTGAGACAAGCTTACATCTTTCATGAGATGGGTCATGAAGTATTTTAGATCACCTTTTGCTTCACCTTCATCTTTAGAATTCAAGATTTTAAGATTGTGTTTCATTTGCTTGCACTTGAAAGTGTGCACGTCATTAACTCAAACATTTCCGTTGGAAATTTACTATACATGATTGCTAACTATAACATAATTTAAAGCGATATATGCTTATCTTGTACTTAATAGTTGACTCAATCGTAAAGTGCTTGTGGTTTTGATACCCAATACAGTACCAGAAGAGGGGGTTTAAATAATAACAACAAAATGTGTTGCATCATTACTGGATGAAACTATAAACCCTCGACAAAATTAAAAGATTGTAGAAAAAAATACTTTCCATCTTGATGTGATTATATATAACCTGTTTTGGGGCTAAGTTGGGTGTGCAACACGCCCGAGTGAGCCGTACAAGTAGCCGTCAAGGCCCAGCTTTACAATTACAAACTACAGTATATTCACTCGTAATCACCATTCGAGAGGGTAAGCACCGCATGTTGCCTGCGGAAGGTGGTGGCTGCCGTTGCTTTACCTGTCTAGGGTCAGCCTGCCTGCCTGCCTGCCTGATGAACTGGTGCGCACTGCATGTTGCAAACTTGCAAGAGCGGCGGGGCAGGTGGCCTGGGCCCTGAGGTAATGGCATGGGCCACTAGTTGCCTGTGTCGAGGTGAACCAAAGCGGCGGGGCAGGTGGCCTGGGCCCTGAGGTAATGGCATGGGCCGCTAGTTGCCTGTGTCGGGGTGAACCGAATTGGGCCTGCGTGATGGAGATGGGCACACAGCCTTGATATCGCCAAAAGCACCAAACCGTTAAAGCGTGCTTGCGGCCTGGGTAGGGCATATAGAACGGAATAACGGATTCCTTACAGTAATCGTGTGGTCGGATTGCTACTTCCAACCTAACTGAATAGGTCTGCCGATGTGACAGATGAGCCGAAATGATGTTAGCTGGAACGGGATAATTCGATCTTATCATTTGAAATGGATTCAATAAGGTCGTTATTTTTCTCTTTTTAAATGTAACGTGGGATTTGGTTTGGGCTAGTATTGCTACAAGTAGTTTCTAGATAGTGGTATGACATTAGGTTTGCTACAGACACAAAAAATGATACTAGAAATGGGAATTTTTTTGTCTTCACCCATGCATAAAATAAAGGAGGAAAGTAACTAACTTTCTTCCTCTATTTTGTTGTTATACATGGGTGGAGACAATTTTTTTTTTCATTTCTAGTCTCATTTCTGGTCTCATTTCTTATCCATGTAGCATTATTCATTGGATAAATTAAGAGTTTGTGCCAGATTCATGTTCTTTAGGTAATTCTGGGATTCGTTGCATTTTTGGCGGTTATAATCTGGTCGGTTGGCATATTTAAGGGTGTTCTATGTAACACATTTTGTAATTCAAAACAGACGCATTTGTTATACTCAGTTAAAAACAAGTAACAAATAAATAAAATAACATATTTAATTTGTTATGTCTCTTTTTTTTTTGCAAAAAGGGCAAAATGTGTTTCATTTTGAGTCTTAAAATTGTGTTCACGTAGCATTATTTTTTTATTTATCGATTCTCCGATAAAACTATTGAATTGATTTAATATGTAAAATGACCATCTTGATGCGTCACATGGTACCTCTATGTCAGGATCTAAGGATTTACTGCTTCCATTTTCATACTCGTAGCTTGATGTAAATAGACGTGCCACGGAAATTTAAGGATATCGTCCCGGGTCATTTTTCCGAAGGATGCAGCGTGCTTCTTGCAATGGCAGGACCACAATTTTTTCCGGCTATCAGGTACAGGTAACATTCCAATCAGTTTCCGCTCCACCAAACAAATTCATCTGTTCATCCGTTTGGAACCATAGTCCGTTTCAGACGGGCTAAAAGTCGACGTGATGCGATTCAGTATCCTCCCTATCTACACAACATGCTAAGGTATAGCATCCGGCCTACTCGCTACTAGCAGTTATCATATCCAGCCCATGGGCCATACCTGTCCAAGTAACGACATGCTATTGGTTTCCACAAGATAAGGTGCCTTTGTCATAAATGGCCTAGGAAAAAAACATTTGTTAAGGTGGCGATGCTGACTTTCCTTCACTTTTCAAGTCAAACATCAGACTTTATGCGATGCCTACATCCGTACTACCGATTGTTCGTTGGTAGCTACTAGTGATACGGACAAAATAGGCGAATGTCACAATTTCGTTGGATTGGTGGTAGTGAGGTGATAGCAATTTCACATAAAACCGCCTCGTGGGGGTGTGGAATTGATAGGTACATGCATTCACCGTTATCAAAGAGAAAGCATCGTGGACAGGTCATAAGCCACAATATAGAGCTCATAAACCTTCGGTATGTAAGTAATATACCCATCAAGAATAACTGTGATAATAACTTGGTGTTAGCTAATGACAACGACAATTGGAATCACCGAAGAAGACAACCATGTCGATAACTACATTTATGCTTCTATCTTGACGTTGAAGCTTTGGCTATCTCCTATATGTAATCTTCTTCTTATAACAATTATCAGTGAGTGTTTTCTTATTGGTTCAATTATATTCCCATTACCTATTAATATTACTTTCACTTATTAGAAGATAAAAACAAACGGTAACGGGCATCCTATCTCTCCACTCTAGAATAATTAATTGTTTGAGAAGGCTTCTTATCGAGGAGAGCGTGGTGGGGGTTTTTGTGCATCGCGTCGAGAAATGGTCGAGATTGTAGTTGGAAAACATCTTATGCACATACTACCCCCACGTCAAGAGCCTTTTCATGCCATATTTAAAAGTCATCGGATATTTTCCTACATGACCATACTAGGCATGATATATCCCTTACTTACAAACAACTTATATTTGTTGTACCTTTCATATCTCCTTGGGACCTCCAGAATTATCCCTAAGGTATATATGAGCTCTCCTAATTGAACTTAGTGTAAGATATAAACCATACCTAGCTAAATCTTATAGTAGCAACAACATTTATAGTGTAGTAGTGTTTGGTGGTCATATGGAGACATTTATTCACGCCGACTTGAAAAGGACATGGACATCATGCATCCACACCATGCTCTGTCAAGTTGGGCTCGAGCCCTGAGACTTGAGGAATGCTGTTCAATATATATTTTACACTACAAAGTACTAATTAAATGAAATCCTTAAAATACATTCAACCACACACACACATTTTGTATCCAACAAAATGTGATTTATGTCGACCTGATAAATGCCAAGTGTTTCTAGTCGCATATGAAAATCAAACGGTCAAATATGTGACATACCTAAGCATATGTGAATGTATATATGATTGGATACATATCAAAGACATGTATTCGATAGACTAGATTCGTGAGATGTATTTATATTTGATTGAATATATGATTGGATACATACATGTGATGGATGTTGGGTTTTAGGGGAGACAGAGAAGGCAGCGGAAACAAAAATTTTCTTCTCCCCAAACCTAGAACGAAGGAAATGCGTCAACGTCTATACAATAGGAAGGATAGTTTGTAGAGGCATACCTTATCTCGAGGCTTGCTCGGCAAAGTTACCTCACGGCTTGCACAGTCTTCACCTCTAGTCTTGGACGATGTCTGTACAGCTCCTGGTTTCACCGAGACTGTCGGGATTGACAGTTGTCCTCTGAGCGACAGAAGTCTCCCGCCTCTGAAGTAGTCCACACAGACCACCTGGAACTCCGATCTCCTTGTCCCACAAGGAATCGGAAGGAGTCACACCGTCCTATCGGCGTACTAGTCACTGACACACTCTCCTGCCACCAGTCACTTTCTGCAGTTGTCTTTCCCTTATTGTGCCTCCCTTATCGGGTAGCACTTGCTCGGGCTCTCTCTTGGTTACCAAAACCAAAGAGAACGACAACTTTGCAGAGCAACTGATGCACTGAGTTGTGTTGTTGAGAAGCGCCCACTACCCCTATATATATAGGAGCGTCATGGGACATGGTTCTCAACCCTGGGCAATGCAGGATTAATGCAGGAGTAGAAGGGTTCGAGGTTTTTCCACAAAAAACAACCAACTCGCCAGTTGAACCAATCGTTTCACACCCTGAAATGACCGTTTCATGCCCTGAGCCGATTGTTTGGGACCTGAGTCGATCGTCTAGGGCTCTGCGCCGATCGGCTGGTGCCCCGAGCCGATCGGTTCATGGTCCTGATCTAACTCAAATTGACTTTCAAATTTGTTTCCGATTAATCAAATATTAATCCTTATACAAATCGAATTTGTACAAGTGAAACAAATTGTATTTGCAAAATAGTCTTCTGACTTTCCAAACTTGCTCGGTTAGACCAGTTGAGCCGATAAGTTCAACCCTTGAACTGGTCATCTCATCCTGTCTTGAGCCGATCGGTTCATCCCATGAGCTGATCGGTTCACCAACCTGAGCCGATCGGTTCATCCCATGAGTCGATCGGTTGGGGCAAAAAACTATGCAAAATCAGTCAATTGTAGTTCCAATCAATCTGATACTCTAATCAATTGGTCCAACACCTTGAACACTATGATTTTGAGCTATCAATTAATTGAGTGTTTAATTGAACTACTAAACTCCTTTAGTAATCAATCCAAACATTGTTTGTGGATAAACTCCTTTTCCAGGTTAAATCCTATGTGTGTGACCCTACAGGTCCATTTTACGTTGGTAGTGAAAGTTCATAACACTTATGACTTCACAAGCAAAGAGTGGTGCCTAATCGCACATCAGTGCTACCCAAGTGAAATAGAAAGTTGGAGAAAAACTTTCAATCCTACAATCCATGAATGGTGTTACAACGAATGTATAATTCCTTTATCACTGATATCCCGAATGAACTCAAGGCATGGAACAGTCATCCTGTCAACGTTCATTCACTTTCTTGATATCAGAGTAGATTGGAGGAGATATGTATGACATCAATACAACATACTGATTCACACATGCGTGCACACGCCTATCTCAATCCTACTCATCAAGTGGCCATGTATATCAAACACCCTCAGGAGGGATAAATCCCATATCTATCACTCACCCCTCAAAAGCCCCATGTGTCAAAGCCACCCAATCATCACCTTTATAACAACCCATGTTTTAGGACTGCGTTTGATGATGTCAAAGTGTACCCAATGACATGTGTTGAGTGTAGTGATTTCAGGTCAAAGAATCACACTCACCACCATCACTGTGAGAACTGACTATGACTACCATATCATGGTTCCATGTGTCAAAATCACAGTGGGTTTGTCTGGTACACTTGTTCTCTAACAAGTACCTATGTGTTTGGTTTGATATCTCCATATCATGACTAATGAGATTCTATCATCAACCAACACCACAATCTAGTCTTATGTGTCATTGTTGTCTATCTACCTTCCACAATGACATCCGACTAGGGACATAATAAGAATGTACAAACTCTTAGCATATGTATGATCTCATCATTCAGGTCCTCAACCTAAAAGCATACTTCATTGAGTACTATCATTCTCTAGACATTCAATCTTTTCTATCATTATCTCATATGACTGAACCAGAAAGAATTGGAAGCTTGCCTTTGATGTTTATCAAATCAATCTTAATGTATCCCACCAATCATCCCATGATTGGCTCTCATGGCATACATACCAATAGACTCCCACTTGCACTGTGAGCCAATCACCCTTGAATCATATTCATAGTGATCTTCAAACATGTCCCACATGTTACTGTGCTCTAGTGCTAACAAAGTCAGTTATGGCAAAACCTTGCCAAAGTCAGTATTAACTGCATGTCTCTCATCTCTTTGATGTACGTCACATGTATGAGATGGAGTTGTCGTAATATGCGATCTAGTATTCCTTTTCTAACCTTTAGCCACATTGCATGACCAAGTACTCCTTACTTGTCATCAATGACCAGAATATCTATAAGTTCATCTCTATGAACTCCTAGATCCATATAGTATCCACTGCTATTCTCTAATACACGGATACTCAATATTTCCTTTTAAACAGCTTTATTGGAACGTTTCCATTTGTCAACAAACATTCACTTATATATATATCCCATATATATATATTGTGATTAATTTTCTGTCCTTTTTGGAAGTTCGCATCAGTGTAACTCTTTACAGTGAACCCTTCCTTATATCCATAGAACTAGTACTTCTCAAGTACTTATCAAGTTCTCATGGTATTCCAGTAACCCTTACTAGAACTAGACAGACATCCACTCGTCATGTCCCACATACGAGTTATCAGGATGAGCACATCATATTGTCATGTCCTACATACAAGATGATGAATGCATTTTATTCTTGCTATGTCCATACATGCAAGATAATGGGATAATTACATACATGATAGATCCATATCTATTCTTCGTGTTCCCATTCTTCATAAGAATTGGACACTTGGCCTTGGGATACCAACTCCATGTAACATGGACAAGTTTTCTCCCACTGAATCCTTCAGTACAGATTGCCAATGTATGCTCTTTCTTTTTAGGTCAAGAAGTTTTCGAGAACTATCTCTATAGATCTCTATTCCTATCACATAGGAAACGTCTCTACCTTCCCTAAAGATAATTTCCACTTTGGATTTCCATTCTTAGAACATCTCATTTTACATCAACATGTGGAATGTGAATACGCTCCCACTAAATCACAGATCCCTTCTTTATCATTGTCATATCAATCAAACCCTTTGACTATATTATCAAAGTAAATATCATAGTTCTGAGTTGCTTGTACTCAATCAATCACATTGATTAGTCAATTGTAACTTATAGACTTCATTTGCATTAATGGATTCATAAACCTTATAGGTTATGTCACGTACACATCCTTGTTATATTTCTCATAGGAATGCGGTTTTAGTATATGTATGAAAATCTCTTAGTCATTATGTTTCAATCAACAAGCATCATCCTTCTCAAAATGTTACCCATGTGTCTTAACATTTAAGACTCATTCGCACTTATGGATTTCATCCCAATGGGTGCTACCATCAAGGTCATACCTTGTGGTTCACATGGAAGTCATTTAGGATGTAATGATCGTAAACCATAACTCAAAATCCGATTCCTCATATTCATCTAGATAGTTGACTCATCACATGACCAACTCATCACATAGATAATCGAGGCGTATCTGTCAAGGATATATGAACTCACAACTCCTTGTGATTCTTAATGTCCTTTATTAGTGTGGGGTATTCTTTATTTAAGAACTTAGTTATTTGATAATTATCCTCTAACTCCTTAGAGTATGACACCTTGTTGATTTAGACATCACCATGTCTTAATCACGAGCTCACTATGATACACTATCATAATCACTCATAAGGACTCAAACATTTGGTTTAAGTATTTTATTCATTGATCTCATCAAGAATCAACACTTTAACAAACTCGTACTTCATCTATGATATTCTTGAACACTTCAAGATATTCATATTGGTATTTCTCAAAATACCATTTGAAGTACTAGCATTAACTCCAATAGGTATGTAAATACATCATATGTATTATACCTAATAGGATAATCATTCTCCCACTACCATTAGTGAAGATTGATGTTACAACCCCAACTTTTGGGTTCATTTGGTGAGAAATGTAATTTCTCATATTAAAGATATTTGAAAAAATAATGATATAATTTGGTTGGAATAAATGGATTTCGTTTACAATAGCCTTGATGATTGTTTTGTGGGATTTATTGGCTATTGCGCCCAATAACAAGGAAGAGACAAAAGGAACTCCATTATTAATAAGAAATGGAGAAAAGAGAAATGTAGAAACCTCTAGAAGGCAAAAGTATATAATACAAAGGTGTATTTCGTGCCTCTTGGGTTCCAAGGAGTCCAATGTTGCAAAAAGAAAGCAATAAGAAAAGAAAAGCTCAATTAAATATTTCTTTATTAACAAAGAAATTGAAAACAATGATAAAATGTAGAAAATAAGTGGAAAAGGGTATGATTGAGTTATTTTTAATGGATTTTTGTATCCATGAGGTTTCTTATGTTAAAAGGAATTCCAAATAAGGAAAATAAAAAAAGAGATAAAGAGAAATCCTTAAAAAGAGATATTTTAATAAAGAAATAAATAAGATAATGAGAAATAATGGACATAGATGCATCTAGAAGGATAATGAATATCCTTAAAAAGGATATTCGAAATCTTAGGATTTCTTGGGGTCCAAGGAGTCCCAATGGAGAAGATGAAAGAGAAAATACAAATAATACAAAAGTCTTAATATGAGGATAGTGTGATATATTATTAATGACTTTTGGTATTATAAAAAAGAAATACTTTTGTTATAAGGAAGTAAATTTTCATGTCCACATGGTTTATAATGGTAAAAGGAATCACAAAAAAAGTTAATAAAAGAATAAGAGAGAGAAAATATGCTTAAAATAAGCTTTATTAAAGGATAACTTGCACATCCAAATAACGCCCTTTTCTTTTGGAATTTTGGACTCAAATTTGGTGTTCTCGTAGATAAAGCCAAGAGAAAGTTTCCCTTAAAATTTGAGATTAAAAAGATAAACGGATTGAGAGATATGATTTTTGGAAGTTTTCCTAAAGTAACGAGGATAATAGTAAATGTCACAATTTATGTTCTAATACGAGGCTTCATAGTCGTTGGATCAAGGATCCAACGGTAGCTAATTTTTGAGTTAGTTTGGGAAAGAGGAATAGTAGAAGGAGGTTTCTCAATCAGTTTCCTCTATGGACAATCCTTGTGCGAATCTAGAAGTTTCTCTGTTGGATTCAGGGGAAGAAACCGGACCAGAAGATCCTTGGTTTCTCCTATTTTCGTGTGAGATTGGGATTTCCCCAATATCCCTATTCGTACATCACTTTCAAGCATGTACATGATATCTTAGATTCTTGAGAACGAGGCCTATATAAGGCATATGCCTCCCAGAGTGAGAGGGTTGTACCCTCTCAGTTTTGCAGAGAGCACTTTACTCTTGCGAAGTTCCTTGGCCGCAGAGTTTTCCCCTGGCTTCCTGGTACTTTGTTCCTGCGGAGGAATAGGGAAGTGAGGAGAAGGGCTTAGCATCATGATCTCTTATTCTTGGGTGGGAAGGATAGCGTGGGGCTAGTGTCGAGCTGGCAAAGGCGGCGACAACGGCCGAGGATGAGAGGACGAGCTCTGCTCGTCGGGGTGCGTCCGGGAGACTGAGGTGTGAAGCCCCTCTGTGTCACGTTTGTGCGTGAGAAAGGGGACAGACTAGGCAGGTCTATGGGCGAGTAAGAACCAGATCTAAGGGGAGGATCCGTGAGCTTCAGTAGAAAAAAAAGAGGTAATCTCTAACCTTTGATGATGTGGCGCCATCTGACTGGTAAGAATAGTGTTAATCTTGGAATAATTGTAGAAATTAATCTATAACTTGGATTCAGAAAAACTATATATGCTTTTTGACCAGAAAAATTCAAAGAACCTATTTAAAATGTAATTGAAGCCTAATTATACTTGAAATTCCAAAAGTATGTAAAGATGCTATCTTTAATGGTTTAACTAATGAAAAACCCTAACCTTTAATGATCAATGAATTGTGAAAGGTTATATGGATGAAGTTGATATTAACCTGTTGTTAGAAAAAAGGACAAATTAGATCCAAAAGGATGATCTTTATGTGTGATTTGATTAATTTAGGGCTCCATGTAAATAAATAAGCTTTAATGGGCTTTGAAACCCTAATTTTAGTAATTATGATTCTTAATGGCTTTAATTGCTCGAATTCATGAATGAAGCTGAGATATGATGATTTTAAGCTATTGTAAGTATAAAAGTTTCTAATTATACCCATAATATGGTAATTAGGGTTTTCTAATGGATAAATGTGGAATTAGTGATAAATAGAGTTCATATGTGAATTAGACTATATGAAAGATAAGTTGTTAATTTGAAAGAAGCCTAAGATGATAATTGGCCTTAATGATCGTGTCATGACTTAAAAGGATAAAGATGATAGTTTTAGTGTAAAAGAGGCATAATGGACTTAATTGACTTTTAACTGTGCCTATGATGTTGAAATTAGGGTTTGTGGACTAAAAGAGCATTAAAAGTGATAAATGCATAATGAAGGCTAAAACCCTAATAAAACCCTAAAGTTGGTCTAGAAATCATAAGGTGGAATCCAAGTCGATCTTAAGAATGTTTTGGATAAAACAATGACACTTGGATGTTGTGCGTTAATTTTAGGATATTGGACATCAAGTTGCTCTGGATCAGGTATGTGGTTACACTTATGGATATCTTGAATTAGTTTTTCGAAGTTTTCTGAAATTTTCCTCGATGACTTGAATTAAACTGTTGGTTGAATTTAATTCATGCAAATTATAATGTGGATATGAATATCACTTAAGATATGTGCCTACTAGATCAGATCCTAGTCTCCTCTGTGGCTTAATGGCTTGACCTAGTACATGGCTACCTATGGGGTAGGTCCATTAGGTCATTGGATGACTTAGTATATGGCTACCAATGGGGTAGGTCCATCAAGTCACCTCGAGTCAGGGATTGGGCTACCTTTGGGTAGGTCCATGTGACTCTAAAACCCTAAGTATTGGCTACCATTAAGGTAGGACCATGGGGGTAAGGATCTACCATAGAGAGAGGTAGTATCCAAGTCCACTGCAGGGACAACACAGAGATAGGGGATAGGTAAGGATTGAGTAGTATTGCTTAAGACGTAATCTTGATTGTTAAATGATAATTGGATTATTACATCGTTATCATAGTTGCACAATTATTGTTTCCCCCATATACCAACTTTATGCTGACCGACGTTTTGTTTGTCAAGGTTTTAGGTACAAAGCCAAAAGGACAAACAATAAATCATCATATTGTGAGATACGTGAATTAAAATACAAGGAGGATTAGTTAGAATAGAATTCATACATGGATAGAAGTTTAGAAATCCAAGTTTTCAAAAGGTATGTAAAGTTTTTATTTTATCACAACTTTTCAATATAGTCTGGTAGAATTTGATAATTATTATTTATTATTTGTTGAACCTTTGATTTGGGAATTGGGATAACTACTTTTATCTTCTGGTCTCCCTTAATTGGGGGGTTACCGGGAGGCGGGGTCGTTACATTTGGTATCATAGCATAGGTTCCTCATTTAATCTTTAATAATTATTAAATGCTACAAACTCCGTAGAACCCAAGGGAGTTATTAGAGGATTTTCCAAAAGATAGAGGTGTCTAGAAAAGGATCACGTCTGGGGGCTGGCAGGATTTTCCTCTGCACCGCTAGTCGGAATACGAGGTCTCCCGGATTAGTGTGACTTCCTAGCCAAAGTATCAGGATTTGACTTGAAATAAAATACCTTTAGGACTCTCTCATCTTGTTCATCCCTTCTCAACTCAAATGTTGTTAAGGACCTTAAGGATTAGGGTTTTGTCTCTTTTCCTCACCCTCTTGAGGTATGGGTAAGGTTGATAAGGTTTAAGGAATCATCCACCAAATTAATAAAATGCATGTAAATAAGATGTCACGGACATAAGTGACCGGCCTAAATCGCGCGTCCTGAAATTGGAGGCGGATTTGAGGTAGTCGAGCTCTTACATTTATAACCCGAAACCTTCTAGGCCCTCGCAACTTTGTTTATGGGGTCGAAGTAGGTATACGGGGTCAAACACAGGGACAAGGGTGGTAGTGTTGAGAACACGGAATCGACACGCTACACTCCGGAAAGGATAAGAGATGATAAAATTCCCAAAAGGGAACAACAGAACAAGATCGATAAAACAAAAGAAAACCCTATCTCGAACTGGAGTTACAAGGAAAACTTAAGTTTTAAGCATTTATCAGTTTTTAGAGATTTTCATGCAACAGAAATGGAGAGATAATACTAAAGCTAAAGAAAGGTACGAAGGAGGAAAACTTCGATAAAACAAGCGGCAGAAGGAACATCCTGTACCCCTCCTCTCAGAGCGGGTACCTCTAACCAAGCATCAACACCACTCTCGAGGTTGTTGGACTTAGGTTAGAGTGGAAACGTTACTACAACAACTCCGATTCCGGGCACTCTCGTACTCCAGAATCGGACCAAACACTAGAGCCACAACACCTCTCTCAAGGTTGTTGCAACGGGAAAACACGATTTAGTAGCTAATCTAAACGCGATCCAAGCATGCAATCTAGAGTTCAGATATTAAACATAGCAATCTTCCAACAAGGGTACCAAACATAAAGCACAAGATAATTAAACTCTTCTATTTCCATTAAAAAATAAGGTTCTGGTTACATTGCATAAGTAAAAGAAATAATTGACTGAAAAAAAGTAAAGATAGATGCCGCCTTCTTGATATAGAAGGACGACAGACTACAACTGACCCTCCATCCCGATACTGGGCAGGAACCTAGCTTGATACAACCGTTTCGGGTGGCACACCCTCTCGGGCGACACGCCGTGATGGGCGGATTGCATCATGCGAGGACCCTTGCCCGATACGATCATGTCAGGCGGCACCCTCTCGGGCGACGCGCCGTGACGCGCGATGCGTATCGGGGTTCAGTATCGTACTGGGCTAGAGCGATGCTCCTAGTATCATTCACTTATGTCGGGGATCCTTATCGGCCGATATAGGCCTGCAGTGTTGCTCGGGGCGACCCTAAGTGAACCATTCCCTCCCTCTCGGGATGGAGAAATGCTCACCTAGAATCGCCCGACACGAACACTGAGGCACGATACACTAGCTCTTCGCAGCTTTCCTGAGGTGACTTGCGTAGGGTTCTGACCTGTCTTTTCGGCTTCCTGTAGCTGCTATTTATAGGTAGCAGTTGGGGAAGTTATGGTGCTCAGGGCGCCACGTGTCTTCCTTATCATCGCGGAATGGGTGGACGGCCGATATCAGTATCGCCCGACACAAGGATGTCGACTGTTGGGCATCGTGGCGAGTGACGCCTGCAGGTGGGTGGCCGGTATCGCACGACACATTTGAGTTGTCGTGGCGAGCTCGGCTTCCTGTCGGGTAAAGAGGAGTGTCATCCGACGGTTCCTTCTTGCGCGGCATCCTCACGTCGCGCGTCGATGTGTCGTGCTACCCTCTCGGGCAGTGAGCATATCGGCCTGCTGGAAGGCCGATGCAGGTGGAGCATGCTTGTGGGCCGGAACGACCTTATTGATGATAAATGAGTCCAAAATGGAGGAAAACTCTGCAAAAGATGGAAATATTGAATTAAGAGCGTCATTTGGCCAATTATTGCAAAAGTACATATAAAAGGAGAGGAAAACTGTTAAAAGGGCAGTTTTGATAACAAAATAAGGGTAAAAAACATCACAAAAATTGGTGTTATCAATAAGCTTAATAGATTAAGTGTAAAATAATAGATACATGCTTAGGTCGTATGACATAAGTTGTCATGCCCTCAGGAGAGACCTGAGGCTAGACCTTCTTGTCAGGAGGATAAGTAAAGAGAGTTAGTCTTAGAGGTAGAGATCTCCATTACAAGTAGAGACCTGACACTTTCTCTGAGAGTGATGTTAGCCCTAACCCCAAGTGATGGTTAGAGAGAGAGATGGCATGATGAGTTAGAAGTCATGGTAGACCAGGTGTTTGGATGAACATGCCTTGGATGCCATATGAGCCATGAGAGGTTGGATGACCAAGTACCTTTGGCGACCAACCCTGGGAAGGGTCGTGCATGTTAGAGTGAATGATAGCTCCTTCAATGATGAGGTTAGAGGAGAACCTATAGAAACCTTATGGGATTATATGAGAATGGCTTAGTATACACATAGTACGTCAGTAGTGCTGACAATAGGCTAAAACCCTGGCTAGGAGAGTATGATGGATAACTTGTAAGGTATGCATAAAGAGCTGTGGATAATCTTGAGAATACATAAGTTGAACATAGGCTTCACCCAGGTAGGGGTATGCTTGTGAGCTTGATCCATCTTCATGGAGAGAGGACCTCTGGTAGTGAGGCTGTGTGTGGAGTTATCTCTAGAGAGAGGGAGCAGGACCCAAGCAAGAAGGTTGGAAGCCTAGACTCTGGGATGAGGAAAAGTGGGGAGTTGAGGATGATGCGACCTAAGTGGATGTTTGTGGTTGCCTCATGCTTGATCCCTGGAGGTTGATGATGTCTTGGTTTCCATGAGAGGAACCAAACCCTAGTGAGAGGATGAGTCTGCTGGTACCTCTATACTTATGGTATAGATGAGAAGAAGAGTTCCTTAGACCTGGAGAGGTTTAGTAACAGGTTGTGAGGCCTTGTACCTTGTTGTTTGTCCTTGAGGAGGACTCAACTCTAAAGTGTTGCTCGAGTAGAAGGATGACAGGAAGTGCATGTCATATCTTGTATATGTTTGGTTTATGGTTAAGAGGTCGAGCAGACAGTTGGACATCAGAGGAGTGAACCTAGGGTTCCTAGGCCTAAGAGGGGAAGTGGTGTACCCAATGACCATGATGAGTTTTTAGCATGGTACTCCTCATGTTTAGAGGAAAGGGAAACCCCTTAAGTTTAAGGTAGGTTTGATGGACCCCTCACATCTAAGTTGATGACATGGGAAGGTATGAGTTTGATCCAATGTGACCTAGCATGGTTTAGTAGATGGTCTACTTGTGCCTTAGTAGATTTCTAGGGTTAAGCATGCTCATGGTGATGTAAACCCTAGACATAAGGGCATTTGTGACATCTGTTATTAAGGTGTAGTTTCCTCCCATCCTGGGAGAGGGACCTAGTTGTAGGGTGTATACCAGTTTTGTTGGTTTAAGGTAATTTAAAGAGGTCTCATGGGATCTTGAGAAGCTAAGTGAAAAGTACATGGTATGAGAATGAACTTGTAGGCCCATAGATAACCATCTCTAAGTGCATATGAATGTGTTACCATGGAGGTAACCGGTATGGGGCCTGACCGAGGTAGGCAGGTCGCCATGACCCGTATTAAAGGATGAAAGACAACCCATGAATGAGGAGAGATATGATGAAGGCTTGGGTAAGGTTCTAAGTTGGACATGTACTATGTTAGAATCCTAAGTCTATCCTAGGGTCAGGCAGGGATAAGACCGATGGAAGTAGGAGTTTCCTAATTCCCTAGTTGCACATGACCATAGGGTCGAGAGGTAACAACTATCATTGTCTGAGGGCCATGGGTTAGGATATTGACCACCTTCATGAACTAATGGGACCCAAAGGGCAGATGAGCAGGTCACTCCCTGGATGCATAAGGGAAGAGGGATGACCCCAAAAGTGCCAATACTCTATAAACCTAGAGGAGATGACCAAGGGACATGTGTAAACCCCAGTAGGTTCAAGACCGGTTTTCCATGGAAGTAACTTTGAATCGAGATGATTGTGATGTAGAGACATATGTGGCACGTTTCAACTTTAATTTAAAGGTGTACTGGCAAGGTGGGATGTACCATCTCTACTCTTGGAACAGGAAGAACTCTATATTTGGACTGCAGCCAAATGCATATTTCCTCTTGTTATGGGAGTGAGAGATAGGACAGTACACATGCCATACACCAAGGATAAATATGATATGAGTTGGAACGTTGCTACGAGGTATGAGGATAGAGATGATAACATACCCTGGTGGAGTGAATGTGTAACATCCCTGACCTGGGTTATGCTTAAACCTAGATGTTTTGTTTAATAAAGTTAATTGTATGCTTTCTCTTATCTCTTGAAAAGTAATTAAGGATCAATAGGAACTTATATTTCAATTTTAGTCCTTTTTGAATAATGTTGAAATAATGTTTTGTTAGTTTTGGACTAAAGTGCAAATTACCTGAGTTGAGGGGTTAACTTGAAAATTGTACATGATAAAATGTTCCTAAGATGTTGAAGCATCATGGGAATGAGTATGATGTAGTAGTATGGCTTCTACAAGCTTGAATAACAAGAAAGAGCATGTTGAGCAATGTTTGTGTATTAAAACCTAGTTTTGGTGTAATGTGTAATTTATCGAAAATTTAGGGTTCAATATGCAAAATACCACTTCAAGAGGGTCCCTAATATTTCTTGGCATCATGTAGAGCAAAAAAATGAGAGGGGTATCTCATTTGAATCATTTTGGAAGGGAGAGAATCTTGATATTAAAATAATCAAGATTTAAGCATAATTGGAACTTTACTTCAAATGAATGCAAAAATAAATGTGTTAATCGAAGTGCCTTCAACCAAAATGGTAATGGTTGAAAATTATATAAGTTTGTACGAGCATGTGCCTTGCAAAGGCAATGGAAATATCTACGTGAGTGGAGAACCCACTCACATTAAGAAAACAAAAAGAAATATCCACTCACTTATGGATATTGTTATAATATGATTTAAGGTGCTTAGTTTGTTTTCCTTTAAATCATGGATAATTGAGAGGAATAAGAGGCAAAAAGGATAGCCTTGTCTATAAGGAAGAGAAGAGGGAATATGGCAAGAAAATTGAGGAGATAATTCCTACTTTCTCTCTGTTAAATGATTTTTCAATAAAATTCATATATAAGCTCCTTTATCCATGAGGTGAAGGGATAATTTCGAATCCACTTTCACTTCTTGCTTGAAAAAATGACCAAGGGAGCTTGGAGCAACAGGAGGATGACCCCCAACTTGTTGGTAAGATTCTTGACCTTATTTCATTTGAATTCATGGTGGAAATCACAAAACAATGCATGATTTCTTCTCTATTCCACTCCATCTTCAATCTTAGCCAATCCTTTCACTCCAAAGCTTGAAGACGAGCCATGGGAAGGTTGCCAAAGATTCTTCCACAATTTTTGACGTGAATCTCCAAGATTTGAATCTCAATTGAAGGTGAGTTATATAACTTGAACCCTTGAATTTTGTTATTGATTCCATATCTTCATCAATTGTTGATTCCTTCTTTATTCCCAAAATTTTATTTGATTGATTGATGAAATCACCATGAAAATTACAGCAAGCTTCATGGGTTTATAGCTTGATTATGATGACATCATCATAAGCACACACCTCCACAAATATCTTTTGCAAATAGTTTTGTAACCTTGGCCCAAACAGTTTCATCAAGACCGTTTGGAGACCAAACAGTTTGCAAACCATTTGGAGGTTTAGATCCCAAACCATTTGGATGGGTTGACCATTTGAGGTTAGGACCCTAGTATATGTTGGATGATGATCCAATTGATCCAATTGATTGATTCTATATATAGACAATCCTCCAATTAGAAACCCTAATCGGGTTGAGTGCTGAAATCCTAAATTGATTGATGTAATTTTTGGGTTGACTAGCCAAAATGGTCTCAAGACCGTTTGGAGGTCACCCAAATGGTCTCAAGACTTTTTGGAGGTCATCCAAACGACCTCAAGACCGTTTGAGGTCAGGTCATGACTTAGCTAAGTGATTATTCAATGATTGCAATCGAATTAGTTCCACAATGTCAACCATTGATGGTTCCTTGATTTCAAAACCCTAAGTGATGGATTCTTGATTATAAACCCTAGTTCAATTGGGTTCAAAACCCTAATTTAAGGTACAATTGAAGGGTTATTCAATGGTTCAATTGAAGAATAAATCAGTGGTTTAATTGATAGATGGTTCTATGATTGAAATCCTAATTTGACTAAGTGATGGAAGACCCTTTTGGTCCATTTGGTTTTGAGAGAGTTAGGACCAAACGGTCTTAAGACTGTTTGAGTCCAAACATTCTCAAGACCGTTTGGGTTCAAATAGTCTCAAGAACGTTTGGGACCAAACGGTCTCAAACCATTTGGAGACCCAAGTTCATTCCGTTTCAATATGTTTTTGTCTAAACAGTTTCAAGCTCCAACCTTGCTAAACGATTTCAAACTGTTTGAACTTAATTGGTCAAGACCGTTTGAGGTATAAGTGACCAAGACCGTTTGGGGTCTAAGTGACAAAGACTTTTTGAGGTTCAAAATGGTTAAACCATTTGGACACCTAATATGATTAAAGGTCAGTTAGCTACTTGATTGATAATGATGTAGATCAAAGGTGATTAAAATGGTTGTACCTTTGAGGTACTAGGGTAATTAGTACCTTTTTGAGTGGTCAACTCTTAATGCTTATGAAAGCAATGATTTAATATGATTTGAAAACCCTTCATTCAAGTTGATTGGACCTAATCTAATTAAGCTTGAAGTAATTGATATCCTAGAGAGGATGAGAGAGAGAGGATTTCCTACATGAATGTTAATCATGTAATGGTTAAACCTCAACACTTTCAACATGAACATAATGTTGGGTTTTAGGGGATGCAGAGAAGGAAGCGGAAACAAAAATTTTCCTCCCCAAACCCAGAACAAGGAAACACATCAACGTCAATACAACAGGAAAGGATGGTTTGTGGAATCATACCTTGTCCCGAGGCTTGCTCGACAACAATACCTCACGGCTTGCACAGTCTTCACCTCTGGTCGTGGACAGTGTCTGTGAAGCTCCTGGTCACACCGGGACTGACGACTCCTAGTCTCATCGGGACTGTCAAGATTGACAGTTGTCCTCCGAGCGGCAGAAATCTCCCGCCTCTAAGTAGTCCACACGGACCACCTGGAACTCCAATCTCCTTGTCCCACAAGGAATTGGAAGGAGTCGCACCCTCCTGTCAGCGTACTAGTCACTAACACACTCTCCTGCCACCAGTCGCTTTCTGTAGTTGTCTTTCCCTTGTTGTGCCTCCCTTATCGGGTAGCACTTGCTCGGGCTCTCTCAGTTACCAAAACTAGAGAGAACGACAACTTTACAGAGCAACTGGTTGCACTGAGTTGTACTTTGAGAAGCCCCCAATACCCCTATATATAGGAGGGTCATGGGATAGGGTTCTCTATCCCAGGAAATGTGGGACTAAATCAGGAGTAGAAGGGTTCGATATTTTCCACAAAAACAACCAACTGTGTAACCTGAACCGATCGTTTCAATTCTGAAACGGTCGGTTGGGGACCTGAGTCGGTCAGTTGACACCTCAACCAATCAGTTGGGACCCATGAAACGGTCGGTTCACTTCTAAACCGGTCGGTTCGTGGTCCTGGTCAGTTCCCGATTGACTTTTCCTCTTTTGTTTCTAATTGGTACCAAATACCAATCCTTGTTCCAATCAAATTGGGACAGTGAAACGAAAAGAAATTTCTCACCAATCCTACTTTCCCAACTTGCTCGGTTGGACCAGTTGAATCGATCGTTTCAACACTTGAAGCAATTGTTTCACTCTGTCTATGAGCCGATCAACTCACCATATGAGCCGATCGGTTCACCAAGCACAACCGATCGGTTCATCACATGAGCCGATCAGTTGGGAGTGCAGATTGTGCATAATCAGTCAATTGTAGTTTCAATCAATCCGATACTCCAATCAATGTGTCCAACACCTTGAACATTATGACATTGAGCTATCAATTAATTGAGTGTTTAATTGAACTACTAAACTCCTTTAGTAATCAATCTAAACATTATTTGTGGACAAAACTCCTCTTCCAGGTTAAATCCTATGTGTGTGACCCTGCAGGTCCATTTCACGTTGGCAGTGAAAGTCCATAACACTTATGACTTCACAAGAAAAGAGTGGTGCCTAGTCACACATCAGTGCTACCCAAGTGAAATAGAAAGTTGGAGAACAACTTTCAATCCTACAATCCGTCAATGGTGTTACAGTGAATGTATAATTCCTTTGTCTCTGATATCCTGAATGAACTCAAGGCATGGAACAATCATCCTGTCAACGTTCATTCACTTTCTTGATCTCATAGTATATTGGAAGAGATATGTATGACATCAATATCACATACTGATTCACACATGCGTGCACGCCTTTCTCAATCCTACTCATCAAGTGGCCATAGATATCAAACTCCCTCAGGAGGGACAAATCCCATATCTATCACTCACCCCTCAAAAGCCCCATGTGTCAAAGCCACCCAATCATCACCTTTATAACAACCCATGTTTCAGGACTGCGTTTGATGATGTCAAAGTGTACCCAATGACATGTGTTGAGTGTAGTGATTTCAGGTCAAAGAATCACACTCACCACCATCACTGTGAGTACTGACTGTGACTACCATCTCATGGTTCCATGTGTCAAACTCACGGTGGGTCTGTCTTGTATACTTGTTCTCTAACAAGTACCTATGTGTTTGGTTTGATATCTCTATATCATGACTAATGAGATTCTGTCATCAACCAACACCACAATCTAGTCTTGTGTGTCATTGTTGTCTATCTACCTTCCATAATGACATCTGACTAGGGACATAATGAGAATGTACAAACTCTTAGCATCAGTATGATCTCATCATTCAGGTCCTGAACCTGAAGGCATATGTCATTGAGTACTGTCATTCTCTAGACATTCAATCTGTTCTATCACTATCTCATATGACTGAACCAGAAAGAATTGGAAGCTTGCCTTTGATGTTTATCAAATCGATCTTAATGTATCCCACCAATCATCCCATGATTGGCTCTCAGGGCATACATACCAACAGACTCCCACTTGCACTGCGAGCCAATCACCCTTGAATCATATTCATAGTGATCTTCAAACATGTCCCACATGTTACTGTGCTCTAGTGCGAACATAGTGAGTTATGTCAACACCTTGCCAAAGTCAGTATAAATTGCATGTCTCACATCTCTTCACTGTACGACATACGTATGAGATGGAGTTGCTGTAATATGCAATCTAGTATTCCTTTGCTAACCTTTAGCGACATTGCATGATCAAGGATTCCATACTTGTCATCAATGAGCGGAATATCTATAAGTTCATCTCATGAACTTCCTGATCCATATAGTATCCACTGCTGTTCTCCAACACATAGATACTCGACATTTCCTTTTAAATGGTTTGATTGGAACACTTCCAATTATCAACAAACTTTCACTTTTATATATCCTATATATATTTTGTGATTAATTTTCTTTCCTTTCGGAAGTTCGCATCAATGTAACTCTTTACATTGAACTCTTCCTTATTTCCATAGAACTAGTACTTCTCAAGTACTTATCAAGTTCTCATGGTATTCCAGTAACCCTTACTAGAAGCAGACATACATCCACTCGTTATGTGCCACATACGAGTTATTAAGATGAGTACATCATATTGTCATGTCCCACATACAAGATGATGAATGCATTTTGTTCTTGCCATGTCGATACATGCAAGATAATGGGATGATTACATACATGATAGATCCATATCTATTCTTAGTGTTCCCATTCTTCATAAGAATTAGACACTTGGCCTTGGGATACTAACTCCATGTAACATGGACAAGTTTTCTCCCACTGAATTTGTGCATACTGAACCCTTCAGTACATATTTCCAATGTATGCTTTCTCTTTTCAAGTCAAGAGGTTTTCGAGAACTATCTCTATAGATCTCTATTCCTATCACATAGGAAACATCTCTATCTTCCTTTAAGATAGTTTCCACTTTTGGATTTCCATTCTAGAACATTTCCATTTCACATCAACATGTGGAATGTGAACACGCTCCCACTAAATCACAAATCCCTTCTTTATCTTTGACATATCATTCAAACCCTTTGACTATATCATCAAAGTAAAGATCCAATTCTAAGTTGCTTGTACTCAATCAATCACATTGATTAGTCCATTGTAACTTATAGACTTCATTGGCATTAGTGGATTCATAAACCTTATAGGTTGTGTCACGTACACATCCTTGTTTTATTCCTCATAGGAATGTGGTTTTAGTATCCATATGCCAAATGTCTTAGTCATTAAGTTGCAATCAACAAGCATCATCCTTCTCAAAATGTTATCCATGTGTCTTAACACTTAAGACTCATTTTCACTTATGGATTTCATTCCAATGGGTGCTACCATCAAGGTCATACCTTATGGTTCACATGGATGTCATTTAGGATGTAATGGTCATAAACCATAACTCAAAATTCGGTTCCTCATATTCATCTAGATAGTTGACTGACGTGTATTTTACTACACGCTTAAACGCAAGTATACGCGTCGAGTAATATAGGCCTTTGTGAGGCCCGAGTCGAACTCAGGGATACGTGAATTATTGGAGACTCCTACTAACTAATCGCAATCAGCTAGGCCGAATAACAAAGTAGGGTTTGTTGTCGAAATTAAAAGAAAATAAAATGAAACAAAGAAAACAATCGATTAAAGATTAATTTAATCAATTCAAAAGAGTATCTTTAGGATTGCGGTTTCACCGCGGGTCAACATTATATTCGATTTTATATAATTCCTCACTCTTCTCTCTCTATCCGGGTAGTGGCCTGAAAATAGAATTACCCACTGTCGTGGTGTAACTCACTACTTAGGTTTAGGTTGATTCCACCGTCATAGTAATCATTCCCCTAAACTAAGCGCATTATAAACGATCTCTCAGTTCCCACCATTGATTTTACAACTCCTTTGTCAAGGGTTTTATTGATTAATGTAGATTTCGTCTCTTTTCAACCGTTAATCCTTCTGTCGAAGTGATTAAGGGCATTAAGTTATTATTATGGTGATCAAGCATAACAATATATATGGAGAAAACGAATCTATACCACAGATTTGAGAGAGAAAATATGAATTATCAATATAAAATTGTCATACAATGCATTCCCGGGCTACTCCCGGTCCTAAAGATGGAGGGTTTTAGCCTCTCATGTTCATCTCACACGAATACATGGTAGAAATAGGGGAATTCATAAGAAAAACGTGAAACAAGTGGGAAAACCCCTGAACGGAGAAGAACCGGTAGATCCTTGGCGTAGAATACGAGCTTCCCCACCTGTCGGTGGTGGAATTCATCTTCGGTAGCGTCCGAATCACCCGGGATGAGCTTCTGGCCTCCGTTCTCCTTTCTCTCCTTCCTCGGCACTCGTGCAATCCAAAAATGAGATACCCTCTCGTGTGGGCGGCTGTCATTAGGTATAAGTCCCTAATTAGGTCGTCAAATAACTCCAACCATCCGATTGAGATCAAAACGAATCCAACGCATATCTGCCGGCGTCGATACCATCGACGCGGGTCGATGGTATCGACCCAGCGTATTAGCGACAGCTTTCTTTTCTTTTCGTCTGAGCGCCTGTGGTCATCTCGATACCATCGACTAGGGTCGATGGTATCGACTCTCTTTAGCATCGGTTGTTGTCGTTTAGTGACGTTGTAGCCTCAATGTGTCGATGGCATCGAATTTCGTCGATGGTATCGACTCTGTGCTGCTCCTCTCGGCTGGCAATCTGTGGCTTGGTCGATGGTATCGACGGAAGCAGATACTTGTTTTTCCTGAAATTCCACAACAAGACCAAGTAAATCCACACAAATTATGATAATATGATAAATAATGCTCAAAATGGTAAAACAAAGGGAATTTGACATAGAATGATGGCAAAGACCGAAATGAGTGAATTATGCAATATTATCCATAAAAATGAGTAATTAGAGCACAAAACACATATGAAAAAGGTCTATAAATGCGACTCAAAATCATCGCATCAAACTCCCCTAAGCTTGAAAATTGCTCACCCTCGAGCAACTGATCCTTAGAATAGAATTGCAGATGTCAACTAAAAATCAACACACCAACCCACATCCCATGTGACTCCCACTGAACGTTGTCAAACCGGCCTTCTCTAACCACATAACAGTAATTACCCTAAAGGCGACAATAATCATCAATAAGAGAAATTATCCTTCAAACCGATGAACACTATCACATAAGGCAGTTAACATAATAAAATTCGCCGATTCAGCATTGGTGCATCTTGTGATCGCCTACACTACATTGCTCGCCCTAACTACCATCTACATGGAAGCAGTTCTCCTGATAATCATTAGTGAGGAGAAATTCACGGTGGCCTACCAATCCGAGCAACGGGTGGATGGAATGGGTGGTTCATGGAAGAACTTGGAAGTATCGCACAGTTTCAATATGCATAAAACAAAATGTCCTACGTGATGCAAATGCACATTAAAAATGCCCTAATGCCTAAATTGGGTGAAATGATGCATGCACTAACCTTCCACCTCAAAATGACATGGAAATCTACTTAAGCCACATCATGTACTCAATTTTCCTGTAATGTGAGTGATATCATGTTCCTTTCTCCCTCTTATTCCATTTCCTTCTAAATGCTCTTTCTCTTTTTTTTTCTTTCTTTTCTCAATTTTTTCAGATTTTTAGAAAATTTTATTTCTCTTTTTTTTTCTTTCTTTTAGCCCACATATCCATAATTGCTTAGAGATACATGTATTGGGCTGTTTTCTTCATGATTGGAAGTCTTTGCAATATTTCGAAGGTATGGAACAGTTTAGATCACTTTTGAGGAAAAATTGAGATACCTGGTGTACTTTATGCATGATAATCATGAAAGTCATGAGTGCAACTACATGGCATGCACCTAAAGGTAATGTGCACGAATCCCTATATTTTTCTCTTTTTATGCAAAAGTATGGAAAATATCAATGCAATTCCTATCTAAATGCTATGTACACAAGAAGGAATTAAAACTGTACTTTACTTCCAATTCTTAGGTGGATTATGGAAAAATGAAGTGGAATGATCACAAGATTAGATGACTGAACCTTAGAAGAGTATTATGTGTCCCTCCTTACTGACATGTGTAGTGATTCAAAGGGTTCTCTCTCTTATATCCAATTAAGGTCTCATTACCATTTGGTTAGGTTAGGCTCAAACAACCGTTACTATCCACTTTTCATGAGTTAATGGGAGTATAGGTGTGACATATTGTTTTAAAGTTGACATAATCAATCATTTTCATAGGATAAGTTCCCCAAGGCCAACAAAGTCAAAAGACACAAAAATTTTAAAATTCCCTGAAATTTCCCATGAATACACAGCAAGATGACAACTTTTACGACATCCACAGTTACACTAGATAGATGTGGATCCTAAACAAAAACTAAAAATGCAAGAAACAAATAGCAAATAACAACTAAAAATAACAAAAGAAAAAGATAGAGCTGTTCCAGCTACCCCCCTAAGCTTGAATTCGACTATGGCCTCATAGTCAAAAACAAACTTAAGAGTGGAACAGAGATACCCTGATCATTCTTGTGGAGGCGGAGGCGGGTACTGTGGGGCCATAGGATCCCAAGAAGGATACTCCCCCTGGAAGCTCAGATCGTAATGGGTCCTCGGCGGAGGCTGTGGATAGCCTCCAAAGTAGTTCTGACTCCAGTAATGGTCGTAAAAGGGCTCCTGTTGCATCTCCATCCTTTGCAACCAATTGTGTATCTGCTGTTGGTTGTCGAGGAGAAGACGTTCATTCTCGAACATCACCCTTTGGTTGTCAAGTAATCGGTTCGTAGTATCCTGAATACCAGTATACATTTCTAGATGCTGCTGCTGTGTCTGATGTATATCCTGCAGCATTGTGTACATTCCCTGCATTGAGTAGACATCCTCGGCTGGCTGTGAGGGCTGTGGTGATGGCGGCGGGGGCTGTGATGATGAAGACGCACCCGGATGCATCCTAGGACGCTTCCGTGGTGCTACTCGTGCACGAAGAGGTGTGAAAGCCTCCTCTTCCTCCTCAGCCTCGCCTTCTTGGTCGTCATTACCGCCTTCTTCCTCATCGGACTCGACAACTATCATCGGCCACCGGAAGTGTTGGGCTCCCTCGATGTGGAAGACGGCGTCCGGCAGTGCGCATTCCTGGTAAGCGTGGTTGACGTGGCAGTGTGCGTACGCCAACCCATCCCGGAGAAGGATAAGGTTTGAACAGTGCAGATGCTGCACGTTCACCTTACTCCTCGTGGAAATCGGAGTCATGGACTGTAAATTCAGCCCCAGGTACATCGCCAATTTGGTGATGAGCCCACCAAAATGGATCAGAGCCTTCCTTGTGCTCCTCTTCACCGCCAGGACGCGCTGCAGAAAGAACGCACCCCAGTTGCATTCTTGTCGCTTCAGGAGCATGTAGAGGAAGAAAAGATCGCTCTCCTGAAACTTGCTCAATGCTAAATCGCTCCGAGCAAAGAACGTAAGGCTCAACATCCAGTGTAAGACCCGGACGAAGGGATGCTCGAAGTCCGCTACCACAACATTGTGGTAGCTCACTGTCTTTCCCGCCGGCACGGTGACTAGCTCGGCGAAGATCTTGTCGTAGTCGGTGCGGGAATCTGGGCGTCGGTGATCATGTTGGGAGTGTTTCCAGTTAAAGATGTTGTTGAACTGCTGAAGAGTGATGTTGTAGTTGATGTTGAACAGCCGGAAGAACACCCTCCCCTTGATCCACTCATGGTCCGACGCCACCACGTCGTTGGGTACGATGCAGACGTTGAGGGACGCCATAAACTCCGCCACCAATTCCTTGTAGGTGGGCCATTCGCCGAAGAACGGCTGCCCATCCGCATGGCGCTCCAGCTCGCCTGGCCTTATGCTGGTGTGGCGTGCTTGACCCTTCAGTACATAGGCCAAGTTGGCCTCGAATCCAAGCTCCTGGATCATTCCCCGGTCCACATACCGGGTCGGCTCGATCTTCCGCTTCATGATCTCCTCATAGACCTTCCTCACCTCCGCGGAAGGGTGAATCAAGCGCGGACGTGATACAGAAGCAGTAGGGGGTGGAACAAACTCCACAATCTCCATGGGATTCGCGCTCGAGGACGATGATCCGGCGGCGTGCACTATTGTTGCTAGAAAGATGGGATTAGAAGAAAAGAGCTCGGGGAAGATGGAGAAGTTATTCTCCGCTCGGTGAAGATCCCTGCTCGCTGTCGCTACTCTTCAGTCTTGGAGGGCTCGGAGGAGTGCTCGGCGCAAAGGAGGACGTTTGCTCTGAAGGTGTGACGTCAAATGACGTTGCAATTCTCCTTAAATAGACTTGGCCGACGCCACTGTTGACCCGTCGATACCATCGACGCGGGTCGATGGTATCGACACGTCTCGATGCTATCCGGCTCCCTCACGAGTATCGACAGCTGACGTTTTCTGGATCAGGAAACCCGGATTGCTGACCTGTCGATACCATCGACGCAAGTCGATAGTATCGACGCAGCACCCGGATCGCTGACGTGGACTCGCGATCGTCGTCGATGTCTTTGCACGGATCGGTGACATGGATGTCGATACCATCGACGAGGGTCGATAGTATCGACGTGACTTTATTGCGACACCGCCACTTCTTCAATTCAGCATGTGATCATGTTGATACCATCGATGAGGCCGTCGATGGTATCGAGTTGACTGAGCAAACTCGTTCTGAACTTCTCCAGAGATCTCGATGGTATCGACTGGTGTGTCGATACTATCGACACTTTTATTGCGAACTGCCTGTAGGTATGTCGATACCATCGACGGGGCCGTCGAGAGTATCGACTCAGTGTGATTTTTGCAGCTCTCAACCTGAACCCATGTCGATACCATCGACCAATGTGTCGATGGTATCGACCCTGCCTGTGCCTGCACATTGAACAAACAGATCAAGGTATCTTGTTTACACTAAAATTTAAACGAAATAAAAGCAATCTACGACTATAATTAAACTATCCTAATGTACCAATGGTTGGGTTGCCTCCCAACAAGCGCCCTTATTTAACGTCTTAGGCTAGACGTCTTGAAACTCGTCATCTTTTCACATTGGGGACTGCGCTTAGAGGATCATGCGGTAATTTGAATTCAACTCGATCTCCTCCAATACCCAAAGACAAAGTCCCTCTCCCTAAGGCAGTCACGACATCTGCCGTTGCTTGAAACGGTCTTCCGAGGAGAATTTCACAGCTTTGGAGTGGTGGCATATCCATGACGACAAAGTCCACCGGAAATATGAATCTGTCCACTTTGACTAGAACATCTTCACATACTCCATAGGGTCTCACTGTAGACCCATCCTCCAATTCAATTGTTGCAGCCAACTTCTTTATCTCTTTTAACCCCAGCTTTTGAAATGTAGCCAAAGGCATGAGATTTATGCTAGCGCTGGAATCACATTGCGCTTTAGGGAAATGTTGACCACCTATTGAACACGGAATGTAAAAACCTCCTGGGTCTTTTCTCTTCTTTGGTGAATTCCCGTGAATCATAGAGCTCACTGTCTCATTCATCCAATAAATTTCATCATCTTTTATCCGCCTCTTCTTATTGATGATTTCCTTGATGAACCTCCCATAGGCGGGTACTTTCTCGATCATCTCCACTAATGGAATATTGATGTGGAGTTTTCGGAATATCTCCAGGAATTTCTTAAAATGACGATGCTCTTTCTTTGACTTAGAATTGACCGGATCTGAAACATCAGCTGCATCAACACGCCTATGAGGTGGCACAAAAGAGCTTTTCAGGGGTATCTCCCCTAAGCTTGCTTCAATCGCTCCCTCCGACGTGTGCTTTGGCAAGACAACCTCAATGGTCGTAGCTTGTTGTGGTTTCTCTCTCACATTCGCTGTCTCCACACGTGCACAAACAACCTGCAATTCATCTTCTTGCCTACATGGAGATACATTATTTACAACTCTTTGTGATTTTCTGAAGAAAGGGTTTCCGCCCGGAAATCCATAGTACGTGCGTGGATATGGTATTGCCGGTGTTGCATTCACGTTGAAAGTCATTTTTCTTTCTTCTACAACTTCTTGCACCTGAGATTCCTCCTTAGTGCTTACCACAGACATGTACTTGACTTGATGGTGTGCCTGAGCTACATTTGCATTCTCGGCTAGTTTCTGTTGATTGGCGTGCTTGATGGCCGCCACTTCACTCGAAATCTGTGCCACGGTGGTCTCTAATGCCCACATTTGTGCTCCATGGCTTTGCAGTGTCTGCCCAAACTTGGTTAGAATATCACCTTGAGATTGCAATTGCTTACCAAACATGGCCATCATATCTTGGTTTTGCTGGACCATTTGACTTAGCAATTCAATGTTCTTATCCTTGGCTTTCTGCTGTGGCTTGGCATCCGGATCCTGCAGAAAATTATTTGGATCCTTCCATGAAAACTTTTTATCCTTCCTCCATGCATAGTCATTGTTTCGATAGCCCTGTTGTTGCATGAATTTCACTTGGGCCTCCTCATCTTCAGATGCATCCTCCTTAGTTAGCAGCTTCTTGGCTAGAAGATCTAACTTATCATTTAGCTCCCTCACTATTCTGGATTCACCAGCAGCCTTGACCTGTTCCACTGCACCTCTGTCGCCCCATGACTGTTTCCTAGCCATGTTCTTTAATATCTCCCAACATCTGGTATCCGTATTATTCAGAAAGAATCCGGATCCGGCTGAATCAAGATTACTTCTATCGTGTTCGGAGAGAGAAAAATAAAAGATTTTCACTTGCGTTTCCCTGTCCAGCCCATGATGTGGGCACCTCCTCAACATAACCTGGAATCGCTCCCAGGTCTCAGAATATGTCTCACCCGCCTGTTGGGTGAAATTGTGAATCTTCCTAATCATGTCGTTGGTCTTCTCAGGAGGGAAAAACCTCTCGAAGAAAACTTCCACCATATGATCCCAAGACTGAACAAATTCGTCATCGAGGTTATGGAGCCACTCTCTCGCCGCTCCTGCCAATGAACTTGGGAATAGCTTGAGGTACAACGCATCTTGTGGAAATCGGTCTATCTTCACCATATCACAGTTCTCCACGAACTGACTGATGTGTGCCACTGGGTCCTCATTCTTCAGCCTGTGAAATGCATTTGATTTTACCAAGTTGATCAATGCCGGATCAATCTTGTAGGTTGGAATGTTGACCGCCTGCTTCTTTATAGGCCCCTTTGAAGCTGATGAAGAAGACGCTTTGATCCTCTCCCATATCGTCTGTGCTTCGGCCATTTCTTCTGCTTGCTCTTGCTCAGATTCAGAATCTATGTCGCTTTGGTGATCTTGCTCGTAGTAATCCTCGTCCTCTGGTCCCGGAGGTGGAACCTCAGGTGTGCGATTCGCGTAGTCTGCGCTACGTGTATGCACCATGCAAAGTACCTGAAATAAGAAAATCGGGGTTCAGTACTATGCTTTGAACGAGTAAACACAATTATAGAGAAATTTAAAAATATTTAAAATTGTTTCAAAATAAAAAAAATGTGGCCTAGAGTGGCCGCTCTTAGCACTCAAAGTGCCAATAATTCGCCGTATCCCCGGCAACGGCGCCAAAAACTTGACGTGTATTTTACTACGCGCTTAAACGCAAGTATACGCGTCGAGTAATATAGGCCTTTGTGAGGCCCGAGTCGAACTCAGGGATACGTGAATTATTGGAGACTCCTACTAACTAATCGCAATCAGCTAGGCAGAATAACAAAGTAGGGTTTGTTGTTGAAATTAAAAGAAAATAAAATGAAACAAAGAAAACAATCGATTAAAGATTAATTTAATCAATTCAAAAGAGTATCTTTAGGATTGCGGTTTCACCGCGGGTCAACATTGTATTCGGTTTTATATAATTCCTCACTCTTCTCTCTCTATCTGGGTAGTGGCCTGAAAATAGAATTACCCACTGTCGTGGTGTAACTCACTACTTAGGTTTAGGTTGATTCCACCGTCGTAGTAATCATTCCCCTAAACTAAGTGCATTATAAACGATCTCTCAGTTCCCACCATTAATTTTACAACTCCTTTGTCAAGGGTTTTATTGATTAATGTAGATTTCGTCTCTTTTCAACTGTTAATCCTTCTATCGAAGTGATTAAGGGAATTAAGTTATTATTATGGTGATCAAGCATAACAATATATATGGAGAAAACGAATCTATACCACGGATTTGAGAGAGAAAATATGAATTATCAATATAAAATTGTCATACAATGCATTCCCGGGCTACTCCCGGTCCTAAAGATGGAGGGTTTTAGCCTCTCATGTTCATCTCACACGAATACATGGTAGAAATAGGGGAATTCATAAGAAAAACGTGAAACAAGTGGGAAAACCCCTGAACGGAGAAGAACTGGTAGATCCTTGGCGTAGAATACGAGCTTCCCCACCTGTCGGTGGTGGAATTCGTCTTCGGTAGCGTCCGAATCACCCGGGATGAGCTTCTGGCCTCCGTTCTCCTTTCTCTCCTTCCTCGACACTCGTGCAATCTAAAAATGAGATACCCTCTCGTGTGGGCGGCCGTCATTAGGTATAAGTCCCTAATTAGGTCGTCAAATAACTCCAGCCGTCCGATTGAGATCAAAACGAATCCAACGCATATCTGCCGGCGTCGATACCATCGACGTGGGTCGATGGTATCGACCCAGCGTATTAGCGACAGCTTTCTTTTCTTTTCGTCTGAGCGCCTGTGGTCATCTCGATACCATCGACTAGGGTCGATGGTATCGACTCTCTTTAGCGTCGGTTGTTGTCGTTTAGCGACGCTGTAGCCTCAATGTGTCGATGGCATCGACTTTCGTCGATGGTATCGACTCTGTGCTGCTCCTCTCGGCTGGCAATCTGTGGCTTGGTCGATGGTATCGACTTCCGTCGATGGTATCGACGGAAGCAGATACTTGTTTTTCCTGAAATTCCACAACAAGACCAAGTAAATCCACACAAATTATGATAATATGATAAATAATGCTCAAAATGGTAAAACAAAGGGAATTTGACATAGAATGATGGCAAAGACCGAAATGAGTGAATTATGCAATATTATCCATAAAAATGAGTAATTAGAGCACAAAACACATATGAAAAAGGTCTATAAATGCGACTCAAAATCATCGCATCATTGACTCATTACATGAACAACTCATCATATAGATAAATGAGGTGTATCTGTCAAGGATATAAGAACTTACAATGCCTTGTGATTCTTAATGTCCTTTATTAGTGTGGGGTATTCTTTTATTAAGAAGAATTTTGTTATTTGATAATCATTCTCTAACTCCTTAGAGTATGATTCCTTCTTGATTTAGACATCACCATGCCTTAATCATGAGTTAACTATGATACACTATCATAATCACTCATAAGGATCTCAAACATTTGGTCCAAGTATTTCATTCATTGATCTCATCAAGAATTAACACTTTACCAAATTTGCACTTTATCTATGATAATCTTGAACACTTCAAGATATTCATATTGGTATTTCTCTAAACACCATTTGAAGTATTAGCATTTATTCCAATAGGTATGTAAATACATCACATGTATCTTACCTAATAGGATAATCATTCTCCCACTATCATTAGTGAAGATTGATTAATCATGTCCAAGATATTCATGTCTCTTACTGGTTCTCTAACCAAAAGAGTCTAGATTTATCCATCACATGGAAACTAGAAATGAATTTCTCATGATTGATGCTAATTTGATTGTTTGAGTTATCTATAACTTTTAGGTATCATTTTATATTATGTATATCAAATACCACAAGATAAACAAGGCATTTCCACAAAGATCTTATCTTTAGAAATTGAAACATGTCTTTATTGATTGCCATCATTGTCATACAATATGCAAAAATAAAGTGTTTCTATCTATTGGCAAATATGAAATAGCAGTTCATAACTGTATTACATGCCTTTTAGGCTGAAAATAAACTAAAGTACTCCTATCTATGGCGGCAACACTTGTCCCATTTATTGAGTGCTTTACACTTTACATCTTGGTATCATATACCTCAAAAGTGTTACAAGTTTACTTTCATGACACCTTAGGTGGAGATCTCCATCCCCTCCTTCATCTTCTTTTGTTCTTCCAGATATAGAGGGCAATTCCCTCATACACTTTTTCCCCATGTGTCTTGAGGTTGAAGACGTCTTGGGCTGCTGGCTAGCATCATAACACTTCTTTGCTTTGCCCTTGCCCTTGCTATTAAGACTTACCTTTCATTGATCTCATCAAAGACTAGGGTTAGTCTTTCTTCATATTTGCCTCTACTATCCTCAACATGTCCAACAACTTTGTCAACGCTTGTCAAAGTTGTCCGTGTTGTATTTTATCATGAACTGTATGATTCTCGCAACATTTGCAGTATCATACCAATAGCCAACTCTTGGCTCAGAGGGAATCCTTCTTAGTCAGGTCTTTCCACATAACCAATCATATTGAGTGTGTGAATACCTTACTGGATCTCCTTCTGTCATGACATACTAAGACAATGTCTTGGAGACATCATATGTCTCATGTTGTCTCTACAACTCATAGTTCAGGGAACACAACATCAAGCACTCCACATCAATGCCATCCTCAGTATGCTTCCATAAGCATACTTTCAGCCATTGGTGTGGTGGGATCGAGTTCATCTGGTTCTGGTATAACTAGGACTTAGAGCTTTCTCTCTTTGATTGAGAACACTTCTCATCATCCTAACCAATCGTGGAATTATTCCCATTTAATTTGTTGGTCTCAAAGACCGATCACAAATAAAGTTATTATTGATTTTTGTCATTTGTACTACAAAAGGAAATATGCAATTTTAGTCCAAAAACTCATTTTTGACTTATTTGATTGATTTGAAAAGTTGACGATATAATTAGGCCTTTAATTAATTATCGCTCCCACTATTTTAGTTCAAATTGATAGCCCTCACCATCAATTCAGAAGATTGCAACATACAACCTTCTAGTGAGCAAGATCCATATTTCATCAAGTCATGAGTCAGCTTTGGCTGATCGCCCACAATCTTGACTATTTAGGTAGGCTATCATGCCATTTGCATCATATGCAACTCTTGATGAATGAACATGCACAACACCTTGCCATGAACATTCCTTGCCTCTGAGCTTAGACGCTCTAAGAATCACCAGTTAAGTCTAACCCAAAAGCCGACACGGTAAACATGCACCCTGTTTTGGCAGAACCAACATGTCTACCCTTCACACTTCCACAAGATAGATGACGCACAACGCTTTGGCGTAACCTACGCTTGGTCGATCGAGTTTTTCATGTGTGCCGCTAATGGAAGGCATATAAGACTTAATATTTTAATGAGGGATTTGGTTTTTATATACATATACATATCTAATCACCACAATACATAGTACGTATCATATGCATGCTATATCCCACTGAAAACATGCAAAATGATAAAAGCGATGATTATGGCCATCCTAATGTGATTCCTCGAGCCAAGAGGAATCACGGTCATCTAGGTCTACATCACATGCAACCTATACAAGATGAACTCTGTGATTTGCCTTTCTGGGTTTGATCAACTCATCACATGACTGATCGGCTCACCATCAGGCTGGTCGGCTGGGTGCTACCAGCCAATCGGTTGGCTCCTCCAACCGATCGGTTCGCTTGGTTGTCATGCATCTCATCATGGCCGCCACCCACTCATCTCGCTCCTCGAACTAGTCCTCAACCGATCGGCTCACTCCTTGAACCGATCGACTGGAACGTCAACCGATCGGTTTACGCCTTGAACCGATCATCTCAGCTGTCGTCAGGATGTCCTCCGTTCTTTGACATATCAGGAAATAAAATTCTATCCTATTTTACATTGTAAAAAGAGAAACCTCAAGTTACATTCGAGGGGAGAAAATGTAGGAAAGAAATCTCGAATTATTTCGAGTTACATCAGGAATAGGAGAAGGAAGATCGGTGCGCAGACCAAGATGCAAGCAACCACATACAACCATACACAAATAGGGTTTATTGGCCATAACCACACTATACATCCACCACAAAACTCGTTTATGGGCAACGCGTATCGAGTGCATTCATAATACATAACATATATGTAAATTGGGATTTGTGGATTTAGGATTGGACATGCATAAAGCCAATTTTATTCACATCGTATGCAATAAATAAAGGCGACAAACTAAAATCGATCATATCAATAATCCTAAAGTATAGAGCAGTTGATGTGGATCTGATACCACTGTTGGGTTTTAGGGGAGGTAGAGAAGGCAGCGGAAATAAAAAATTTCCTCCCCAAACCCAGAATAAGGAAACACATCAACGTCTATACAATAGGAAAGGATGGTTTGTGGAATCATACCTTATCCCGAGGCTTGCTCGGCGACAATACCTCGCGACTTGCATGGTCTTTACCTCCGGTCTTGGACGATGTCTGTGCATCTCCTGGTCGCACCGGGACTGACGACTCCTGGTCTCACTGGGACAGTCGGGATTGACATCTGTCCTCCGAGCGGCAGAAATCTCCCGCCTCTGAAGTAGTCCACACAGACCACCTAGAACTCCAATCTCCTTGTCCCACAAGGAATTGGAAGGAGTCTCCCCCTCTTGTCAGCGTACTAGTCACTGACACACTCTCCTGCCACCAGTCACTTTCTGCAGTTGTCTTTCCCTTGTTGTGCCTCCCTTATCGGGTAGCACTTGCTCGGGCTCTCTCGGTTACCAAAACCAGAGAGAACGAGAACTTTACAGAGCAACTGGTTGCACTGAGTTGTACTTTGAGAAGCCCCCAATACCCCTATATATAGGAGGGTCATGGGATAGGGTTCTCTATCCCGGGAAATGTGGGACTCAAGAAGGAGTAGAAGGGTTCGAGATTTTCCACAAAAACAACCAACTGCGTAACCTGAACCGATTGTTTCATTTCTGAAATGGTCGGTTGGGGACCTGAGCCGGCCGGTTGACACCTCAAACGATCGGTTGGGACCCATGAAATGGTCAGTTCACTTCTGAACCGGTCGGTTCGTGGTCCAGGTCAGTTCCCGATTGACTTTTCCTCTTTTGTTTCTAATTGGTACCAAATACCAATCCTTGTTCCAATCAAATTGGGAAAGTGAAATGAAAAGAAATTTCTCACCAATCGTATTTTCCCAACTTGCTCGGTTGGACCAGTTGAACCGATTGTTTCAACACTTGAAGCGATTGTTTCACTCTGTCCATTAGTCGATCGACTCACCATCTGAGCTGATCGGTTCACCAAGCTCAGCCGATCAGTTCATCACATGAGCCGATCGGTTGGGAGTGCAGATTGTGCAAAATCAGTCAATTGCAGTTTCAATCAATCCGATACTCCAATCAATGTGTCCAACACCTTGAACATTATGACATTGAGCTATCAATTAATTGAGTGTTTAATTGAACTACTAAACTCCTTTAGTAATCAATCTAAACATTGTTTGTGGACAAAACTCCTCTTCCAGGTTAAATCCTATGTGTGTGACCCTGTAGGTCCATTTCACATTGGTAGTGAAAGTCCATAACACTTATGACTTCACAAGCAAAGAGCGGTGCCTAGTCACACATCAATGCTACCCAAGTGAAATAGAAAGTTGGAGAACAAGTTTCAATCCTACAATCCGTGAATGGTGTTACAGTGAATGTATAATTCCTTTGTCTCTGATATCCCAAATGAACTTGAGGCATGGAACAGTCATCCTGTCAACGTTCATTCACTTTCTTGATCTCAGAGTAGATTGGAAGAGATATGTATGACATCAATATCACATACTGATTCACACATGCGTGCATGCCTTTCTCAATCCTACTCATCAAGTGGCCATGGATATCAAACTCCCTCAGGAGGGACAAATCCCATATCTATCACTCACCCCTCAAAAGCCCCATGTGTCAAAGCCACCCAATCATCACCTTTATAACAACCCATGTTTCAGGACTGCGTTTGATGATGTCAAAGTGTGCCCAACGACATGTGTTGAGTGTAGTGATTTTAGGTCAAAGAATCACACTCACCACCATCACTGTGAGTACTGACCGTGACTACAATGTCCTGGTTCGATGTGTCAAACTCACGGTGGGTCTATCCGGTATACTTGTTCTCTAACAAGTACCTATGTGTTTGGTTTGATATCTCTATATCAGGACTAATGAGATTCTGTCATCAACCAACACCACAATCTAGTCTTGTGTGTCATTACTGTCTATCTACCTTCCATAATGACATCCTACTAGGGACATAATGAGAATGTACAAACTCTTAGCATCCATATGAACTCCTCGTTCAGGTCCTGAACCTGAAGGCATACGTCATTGAGTATTGTCATTCTCTAGACATTCAATCTATTCTATCACTATCTCATATGACTAAACCATAAAGAATTGGAAGCTTACCTTTGATGTTTATCAAATCTATCTTAATGTATCCCACCAATCATCCCATGATTGGCTCTTAGGGCATACATACCAACACATAATAAGTAATCAGGGTATGATCCTTTGTAAAGAGATCATGAAACCTTAATTGAGAAGGTTGATGAATCCCTAATTAAAGGTGATGTCTAGTGAAAACCTAATTTCAGGTAATGATATGTGAAACCCTAATGTAGGGTAATGTTATGTGAAACCCTGATATATGAGGATGATATGTGAAACTCTAAAGTGGAGTGATGTTATGTGAAACCCATATTTATGGGTGATTCTATGTGAATCTTAATTTATCAACATGGAAAATACTATTCCTAATAATGGAATAGTGATTAATATATTGACAAGTGTAACACCTAAAGAGGTTGATAATGGATATCCTTATATCAATAGTTCCTAACTCAAAGATGAGTCCATATTATTAGTAGTGGTTGCATTTTCTAAATAAGTCACTTATGACCAATATATTACATTATAAATGTGATGAACTGGTGTATAAAGTATTAGGATGGGAAATACCCTAATATAAGCTAAGTTGATGAACTCAAGTAAGATAATGGTGATGAGGGAAGTGATACATCAAAATATGATAGATATCACATCCATCACCTTGAGATTGATATACCTTGATGTATTTTAAATCCAATATATTTGGATGAGTGACACATGAAATGTGTCATATCAGTTGTTACATTGAGATGTAATGCACTTTGATAAGTGTAGGATAACATGCCTTAAGAAAAGGTTAATCCAAATCAATAAACTTTGATGCAATTATATTCTGGTAAAGATGAGAGAGAAACTCATACTTTGTGTTGATAATTCATTTAATGATGAATGATGAGAATAAATAAGTATGATTGAATACTTATGTTATCAATGTTAGCTCCTAGCTGTGTGGAGCAATGAATTAAGGTTTGATCATTAATAACATGATCTTAATAACCTAAATGGTTATTTGTGGAAAAACCCTAAAGTAGGGTGATGATATGTAAGAGGAATCCTAACCCTAACAAGGGAATAGTGGTATTACTTTGTGTTGCATGATGCTGATATGAAAGCATTATAACTATTATCATGAGTACTAATAATGCAGGGATGTTGAGATGATAAGCATAGCCAGGTATGAGCTATGATGCTCTTATACTGAAAATATTTTATAGGCCTTATAAGCCTTCATATGGTTTGTTGCTTAGTGAGAGGTAATATGAAATTAATGAGCCATGTGTGCCATATGATGTTTTAATTATTGAAATTGTTTATGGGCTTCATAAGCCATAATATGCCTTGTTGCCTATTAAGAGGTAACAAGAGGTGAATTATGCTTTGTGTGATATGTGGAATGCTTATGTAGTAAGAATCATGCTTACCTTGGTCAAATGACCTGAAAGTATTAAGTTACCTGTTATGTGGTAACAAGTATTCTATTCTATGATGAACTAAGGGTTTGAATACCCATATTCTATAATCATAATGATGAACTTGTTAAGAAATGGAAATGTACTTGATGAGATGAGGGATTAAGATCCCAATACTTTGTGAGAAGAGTATGGCTACAAGTCATGACTCCAAAAAACAATGCCAGGTATTAGCTATGTGATCTAAGCCTGAAGAGAGTATATGCTGTGGCTATAACTCTATAGTGAAGATGTCAATATACCATGGCAAGCTAAGTGTAGTTTGACACATGAAGAGTAAAATATTATCAACCGTGTAGTGTATTTGCATACAGTTGAAATACGAGAAACATTGGTTGATATTATCCTACTTAACATAGCGGATAAAGGTTATACATGTTCTCCATATTCATTATTGGATAAATGACATGCTACTCTATCAGGTTATAGCTGAAAGGATTTAGATAAGATTAATGTTCTAATCTGTTAAACAATGAATTAACTGTTGTTAAGCAATCATGATTCTTCTGTTCAGATTTATCTTATTAATCTGCAATAATAATGTTTCTGGCGGAGAGTTATATCTCTTTCTGGGGCAATTTACAATTGTCTCACCCCCGTGGAAACCATATTTTTAGGTGGAAGCGGACGAGGAGGCAGGAATCCTTTAGTAGGTGAAGGACAGTAGCAGCACCAGGAATAGCAGTAAATTCTCAGGTGGAGACACTGGCTATCAAGTTTTGTATATGTGTGAATAGAGTCCTATGTTTCGTCTCTATACTCTCAGGTCCTCAGAGTAGTAGTTAGTGCTTTCAAGATTTTGGCTCAGTGCCTCAAGATTTTTATACTGCTTGTGTTTGGTTAACAGAGCAGTTCATTCTTGTAATTCTCAGAAAAGGATGATACATGACATGTACTTGTAAATTAGTATGTAATTAAATTACTTTAGTTCTTTGTGAAAGAAGTTTTCCTATGTGTGGACCTCTCTGTAAAATGGTTTAAATTTTTTAGTAATTGTTGGTAATTTGCTGCTTAGTGATCGCTTTTGCTAAGTTAATAACATTTTATTCGAACGATGCGTGACAATTTAGTGGTATCAGAGCGCTAGGTTTGTTGAGTCTACAGAGACATAGGACTAAGATGTTGAGTCTGTTCTAGTGTCTTCTAGTTATCTGATAGTGACTTCTGCTCATATAGGAGGAGAAGAAAAACTTGAAGATGTCTAGAACACACGAGGAACACACTGCTGATAGAAGTGTTGCTGCACCAGGAGGAGGTGCAAGGGACCAGAATAGGGATGAACCAGAACCTGAACATCCCCAGTATAACCCAATCATGATACAGAGTCCAGCCTTCCATACCTTGTTTAGCCAGTTTATGGCAACTGTGACACACATGGCAGATAGGATGCCTCCACCTACACCTAGGGCACCAACCCATAATGAGGGATATGGAGCCAGCAAGAATTTTGAGAGACTTCACCGGGTTAGAGCCATAGATTATGCTGGTATAGATGATCCAACAGATGCTGATTTGTGGCTGACGGAGTTGGAGAAGGCTTTCAGGATCCTTGATATTCCTGAAGCCGAGAAGGTAAGACATGCAATGTACCTCCTAAAAGGGAGCGCTGGTCACTGGTGGATTATAGAAGAAGATAAGAGGCCAGGTGAAGAAATTGGATGGGAGGTATTCTGACGAGAGTTCATCAGTAAATACTTCCCTAAGACATATCTATATGAGAAGATCTCTCAATTTGAGAGGATCAGACAAGGACAGATGAACATTAGCGAGTATGAAGTTAAGTTCATGGAGCAGTTGCGGTTTTGTCTGCATATGGCGGTTAATGATGAGGAAAGAATTCGACATTTTCAGAAGGGGTTGAACACTGAACTGGCCACTCCTGTGTCTGCCTTAGAGAACAGGGAGAGGTTTTCCACTTTTGTGGAGTCGGTAATGAGGATAGAGAGGTCTAAAATTGAGAAACGACAGACCAATGGTAAGAAGATACACACTTAGTTCCAAGGACAAAGATCCGAAAGTTTTAAGAAGCTGAGATTTTCTACATCAGCGGCACCGTCGAGATTCAATACCCAGACACAATGGACGTCAAGTAGGGGTAGGGACCGTAGTTTTGCTCCAAGTAGAGCCCCTAGCATAGAATCAACATCGGTAATTGGATCTCACATACCCTATTTTGTGACTAGGGTCTGTTACCAATGTAGACAACTGGGACATCTAGCAAAGGATTGTCCAGATGGGAATACAAAGGTGACTCAACCCCAGGGTAGAGTCAGCAAGGCTCATAAAGGAGGCAGATTTCTAGTAACAATAGAGGACATAGACAAGCGTTCCGAGCTGGTTCATCAACACCTAATAATCAAGCACCAGGTCAACAACCAGCAACTGCGAGGATCTATGCAATGAATCAATATGATGCAATAGTCAACCCTCAGGTTGTGACAGGTCAGATGAAATAGATTCATTTTGATATTTCATTTCATGATTCTATGTGTTAAAAATAAGAAAGTAGTTGTTTTTGAACTCCCTCTGACTAGTCCTATAAGGACACAAGGGAGATGAGAACTTACATTTTACTCAGTATTCCTTAAAATGCTTTATAATCTCTCTTATTTGTGTGCTAAAAGATGAGATACAGAAGTGATGCCTGAAGAAAATCCGGGAATGAAAAAAATCATGTGTGTATAATGATATAAAAAGTGAGGAACATGATGGTAAATAAAGTGCATACTACCTAATCTCAATATGTAACACCCCTGACCTGGGTTATACCTTAACCCTAGGTGTTTTGATTAAGAAAGATGATTAAATGCTTAATCTCATCTTGTGAAAGGTAATTATGGTTCAAGAGGAACTTATATTACAATTCTTATCCTTTTTGAACATTGTTGAAATCAATGTTTTGCCTATTTTGGACTAAAGTGCAAATTACCCAAGTTGAGGGGTTTAAGTGCAAATTGTGCATGATAATATGTTCCTCATGTGTTGAAGCATCATGAGAGTAAAGATGATGCTGAGGTATGACTTATGGAAGCCTAAATACCAAGAAAGAGCTGATAAAGCAATGTATGTGCATGAAAACCTAGTTTTGGTGTAATGTGCAATTTACCCAAAACCCAGGGTGTAATATGTAAATTACCACTTCAATAAGGTCCCTAATGTTTCTTGGCATCAAGTAGAGAAAATAAAATGAGAGGGGCGCCTCATTTGAATTAAGTTGGAGGAGAGAGAATCTTGATATTAAAATAATCAAGATTTAATCCTAATTGAAACCCTAATTCTATTTAGTGTAAAAACAAATATAATAATTGAAGGGCCTTCAACCAAAAACGAGATGGTTGAATTTGCTCAAGTGTGAACACATTTGTGACTTTTCTAGGCCACGAAAATATCTCAAGCAAGTGGATAACCCACTCACCATTATTATAAAGAAAAGCAATATCCACTCAAATTGGAATATTATTATAATATGATCTAAGGTGCTTAATTTGCTTTTCTTTAAATTGATGGATAATGAAGAGGAATAAGAGGCAACGAATATAGCCTCGTCCTTAAGGATTTTGAGGGGAATTTGAGGGGGAAGAGGCGGCCATATTTTTGGAATTTAATGCATTTTAATAATGCATTTTCTCTCTCATCAAGTTTCTTATAAAAGTACCTTTACCAAGCCAAAACAAAGGCTATTTCGGATTATTTTCTTTACCCTTGCTTGGAAAACGACTAAGGAGCTGTGGAGGAGCAGGAGGACGACCCCAACCTGTTGGTAAGGTCCTTGACCTTCGTTCTCCTTGATTCCATGGTGGAAATAAAAAATAAATCATTGATTTCTTCTTATTTGGATCTCCTCTTCAACCCTAGCCAACTTTTTCATCCAAAAGCTTGAGGACGAGCTTAGGGGGAGTTGCTAGAGCTTCATCCACCATTAATGGCGTGAGCTTGAAGCTTTGGAGCTCAATTGGTGGCGGGTTTTATAACTCAAACCCTTAATCATTGCTATTGCATCAATCAATTATGCTTTGTTGATTGTTTTCTTCAATTTGATACATACTTGTTTCCTTGCTGCAATTTCCATCAAGAACAGTTGCTGTTCTTGGTTTTTCGAAGGAAGGGGATGATGAAATCATCCTATATGCTTATCCAAAGAAAAGTACCAAGCCAAATGGTCTTGATATCTATTCCAAATCGTTTTAAATTGATTGGCTATGCAGTTTCAGAAAACTGTTTTAGGGAAAACGGTTTCAAGACCGTTTGATATGGTTGAACAAGCGTTGAACGTTTGGGAATCTTGTTCCTAATTATGTAGGATAATGACCCTCCAATTTTTAGGGGTTAAATCCAAAGGAATCGTGAGTTGAAGGCCAATCAATTAGATAAATCGAATTGAATTAAATGCTGATTTTCAACCTGATCAACTTGACCTGTTTGGGAAAACGGTTTCAAGACCATTTGAGTGTGTTGACCAAGCATTGACCGTTTGTGATTCCTGTTTATAATGATGTTGGTTAATGACCCTCCAAATTTGAGGGATTAACTCCCAAGGAATCGTGAGTTGAAGCGTAATCAATTAGGGAAACCTAATTGAATTAAGTGCTGATTTTCAATCTGATTTAATTGACCTTTTTGAGTAAACGGTCTCAAGACCGTTTGAATGCATTGACCAAGGGTTGAATGTTTGGTATTACTGTTCCTAATGATGTGGTCTAATGACTCACCAAATTTGAGGGATTAACTCCCAAGGAATCGTGAGTTGAAGGCTATTCAATTAAGCAAACCCTAATTGTTTATGGAAGCAATAACTCAGTATACTATGTCAAACATAGTTGTTTGTATTTGATCATATGGTTGATGTAACCAAATCAAGTGAAGAGAATGATAGAAATGAATTCATACATGAGTATGATTCATATGGTGATTTAGGGTAGGATCCTTAGTAAAGAGATCAAGAAACCCTAATTGAGAAGGTTAAAGAACCCTAACCCTGATTTAGGGAAATTTTGAGTAAAACCCTAATCTAGGGTAATAGTGTAACCCTAATTAAGGGTAATAGTGTAACCCTAATTAAGGGTAATGACTTGGGTAACTCTAATTTAAGGTAATGAAATACCAAACCCTAATTAGAGGAATAATGAATCCCTAATTTATGGGTAATTGAATGAAACCCTAATTGGGATGATTAGTGAAACCCTAATTGAGGGTGATTCCCTGAGAAACTCTAATTGAGGATAATTCCATGTGAAACCCTAATTGAGGGCGATTTTATATGAAACCTTAAACCTAACACAGAGTAAAGCTATGTAAAACCCTAAATTTGGGCTATAGTGCATGGAATTCTAATCATGGGCAATATGATGATAAATCATAACCCTAATGTATGGGTAATGATATGAGTAAACCTTAATGATGAAATAATGAGTAATACCGTATAATGATGAAATATCTTAAGTGGTTGACTATAGGCAACCTTATAACAAGCAATGCCTTAATTTGAGATGAGTCCATATCATTGAAGATAGTTGGACAATCCTTGTGTGTGATCTATGCACATCATGGTAAAGGTGATAGGTTGGTGGATGAAAGTATTAAGATGTGAAATTCCTTATTATAAGATAAGTTAATAAACTCATGTAAGATAGAAGTGATGAGGGAAGTGATACATTGAGACATGATAGATATCACATTTAGCATTTCAGGGTTGATATACCTTGATGCATCTCAAATCCAATATTTTTAGATAAGATACACAAGGAGAGTGTTATGTAAATTGTCACAATGAAATGTAATGAGTTTAACATACTTGATAAGTAAGCTAAAATGAGTATGATGTAATCATACCATGATAATGATGAGAGATAAACTCATACCTTGTGTTGATGATCATTTAATGATAAATGATAAGAATATTAAATACTTGGAATGTCGATGGATGCTCCTAGATGTATGGAACAATATATTAGGGTTGTATTGATAAAATAAACATGAAACCCTAATTGATGTGAATAGTAAACCCTAACCCTGTGGAGGAAATAGTGGTGTTACTATTATATTACATGAGTTAATATGTTATTGTTGCCTAGTGAGAGGTGACAAGATGTTTAATGGCCTTGTGAGCCATATGGTTAGATGTTACCTGGTAAGAAGTAACAAGATGTTTCATGGGCATGATTGAGCCCTGAATGAGGTGTATTCCTCTTATGTTGATAAGGGTTGATACCCTGTGCTATTGTGAAAAGGATTTATATCCTGTGATAATATGATAATTGGTGTAATCTAATGAATGGCAAGTGAATATTACCATGTGATGAAGAGATGAGAAATTATGTTTCATATGTTTTATATCTTTTCAGGTTTTGATATTTATATGCTTGCTAGAAATGAATTAGGGTTTGTATGTCCACTTGTTTGATGCAACCTTAATTCACCTAATTGGCATAACTAATTAAGTGCAACTCTAATCATGTAGTGCCCTGTGCCGTAGAACCATCTTCAGTGTCAGAACTTGCTGGATGGTGAAACGAGTATTCTTAAGGGAAACTCGGAGCGCATATTGTTGAATATGCGGGGGTGGCAGGTTGAGGATATATATACTTGTCATCCACAATTGCAGGTTACAGAGGATGGCTATGGCCATGCCTCAAATATTTGATGTGATTGAGGACAACTGCGGTTGTACCTCGGATTAGAGGGTTTTTTATACCCTGTTTTCTAGTGTCGTAACTTGTACCAAGTACGGACTAGTTGTTATCAGTTGACTATATGTCACTGTTGGCAGTTTGACTGGTATGTCACTGCAGTTTACTCGTACTGACCGAGGGGAAGAGATCTTAGGATGCCGGTACTCCTAGATCTTGTACGGAACTGAATAGCCCTTCGCAGGGGTCGGTTGGACTTTGAATGGTACGATTCAAATTCCCCAGGGCATAATAAAAGATGTAATACAGCCGTATAGCATATCTGTTTAGGGTTATACATGACGCTTCACATTGAATGGAAACCCATGTTTGTTCTCTTTACATAAAGATGATGCTTAGTGCAACTAAGAGATAGTAATTATACTTATGTTGTGGATATGCATAAGACTGTAATTGTGTACATACAATGGTCATGCTTATGTTGATATCTTACTGCTACTGTTGATTATAATCATGATGCTAGATATCTCATGTTGATAGTTATGTTTCACATGCTATCCATGCCTTTATAATTAGAAATACCTGACAGAGGCTTAATGCCTGTAATTAGGTTTGGTTAAAGTCCAATGCCTGGATGTGTAATCAGGATTGGTATAGTCCAATGCCTGAAACATTTATACCTGATTGATATAGTTTAATGCTTGAATAATACATGATGATTTATATAATCACATGTCTGGCATAAGTGAATACTTGTTTAGCAGATTGGCTAAGGCCAACAAATAGAAACAAGAATGAATCATGGGTGACACATCAGAATAATGAATGACATGAGCAAAGCTTGAGATGTTGAAAATGTATGGTAGATGAATGTTATACATGTTCTTTCTATTTCTTATAAAGAGAATAGATGAATTACTGTTCAATCATAGATATGTGTAATACTTTAAAAGATGAGAATGATCTAAACTGCTTATCCTCTGCTCAGTTTTATATTAATTAAACTACAATAATGATGTTTCTGGCGGAGAGTTATATCTCTTGCTGGGGCAATTTTCAATTGTCTCACCCCCGTGGGAACCAACATTTTTAGGTGGACGAGTGTGAAAGAGACTGATAATATCTTTCGGATGAAGAACATCAGCAGCTACAAGGACAGCAGTGACAACTCAGGTTGAGTGTGCTGTCTATCGTGTTTGGTAGATAGAAGTCCTATGTGTCGTCTCTGTACTCTCAGGTCCTCGGAGTTAGTACTTAGTGCTTTTAATGTATCATTTTGAGATTTTGGCTTGATGCCTCGAGGTTATTATGTTGTCTGTGTTTAGCTTTTAACAAGGCAGTTGATGTTGTAACCCTTGAAAAGAGATGGTATAAGATATATACTTATGAACCATGATGTAAATGTAATACATTGGTTCTTGTTGAAAGAGTTTTCCTATGATTGGGTCTCTTTAAAAAAGGTTTTAAATTTTTAGTGATTTTCTATAATCCGCTGCTTAGTGAACGCTTCCGCATTAGTTAATTATGTTTTTGTTAGTTGGATGCTACAATTAAGTGGTATCAGAGCTCTAGGTTCGCTGAGTCTACAGAGACATAGGACTAAGGTAGTAGAGTCTGTTCTGGTATCATCTAGTGTATCTGATAATGTCTTCTGCTCATATAAGAGAAGAAGAACTTAAAGATTACTGGGTCACATGAGGAGATTGCTGCTGAGAGCAGCAATATTGCACCAAGAAGAGGTGCATGGGAGCAGGCAAGATAGAGACAATTTCCTAAGAGTCTCCTAGTTGATCCATTTATGATAAGAAAATCTTTCTTTAAGTATTACTGTTGGGTAGATTAGAGCAACAATAATGCATATAGTGGACTGGATACTAGCTTTATGATCTAGGTTATCAGTCCTTAATACAGAAGTTTGAGCTTTAAAAGAGTTCCTAAATGACTTAGTCATGTTGGAACATGGGAAAGTCATGTGTGTATAATGATATTAAAAGTGAGGAATATGATCGCAAATAAAGTGCATACTACCTAATCTCAGTATTTATATACCCTAGCCAGGTATACAACTATTGATGATAAAGTGAGTATGGAAACTCTTAGATTGTAATCTCTCTGATTGCCCTGATCAAGCAGTCATTCTGATACAATCTAATGAGTATCATGAAATCAGAAATATGGAATGAATAAATGTGTGATATACTAAGTATAAGAAAGAGAAGTCTGAGATAATCTCAAATGAGCATGTTGTATGAGGAACTAAAAGTGTACTCCTCATAAGATAAGGATAAGAATAAGGGAAATGAAACCTGTTCAATAATGATGTAAGTATAATAAATGTATTTTCCCTAACGAAGAAATGGGAAATATGATGAGACCATGAGATGATCATAAACATGCTAAATGGATAATGTCATGTAATCATCCTTATAATTCCTATGCTAAAGGCAAGGAACCTAGGAAGAGCTAAAGAGTAAATGATTCATGAATAGTTGAAAATACATAAATTAATAAGAGGAATATGAATCCTTGTTTTCTTTCCTTTCAGGGACATGACCATCAAGTGGGTCTTAGGACACTTGATGTGCATAAGATAAATGTGTTCATGTGATGGATACTTAGAAAAGTATCAGTTATCTTGGACTTTGGTCCCAAGATGAGGACATATGAAACACATAATGTTCCAAGATGAAAGGAAGAGATATATATGATGTGTTTCCAACACATGTGATAGATATCAAGGTGAAAGATTATGGTATCTGAGAGATATCAGATGGGTTAGGTTGGCTACCTGGATTGGTCAACTGTGAAATTAGTCTGATTATAATAATATGAACATCATATGTTAGGGGTTTATGCTCTGCATAAACATGATACTAATAAAGAATGTATGATGCTTCTCTGAATAAGAAAAGTGTTATTTGACACAAAGTTGACTCTATAGTCAATGATGAGGGACAGTGGGGCATGTGCCTTGTGTGTTGATTCTATGAGAATTTTGTATGGAAACACTTGGTGCTGATCAAAGTTTTATGGTGTATCTATAATAAGGAGATGATATGTGAAGACTAGATAGTATGATGAATAATATACATTTGTCTTCCTTTATCTGGATTTCGAGGACGAAATCCTTGTTAGGGGTTTATAATTTGTAACACCCCTGACCTGGGTTATACCTTAACCCTAGGTGTTTTGATTAAGAAAGATGATTAAATGCTTAATCTCATCTTGTGAAAGGTAATTATGGTTCAAGAGGAACTTATATTACAATTCTTATCCTTTTTGAACATTGTTGAAATCAATGTTTTGCCTATTTTGGACTAAAGTGCAAATTACCCAAGTTGAGGGGTTTAAGTACAAATTGTGCATGATAATATGTTCCTCATGTGTTGAAGCATCATGAGAGTAAAGATGATGCTGAGGTATGGCTTATGGAAGCCTAAATACCAAGAAAGAGCTGATAAAGCAATGTATGTGCATGAAAACCTAGTTTTGGTGTAATGTGCAATTTACCCAAAACTCAGGGTGTAATATGTAAATTACCACTTCAATAAGGTCCCTAATGTTTCTTGGCATCAAGTAGAGAAAATAAAATGAGAGGGGCGCCTCATTTGAATTAAGTTGGAGGAGAGAGAATCTTGATATTAAAATAATCAAGATTTAATCCTAATTGAAACCCTAATTCTATTTAGTGTAAAAACAAATATAATAATTGAAGGGCCTTCAACCAAAAACGAGATGGTTGAATTTTCTCAAGTGTGAACACATTTGTGACTTTGCTAGGCCACGAAAATATCTCAAGCAAGTGGATAACCCACTCACCATTATTATAAAGAAAAGCAATATCCACTCAAATTGGAATATTATTATAATATGATCTAAGGTGCTTAATTTGCTTTTCTTTAAATTGATGGATAATGAAGAGGAATAAGAGGCAATGAAGATAGCCTCGTCCTTAAGGATTTTGAGGGGAATTTGAGGGGGAAGAGGCGGCCATATTTTTGGAATTTAATGCATTTTAATAATGCATTTTCTCTCTCATCAAGTTTCTTATAAAAGTACCTTTACCAAGCCAAAACAAAGGCTATTTCGGATTCTTTTCTTTACCCTTGCTTGGAAAACGACTAAGGAGCTGTGGAGGAGCAGGAGGACGACCCCAACCTGTTGGTAAGGTCCTTGACCTTCGTTCTCCTTGATTCCATGGTGGAAATAAAAAATAAATCATTGATTTCTTCTTATTTGGATCTCCTCTTCAACCCTAGCCAACTTTTTCATCCAAAAGCTTGAGGACGAGCTTAGGGGGAGTTGCTAGAGCTTCATCCACCATTAATGGCGTGAGCTTGAAGCTTTGGAGCTCAATTGGAGGCGGGTTTTATAACTCAAACCCTTAATCATTGCTATTGCATCAATCAATTATGCTTTGTTGATTGTTTTCTTCAATTTGATACATACTTGTTTCCTTGCTGCAATTTCCATCAAGAACAGTTTCTGTTCTTGGTTTTTCGAAGGAAGGGGATGATGACATCATCCTATATGCTTATCCAAAGAAAAGTACCAAGCCAAATGGTCTTGATATCTATTCCAAATCGTTTTAAATTGATTGGCTATGCAGTTTCAGAAAACTGTTTTAGGGAAAACGGTTTCAAGACCGTTTGATATGGTTGAACAAGCGTTGACCGTTTGGGAATCTTGTTCCTAATTATGTAGGATAATGACCCTCCAAATTTTAGGGGTTAACTCCAAAGGAATCGTGAGTTGAAGGCCAATCAATTAGATAAATCGAATTGAATTAAATGCTGATTTTCAACCTGATCAACTTGACCTGTTTGGGAAAACGGTTTCAAGACCATTTGAGTGTGTTGACCAAGCATTGAACGTTTGGGATTCCTGTTTATAATGATGTTGGTTAATGACCCTCCAAATTAGAGGGATTAACTCCCAAGGAATCGTGAGTTGAAGCCTAATCAATTAGGGAAACCTAATTCAATTAAGTGCTGATTTTCAATCTGATTTAATTGACCGTTTTGAGTAAACGGTCTCAAGACCGTTTGAATGCATTGACCAAGGGTTGAATGTTTGGGATTACTGTTCCTAATGATGTGGTCTAATGACTCACCAAATTTGATGGATTAACGCCCAAGGAATCGTGAGTTGAAGGCTATTCAATTAAGCAAACCCTAATTGTTTATGGAAGCAATAACTCAGTATACTATGTCAAACATAGTTGTTTGTATTTGATCATATGGTTGATGTAACCAAATCAAGTGGAGAGAATGATAGAAATGAATTCATACATGAGTATGATTCATATGGTGATTTAGGGTAGGATCCTTAGTAAAGAGATCAAGAAACCCTAATTGAGAAGGTTAAAGAACCCTAACCCTGATTTAGGGAAATTTTGAGTAAAACCCTAATCTAGGGTAATAGTGTAACCCTAATTAAGGGTAATAGTGTAACCCTAATTAAGGGTAATGACTTGGGTAACTCTAATTTAAGGTAATGAAATACCAAACCCTAATTAGAGGAATAATGAATCCCTAATTTATGGGTAATTGAATGAAACCCTAATTGGGATGATTAGTGAAACCCTAATTGAGGGTGATTCCCTGAGAAACTCTAATTGAGGATGATTCCATGTGAAACCCTAATTGAGGGCGATGTCATATGAAACCTTAAACCTAACACAGAGTAAAGCTATGTAAAACCCTAAATTTGGGCTATAGTGCATGGAATTCTAATCATGGGCAATATGATGATAAATCATAACCCTAATGTCTGGGTAATGATATGAGTAAACCTTAATGATGAAATAATGAGTAATACCCTATAATGATGAAATATCTTAAGTGGTTGACTATAGGCAACCTTATAACAAGCAATGCCTTAATTTGAGATGAGTCCATATCATTGAATATAGTTGGACAATCCTTGTGTGTGATCTATGCACATCATGGTAAAGGTGATAGGTTGGTGGATGAAAGTATTAAGATGTGAAATTCCTTATTATAAGATAAGTTAATAAACTCATGTAAGATAGAAGTGATGAGGGAAGTGATACATTGAGACATGATAGATATCACATTTAGCATTTCAGGGTTGATATACCTTGATGCATCTCAAATCCAATATTTTTAGATAAGATACACAAGGAGAGTGTTATGTAAATTGTCACAATGAAATGTAATGAGTTTAACATACTTGATAAGTAAGCTAAAATGAGTATGATGTAATCATACCATGATAATGATGAGAGATAAACTCATACCTTGTGTTGATGATCATTTAATGATAAATGATAAGAATATTAAATACTTGGAATGTCGATGGATGCTCCTAGATGTATGTAACAATATATTAGGGTTGTATTGATAAAATAAACATGAAACCCTAATTGATGTGAATAGTAAACCCTAACCCTGTGGAGGAAATAGTGGTGTTACTATTATATTACATGAGTTAATATGTTATTGTTGCCTAGTGAGAGGTGACAAGATGTTTAATGGCCTTGTGATCCATATGGTTAGATGTTACCTGGTAAGAAGTAACAAGATGTTTCATGGGCATGATTGAGCCCTGAATGAGGTGTATTCCTCTTATGTTGATAAGGGTTGATACCCTGTGCTATTGTGAAAAGGATTTATATCCTGTGATAATATGATAATTGGTGTAATCTAATGAATGGAAAGTGAATATTACCATGTGATGAAGAGATGAGAAATTATGTTTCATATGTTTTATATCTTTTCAGGTTTTGATATTTATATGCTTGCTAGAAATGAATTAGGGTTTGTATGTCCACTTGTTTGATGCAGTCTTAATTCACCTAATTGGTTAAACTAATTAAGTGCAACTCTAATCATGTAGTGCCCTGTGCCGTAGAACCATCTTCAGTGTCAGAACTTGCTGGATGGTGAAACGAGTATTCCTAAGGGAAACTCGGAGCGCATATTGTTGAATATGCGGGGGTGGCAGGTTGAGGATATATATATACTTGTCATCCACAATTGCAGGTTACAGAGGATGGCTATGGTCATGCCTCAAATATTTGATGTGATTGAGGACAGCTGCGGTTGTACCTCGGATTAGAGGGTTTTGTATACCCTGTTTTCTAGTGTCGTAACTTGTACCAAGTACGGACTAGTTGTTATCAGTTGACTATATGTCACTGTTGGCAGTTTGACTGGTATGTCACTGCAGTTTACTCGTACTGACCGAGGGGAAGAGATCTTAGGATGCCGGTACTCCTAGATCTTGTACGGAACTGAATAGCCCTTCGCAGGGGTCGGTTGGACTTTGAATGGTACGATTCAAATTCCCCAGGGCATAATAAAAGATGTAATACAGCCGCATAGCATATCTGTTTAGGGTTATACATGACGCTTCACATTGAATGGAAACCCATGTTTGTTCTCTTTACATAAAGATGATGCTTAGTGCAACTAAGAGATAGTAATTATACTTATGTTGTGGATATGCATAAGACTGTAATTGTGTACATACAATGGTCATGCTTATGTTGATATCTTACTGCTACTGTTGATTATAATCATGATGCTAGATATCTCATGTTGATAGTTATGTTTCACATGCTATCCATGCCTCTATAATTAGAAATACCTGACAGAGGCTTAATGCCTGTAATTAGGTTTGGTTAAAGTCCAATGCCTGGATGTGTAATCAGGATTGGTATAGTCCAATGCCTGAAACATTTATACCTGATTGATATAGTTTAATGCTTGAATAATACATGATGATTTATATAATCACATGTCTGGCATAAGTGAATACTTGTTTAGCAGATTGGCTAAGGCCAACAAATAGAAACAAGAATGAATCATGGGTGACACATCAGAATAATGAATGACATGAGCAAAGCTTGAGATGTTGAAAATGTATGGTAGATGAATGTTATACATGTTCTTTCTATTTCTTATAAAGAGAATAGATGAATTACTGTTCAATCATAGATATGTGTAATACTTTAAAAGATGAGAATGATCTAAACTGCTTATCCTCTGCTCAGTTTTATATTAATTAAACTACAATAATGATGTTTCTGGCGGAGAGTTATATCTCTCGCTGGGGCAATTTTCAATTGTCTCACCCCCATGGGAACCAACATTTTTAGGTGGACGAGTGTGAAAGAGACTGATAATATCTTTCAGATGAAGAACATCAGCAGCTACAAGGACAGCAGTGACAACTCAGGTTGAGTGTGCTGTCTATCGTGTTTGGTAGATAGAAGTCCTATGTGTCGTCTCTGTACTCTCAGGTCCTCGGAGTTAGTACTTAGTGCTTTTAATGTATCGTTTTGAGATTTTGGCTTGATGCCTCGAGGTTATTATGTTGTATGTGTTTAGCTTTTAACAAGGCAGTTGATGTTGTAACCCTTGAAAAGAGATGGTATAATATATATACTTATGAACCATGATGTAAATGTAATACATTGGTTCTTGTTGAAAGAGTTTTCCTATGATTGGGTCTCTTTGAAAAAGGTTTTAAATTTTTAGTGATTTTCTATAATCCGCTGCTTAGTGAACGCTTCCGCATTAGTTAATTATGTTTTTGTTAGTTGGATGCTACACAATACTTGTATACCCTGGCCAGGTATATGATTATTGGAGATAGGGCAAGTATGGAACTCTTAGATTATTATCTTTCTAATTACTCTGATCAAGTAGTCATTCTGAAACAATCTAGTGAGTATAATGAAATTTCATAGGAAGTGCTAAGTGAACTTTCCTAATTACATAAGGAAGTGCTAAGTGAAATTTCCTAATTACATAGGAAGTGCTATGTGAAGTTTCCTAATTACATAAGGAAGTGCTAAGTGAACTTTCCTAATTACATAAGGAAGTGCTAAGTGAACTTTCCTAATTACATAAGGAAGTGCTAAGTGAACTTTCCTAATTACATAAGGAAGTGCTAAGTGAACTTTCCTAATTACATAAGGAAGTGCTAAGTGAACTTTCCTAATTACATAAGGAAGTGCTACGTGAACTTTCCTATGTACTCATTGTACTAAAAAGATCCTTGACACCTTCAGTCTGATTTTGGGTCTTCAACTTAATAACAGTAAAAGTCATATTTTCCTGAGCAAAAGGGTGGACAAAGTTGATTTGGGTAATATTCTTAACATCGAGGTAAGTGAGTTACCAATGCGGTACCTTGGAGTTCCTCTCTTTACTGGAAGGCTGACTAAAGAGATGTGTCACCCGATTGTGGATAAATTTAAGATAAAACTCGAATCCTGGAAGGGTAATCTGCTAACACAAGCAGGGAGGGTTGAGCTGATTATATCCACCCTCTCGGCTTATAGTATTTTCTGGACATCTGCTTTTCCTTTGCCTAAATCGGTTATCAAGGAACTTGAAAAAATAATGAGGGACTTTCTATGGAAGGATTCTGAGGACAAGAAGCATTTACATACGGTTGCTTGGGAGGTTGTTTGTAGACCTAAAAAAGAAGGTGGATTGGGTATTAGACTCATTGATGATTGGTCAAAGGCTGGAGTTATAAAAAATTTGTGGGACATTACAGCAAAAAAGGAAAGCTTATGGGTGAGATGGATTAATGGAAGGTACATTAGGGAGGAATCGATTTGGTCAGTTAGTCTCAGAGTTAATTCTTCATGGCTCTGGAAAAAATTGCTTGAACAACGAGATGTACTCCTTAATGACATTGATTTCTGTTTGGGCAATGGTAAAAAGTTTTTGTTTTGGAGAGACCCTTGGTTGAGGGGGAAAAAGAAACTAATTGATCTGGTTAATCCGAACCTTATGTTGAGAATGGGTTATGGTATAAACTGTAAAATTGAAGTCTGTATTAAAGATGGTAAGTGGAATGTTCCTGATTTTAGTGGATCCTACCAGGTGAGAGATGTTCTTGAGGGTGTGATCCCACAAATCTCAGGGAAGGATTATGTTTTGTTCAAGAGGAAGAGGAGTTGTAGCCTTAAAGATTGCTGGGACATGGTTAGATAAAAACATCAAGTGGTCAGCTGGGACAGCTGGATTTGGTCCGATGTGCCAAGGAAAGTTTCTATTCTTTTGTGGAAGTGTTTTCTTGGTAAGATTCCCACGATCGATTATCTACAGAGGGTTGGATTTCAGATGGTTTCGATATGTTCTTTGTGCATGGTACACGAAGAGAATGCGACCCATTTATTCTTTAAATGTCATTATGCTTATGAGATCTGGGAGTTTTGGAGGGATGAATAGAAATGTTCTGTGGCTTTTAATTCCTTTTCCGATTTGCTATGCTTGAAGGGAAAGGAAAAGTTGGCTGCTTGCTATACTGTTTATATGATATGGAGAGAAAGAAACTCAAGAGTTTTCAGGGGTATTTGCACTGATAAGAGGAAGCTTTGGGAGATGCATATAAAGGATATAGGATCTCTTTGTAGTTAGTTTTTCTTGATGTTTGTATTGTTTTCTTTTTCTTTTCTGTGGCTACACTCTATAACCGCGCTTTGCTTTATAATATAGAGGCAACACCCTACGTTCACAAAAAAAAACTTTCCTATGTAAACTTTCCTAATTACATAAGGAAGTGCTAAGTGAACTTTCCTAATTACATAAGGAAGTGCTAAGTGAACTTTCCTAATTACGTAGGAAGTGCTAAGTGAACTTTCCTAATTACATAGGAAGTGCTAAGTGAACTTTGCTAATTACATAGGAAGTGCTAAGTGAACTTTCCTAATTACATAGGAAGTACTAAGTGAACTTTCCCAAACAAATAAAGGATTGCTGAGTGGATTACCTCTGTTAAATATATATGTTTCCCCTTTTATAAATAACCTTGGGTAATGATAGGGGTATGTTCCTTTATGTTTCTTCCTTTCATTAAACATGACAATCAAGTAAGTATTATGACATTTGATGTACATGGATTAGTAATAATCCGTTGATGGATACTTAGAAAAGTATTAGTTTGATTTGGACTTTGGTTCCAAGATAATGATATATGGAACAAGCAATGTCCTAAAATAAAAGAAATACCTTGTGCATATGTACCCTTGGTGGTAACAACAGAGAAATGAATATGATAAAGATGAGATGTGTTCTCAACACATATGATGAATACCAAAGTAAGTATTCTGGTATCTGAGAAATAATAGATGATTTATGTTGGTTATCTATATTGGCCAACTGTGAAGTCAATCTAGTTACATCAAATAATATGGACATCATATGTTAGGGGTTTATGCTCTGCATAAACATAAACATTGATAAGGTTGAACTAATGGAAGGAACAATTGTAATTGGTGGAAAAGTTTATCAAGATAAAAGTATTTCCTTAGAATAACCCTGTGTGGAAGAAACTTTGTGTGGATTACAGATCTATGATATCTCCATGACAATATTATGTTATGTGGAGATTTAATGGTATGATGAATGAATAAAATCTGTGTCTCCTTTTCCTGGGATTTTGGGGATGAAATCCTTATTAGGGGTTTATAACTTGTAACATCCCTGACCTGGGTTATGCTTAAAACTAGATGTTTTATTTAATAAAGTTGATTATATTATTTCTCTTATCTCTTGAAAAGTAATTAAGGCTCAAGAGGAACTTATATTTCAATTTTAGTCCTTTTTGAATAATGTTGAAACAATGTTTTGTTAGTTTTGGACTAAAGTGCAAATTACCCGAGTTGAGGGGTTAACTTGCAAATTGTACATGATACAATGTTCCTCATATGTTTAAGCATCATGGGAATGAGTATGATACAGTAGTATGGCTTTTACAAGCTTGAATAACAAGAAAGAGCCCATTGAGCAATGTTTGTGTATTAAAACCTAGTTTTGGTGTAATGTGTAATTTACCCAAAATCTAGTGTTCAATATGCAAAATACCAATTCAATAGGGTCCCTAATATTTCTGGGCATCATGTAGAGAAAAGAAAATGAGAGGGGCATCTCATTTGAATCATTTTGGAAGGGAAGATTGAAGCATAATTGGAACTTTACTTCAAATTAATGCAAAAATAAATGTGTTAATCGAAGTGCCTTCAACCAAAATGGTAATGGTTGAAAATTAGATAACGTTGGATGATCATGTGACTTGCAAAGTAAATGGAAATATCTACGTGAGTGGAGAACCCACTCACATTAAGAAAACAAAAAGAAATATCCACTCACTTATGGATATTGTTATAATATGATTTAAGGTGCTTAGTTTGTTTTCCTTTAAATTGTGGATAATTGAGAGGAATAAGAGGCAAAAAGGATAGCCTTGTCTCTAAAGAAGAGAATGGGGCATATTTCAAGAAAGTAAACGAGATAATTCCTACTTTCTCTCTCTTAAATCATTTTTCACTAAAATTCATATATAAGCTCCTTTATCCATGAGGTGAAGGGATAATTTCGAATCCACTTTCACTTCTTGCTTACACAAAACGACCAAGGGAGCTTGGAGCAATAGGAGGACGACCCCAACTTGTTGGTAAGATTCTTGACCTTCTTTCACCTTGAATTCATGGTGGAAATCACAAAACAATGCATGATTTCTTCTCTATTCCACTCCATCTTCAATTTTAGCCAATCCTTTCACTCCAAAGCTTGAAGACGAGCGTTGGGAAGGTTGCCAAAGCTTCTTACATCATTACAACCCCATATCCCAGTAACCCCCACTTAAGGGAGACCAAGCGATCAGAGTCGTTATCCAATAACCCAGATCAAAGGTTCGACAAATAATCATTAACAATTATTAAATTCTACCAACTATACTGAAATATGGTAAAAATAAAAACTTTTCTTACCTTTTTAAAATTGGGATTTCTAAACTTCTAAGCATGAAGATACTGATCTAACTAATCCACTTGTGCACGTTAATTCTCATTTAATTCCACATATGCCACTTTACTGTTTGTTCTTTTCATTGTACCTAAAACGCCGACAAACAAAACGTCGGTCAGCAAGAAGCTGGTATGTGGGAGAAACAATAATCATGCAACTATAGTAACAAAGTAATCAACCAATTATCATTTAACAGCCAAGATTACATTTTAAACCATATTACTCAATCCTTTCCTATCCCCTATCTCTGTGCTATCCCTGCAGTGGAATGAGATACTACCTCTCTCCAGGTAGATCCTTATTAAACCCCGCATGATCCTACCTAATAGGTAGATCAATATCTAGGGTTGAGTCGCATGGCACTACCCATAGGTAGTCCAATCTCTGACTCCAAGTGACTTGATGATCCTACCCCATTGGTAGCCATGTACTAAGTCATTCGATGACCTGATGGGCTTACCCCATTAGTAGCCATGTACTAGGTCAACCCATTAGGCTACAGAGGGGACTAGGATCTGAGCTAGTAGGCACATCTCTTATGTGATAGTCATATTCACATTATAATTTGCATGAATTAAATTCATCCAACAATTAATTCAAGCCACAATGTAAACATTGATAAAATCCTCAGAAAACTAATGCGGGATAATCATAAGCATAACCACATACCTATCAAGTTGATGTGAGACAAAAATAATCAAATCAACCAATAAGCAATCAAGCATTCAATAAGATCCTGAAACAATTATACAATTTCCTTTTATTACTCATGTCATTAAGATCTATTAAATCTAGCTTGCTTCCTAGGGTTTCTAGTCCACTTTTAGGGTTTCCATTGCCGTTAGGGTTTCCCTTCATATTTTACTATTTCAAACCCTAATTTAACGCAATTGATCACCAATCCTAATTATTTCAACATCTAATCCTCAATTTCGGATTAAAGGCATATTTAACCATTAAATAAGTCCATTAATCCTCTTTTACATTAGAGCTATTTTTTATCCTTTTAATCCATGACAAGATCTTTATGCTCATTTATCATCAAGTCAAAGTTCATTATAGTCTAATTGGCATATGAACTTTATTTACCATTAATTCTATCTTTTATTCATTAGAAAACCCTAATTACTACATTTAGGGTATTTAACTACAATTAGGAACTTTAATGCTCGAAATAGCTTAAAATTGTCATCCCTTAACTTTATTCACAAATTTGAATAATTAATATCATTAAGAGTCAAATTTGCTAACATTAGGGTTTCAAGGCCCATTAAAGTATGTTCATGCAAATGAAACTCTAAATTAACTAATTACGTGAAAAATTCATCTTTTTCGATCTTAATGTATCTCTTTATGATTAAAAGGTTAATATCAACTTTAACCATCAATTAAACCCTATTAATCACATTAATCATATCCAAATTGGGTTTCTTAATCACTATTACACTAAAGTTAACAACTTCCATTACTTTTCGAATTGCAAGAAGAATCAGGCTCCAATTATATTTTTAATGGATTCCCCTCATTTTTCTGAACAAAATTCTTGTATAAACTTTTGTCATCCGAGCTACTATTAAAGAGTTATGATTTTCAGAAGAAATACCTCACTTTGGCCAATGGGGAGGCACCACATAGCCTTTAACATGCAATGTTGCTCGACTTGCTTGAAAACATAACGAAAAGACTATTTTTCCCTCCACTTAAGTAGCCCGTCCTTTGTTACGCCGAGGGTATATCTGTCAAACGTCGGTCATCTTCTCCCCCCGCGCGCCCTAGCGCTGCGCTCGACGTCCGTCGACTACGGGGGTTCACCCCCTCAACTTCAAAGCCCGAGGGTGGCCGGAAAATGCCGCCCCTCCTCCGTCAACCTCCGCCAGGCCCAAGGCACTTCTTATTCACAGCCAAGGTGGCCACTCCAGTGCGCCCAAGCCCATGACTCTTGGATGGTCATGCAGACCCGCTGCAGGTTAGCGTGGGAGGTTGAGGGCTTGGGGATGATAGTCAACCATCCTCAGGTCATCGGGGGACGTCCAACCTTCATCAAGGTGACCCACAGCTCCCCATCACTTCAGGAAGAACACCAACCACATGACTTAGGGTTGAAGACAAGGTCATGGAAGAATAATATAGGTAAGAGAGAGGGAGATGTGTGGGATCTCCATGGGCCCGAACCAGGGATATACCCCTTTATATAGGGAAGAGTATCCATGCCCCGACACACTTGCCCTTGAAGAAACATAGTCCTTTCCCATTAGGAATTGGATTTCTTCATCATGAAGCAAGTTCCCCTTTCTCTCTATCCTAGACATCTCTTTAATATTCCTTATTTCTTAGTTAAATAGAAATATGAAAATCTTCTCCCTTATCCTCGTTTATACTTGCCTTTTAATTATTTGTCACATAATCATGTTTTCCCTTTTTAATAGAAAATACTTTCCTTTTTAACAATGCCATGAAATTCATTCATTAAGCATCACATTATCCTTTTATTTGACTTTATTGGTATTTTCTCTTTACTATTCCTTCATTGGGACTCCTTGGATCCCAAGGCACTCTATTATTTCAAAATCCTTTTTATTGGATACTCATTATCTTTCTAGATGCATCAATATGCATTATTTCACATTATCTTTGATTATTTCTCATTAAAATATCTCTTTTTGAGGTTTTCTCTTTATTTCTCTTTTATTTTCCTCATTGGTATTCCTTTCAACATTAGGAATCCTTGGGATACGAAATTCCACCAAGGATTACTCAATTATACCTCTTTTCACTTATTTTCCACATTTCATCAATATTTTCAATTTCTTTCTTAATAAAGAAATACTTAATTGATCTTTTCTTTTATTATTGCACTCTTTATGCAACTTTGGACTCCTTGGAACCCAAGAGGCACGAAATCCCTCTTTGGATTTTCCTTCTAGAGGTTTCCACATTTTTCTTTTCTAAAATATTCAATTATTCATTCACTAATTGAATTTTCTTGTTATTTGGGCCCAATAGCCAATAAAGCCCACAACACAAACATCAAGGCTATTCTAAACAAAATCCATTTATTCGAACCAAATTATATCATTATTTGTTCAAATATCCTTAATATGAGAAATTACATTTCTCACCAAATAAACCAAAAAATTGGGGTGGTAACATCCTGCCCCTCTTATAAGAATTTTCCCCTCAAAATTCCATCAAGTAAGCAAACAAATAGGATAAGCCTTTCATATGTCCATCATGGATCCCATGTGGATTCACCCTTTCCATGGTGCTTCCCAAGAACCTTCATCATCTCATATTCTTCCATCTGAGTTCCTTCTCACCTTGGTATATCATACCCTCATAGGTGACTCAGGACATTTCAGCCTCTCAATAGTTGAATAGGTTTAGGGATCAACACATGGCTTGGGTACCTCACATAGTGCTCTAGATCAGACTCATGTAATACATTATACATCATGTTATCCTGAGGGGTAAGGTTAAACACGACCTTCTCCACCAATCCATCTCAAATGGACCCATATATCGGGGACTCAGCTTTCTCGGCTGTATCTCAGAGGGGTCAGATTTTCACATTATATTCTCCCACAATGAACTGCATGTCAGTCTGCTTTTCATCAACTCATGACTCATGTCACTCTTGAGCTCTCTCTCAGCCATTGCACGATCAAATGACTTTATCTGCACACACCGTGGTTCTTTTCTGACCTTCGCGAGGCCTCCTTCACCAACATCATCATAATGAAGTGGTGACAGACACAACCTCCTTATAGAACTTCTTGCATCCCAATAAAGGCTATGGGGGTTAACATCACATCTTAAGAACTTTCTCTATGTATCACCCTGAATGAGCACACATGCTCTAATCAGACCCTCTAGTCTGGATCATACTGTCCATTAGTACGGGGTGATAAACTGTACTATTTTTGAGTTCTTCGTGTATCTACTTCCACATTATGGAAGCGAACCTTGGTCATACCCAAGAACTTTTGAACTCGCATCATGGTGTGATTGAACCATCTTCTCTCTTAAGTTGTTCAACCGAATCTGTCTCGTGACAGTACTCTTCATTTCTCATGTCATCTAGGTAAGGCGATCTACCATAACCCATATTGGATCTCGACCTTCCTAGGTCCATGGGAGACTCACAACATCCACAGTGAAGAACTCCCATTCCCTCTCGGGAGCTCTTTATACTTTATATCCATGTACTGGGTTACTGGTGTTCGTACTTCGCCTCCTAGCTTGCATGGCCACATGCTACATGCAACTTTGTTTTAAGCATCCAAAGTGCTACTACGATTCCTCAAAAACCCTAAACCACTCTCATCAGGGTTTTATTACCTTCCTATCCAAAGAAATGTATCTGAGGTTCTACAACCATCCTTCTAACACATCAAGGACTAGGCTGGCTAACCAAACAACCATTAACTTGATTAACTGCTATTGATACATCTGGGTGTTAGCCAAATTTATCTCTTTTCCTCAACTTAAGGTCAACCTAGCAACCTCAACTTCTTCTAGCTTCCAGATAAACTAGGCTACTATATCTCAACTAGAGCATTCATTATTGCCTTTCATCCTCCATGTATTATACTTATCATCTCATCTCAAACTCTAAGTTTATCTTTATCAAGAAAATATGAGCTCATCCACTTGGTGATCAAACTCAACCTTGTATAACTTGCAAATTCTACAAAGCTTCTACTAGGAACATCCTTATAAGGTGATTATCTTAATACTTTTATCGTTTGTACCTGTCCATGTATCATTCATTCCACCAGGGCACATTATCATCTCTGTCCTCATTCCTATAGTAACGTCCCAACTCACGTCATCTTTACCCTTGGTGTATGGCATGCATATTGTCCAATCTCTCACTCCCATAACAAGAAGAAATAAGCATTTGACGGCCGTCCAAATACAGAGTTCTTCCTATTCCAAGAGTAGAGATGGTACAACCCACATTACAAGTACACCTTCAAATCTAAGCTGAAACGTGCAACTTATGTCTCTACATCACAATCATCGTGATATCAAAGTTACTTACATGGAAAACTGGTCTCGAACCTACTTGGGTCACCACACAATCCTTGGTCATCTCCTCTAGGACCATAGGGAGTCAACACTTTTGGGGTCATCCCTCTACCCTCATGCATCAGAGAGTGCCCTACTCATCTGCCCTTTGGGTCCCATGAGTTCATGAAGGTGATCAATCTCCTAACCCATGGCCCTCAGACAATGATAGTTGTTACCTCCCGACACTATGGTCATGTGCAACTAGGGAATTAGGCAACTCCTACTTCCATCGGTCTTATCCCTACCTGACCCTAGGATAGACTTAGGATTCTCTTATAGTACATGTTCAACTTAGAACCTTACTCAAGCATTCATCATCTCTCTTTCTACATTCATAGGCTGATTTTCATCCTTTTACAGGGATCATGGCGACCTACCTACCTTGGTCAGGCCCCATACTGGTTACCTCCATGGTAACACATCCATATGCACATAGAGATGGTTATCTATGGGTCTACAGGTTCATCCTCATACCATGTACTTTTTACTTACCTTCTTAAGATCCTATGAGATCTCTTTAGGTTAACCTAAACCAACAAAACTGGTATACACCCTACCAAAGGGTCCCTCTCTCAGGATGGGAGGAAAGCTTCACCTCGATAACAAAGGTCACAAACGTCCTTAGGGTTTTTATTTACATGAGCATGCTTGACCCTAGCAAGCCATTAAGGCACAAGAAGACACTTAACAAACCATGCTAGGTCACACTTGTTCTCATCTTCAACATTAGACCAACTTAGTGGGGAGAGGTTCATCAAACATACCCTTAACTTAAGGGGTTTCCTTTAACTCTACACATGAGGAGTTCCATGCTCGCAACTATAGAGACTCAAATCTCATCATGAGCATTGGGTACACTACTTCCCCTCTTATGCCTAGAAACCCTAGGTCCACCTTTGGGTGTCCAACTGCAATCTCAATCTCTTAACCATGAATCAAGCATGTCCAGAGTATGTCATGTACTTCCATGATCCTTCTACTCAAGCAACACTTCAGAGTTGAATCCCCTTCCAGGACAACCAACTAGGTATAAAGCCTCACAACTGGTTACTTAAACCTCCTCAGGGTCTAAAGCACTCTTTATCTCATCCAGTAGGTAATCACTTATACCATAGGTACTAGAAGCATCCACTATCATCCACTTAGGTCGCATTATCCTCGACTCCCCACTATTCCTCATGTCTTAGAATCTAAGCTTCCAACCTTCTTTATTGGGTCCTACTTTCTCTCTCTAGATCTAACTCCACATCCAACCTTACTACATGAAGTTGGATCAGGCTTACCAGCATATCCCTACCTGGGTGAAGCCTTTTCTCAACTCATGTTTGGCTCAAGATTATCCTTAGCTCTTTATGTTTATCACATAAGCTATCCAACATACTCCCTTGACCAGGGTTTCAACCTACTATCAGCACTACTAACACACTTTGGGTGCAAGCTATACCCTACTTGCAATATCCCATAAGGTTTATATAGGTTCTTCTCTAACCTCATCCATGAAGGAGCTATCCTTCGCTCAAACCTGCATGACCCTTCCCAAGGTTGGGTTGCCAAAAGTACTAGGTTATCCAACCTCTCATGGCTCGTATGGCAATCCCAAGGCATATCCAACCAAACAACTGATCAACCATGACATCTAACTCATCATGTCATCTCTCTCTCTCTAACCTTCACTAAGGGTTAGGGTTAACATCATCCTCAGAGGATGTTCTAGGTCTCTACTTTTAATGGAGATCTCTACCTCGAAGACTAACTTTCTCTACTCATCCTCCTGACAAGTAGGTCTAGCCTCAGGTCTCTCCTGAGGGCAAAGACAACTCGTGTCGTACGACCTAAGCATGTATCTATTCTTTTACTCTTACTCTATTAAGCTTATGTCCATGACATCTTATTTACATGCTTTTTATTAATTTGGTGGAGGATTCCTTAATCCTTATCTACCTTACCCATACCTCAAGAGGGTGAGGAAAAGAGAGAAAACCGTAATCCTTAAGATCCTTAATAGAATTTGAGTTGAGAATGAGAAATAGGGCAGGGTCGTGCTTCAATTTTGAAGGAAGGGGATAGACTTCGAGAGTTTGGAACATGATGTTGCTTGTTATTTCCTTTTAGTACCTGCGTTTGATATAAGCAGGAGCTGTAATTTTTTTGATGATTATGCCCACAAGAGGGGTGTGGGATGAATAAAAGCGACCCCTGGCTTAACCAAAAAAAAATTGAGTTGAGAAGGGATGATCAAGATGAGAGTGTCCTAAAGGTGTCTTATTTCGATTCATACCCTAAGACTTTGTCCAGGCAGTCACACGGATCCGAGAGTCCTCATATTTCAACTAGCGGTGCGGAGGAAAATATTTCCAGCCCCCAGTCATGATCCTTTTCTAGACACCTCTGTCTTTCGGATAATCCTCTAATAACTCCCTTGGGTTCTACAAAATTTGTAAAATTTAATAATTATTAAAGATTAAGTGAGGAACCTTCACTCTAATACCAATTGTAATGACCCCGTCTCCCAATAACCCCCACTTAAGGGAGACCAAGAGATCAGAGTCGTTATCCAATAACCCATACCAATGGTTCGACAAATAATCATTAACAATTATTAAATTCTACCAACTATTCTGAAATATGGTAAAAATAAAAACTTTGCTTACCTTTTTAAAATTGGGATTTCTAAACTTCTAAGCATGAAGATACTGATCTAACTAATCCTCCTGTGCACGTTAATTCTCATTTAATTCCACATATGCCACTTTACTGTTTGTTCTTTTCATTGTACCTAAAATGCCGACAAACAAAACGTCAGTCAGCAAGAATCTGGTATGTGGGAGAAACAATAATCATGCAACTATAGTAACAAAGTAATCAGCCAATTATCATTTAACAGCCAAGATTACATTTTAAACCATATTACTCAATCCGTTCCTATCCCCTATCTCTGTGCTATCCCTATAGTGGAATGAGATACTACCTCTCTCCAGGTAGATCCTTATTAAACCCCGCATGATCCTACCTAATAGGTAGATCAATATCTAGGGTTGAGTCACATGGCACTACCCATAGGTAGTCCAATCTCTGACTCCAAGTGACTTGATGGTCCTACCCCATTGGTAGCCATGTACTAAGTCATTCGATGACCTGATGGGCCTACCCCATTGGTAGCTATGTACTAGGTCAACCCATTAGGCTACAAATGGGACTAGGATATGAGCTAGTAGGCACATCTCTTATGTGATAGTCATATTCACATTATAATTTGCATGAATTAAATTCATCCAACAATTAATTCAAGCCACGATGTAAACATCGATAAAATCCTCAGAAAACTAATGCGAGATAATCATAAACGTAACCACATACCTGTCAAGTTGACGTGAGACAAAAATAATCAAATCAACCAATAGGCAATCAAGCATTCAATAAGATCCTGAAACAATTATACAATTTCCTTTTATTACTCATGTCATTAAGATCTATGAAATCTAGCTCGCTTCCTAGGGTTTCTAGTCCCCTTTTAGGGTTTCCATTGCAATTAGGGTTTCCCTTCATATTTTACTATTTCAAACCCTAATTTAACGCAATTGATCACCAATCCTAATTATTTCAACATCTAATCCTCAATTTCGGATTAAAGGCATATTTAACCATTAAATAAGTCCATTAATCCTCTTTTACATTAAAGCTATTTTTATCCTTTTAATCCATGACAAGATCTTTATGCTCATTTATCATCAAGTCAAAGTTCATTATAGTCTAATTGGCATATGAACTTGATTTACCATTAATTCTATCTTTATTCATTAGAAAACCCTAATTTCTACATTTAGGGTATTTAACCACAATTAGGAACTTTAATGCTTGAAATAGCTTAAAATTGTCATCCCTTAACTTTATTCACAAATTTGAATAATTAATGTCATTAAGAGTCAAATTTGCCAACATTAGGGTTTCAAGGCCTATTAAAGTATGTTCATGTAAATGAAACTCTAAATTAACTAATTACGTGCAAAATTCATCTTTTTCAATCTTAATGTATCTCTTTATGATTAACAGGTTAATATCAACTTTAACCATCAATTAAACCCTACTAATCACATTAATCATATCCAAATAGGGTTTCTTAATCACTATTACACTAAAGTTAACAACTTCCATTACTTTTCGAATTGTAGGCAGAATCAGACTCCAAATATATTTTTAATGGATTCCCCTCATTTTTTTGAACAAAATTCGTGTATAAACTTTTGTCATCCGAGCTATTATTAAAGAGTTATGATTTTTGGAAGAAATACCTCACTTGTGCCAATGGGGAGGCGCCACGTAGCCTTTAACATGCAATGTTGCTCGTCTTGCTTGAAAACATAACGAAAAGACTGTTTTGCCCTCCACTTAAGTATCCCGTCCTTTGTTACGCCGAGGGTATATCTATCAAACGTCGGTCATATTCTTCCCCCGCACGCCCTAGCACTGCACTCGACGTCCGTCGACTGTGGGGGTTCACCCCCTCAACTCCAAAGCCCGAGGGTGGTCGGAAACTACCGTCCCTCCTCCGTCGACCTCTGCCAGGCCCAGGGTGCTTCTTCTTCACAACCAAGGTGTCCGCTCCAGTGCGCCCAATCCCGCTACTCTCGGATGGTCGTGCAGACCTGTTGCAGGTTAGCGTGGGACGTTGAGGGCTTGGGGACGATAGTCGACCGTCCTCTGGTCATCGGGGGACGTCCAACCTTCTTCAAGGTGACCCACATCTCCCCATCACTTCAGGAAGAACACCAACCACATGAGTTAGGGTTGAAGACAAGGTCATGGAAGAAGAATATAGGTAAGAGATAGGGAGACATGTGGGATCTCCATGGGCCCAAACCAGGGATCTACCCCTTTATATAGGGAAGAGTATCCATTTCCCGACACACTTGCCCTCAAAGAAATAGAGTCCTTTCCCATTAGGAATTGGATTTCTTCATCATGAAGCAAGTTCCCCTTTCTATCTCTCCTAAACATCTCTTTAATATTCCGTATTTCATGGTTAAATAGAAATATGAAAATCTTCTCCCTTATCCTCGTTTATACTTGCCTTTTAATTATTTGTCACGGAATCATGTTTTCCCTTTTTAATAGAAAATACTTTCCTTTTTAATAATGCCACGAAATTCATTCATTAAGCATCACATTATCCTTTTATTTGACTTTATTAGTATTTTCTCTTTCCTCTTCCTTCATTGGGACTCCTTGGATCCCAAGGCACTCTATTATTTCGAAATCCTTTTTTTTGGATACTCATTATCCTTCTAGATGCATCAATATGCATTATTTCACATTATCTTTGTTTATTTCTCATTAAAATATCTCTTTTTGACCTGAAGGTTGAAGGAATGGTGGACCTACAAGGCAATTGGGACGTGGAGTTCCTTAATCATTGGTTTACTGACAACACAACGGAGCTCATCCTTTCGATGTATCCGCCGGATCGTGAAGCGGGACCAGATGAACCTTGTTATCTACCGAATGATACGGGATGCTTTACTGCAAAGCAGATTTACAGTAAGCTCCAACAGTTGCACTCAACGAAGACACCAGGGAGGTGGCAGACGGTATGGCAGCTACAGGTACCAGAGAAGATCAAAATGTTACTATGGTTGGGGCTACATGGCGGCTTAATGACAAATGAGGAAAGGGCGCGACGAGGCTTCACGGATGATCCCCTTTGTCCGAGATGTAAATGCAGTAATTCCGGAGGAGCTGAATGACCTGAAGGTTGAAGCAATGGTGGACCTACAAGGCAATTGGGACGTGGAGTTCCTTAATCATTGGTTTACTGACAACACAACAGAGCTCATCCTTTCGATGTATCCGCCGGATCGTGAAGCGGGACCAGATGAACCTTGTTATCTACCGAATGATACGGGATGCTTTACTGCAAAGCAGATTTACAGTAAGCTCCAACAGTTGCACTCAACGAAGACACCAGGGAGGTGGCAGACGGTATGGCAGCTACAGGTACCAGAGAAGATCAAAATGTTACTATGGTTGGGGCTACATGTCGGCTTAATGACAAATGAGGAAAGGGCGCGACGAGGCTTCACGGATGATCCCCTTTGTCCGAGATGTAAATGCAGTATTGAATCACTTATGCACCTCTTCGTCAACTGTCTGGAGAGCAGGAAAATCTGGACGAGGGTGGAGAAGGCCACCAAATCTAAACTGATGCCTGGTAATTCGTTTACACATTGGCTGCAGCTCAACCTGAGGAAGAAGAAGGACGATTCCAGCTGGAACACCTGGATTGCTGTTACTGTGTGGAAGGTATGGGGAAGAAGATGTGCGGTGGTTTTCCGAGATGAGGGTATCAGTACTGAAGCTTTATTCAACTCCATCAAGCAAGATGTGATGATCTGCAGGAAAGCCTTTGCTTCACAAAAGAATCCGATAACACCAACGACCGATGCTCCTTGGGTTCTGCCGGGAAAGGGTTACATTAAGCTTAATGTGGACGCCTCTGTTAAGAAAACTGCAATGGCCTCAGCCTATGTCATCAGGGACCATACTGGTCAATGGTTGGGGGAGGGTACGATAAGGGACATATCACTGATGTACTTAAGGCAGAACTCCGGGCCATCGCTGTTGGGATTCAGGAATGCAAAGGACGGGCCAGCTACATACTTGTAGAGTCGGATAGCAACAAAGCAATCAACATGGTAAAGGGTAGAGTGGAAACTCCTGCTAGCTGCAAATGTGAATGCAGTCACATTAGGAAGCTGGCAGGTGCATTCCGGTCAGTTGAGTTTAGCTTCTGTCGAAGAACTTGTAACAAGGTAGCAGATTGCTTAGCGAAAAGGGGAAGGAACAGAATTGAAGGTCGGGCTAGGTGGTCACAATGTCCGGAGTTTCTCCTTGAGGTAATCAACGGGGAGGCTACATTGAATCACCATGTAATTCCTAACAAGGATGCGCCTGTTTGAGGGAACAGGATGAATAAAAGGTTTCCCTTTATCTAAAAAAAAAATATATCTCTTTTTGAGGTTTTCTCTTTATTTCTCTTTTATTTTCCTCATTTGTATTCCTTTCAACATTAGGAATCCTTGGGATACAAAATTCCACCAAGGATTACTCAATTATACCTCTTTTCACTTATTTCCACATTTCATCAATATTTTCAATTTCTTTCTTAATAAAGAAATACTTAATTGATCTTTTCTTTTCTTATTGCACTCTTTATGCAACTTTGGACTCCTTGGAACCCAAGGAACCCAAGAGGCATGAAATCCCTCTTTGGATTTGCCTTCTATAGGTCTCCACATTTTTCTTTTCTAAAATATTCAATTATTCATTCACTAATTGAATTTTCTTGTTATTTGGGCCCAATAGCCAATGAAGCCCACAACACAAACATCAAGGCTATTGTAAACAAAATCCATTTATTCGAACCAAATTATATCATTATTTGTTCAAATATCCTTAATATGAGAAATTACATTTCTCACCAAATAAACCCAAAAATTGGGGTTGTAACAAGCTCCAAGCTTTGAAGATCAATTGAAGGCGGGTTATATAACTTGAACCCTTGAACTTTTTTATTGATTCCATATCTTCATCAATTGTTGATTCCTTCTTTATTCCAGAAATTTTATTTGATTGATTGATGCAATCATCATGAACATTATAGAAAACTTCGTGGGTTTATAGCTTGATGATGATGACATCATCATAAGCACACACCTCCACAAATATCTTTTGCAAACAGTTTTGTAACCTTGGCCCAAATGGTTTCATCAAGACCGTTTGGAGACCAAACAATTTGCAAACCATTTGGAGGTTTGGATCCCAAACCATTTGGATGGGTTGACCGTTTGGATGGGTTGAGCATTTGAGTTTAGGACCCTAGTATATGTTGGATGATGATCCAATTGATCCAATTGATTGATTCTATATATATATACAATCCTCCAATTAGAAACCCTAATCGGGTTGAGTGCTGAAATCCTAAATTGATTGATGTAATTTTTGGGTTGACTAGACCAAACGGTCTCAAGACCATTTGGAGGTCACCCAAACGGTCTCAAGACCGTTTGGAGGTCATCCAAACAACCTCAAGACCGTTTGAGATCAGGTCATGACATAGCTAAGTGGTTATTCAATGATGGCAATCGAATTAGTTCCACAATGTCAACCATTGATGGTTCCTTGATTTCAAAACCCTAAGTGATGGATTCTTGATTATAAACCCTAGTTCAATTGGGTTCAAAACCCTAATTGAAGGTCCAATTGAAGGGTGATTCAATGGTTCAATTGAAGAATAAATCAGTGGTTCAATTGATAGATGGTTCAATGACTGAAATCCTAAATTGGCTAAGTGATGGAAGACCCTTTTGGTCCATTCGGTTTTGAGAGAGTTAGGACCAAACATTCTCAATACCGTTTGGGATCAAATGGTCTCAAGAACTTTTGGGACCAAACAGTCTCAAACCGTTTGGAGACCCAAGTTCATTCGGTTTCAATATGTTTTTGTATAAATGGTTTCAAGCTCCAACCTTGCTAAACGGTTTCAAACCGTTTGAACTTAATTGGTCAAGACCATTTGAGGTCTAAGTGAAAAAGACCGTTTGGGGTCTAAGTGACCAAGACTTTTTGAGGTTCAAAATGGTTAAACCATTTGGACACCTAATATGATTAAAGGTCAGTTAGCTACTTGATTGATAATGATGTAGATCAAAGGTGATTACAATGGTTGTACCTTTGAGGTACTAGGGTAATTAGTACCTTTTTTAGTGGTCAACTCTTAATGCTTATGAAAGCAATGATTTAATATGATGTGACAACCCTTCTTTCAAGTTGATTGGACCTAATCTAATTAATCTTCAAGTAATTGACATCCTAGAGAGGATGAGAGAGAGAGAGAGGATTTCCTACATGAATGACAATCATGTAATGGTTAAACCTCAACACTTTCAACATGAACATAATGAGTAACCAGGGTATGATCCTTTGTAAAGAGATCATGAAACCTTAATTGAGAAGGTTGATGAAACCCTAATTAAGGGTGATGTCTAGTGAAAACCTATTTTCAGGTAATGATATGTGAAACCCTAATGTAGGGTAATGTTATGTGAAACCCTGATATATGAGGATGATATGTGAAACTCTAAAGTGGAGTGATGTTATGTGAAACCCATATTTATGGGTGATTCTATGTGAATCTTAATTTATAAACATGGAAAATCCTATTCCTAATAATGGAATAGAGATTAATATATTGACTAGTGTAACACCTAAAGAGGTTGATAATGGATATCCTTATATCAATAGTTCCTAACTCAAAGATGAGTCCATATTATTAGCAGTGGTTGCATTTTCTAAATCAGTGACTTATGACCAATACATTACATGATAATTGTGATGAACTGGTGTATAAAGTATTAGGATGGGAAATACCCTAATACAAGCTAAGTGGATGAACTCAAGTAATATAAAGGTGTGAGGGAAGTGATATATCAAAATATGTTAGATATCACATCCATCACCTCGAGATTGATATACCTTCATGTATTTTAAATCCAATATATTTGGATGAGTGACACATGAAATGTGTCATGTCAGTTGTTACATTGAGATGTAATGCACTTTGATAAGTGTAGGCTAACATGCCTTAAGAAAAGGTTAATCCAAATCAATAAACTTTGATGCAATCATATTCTGGTAAAGATGAGAGAGAAACTCATACTTTGTGTTGATAATTCATTTAATGATGAATGATGAGAATAAATAAGTATGATTGAATACTTGTTATCAATGTTAGCTCCTAGCTGTGTGGAGCAATGAATTAAGGTTTGATCATTAATAACATGATCTTAAGAACCTAAATGGTTATTTGTGGAAAAACCCTAAAGTAGGGTGATGATATGTAAGAGGAATCCTAACCCTAATAAGGGAATAGTGGTATTACATTGTGTTGCATGATGCTGATATGAAAGCATTATAACTCTTATCATGAGTACTAATCATGCAGGTATGTTGAGATGATAAGCATAGCCAGGTATGAGCTATGATGCTCTTATATTGAAAATATTTTATAGGCCTTATAAGCCTTCATATGGTTTGTTGCTTCGTGAGAGGTAATATGAAATTAATGAGCCCTGTGTGCCATATGATGTTTTAATTATTGAAATTGTTTATGGGCTTCATAAGCCATAATATGCCTTGTTGCCTATTAAGAGGTAACAAGAGGTGAATTAAGCTTTGTGTGATATGTGGAATTCTTATGTCGTAAGAATCATGCTTACCTTGGTCAAATGACCTGAAGGTATTAAGTTACATGTTATGTGGTAACAAGTATTCTATTCTATGATGAACTAAGGGTTTGAATACCCATACTCTATAATCATAATGATGAACTTGTTAAGAAATGGAAATGTACTTGATGAGATGAGGGATTAAGATCCCAATACTTTGTGAGAAGAGTATGTCTACAGGTCATGACTCATCAAAACAATGCTAGGTATTAGCTATGTGATCTAAGCCTGGAGAGAGTATATGCTGCGGCTATAACTCTATAGTGAAGTTGTCAATATACCATGACAAGCTAAGTGTAGTTTGACACATGAAGAGTAAAATATAATCAGCCATGTAGTGTATTTGCATAAATTTGAAATACAAGAAACATTGGTTGATATTATCCTGCTAAACATAGCGGATAAAGGTTATACATGTTCTCCATATTCATTATTGGATAAATGACATGCTGCTCTATCAGGTTATATCTGAAAGGCTTTAGATAAGATTAAATGTTCTAATCTATTAAATAATGAATTAACTGTTGTTATGCAATCATGATTCTTTTGTTCAGATTTATTTTATTAATCTGCAATAATAATGTTTCTGCCGAAGAGTTATATCTCTAGCTGGGGCAATTTACAATTGTCTCACCCCCGTGGGAACCATATTTGTAGGTGGACGCGGATGAGGAGGTAGGAATCCTTCTGTAGGTGAAGGACAACATCAACACCAGGAATAGCAGTAAATTCTCAAGTGGAGACACTGGCTATCAAGTTTTGTATATGTATGAATAGAGTCATATGTGTCGTCTCCGTACTCTCAGGTCCTCAGAGTAGTAGTTAGTGCTTTCAAGATTTTGGCTCAGTGCCTCGAGATTTTTATACTGCCTATGTTTGGTTAATAGAGCAGTTCATGCTTGTAATTCTCAGAAAAAGATGATACATGACATGTACTTGTAAATTAGTATGTAATTAAATTACTTCAGTTCTTTGTGAAAGAAGTTTTCCTATGTGTGGACCTCTCTGTAAAATGGTTTTAAATTTTTAGTAATTTTTGGTAATCCACTGCTTAGTGATTGCTTCTACTAAGTTAGTAACATTTTATTCGAACGATGCATGACAAAATGATACATGGATGGTTTACAAATACTAAGAGTAATAAGGTAGTCATCTTAAGAGGATGTTTTATTCATGAGCTATGAGTTATACCAGGTTGAGTTAGAAAACCAAGAGAATGAGCTCAGAGTTTTCTTGATGAAGATAGACTTAGAGTTTGAGATGAGATGATAAGTGGAATACACAGAGGTGTATGTCTTCAACATTACCTAACACCTAAGGATGTGAAGTGGTAATGGATGTTGTGGTTGAGATGCAACAACCTAGTTTAGCTGGAGGCTAGAAAAGGTTGTTAGGTTAACCCTAAGCTTGAAAAAGGAGATATGTTTGACTAACACTCAGATGTAATAAAGTATGTTGATTAAGTTAGTGGTTGTTGGGTTACCCAGCCAAGGCCTTGATTCAATAAAAGGATGGTTGTAGAACCTCAGATGCACTTCTTTGGAAAAGAAAGTGATGAAACCTCGATTAGAGTGGTTTAGGGTTTCCGAGGAATTGATCTTAAGGAATTATGACAATATAAGAGATCATGATTTAAGATTACCATATACCATGGTACTACCAATATAATAAGTGATAATGGTACTTTGGATGCTTAAGATGAAGTTGCATGGCGTAAGTTCCCATGCAAGCCAGGAGGTGAAGGATGAACACCAGTAACCCAGTGTATCGATATGGAGGATAAAAGCATCCCTGAGAGGGAATGGGAGTTCATCACTGTGGATGTTGTGGTAAGTCTCCCCTAGACCAAGGAAGGTCAAGATGCAATATGGATTATGGTAGATCACCTTACTTAGATGACATAAGAAAGAAAGAGTACTGTCAAGGGACAAATCCAGTTGAACTACATATGAGAGAGATGGTTCAACTACACCATGATGCAAGTTCAAAAGTTTTCGAGTATGACCTAAAGGTTCATTTCCATAAGGTGGAAGTAGGTACATGAAGAACTCAATGTTAGTACAGTTTATCACCCCTAACTAATGGTTAGTGTGATCCAGACTAGAGGGTCTGATGAGAGCATGTGTGCTCATTCAGGGTGATACATAGAGACAGTTCTTATCCTTTGTAAGATGTGATGATAACCACCATAGTCAGTATCAGATTGTAAAGAAGCTCTGTAAGGGAGGTTGTGTCAGTGACCAATTCATTAAGATGATGTTGGTGAAGGGACCTCATAAAGGTCAAGAAAGGACCACAGTGTGTGCAGATGAAGTTGCTTTGATCATGCAATGACTGAAAGGTGCCCAGTGATGACATGAGTTGTAAGCTGATGCAAAGTAGAATGACACACAATTCACTGTGGGGGAATATGTGACATGAAAATCCGACCCCTCTAAGTTATAGCTATGAGAACTGAGTCCCCGATGCATGGGTTCTTTTGACATGGTTTGGTGGAGAAGGTTAAGTTTGCCCTTACCCCTCAGGATAATGTGATGTGTGATGAGATCCATGTGTCCAATTTAGAGCACTATGTGAGGTACCCAGACCATGTGCGGAGCAATGAACCTAGTGAGCCCCAAGGGAGGCTGAAATGACCTGAGACACCTATGAGATTTATAGATGCCAAGGTGAAAGAACTCAGAGAAAGGAATATGTGATGATAAAGGTTCTTTGGAAGCCACCATGGATAGGTCAAAGCCACATAGGGGCCAATGATGGACATGTAAAAGTCTTATCCTGAATTGTTTGTTTGCTTGATGGAATTTTGAGGACAAAATTCCTATGAGGGGAAGGATGTTACAACCCCAACTTTTGGGTTCATTTGGTGAGAAATGTAATTTCTCATATTAAAGATATTTGAACAAATAATGATATAATTTAGTTGGAATAAATGGATTTCGTTTACAATAGCCTTGATGATTTTTTTGTGGGCTTTATTGGCTATTGGGGCCAATAACAAGGAAGAGACAAAAGGAACTCCATTATTAATAAGAAATGGAGAAAAGAAAAATGTAGAAACCTCTAAAAGGCAAAAGTATATAATCCAAAGGTGGATTTCATGCCTCTTGGGTTCCTTGGGTTCCAAGGAGTCCAAATATTCAAAAAGAAAGCAATAAGAAAAGAAAAGATCAATTAAATATTTCTTTATTAAGAAAGAAATTGAAAACAATGATAAAATGTAGAAAATAAGTGGAAAAGGGTATGATTGAGTTATCTTTAATGTATTTTCGTATCCATGAGGTTTCTTATGTTAAAAGGAATTCCAAATAAGGAAGATAAAAAGAGAGATAAAGAGAAATCCTTAAAAAGAGATATTTTAATAAAGAAATAAACAAGATAATGAGAAATAATAGACATAGATGCATCTAGAAGGATAATGAATATCCTTAAAAAGGAATTTCGAAATCTTAGGATTTCTTAGGGTCCAAGGAGTCCCAATGGAGAAGATGAAAGAGAAAATACAAATAATACAAAAGTATTAATTTGAGGATAATGTGATATATTATTAATGACTTTTGGTATTATAAAAAAGAAATGCTTTTGTTATAAGGAAGTAAATTTTCATGTCCACATGGTTTATAATGGTAAAAGGAATCACAAAAAAATATAATAAAAGAATAAGAGAGATAGAATATGCTTAAAATATGCTTTATTAAAGGATAAATTGCACATCAAGATAATGCCCTTTTATTTTGGCATTTGGGACTCAAATTTGGTATGGTAGTAGATAAAGCCAAGAGGAAGTTTCCCTTAAAATTTGACATTAAAATGATAAACGGATTGAGAGATATGATTTTTGGATTTCCTAAAGTAATGAGGATAATAGTAAATGTCACAATTTATGTTCTAATACGAGGCTTGATAGTCGTTGGATCAAGGATCCACCGGTAGCTGCTTTCTGAGTTAGTTTGGGAAAGAGGAATAGTAGAAGGAGGTTTCTCAATCAGTTTCCTCTATGGACAATCCTTGTGCAAATCTAGAAGTTTCTCAGTTGGATTCGGGGGACGAAACTGGACCAGAAGATCCTTGGTTTCTCCTATTTTCGTGTGAGATTGGGATTTCCCCAATATCCCTATTCGTACATGAATTTCAAGCATGTACATGATATCTCAGATTCTTGAGATCTAGGCCTATATAAGGCATATGCCTCCCAGAGCGAGAGGGTCGTACCCTCTCAGTTTTGCGGAGAGCACTTTGCTCTTGCGAAGTTCCTTGGGCGCAAAGTTTTCCCCTGGCTTCCTGGTACTTTGTTCCTATGGAGGAATAGGGGAGCGAGGAGCAGGGCTTTGCATCAGGATCTCTTGTTCTTGGGTGGGAAGGATAGCGCTGGGTGACTGTCAAACTAGCAAAGGCTGCGACGACGGCCGAGGACGGGAGGATGGGCTCTACTCGTCGGGGTGCGTCCGGGAGACAGAGGCGTGAAGCCCCTCTGTGCCATGTTTGTGCGCGAGAAAGGACACAGACTAGGTGGGTCTGTGGGCGAAGAAGAACCAGATCCAATGGGAGGATCTGCGAGCTTCAGTAGAAGAAAAAAAAGAGGTAATCTCTCACCTTTGATGATGTGGCACCATTTGACTGGTCAAAATAGTGTTAATCTTGGAATAATTGTAGAAATTAATCTATAACTTGGATTAAGAAAAACTATATATGCTTTTTGACCAGAAAAATTCAAAGAATCTATTTAAAATGTAATTGAAGCCTAATTCTACTTGAAATTCAAAAAGTATGTAAAGATGCTATCTTTAATGGTTTAACTAATGAAAAACCCTAACCTTTAATGATCAATGAATTGTGAAAGGTTATATGGATGAAGTTGATATTAACCCGTTGTTAGTAAAAAGGACAAATTAGATCCAAAAAGATGATATTTATGTGTAATTTGATTAATTTAGGGCTCCATGTAAATAAATAAGCTTTAATGGGCTTTCAAACCCTAATGTTAGTAATTATGATTCTTAATGGCTTTAATTGCTCGAATTCATGAATGAAGCCGAGATATGATGATTTTAAGCTATTTCAAGTATAAAAGTTTCTAATTATACCCATAATATGGTAATTAGGGTTTTCTAATGGATAACTGTGGAATTAGTGATAAATAGAGTTCATATGTGAATTAGACTATATCAAAGATAAGTTGTTAATTTGAAAGAAGACAAGATGATAATTTGCCTTAATGATCGTGTCATGATTTAAAAGGATAAAGATAGTAGTTTTAGTGTAAAAGAGGCATACTGGACTTAATTGACTTCTAACTATGCCTATGATGTTGAAATTAGGGTTTGTGGACTAAAAGAGCATTAAAAGTGATAAATGAATAATGAAGGCTAAAACCCTAATAAAACCCTAAAGTTGGCGTAGAAATCATAAGGTGGAATCTAAGTCGATCTTGAGAATGTTTTGGATAAAACAATGACACTTGGATGTTATGTGTTAATTTCAGGATATTGGACATTAAGCTGCTCTGGATCAGGTATGTGGTTACACTTATGAATATCTCGAATTAGTTTTTTGAGGGTTTTCAAAGTTTTCCTCGATGACTTGAATTAAACTGTTGGTTGAATTTAATTCATGCAAATTATAATGTGAATATGACTATCACTTAAGATATGTGCCTACTAGATCAGATCCTAGTCTCCTCTGTGGCTTAATGGCTTGACCTAGTACATGGCTACCTATGGGGTAGGTCCATCAGGTCATTGGATGACTTAGTACATGGCTACCAATGGGGTAGGTCCATCAAGTCACCTCGAGTCAGGGATTGGGCTACCTTTGGGTAGGGCCATGCGATTCTAAAACCCTAAGTATTGGCTACCTGTGAGGTAGGACCATGGGGGTAAGGATCTACCATAGAGAGAGGTAGTATCCAAGTCCACTGCAGGGACAACACAGAGATACGTGATAGGTAAGTATTGAGTAGTATTTCTTAAGATGTAATCTTGACTGTTAAATGATAATTGGATGATTACATTGTTATCATAGTTGCACGATTATTGTTTCCCCCACATACCAGCTTTATGCTGACCGACATTTTGTTTTTCGGAGTTTTAGGTAAAAAGCTAAAAGGACAAACAATAAATCTTCATATTGTGAAATACGTGAATTAAAATACAAGGAGGATTAGTTTTCAAAAGGTATGCAAAGTTTTTATTTTATCACAACTTTTCAATATAGTCTGGTAGAATTTGGTAATTATTATTGATTATTTGTCGAACCTTTGATCCGGGAATTGGGATAACGACTCTGATCTTCTGGTATCCCTTAATTGGGGGGTTACCGGGAGGCGGGGTCGTTACAATTGATTAATCATGTCTAAGAGATTCATGTCTCTTACTGGTTCTCTAACCAAAATAGTCTAGATTTATCCATCCTATGAAAACTAGAAATGAATTTCTCATGATAATGCTAATTTGATTGTTTGAGTTATCAATAACCTTTTAGGTATCATTTTATCTTATGCATACTACGTACCACAAAATAAACAAGGCATTGCCATAAAGATCATATCTTTTGAGATTGAAACATCAACTTTATTAATTACTATCATTGTCATACAATATGCAAGAATAATGTGTTTCTATCCATTGGAAAATAGCATTTCATAACTTTATTACATGCCTTTAAGGCTGAAAATAAACTAAAGTACTCTTATCTATGGCGGCAACATTTGCCCCATTTATTGAGTGCTTTACATTTTATATCTTGGTATCATATACCTCAAAAATGTTACAAGTTTATTTCATGACACCTTCAAGTGCAAACGTTTGTTGCCTCCTTCTTCCTTAGTTCTTCTACATAGAGTGGATAATTCCTTTTCTAATGTCCTGGCTTTTGACAATGGTGGCAATTGCCTCTCTAGGTCACGCCTCCCTTGGCCTTGAGAGATGAAGACGACTTGTGCTACTGGCTAGCATCATAATCTTTCTTAGCTTTGCCCTTGGCCTTGTGTGTAAACTTGCCTTTCTTGTCGTTGATCATCATCACAAACTTAGGCTTGTCCTTCTTCATCTGTGTCTCGACTGTCCTCAACATGCCCAACAAATCTTTCAACGGCTTGTCAAAGTTGTTCATGTTGTAGTTCATCACAAACTGACTGTAGGATTCTTGCAACGATTGCAATATCACATCAGTAGCCAACTCTTGGCTCAGAGAAAATCCCAGTCTTGTCAGGTTCTCCACATACCCAATCATCTTGAGCGTGTGAGGACCAACTGGATCTCCTTCTGTCATGACACACTTGAACAGTTCCCTAGAGACATCATATCTCTCTTGACGTGCTTGATCTTCATACATGTTCTTGAGATGCTGAATCATCTCAATGACACACATGTTCTCATGTTGTTTCTGCAACTCGTGGTTCATGGAGCACAACATCAAGCACTTTGCATAAATGGCATCATCAGAATGCTTCTTGTAAGCATCCCTTTCTACCTTTGGTGCGGTAGGAGCAGGTTCCTCTGGAACTGGAGTATCCAAGACATAGAGCTTTCACTCTTGAGTGAGAACAATTCTCAATGTCCTAAACTAGTCGTGGAAGTTAGTCCCATTCAGCTTGTCCTTCTCAAGGACTGATCGCAACGAGAAGTGATTATTATTTGTTGTCATTTGTACTACAAAAGGAAATATATGCAATTTAGTCCAAAACTCAATTTTGACTTATTTGATTGATTTGAAAAAGTTGACGATATAATTAGGACTTTAATTAATTATCACTCACACTATTTTTGTTCAAATTGATAGCCCTCACCATCACTTCAGAAGATTGCAGGGTAAAATCTTCTAGTGGGTCAAGATCCTAAAATCCTCTAAGTCATGGACCAACTAGGGTTGTCACCCACTACTTAGATCTTCCAGGTAGGCAACTTTTGCCAATTGCATCACATGCAACTCTTGAAAGATGTCATATGAAACTCCTTGCCATGATCATCTCCATACCTCAAGGTGCTAGATCCTATCTAGGTCACCTTGTTAAGTCTGACCCAAAGCCAACATGATGAATATGCACCCTACTAGGGCATACCCACATATCCATCCCTCACGCTTCCATGAGATAGATAGTGCACCACGCTAGGGCGTGCCCACACTTGGCCAATCAAGCTTTTCACATGTGTCACATTTGGAAGGCATCTAAAACTTTAATATATAAAGAGGGATTTGGTTTTATAGGTACATATACATATCCAATCACCACAATATATAGTACATATCATATACATGCTATATCCCACAGAAAACATGTGAAATGATGAAAGCGATGATTATGGCCATCCTAATGTGATTCCTCGAGCCAAGAGGAATCATGGTCATCTAGGTCTACATCACATGCAACATGTCCATGATGAAGTGCCATAGCCGTCCGAGTTGATCAACTCATCACATTAACGACCTTCTTGCCCTTGTTGGTCGTCTGGGTGCCACCAGTCGATCGGTTGGCTCCTCCAACCGATCGGTTCGCCTGGTCGTCATGCATCTCTTCATGGCCACCACCCGATCGTCTCGCTCCTTGAACCGATCGTCTGGATCACCAACCGATCGGTTCAGACCTTGAACTGATCGTCTCAGTTGTGTCAGGTTGTTCGCTGTTCTTTGACATAACAAGAAATAAAAAGATATATCCTATTTACATTTTATAAAGGGAAACCTTGAGTTACATTTGGGGGGAGAAAAGGTAGGAAAGAAATCTCAAGTTATCTCGAGTTACATCAAGAATAGGAGATAGGGAATCGGTGTGCAGACCGAGATGCAAGCAATCACATACAACCAAACACACATATAGGGTTTATTGGCCATAACCACACTATACATCCACCACAAAACTCGTTTAAGGGCGACACATATTGAGTTTATTCATATTACATATAATATATGTATATTTGGATTTGTGGATTTAGGATTGGACATGCATAAAGCCAATTTTATTCACATCGTATGCAATAAATAAAGGCGAAAAACCAAAAACCGATCATATCGATAACCCTAAAGCTTAGAGTAGTTGACGTGGCTCTGATACTACTGTTGGGTTTTAGGGGAGACAGAGAAGGAAACGGAAACAAAAAATTTCTTCTTCCCAAACCCAGAACAAAGGAAATGCGTCAACGTCTATACAAAAAGAAGGATGGTTTATAGAGGAATACCTTGTCCCGAGGCTTGCTCGACGACGTTACCTCATGGATTGTGCGGTTTACACCTCCAGTCTTGGATGGTGTCTGTGTAGCTCCTGGTCTCACTGGGACTGTCAGGATTGACAGCTGTCCTCTGAGCGGCAGAAGTCTCCCGCCTCTGAAGTAGTCCACACGGACCACTTGGAACTCCGATCTCCTTGTCCCACAAGGAATCAGAAGGAGTCGCACCCTCCTGTCAGCGTACTAGTCACCGACACACACTCCTGCCACTAGTCACTTTCTGTAGTTGTCTTTCCCTTGTTGTGCCTCCCTTATCGGGTAGCACTTGGTCGGGCTCTCTCTCGGCTACCAAAACCAGAGAGAACGACAACTTTACAGAGCAACTGATGCACTGAGTTGTGTTGTTGAGAAGTTGCCACTACCCCTATATATATATGAGGGTCATGGGACAAGGTTCTCAACCCCGGGCAATGCAGGATTAATGTAGGAGTAGAAGGGTTTGAGGTTTTTCTACAAAAAACAACCAACTCGCCAGCTGAACCGATCGTTTCACACCCTGAAATGATCATTTCATGCCCTGAGCCGATCATTTGGGACCTGAGCCGATCAGTTCGTGGTCCTGATCCAACTCAAATTGACTTTTAAATTTGTTTCTGATTAATCAAATATTAATCCTTTTCCAAATTGAATTTGTACAAGTGAAACAAATTGTATTTGCAAAATAGTCTTCTAACTTTCTAAACTTGCTCGGTTGGACCAGTTGAGCCGATCGATTCAACCCTTGAACCAATCATCTCATCCTATCTTGAGCCGATCGGTTCATCCCATGAGCCGATCGGTTCACCAAGATGAGCCGATCCGTTCATCCCATGAGCCAATCGGTTGGGGCAGTAGACTATGCAAAATCAATCAATTGTAGTTCCAATCAATCTGATACTCTAATCAATCAGTCCAACACCTTGAACACTATGATTTTGAGCTATCAATTAATTGAGTGTTTAATTGAACTACTAAACTCCTTTAATAATCAATCCAAACATTATTTGTGGATAAACTCCTCTTCTAGGTTAAATCCTATGTGTGTGACCCTGCAGGTCCATTTCACGTTGGCAATAAAAGTCCATAACACTTATGACTTCACAAGAAGAGAGCGGGGCCTAGTCGCACATCCGTGCTACCCAAGTGAAATAGAAAGTTGGAGAACAACTTTCAATCCTACAATCCGTGAATGGTGTTACAAAGAATGTATAATTCCTTTGTCACTGATATCCCGAGTGAACTCAAGGCATGTAACAATCATCCTCTCAACATTCATTCACTTTTTTGATCTCAGAGTAGATTGGAGGAGATATGTATGACATCAATATCACATACTGATTCACACATGCGTGCGCAAGCCTATCTCAATCCTACTCATCAAGTGGCCATGGATATCAAACTCCCTCAGGAGGGACAAATCCCATATCTATCATTCACCCCTCAAAAGCCCCATGTATCAAAGCCACCCAATCATCACCTTTATAACAACCCATTTTTGAGGATTGCGTTTGATGATGTCAAAGTGTACCCAATGACATGTGTTGAGTGTAGTGATTTTAGGTCAAAGAATCACACTCACCACCATCACTGTGTGAACTGACTATGACTACCATATCATGGTTCCATGTGTCAAACTCACGGTGGGTCTGTCCGGTAAACTTGTTCTCTAACAAGTACCTATGTGTTTGGTTTGATATCTCCATATCATGAATAATGAGATTCTATCATCAACCAACACCACAATCTAGTCTTGTGTGTCATTGTTCTCTATCTACCTTCCACAATGACATCCGACTAGGGACATAATAAGAATGTACAAACTCTTAGCATCTGTATGATCTCATCGTTCAAGTCCTCAACCTGAAAGCATACGTCATTGAGTACTGTCATTCTCTAGACATTCAATTTGTTCTATCATTATCTCATATGACTAAACCAGAAAGAATTGGAAGCTTTCCTTTGATGTTTATCAAATCAATCTTATTGTATCCCACCAATCATCCCATGATTGGCCCTCAGGGCATACATACCAACAATGGCTGCATTTTAGTATGGTGATCTTCAAAAGGACCAACCCAAGGGATTTATGACATATGGGATTGAATCCAAGCTATATAAACATGTAATACCATTATATGATTTGGAACAAGTCCCAGAGATAATGCCATGGTATGGAAATGCTATATCATCATCTAGATTGATTGCAATTGAATTTGATAAAATATTCTACTACAAATTGTCAAATGATGGATTTGGCATTTGTTGTATCTATGTAGATGATATGTTTATTTAGGATTCATATAATATTTATTGAGACTAAATCTTTTGTGTATAGTATGTTTGATATGAAGGATATGGGAGTTGTGAATCAAACTTTAATGCTTGATATCATTAGTTTTATAAATGTCATAGATATAGTTCATTCTACAATTGGCATAACCCATATTTTGATGATCGCTTCACCATTCATGTCTAATTAATTCTTCTATTGAAATTATTCATATTGAATAATTACTTTCCAATTGATCCCAAATCAAAGACCCTAGAGCTTGAAAAATCAAATTAAGTCATGCACAAAGATCAAAGTTGAAGAAAAGATATAATTATGTATATATATTTGATTTTAATCATTTATGTTGATTTTTTGACTTGTAATTAAGCTCAAACATGTGATAAGTTTAATTTGAACAAATTTTAATTACACTTTGGAAAATGTAGAAAAGCTTAAACAATAAGGGCCATCAGAGGTAAGTTTGATGCAAAATTGTATTAAATTGTCTTCCTTAAAATAGTCTATCTACTAGAGATTTTCATTTTTATAGTAAAGAGCGTGCTAGAGTAGAGAAATATATTAACATTGAACTTATTGAAACTAACACTCCCATTTTCATGAATGTTGTTGGTCATGATGTTCTAGATGATGTTATTTCTAGATTGATAGACTTAGAAATTAATCACAATGACAAGGTGAAGATGATTGATCAATAAGATCTTGAAGATATTTCCCAAAATGAGGAAACTAAGGATCCATACACAAAGACTTGCAAAGGAAAAATTAAAGGATCTCATAACTGGTGGCCCATTTGAAAAGTTAAAGACAGGAGTAGTCTACAAGGACCACACTAATAGTGCATTCATTTCATAATTGAAGCCAAATTCACTAATGAAGTTCTTTAAGATAGTGACTAGACGATTGTAATGGAAGATGATCTTGATAATTTTGACAAGAACAAGGTATGGACACTTGTGTCAATGACAAAAGATAGAACAATCATCGGTAAAAGTGGATTTATTTAAACAAATGGGATGAAACTTGTATTGGGATTATTTTGAATGAGTATGTTGTAATTGTGGGTAATCCGTATTAAGATGTTCCATTTGTGCACAATAATTATGAACCTAAAACTTAACTTCCCAACATTCACATGAACATGGCCTATCATAGAAGTTACAAGCCTTGCCTCCCCTTTGTGGTCATGTAGTATATACTGAGATAGTGGACCTCATGGGGGTTCCTAACACCTTCACTGGTAGAGACTGAAAGGTTTAAGACATGAGGTCTAGAAGAACAATTAAAGGTAATTTTCTTATGAGTAAATGTTGCAAGGTAATGGTACTTATTGCACCCTACCCAAAAAGGGGAAAATAGAGATATTCGAGAATAAAGATACTTCCTTTTTCCGTAGTGAACCATCACATAAAAAAATAAACTTGTTCAGAGTCACCACCACAGTTTGTACAAAAAATGAGGAAAAAAGGTATGTCGTGAATCCATAGAGGATTTTGAGTGATTACCCTTGATGGACTAAAAAATAAGAAATAAAAGTGAAACCAAAGATCAGATCATGTGATCTAGTTATGAGTGGAGAAGGATTAACTCACCTGATAAACTGGTATCAAGAATAGTAATGTGATCAAAGATTGAGAAATTCAATATGTATTTCATTAAAGAACAAAACAAGATTAAAAAGTTATTCTTGTTCAGAGCGGGACTTTAGGGCTAAAGATGTTTGTGTCTTTCCCTACATTGCCTTGAAAGTCCTTACTTTTAGGTATGTTGTGATCCTAATCACCTCATGTCCTTCCGCGATGGAGATCCATCATTTGTGACTAGGACCAATGTTGGTATATATGCCTAGAGAGCCAATCATATGATGATTGTAATGGCATATCTTGTAAACATTTTGATTTATAGTAAAGGCAATCTTCATCTACATGTTTGTATAATTATGAGAAAGTGTTATAACATAATAGATGTATAAAGGATGATGTTACTTGATGACATATGTCTTCAGTTTGAGGACCTAAACAGTGAGATCATACAAATGATAAGAGTACATACGTTGTTGTTATGTCCCTAGTTAGATGTTGTTGTGGAAAATGATAGATAAAATTAACACAAAGACTAAGAGTGTGTGTTGGTTGATGAAAAAATCTCATTATTCATGATATGTGATATGAAAACAAACACATAAATACTTTTTAAGAGAAAAATGTAACTGAGATATGTGATATCAAACAAATTGTTGTGGAATCTCAAATTCCTCTTGTAATGCAGATCTATTAGGACATGTCTTAAGCCAAAAAGATTTGGTTATATGATAACTCAAGGGTGATGAGTTGGTCATTTATGATGAGCCAACAACCTCCCTAGAAGCTGTTATGGGATCAAAATCTGATAAATTGCTTGAGTCCATGAGATCTGAGATGGAATCCATGTACACCAACAAGGTATGGACCTTGGTGGATCCCCCTGAAGGGGCAAAACCCATAGGGTGCAAATGGGCCTTCAAGAAGAAGACTGACATGGATGGTAATGTACAAACTAACAAAGGCTGATTGGTTGCAAAGGGTTTCAAACAAGTTCAAGGTGTATACTATGAAGAAACCTTTTCTCCAGTTGCCATGGTTAAGTCCATTGGGATCATGCTTGGAATTGATCTTATTATGACTATGAAATTTGGAATATGGATGCTAAACCACATTACTTAATAGGAATTTAGTTGAGGATGTTTACATGACACAACTCAAGGGTTTTATAAATTCAAAGGATGCAATTAAAGTCTGTAAGCTATAAAGGTCAATCTATGGATTGAAGCAAGCATCTTAGAGCTAGAATCTTCAATTTGATGAAATAGCTTAAGAGTTTGGCATTAGTCATAATGAAGAGGAATTGTGTGTTTACAAGAAGGCCAGTGGGAGCATGATTGTATTCCCCATATTGTATGTAGATGATGTACTATTGATGGGGAATGACATCCCTAGTTTACAGATGGTAAAAACTTGGCTAGGAAAGACTTGGGAGAAACATCCGATATCTTAGGAATCAAGATCTATAGAGATAGATCTAGAAGGCTTCTTGACCTAAGACATATCACATAGGTAGACTAATTAAGTGTTGAAAAGGTTCAACATGGAGAACCCAAGGAGAGGATAGTAACCCATGTGTCATGGTGTTAGTATATCTAGAGATCAATTCCTAGTTCTTGTGAAGAAAGAGAATGCATGATTAAGATTATATATGCATCCATAATTGAGTAAGATTATATATGCCTTGAGTATGACTAGTAGGTATCGGTTAGATCCCAGTGAAAGTCACCGAACTTTTGTAAAGAATATTCTTAAGTACTTGAGAAGAAAAAAGTATTAGTTTGCCTTGTCTATGGTGGTGAGGAAGAGTTTAGTGGTAAGGGGTTACACTAATGTAAGCTTCCAAACTAATAAAAATGACTATAGATAAAAATCTGCATTTTTGTTTTACCTTAACAACAATGTTGTAAGATGGAATATTTTCAAGAAATAAACAATTGTTGATTCTATAACAGAGGCCAAGTATATTGATGTCTCCATTGAAACAAAGGATCCATTGCAACAAAGGAAGTTATTTGGATCAAGAAGTTCAATTCTGAACTTGGGGTGTTTTCAAGCATCAATGATGTAATAGAGATATATTGTGACAATAATGGAGCTATTGTAAAAGCTAAGGAACCTAGATCACCTTAGAGTTCCAAGAACATACAAAAATGATTCAATCTCATACAAGAGATCATACAATGAAGATATGTAAATATTTGTAGAGAACCAACTGAAAGAAATGTTTCTGACCCCATGATAAAAGAACTTTCACAAAAGAAGCATGAAGGTCATGTTAGATCACTTGGGATTAAGTTCATGGGTGATTAGATCTAAGTGCAAGTGGGAGTCTGTTGGTATATATGCCTAGAGAGCCCATCATATGATGATTCTAATGCCATATCTTGTAGGAAATTTGATTTATAATAAAAGTGATCTTCATCTATATGTTTGTTAAATTATGAGATAATGGTATAACATGATAGATGTCTAAAGGTTGATGTTACTTAATGACGAATGTATTCAGGTTGAGGACTTAAATAGTGAGATCATACGAATAATAAGAGTACATACATTCTTGTTATGTTCCTAGTCAGATGTTATTATGGAAGTTGATAGACAATAGTAACATATAAGACTTAGAGTGTGTGTTGGTTGATGAAAAAAATCTCATTAGTCATGATATGTGATATCAAACCAAACACATAGGTACTTGTTAACAGTCAGTGTATCATACATACCACCATGAGAGTGATGCATGGAAACTATTGAATAGTAGTCAGAATTAGCTCTCATAATGATGGTGGTGACTATGGATCTTAGACCCAAAATCATCTAACTCATTACATGCCGTTCGATGTACTTTGACATCATCCAATGTGACCTTGAATAAGGTATATTTGTGACACATGGGAAATGATTGTGAGTGATGTAGATGGGATTTGTCCCTTCTAATGGAGTTGATATCCTAGCCACTTGATAAGAGAGATTGAGAAATGTATGGCCTTACTCATGTGAATCAATATATGATATGCAGGATCACATGCATATCAGATAGTCTGCTCTAGTTCAAGGATCATAGATTGAATGTTTGAAGAGAATGAAGATTCCATGACTCTAGTTCAATCTGAATATCAGAGACAAAGGAACTATATGATCACTATAACACTAATCGCATATCATAGATTTACATTTTTCTCCAATTTTCCAATTACTTGGGTAGAAATAATGTGTTGCAAATCATTGCTAATGATGTCATAAATTAGTTATGGACATTCTCTGCCAAAATAACTTGGGACCTATAGGGTCACACACATAGGATTTACCTGGAATATTAGTTTACTCATGAATGTAGTTTAACTTGATTAGTAAAGTGTTAAGGTATTCAATTTATTCCATATTGGATGTCAGAAATCTAAAATGACTGGTTCAAAAAGTGAATCAACCAGTTAAATAATATGAACAAACCGGTTCGACCAGTTGGGAGATTAGTAAAACTGCATCAAGGATTGATGTTGATGTCATATTTTGCATTAATAGAATATTGAAAGCTAATATGATTGTGAATAGGAAACATAGTTGGCCGACCGAATCAAGTGTTGAACCTATCATTTCACATGTGAAACTACCAGTTCAAAAATGAACCGATCATTTCATGGTTCAATGGTTCTGGAAAATTCATGAAATTTTGTCTCTTTGACTCCCATTTGATCTACAAACCTTGACCCTGACTCTCCTATAAATAGAGGGGTAACCAAGGATTTTAAAAGACCCAACAATAAGATTTAACAATTGTTGTCATCTCACTATTGTAGTAATGTGAGAGCCCAAGAAAATCTTATACGTAAAAGGGAGAGACAAAAAGGAAGAGAAGTCCATTGAAGGGACAACTTTTTCCCGTCTATTCCAAAAGAACGACAAGAATTCCTGGTGGTCCATGTGGGCTATGTATAGGTGTGGAGATCGTTGCCACCCACTAGTAGGACATTGTCAACCACCATTAGTGGTTCTACCATAGGAGGTTGTCAACGACAACAATCAAGGTGTTGCTTGCGAAAGAAGCACACAGTTGCAAGGACAAGCTGCTGGACTTACTCTAAGACCAGGTATATGCCTTGCAACCTTCCTTCACAATATATACTTGTTGGCCTAATCTTCTATTCAATGGTAATTTGGAAAGAAATTTTTGTTTCCTCTGACATCTTTGTCGCCATATTTCCCAGCAACCAATGTGTAGGATGTTAAAGGATGACTAGTAGAAGTATCTTAGCTATAAGGGAATCCCTCCATTTCATGATAGATTCCCTTGCTCTTGCTACTTGACTTTCATCAGATTCTTTTCAAATTTAGTAAAAAGATGAAAATTATAAGATAATAAAAGTAGTTATAGCAAATAACAGATCTGCTCCAGTAGTGGATCATGTCATATGCAATAGTTCTATATCAAGTAGAAACAGATAGTAGATTCAGAAGTTGGGTCTAGCAGTTATAGTAGTTTACCATTCTAAAAAGCTAGCAGAGTATGTGGTGTCAGAGGAAGGATCCTCTGATCACATGTAATAAAAATATAAAGAGAGAGGTAGTAGTCTGTATAGCTTTAGGAGAGATGAAAGGGGCTTAGAATATGTTGGTTATGGGGGTCTATTTATAGTCTGGGATTAGGGTTCAAGATTCTAGATATTTCTAGAAGAGGCTACAGATTGGGATGATACACCACCATTAGTATGCGGATCTAGGCGATCCTCCCATGTGGCACATGCGGATGACTTTGTTCCTCCTGGGTGTCCTCCACAGAGATTTTTTTCCCTCATTTTCCCAGTAATTTTAGGAATATTCTAGAGAAAAGTGGAGAAAACTTGCACAAAAATATAATTTGAGGTTATCTCTCAGATTTTTCTGAAAAAGGGCAATTGAAATGGGAATATTTAACTCCTAACAATTCAACTAGGTAATTTATGAAAAGATAACCTATTTAAGGTAGAATTGTAGGTCAAAATGCACTTTTAGTCTAAAATAAGCCTTCTTTGTAGAAGAGCTCAAATTGGGTTAATGTGGGCAAAAATGGATGCATTAAATAAGATGAATAGGTGAAAAAGGTGAAAATGTGGAAATTGGGTAGGATGTAGAATGAATACCATCATTATCTAGATAATTGACACTAATCATGAATTTCTATCGAGTGAGAGAAAATCAGGTGTTAATAGTCTACCCCTCTTAAGGCAAGGTTTGAGATAAGAGTGAGAACCACATGCTTGAGCCAAGTCTGGCCCTCATCTTTTGTCAATGATGGAAAAATGGTTGGACCCATCAAAGATATTTAAAAAAACCTATTAGAGTGTGGAAAACGAGTGTGACATCTCTTCTTTCTATAGCTAATTAGTGAGTAAAAGATCAGAAATAAATGATTTCTTTGTTGTAAGTGCAGCCTATTACTTAGGGATTTTCCTGTATTTGGTCCATCATTTGTTCCCATGAAGTTATAATGAGACACAAAAAGGTTTATTGGCCACAAAAGTGTCTATCACCATTTCTTCAGTTCTTGAAATTAGAGTGGATGATTCTCCCACAAATTCATGCCTTAATGAGAAAAAGGTGAATGCAAAAAAGCAAGTGTAGGTATGATTTTTAAGGGAGACATGAAGATCAAGAGTCAATGATACATTAAGAAATAGTAGAAATTACCTTTCTAGAAAAAATATATCTTGGATAAATAGAGTAGTCATCCCCTTTCCTACACATCTTTAATTTTTTTAGAGTGTGACAATTTAGATTCATAACTACACCGTTAAGAGGCACAACATGAGGATTTTGCCTATCGAGATAGGGGTTAGATCGTCAAGATTTGTCAATTTTGGATTTTAGGTAACCTTTCAGATTTAAGGTGACTTTTGACCAATGTTTGTGTCGATCAGCTGTCTGTGTATTTAGGCATATGAAATTGAATTGAGATTGGAAATTTAGACTACTATCCAGTGAAACATAGTTTTTGCAATGTGTTTCTCAATTGGATCATCTTCCATCCCCTAGAGCATCGATACTCCTCAACTTTATAGTTCTCAATATTTAGGAAATGAGATTTGTGCCACAATTCAAGGTCATGAGGAGAGGTTGACAATTTGATTCCAGACATGATCCAAGATTGTCAGAAAATATTTGTGTGAAAGCAAAGTTGATAACCTTGGTCGTGATCTGGGATAAGTCACAAGGATTTGCACTGAGAGGATATCGAGATTCTAGTTGTAGGTCATGAGTAGAGACCCCAGATGAAAAGATGAAAAGAGGGTTTCAGAACCTATTCAAGACAAGGCTCGCAGTCTAGGTCTTGGTCGAATACCCAAACAGGTTGGAAAATAAAGTTTTCTATTGGCTCAGTTTAAAGATCATGATTCATGACCCTAGAAAGATTTAGCAAAAGGGGCGTGATGTGGTTCACCTTAAGGTCATGAGCCAGGACCCTAAAAGATTGTATGTTGAAAATGTATTTGGATTAGTTTAGGGTCATAGTCCAGGACCCTAAAAAATTTGGAAATGAAAAGGTAGTTGGATTAGTTTATGGCCATTATCCAGGACCCCAAAAGATCATATGTACACGAGTGAACATTTCTTGGAAAATAAAGATTTTTTGAGTCAAGATTTGAAAATTTCTATTTTTGCAATGTTTTGGTATTTTTCAAGATTTTTTTGGGTTCTAGAAATTCTGCCAAAAATTTATGGGACCTATTTGTAAATTATGTATTAGTTTTTGTCTTTAAAAGAGGGGGAATCGGAGGAGATCAAGCACCCTTCCCATTTCTCCTAAATCACACAAGTAGTGGTGGAGACAATTAGCTTAGGGTATTTCACAACAATGAAGGCGACAAGAGGAGAGAAAAGGAGATGTGGTAGATTGTGGTGATTTGCCAACTCTAGGCCCACAGATCGAGGCAATCTATCAACATCGGGATGGGGATTTCTGGAAGTGGCTCTGTGGCCGTGGGATTCCTCTATTAGTCTTCTCCAACAACATTTCAATGCAATTTTTTCCTATCTTAGTCTCTAAGAAGGTATAGCTTTTGTTTTTGCAATTTAGTGCGGCCATTTTGGCACTCAATGGTGAGATCTGATTTTTGACTTCTGGGTGTTATTCATAGTTTGAAGGTTGAAGATGACCTAGATGCAAGTTCTATTTTGCAATTGTACCAATTTCTTTGTTTTTTTGGGTCGTCCTTTATCCGATCAAGATGATTTTAGATATTGTAGAAATATTTTGACATCACCTTCATTGTTGAGTAGATGACTATTTGCAACTAGAATGAGGAAGACCCTCTTATTCATGAGCAAGATGGAAACTATGGTGCAGAGGCCAAATCATACCTACAATATGTATCTTCCATTTAGATTGCATTAGTATTTGCTCTTTGAATAGTTTGACTAAAGTCTTCCTAGAGAAAGGTGTCATGGTTGTGTGAGCATGATCGAGCGGGAACTACTTCCTACTGAGGATTTTCCCATCATTTGATCATGTTGTGGATTAAAATACATAACTGAGACTGTCAAATTAGGTATAACATGGAGAATTTTCTCTGTGTTGTTTTTTTCTAATTTTTTCAATCTTAAATTGGATTTTTTCTCTATATTTTAGCTTTTTCCTTCTTTATCCATTTCAAGCATCAAATTGTTAAATGCTTAAAGGAGGATCCAATGAAATGAGATGGAATATTTCTATGAGAGCCCGATGGTAGATGAGGTGGATTTGTTGGAGAGAACCAGCTTTGGTAGAATTACTCAGTGTGGGACTGTAGATAGACCCTATCTCCTTCCTTTGATTGAGCACTTTAATCCATAGACCAGTTCCTTTCATTTCACCTTTGACAATATGTCCATTACCCTGAGTGAATTTGTCGAGATTATTGGATTAGGGTTTGGTGGGACTCCCATTAGTTATCTACATGATCGACAAGAGTGGGGTCACTACCGTCTGGATGGGATTCTAGGAGTGAACCTTGAAGATCTTGGGATGGACTCAAATTATGAAGTATAGTTCACATGAATGAGGTCTACCTTCTTCTGTGAGGTAGAGCAGTGTGGTGCTAGTGATCCATTGTATGCAACCCTATGGGTCCATGCTTTCCTATTCATTTTGATCACTGATTGCTTGTTGAATAACTACTTAGGGAACATAGGATATGTTCATTGGTTCTCCTTTCTACTGGATTTGGATGGGGTTACTTCCTTTGACTGGGGTGGTAGAAAGTATGCCCAGCTATTGACACATTTGCAGAGATGTCTGGTGGGAGACTTTAAAGGAGAGATGGTCTGGGCTACAAAAAGTCATTGAGGCTTTCTAGGTTTGATTGTGGTGCTTCTAAATGTCTTTGTTTGCATTTTATGATTTGAAATAATTGTTTTAGATGATTTTCTCTAACACTTATTTTTGCATATGTGGGGTTATGAGCATCTCTAGCTGTATAGGCTCGTCATTTTGAATGGCCTAGAAGGCTATTTGCATTTCTTGCTTCCTACCATTCACCATTAGGATAGATGTTCTAGTAGGGTGCCATATGAGCAGTGGAGAGGTGAATTGGAGATGATGCCCATTGCTGAGGTATGTTTAGTAATTTGATCGCTTCATTATATCATGAATATGTACTTTAGCTAACTCTAGTTATTTGTTTTTCCCTAGTTTGGTTTATGATATTCTCCAAATTTCAACATTGTGAGGTAGCCACACCTTGTGCATCCTACTTTAAGGCATTGGCTCTGGATGCTTTCCAAATCCAATTTGAGTCTTTGTCTAGGAGTGTGTTGTATACAAGCAAGTGTGGTGCTCTTCAGTGGACTGGTGGCTGGCACATCCCTTTCGACCCTTTTCTTGGGTTGGTCCTTTCTGGACTCGAGATTTGTTAAGTTATTTGGGAGCTGATGTCTTGGCATGTGACATATAATGAGTACATGGAGTGGTTCTATGACCACGACCAACCCGTTCTCTTTTATAGAGAGGCATATGATCAACTCTGATGTCCTCCCATGGTGAGGGTCTGAATTTGATGTTGCTTTTGTTCCTGCTTGAATCATCTTTGACATTTTTTTCCTATAGCTGATTGACTATGATATGGATGAGGAGTGGGGTGATTAGGGGTATGAGTTTTGTCGTACACCCCCTTTTTTGGCTATTCCGTCAGAAGAGGTAGTTTCTTTTCCTGAGTCTCATCCTTCTCCACCGATTCATGCTTGTGGCTTTGACGAGTTCCCTGGGTTGTTGCCCATCGATATTTCAACAATGGAGGCTTGTGTCACTTCCCGAGTGACATTGGTTGGACGCCATCCTTCATATAGATGGATGATGCTTTTGATGTTGCAAGTGGACTATTTGGCTCAAGCGTGTCAACAACCTATGAGAACAGTTAGAACATTGGATGATCTTTTGGTGTAGGGTATTTTCTTCGCACGTTGCCAATCAGAGTGCAGATACACCTTTAGTTGGTGCATGGGCATGTTCCTCAAGGTGTAGATATGCTACCAGTGGTATCCGCATGGATGTGAGAAGTGAGCGTCGTTCATATGGGTCTTCTTCTAATGATCATCATCTTTGTCCAAGCATTTAATTGGGTGGCTGAAAAAGAACATGAAGAAGTAGCTTCTTGTCTTTAGTGTTTTTATTCACATGATATATTTTCACTTTCTATAAGAAAAATCATGTTTTAGTTATTATGATATTTGTTAACTCTTTTAAATTAAAAAAATTAAGTTTTATTTTAGAAACAATTATAAGGTTTTGTGATCTTTGATTTTGGATCAAATTTCTGAGTTTGATCTTTGGAAGGTGCATTTTTATTAGCATCTTGCCTCAATCTACGTGATCCTCTAAGGTGGCATGGCATGGTGATCTGCTGGCCTAGACTTGGGGTCTGCTCTATTTCAGGATGTGATTCGGCATTGGATGTAGATGTAGTATGGTTCCTATTAGGTCCTCAAATTTGGTAAATTTGAATTCTATAAATACAAGGCTTGATATGATAACAAGAATTCCTAATTCAATAAGATATAATTATAATCCGCTTTGTGGTAGGAGCTCAACCCATAGCCCAAGTGAGACCCACAAGACTATTTTCTTTCCAAATAGATCCTTGTCATACAAGTTTATGAAATAAGAGATTTCATTCACAAATAAATGATATTGGCTTTTGAAATTGTTAGATAATCAAAATATGAAATAATGCACATGTTTCCAAAACACATTAAAGTAATTTGTAAGTTAGATAATTAAAAGAGAAATTATCTAACCAAAACTAAAAACACAAGTTTTGTGGCATCAAATAAAGACAATTCAATCTAATTTTTGGAATACTTAAAGATAATGAGTAAACAAACATAATTCTAGAATTTGAGATAAAAATGACCTTCAATGTGTGTAATTGTTTTAAAGAAATACTAAAAGAGAAAGATTCGCCTATTAAATTTATTCCAATAAATCCTAAAAGTTAGTATGAGTTTGGAAAGGCTATAATGCGTTTCTTCAAAATTCCATAGGAAAAGGAGGTTCCTAGAATCCCAAAGTAAATCATGAAGGTTGAGGGATCTACTTGTAATAATTAAATTATGTTTCTTTATTTGAAGAGAGAGAAAAATTATATCTACAAGCATCCCTTTGACACTAAACTTGGCTATGTGTAAGATTATGGTTTGATGAGGAACATTTCCAAAATTTGAACAAATTGGAGTAGGCATGAGAGAGAAAGGATTTTGTAAGTTTGCATAAAGAAAGTGTTTAATTCTTGATAATAATAATGTGTCACATTTAATATGACTAGGACTTTAGGGAGGCAAAATCTTGCCCCGTCTAATTTCACACTTGGTGTTTCTACAAATAGCAAATCAAAGGTCATCTTTTACCTCTGATAAAAAAGGGAAGCAGGAGCCTGTCTGCCCTCTCTCTCCCTGACTCCTACTCTCTTTGTCTGGTTCCTCTCTCATTCTGAAAACTTCTCCTAGAACTTCCTCTCTCCAAGCCAAGTTAGAGCAATGAACTAATGGCACTTGGTGCCTTGGAAACCAAGTAATTGTGAACATGCCACCATTGATCTCAACTCGTGAGACCAGAAAACAAAACCCTAAGACATCTTACCATGTGCTATAAAACCCTCACTAGATATCATCTATCTCAACCCATAACCTGATCTCACCCTCCTTGGATGTCACCTAGAACCACAGGTTCTCAAACTCCTCCATCCTCCACTTTGTAGCTACCCTAACTCCATCAAGAAGGGGAAATCACCCCAAGTCATCTTAATCAAACTTGAGACCATAGTTGGCTTTGCAAGGCAGTGAGAGACACGCTTGACAACCTTTCACATCCCCATGTGACCTTCTTCTTTGATTCCCCCTTCTCCGATAAGGTTCCTGACTGCATCGGTTATTTCCCCTTACCAAGGAAACAAAGTGTTGATGACACACAATCATGATCCAATGACCACAACGTACCTGGGCCAGTCCTCACATGAGGGTGAGGAGACAAGCCACATCGTGGTTCTGGGTTATGGGACGATTATATGCCAACCAAACCCCGACCCAACCCAGCTTGGCTGCATTCAAGGTCTAGTAGGACCATAAAGGTGTGAGACCCACTTTTCCAGCGTGGAAGCTCATGGACAAAGCAAAATCCACCACGTCACCCCATATCAAAGGTTGGTATGATTATCTTCCAAAAATCACAGAGGTCATTAGGATTACCCAAATATAGGTAAATTACATACCAAATTGATCGAAAAAAGATTCAAAATTCAATTAAAGTATTTGCAGACTCTAATTATGCTTATAGTTCCAAAAGTATAGTGAATACATGTTTAGTAAGTGATTAATACAAGAAAACCCTAAATCTAAGTATTATGATGTTAAATATGTGGAAAATGTTTATTTTATAAATTAATCTAATATTTTAGAATTAAATGGGAATATCATACGATGATAATAATGATGTGTAATAAGGATTTTTCGGGACCAATAATCAGGAATGTAATGAACTAGGGTTTCAATATCAAAGATCCTAACTTGTGATAATCTTAAGTGCAAATGATCTGATCTAGATGTTGATTCTAACCAAACATGCTCAAGATGATAAGAATCTAAGTTCTCGATACATTCTAGTTAATAATGATTAAAATTAAAGGTTCAAACTCATAAATGTGATAATTAGGGTTCCAAAGCCAATCTACCTTGTCATTGTGATCTTAAGTTGCAAAACCAATGGTCATTTCTCTAAATGATATAAAATGCTTAACTTAATAAATAGGGTTTCACCTAGTGTCTAATGTGTGTTTATTAGGTCATATGCTACATTAAGTATGTTTCACATTTGATGGTGGCACTTTAGAATATACATACATCTAGATAATGTTTATGTTGAATGCTTGGATGATTGGATATATTCTTGAAGTATATGTTGCATGGTTTATGCATGAAAGCAAAGGTATGTGGTTACGATTATGACTACTCACCATATTGATTTTTGATTTTTGCCAAGAATTTCTTAAGGATTGTTGAAATAAACTGTTGGATGTTTATTTACTTTTTGCTCAATGTTAATGCCACTATGTGTATCACATAAAGATTAGAATATGTGAAGAAAACGCCATCTCTTAGTTGCAAGTAGTTGGTTGATTATATTTTGTTATATTACTTGCACACTTTTACATGCACCCACATACATAGTATAGAAATATAATGATCCAAATTTTGTTTGACGTTGTTTTAGTTAAATGCAAGATATGAAGTTATCAAGATATGATGAAATTATCTGAAGGCATTAAATCTAAGGAAAGGAGGATTATCTAGATACTTCTTCTGATATGCAATTTTTTTGGATGAAAATTCATGTAAGATTCTCCTCTAAAGTTGCGTAAATAATATTTGAAATTTATGAAAATTATTTTCTATTATTTTTATTTTTAAATCTAGATACTTGGGAATATAGGTAACAACTCTGAACTTGAACGTCTTTTCTTAATTGGGTTACGCTAAAAGTAAGGTCGTTACATTTGGTACTAGAGTTCCTGATTTTTCAAATAATATTTATTAGTCTATAATTTCTAGTAATATTTAGAAATATGAGGAGAATTATTAAGGAGTCCAGAATGGATCATGGTTTTGGGGTTTGTCAATATTTTCCTCTACACCATTAAGTTGGCATATGGGGACTCCCTTAGCTAGTGTGATACATGCCTAGCCAGAATGTAGGGTTTACCTGTAGTAATGTTTCCTCTAAGTCTTCTCATCTCTAGTTTCATCTAGTTCTCATCCTCTTGCTTAATATACCCTAAAAATACTTCCCTCCGCATCTCAAGTTAGGGTTTTTGAGAAGAAGTAGGATTAAGGAATTCTCCATCAATTAATGTACATATAATGTGGAAATAATGATAAAGGAAATAAAAATGGTTTCATGGATTTTCCATTGCAAAGGAAAACTACAGTTGGAGCTAGGGTTGGTTTAGGAAAAGCCTTAGGGAGTCGAAATCGTAAAATCCTAAAGTGTATTGGTAGTCCCTAATCCAAACCCTAAACCCTAATCCTAAGAAATGGGAGTAGACTGGGTGAGATAGGAACCATACCCATATGAGCCCTAATAAGGGTAAGAGGGAAGAGGGAATATAAATGGGTTTAAGTGACCTAGTCTCCCATCATGCATGTATGTGGAGAAATTGATTCATTATTCACTTGCACGGTTTCAAGAAATATAAGCAAACTATGGGTAACACATACTATAAATATAACTTGCTCATTTCCCTAATGCTATCTCTAGATGAGTGGATGAATAAAGGATACCCCCATCCAATGGGTATTCTACCCCCAACAAGTGGGTATTCTATTGAAGTTACCCTTAGTGAGTGGGTGAAACTACCCCTAGTGAGTGGGTATGCTATTGAAATTACACCCAGAGAGTGGGTATGTTATTGAAATTACCCCCAGTGAGTGGTTATTCTATAGAAACTACCCCCAGTGAGTGGGTATTCTATGGAAACTACCCCCAGTGAGTGGGTATGATACCACCAACGAGTGGGTAAGCTAATGAAACTACCCCCAATAAGGGGGTATGTTAGTGAAATTGCCCCCAACGTGTTGGTATGCTAACCCCAATGAGTGGGTATGCAATTGGAACTACGCCCATCGAGTGGGTATGTTATTGAAAGTACCCCCAACGAGTGGGTATTCCATGACGATTACCCCCAATGAGTGGGTAGACCTTATATATTGAGCCACAAGGTTGAGAAGTTATAACATAAAATGCATGTTTGACATATTATGGTTACATAAAATTGAAAATTCAACTTTTAGGGTTGGTGTCCGGACCTGGGGTGGGTGAACCCAAGATTGGGAGAAGGACCTGTGGGGGAGGCAAAACCCTAAGTGGATAGAGGGCTTGCCTCCTCCTATGAGTCAATAAGGCACCCTAGGTTAGGACCTTACCTAGAAGAGTGAGTTCACAAATCAGTTTAAGAAATTAAGGTAACCTTGAATGTCACCTAAAGCTTAGAAAACTAATTATACAAAATATGAAAGAACATAGATCCTTTGAAACTAAGTTTGCCATCTCTAAGGGACCCAAGAAAAATTTCACTGTGGAAGTGGTTGACTATATGGGGCCAAGCCCAGAAGGGAAGGTCTCCATGATCCCAGTGAAGGGACATAAAGTGAATAATATGCACCATAAGAGATGGAGGAAATCTGGGTTTAAAAATTACATTAGAAAATAATGTACTCTAAATAAACCCTAGGTCAGGTGGAGTCCAAAGTCAATCCTAAGGTCACATTGGAAGGACTAGAGGTATATAGGAATGATGAGATTAGGAGGTGATTTTTCCCTAAATACACAAGAACATAGGGTTAGGAGATAGCCATCCATGTTTTCTATAGGCCCAAGGGTTAGGAGATTGGACACTTTCATGAGTTCAAGGCCCAAGAGATAAATGTGAGAGACACTCGTCAAGTAAATAAGTCCAATGAGCCAAAGGAGATCACTCTAGAGGTACTTGTTCCACTAGAAACCTTGAGTAAATGACCAACGCTAATGAGACACGAGGTGTAAATATAAAAGATACACAAAGTCATGTAATAATGAAATCTTAAAGGAGTTTTGTACAAACTCAAGAGTGAGAAATGTGCTTGACTTTATGAAATATAAGAATATTGGGGAATTAAAAAGCATTCATGGTTTGGAGTCATGTATACAATGATTCAACCAAAATGCAAAAAATTAATATATTGTTGGATACACCATCCTTTCTCTTGGAATGGAATGAACTTTGATTTGGGTTGTAGTCAAATTCTTATTTCATATCATTATTAGTGTGAGAGATTGGGTAGATACATATTATGATTAAAGATAACATGTGAATAAGGAATATTCTACAAGAAATTTAATGAAATAATCAAGGGTTGAGGTTTTGCAACACATTTATGTGGAAAAAATGAATAATAGGTTGGAAAACCTAGTCACCAATTGAAATTGAAATCATAGATGAACTTGTAATCACCAAGAGATTATATCACATAAAAAATAAGGATGTGAATACACCTTAAAATTGAATTTGAATATGAATAGTAATTTGATAAACTTACATATCAATAATAGTGGTTAAAGGTGATCTAGGTAAAGATATCTGAGAAGGGTTTTTAACCCCGAGGTATGAAGCTAATAAGAGATATCATTCACCTTAATGTAATTTGACTTGAAGTGTGGGGAAAAATTAACTCTTAAGGAGGGGTGATTGTTAGATCCTCTAATTTGATAAATTTGAATTCTATAAATATAATGCTTTATTTGAGAAGAAGAATTCCTAATTCTGTAATTGATAGAATTATTATCCACTTTGTGGCATGAGTTTAACCCATGGCCAAGTGATACCCATAAGAATATTTTCTTTGTAAATAGATCCTTGTGGTACAAGTTTAAGAAAAAAGAGATTTGGTACATAAATAAATGATATTGACTTTAGAAATTGTTAGATAATCGATATATGGAATAATAAACAAGTTTCCAAAAGATTTTAAAGTAATATGTAATTTAGATATTTAAAATTCAATTATCTAACCAAGACTGTAAACACAAGTTTCAAAGCACTAAACAAAGATAATCCAATTTGACTATTCAAATACTTAAAGATCATGACTAAAAAAATATAACCATATAATTTGTGATAAAAAGGACCTTCCATTTGATGTGTGTAATTGTTTTAAAGAAATATTAAAAGAGCAAGATTCGACTATAAAGTTATTTGAATAAATTCCAAAAATTAGATATGGTTTGAAAAAAGCTTTAACGAGTTTACCACAAAATTTTATAGGACAAGAGGTTCCTAGAATCCTATAGAAAATTGTGAAGGATGAGGGATATACTTGTAATAATTAAATTATTTTCCTATATTTGAAGAGAGTGAAAAAGGATATCTAGAAGCATATTTTTGACACCAAACTTGGCTTGATGGGATCCAAATTTGGGATGAATTGGAGTATGTATGGGAGATATAAGGATTTTGTAAGTTTCATAAAGAAAGTGATTAATTCTTGATAATAATAATGTGTCACATATAATGTGACTAGGACATTAGGGAGAAAAAATCTCGCCCCCTTTAATTTTGCACTTGGTGTGGCCCTTGGATCCATAATCGACACACCAATGGTCATCTTCTACCTTTGATGAAAATGAAAAATTGGTACATGCTTGTCCTCTCTCTCCCCAACCCTTACTCTCTTTCTTGAGTCCCTCTCTCCCTCTAAAAAATACTCCCAACCCTTCCTCTTTCCAAGCTGAGTTGTTTGAGCTATGAATTAATTGCACTTTGTGCCTTGGACACCAAGTAAGGGTGAGCCTTTTGCCATGGAACTCAACTCATGAGACAAGAAACCAAAACCCTAAGATGCCCCACCATGGGTTATAAAACCCTCACTAGATATTGACTATTTCACCCAAAACGCAATCATGCCCTCCTTGGAAGTTATCTAGCACCACATGTTCACCAACTCCTCCATCATTCACTTTGTGGCTGTCCTAACTCCATTGCAAAGGATAAATCACCCCAAGTCATCTCAGCCGAACCTAAGACCATAGTTTGCTTTGCAAGGCGGTAGGGGACACGCCTGATAGCCTTTCCCTTCCACTTGTGACCTCCTTCTCCGATTCTCCCTTCTTTGGAAAGGTGCCCCATCACATCAGTTATCGACCCTTGCCAAGGAAACGATGTATAGATGATGCATGATCATGATCCAATGGTTAGAGTATGTCTTGGTGAGTCCATGCACTAGGGAAAGGAGATGAGTAACACAATAGTCACTACCACAAAAATGATCATTCGAGGCATTTATGCAAAAAATCCATTATTTATTCGGTTGTATATGCATTTTTAATGAGAATGCTATTGAATGCCTTACAAGATGTGTTACACAAATATAACTTGAACAATGACATTTATATAAATACGTAGTGGATTTTATAGATTTAAATTCCATTTTTTAATTGTCTTACTCAATTTCCCCTTCATATTTATTTGGCGCCACAATACGCCTCACAAATGAAAACAAAAAATCAGAAACAAACCCAAACATCCTGCCCATCGGGGATGATTTCTCTGTATCTCTATCCCCATTTACTGGCAATTCCTAAATTATGTGCGGTACAGTGTAGCATTGTGCAAGCGATAGAGAGAAACACTCACCTTCCTTCATGCAAACACAACTGCACTAATCCTCTCCTTGCTCTCCTTTCTTGAAACTGTGGAAAGCTCAAAACTCTATCCATGAAAAGCTACTAGAGATGTCAAAGATCTCGGTGGCAAGGATGACCCTGATGCATCTGTCTCCTTTCATGACAAAACACCCATACAACCCAATACCCTCGATGTTTTTGTTGGTAAAAGGGAACTTGATTCTAGCCCATGTTCTAGTTGGATTCAAACTTGAGTAGGATTTGGATTGGGCTACCAATCCCAATAAGAGTCAAATATAAAAAGGGAAAAGAAGATGGTTCTCTATGTGCAACATGGATTTGGACTCATAGTTAGACTTTGTGTTGGACAAAGATTCCTAGTTGCAATCACATGCAATGGAGGCCTATAAATAGAGGCCCTGGCGGAGGCCATTAAGACCATCCCTCCGATTGAGGTGTGATCCCTCCAATTTCTTTTTGGTAGCTTCTATGGTAGAAGAGTCAAAAAACAAGAACAATTGGAGGAGATCTCTTGGTTGATAAGACAGGGTCAAAAACTTTGCCTTGTAGTGAAGTAGCTGCTAATAGTATGTGCCACAGTGGGTACACTGACAAAGTAGCTCTTTTGGTTGAATAAGAGAGGGGCAACGAATTTACCTTGAATAGAAGTAGCGACTGACAATTGGTGACACATTGGATGCACTAACAAAGTAGCTCTCTTGGTTGATAAGAGAGGGTCAATGACTTTGCATTGAAGCAAAGTAGCACTCGGTGGTTACAGACACGGTGATTCCATAGCGGCAACAGTCTGACCCAATCAGCTGTCACAACGGCATGAAGAGGTCCCCAACAACAAAAGTAATGTTTTGAGGAGATCAAGCAAAGAGGGAGGCTTTGTACACATTGGGTGTGATTTTCTTCTTTCTCATATTTGTTCTCGTGTGGAGAGGCTACCTCAATTTAAGGGTAATTAACTCCAGGAAATGTGAGTTGTAATCTTAATTACATAGTGCTTATTGACCGGTATTGCCCCATGATTTTTCTTCTTGTCTTGAGGAGATTTTTCTAGGTTAAATTTGGTGTTTCTTCTTTGGGTTTATACGCTTGTCAATAACGCTTCCAAAACAAGTTTTCATCACATTTGGGACAATATTAGTACAATATCCCCAACAGGTGGTATTAAAGCTAGGTTGCAAATATTGGTCCAGATGGGGAAGGATGAACATGTGACGATGATAAATTTGACAAGCACAAATTGGCATATTTTGAAACCCAAGATGGAGTATATTCTCTATTACAAAGATCTATATGATTCAATAGAGGGACAAAAGCTAGAGAGTATCTCTGATGTGAACTAGAAGAAATTAAATAGGAAGACCGTCTGAACAATGTGAAAGTGGTTGGACATTTCTGTGTTCCATCACGTCTCAGAAGAGACCAATGCCAATGATATGTGGGAGAAGATGAAGAAATTATATGAGTGGAAGACTACCACAAATAGAGCTTTCTTGATCAGAAAGTTGATGAACCTTAAGTACCAGGATGTTATAAGCATTGCCAAGAATATGAATAAATTCCAAATACTTGTAAATCAACTGGAGTCCGTAAAGATGGTTCTTGATGATGAACTCTAGGATCTACTTCTTCTGGGATCATTACCTGATAGTTGGGAGATGCTTGCATTGATAGTCAGCAATTACACAGAGGAAGGCAAGTTGAAACTTGACAAGGTGCAGAGTAGCCTACTGAATGAGGAGACTCGATGATGAGCCTTAGGAGACAACATATCAAAGGTGCACTTCACAGAGAGAAGAGGAGTTGCTAGAGAGAGAAACCATGGAAGATCTAAGAGCCGCGGTGAGTCTCAATATCATGGGAAGTCTAATGGTAGATCCAAGTTGAAGAGTAGTAGAGGGTGCTTCAATTGTGGCAAGCCAGGTCATTTCAAAAAAAGATTGCAAGGTTTGGAAAAAGAAACATGGGTCTAAAGCCAAAGACAAGCAAGATGATGACAAAAATACTGCAACAACAACCTAGAATGACAGGGAGATGATGACAATGTGGTCTTGACAGTCCAAGAGCAGTGTTTGTATGCTGAGGATGATGACTCTGAGTGGGTGATAGATAATGTAGCTTCTTATCATGCTTCACCAAGTAAGGAATTCTTCACTTCATACAGGAGGGGAGACTTCAGAAGGGTGAAATTCCATCTTCTCTAGAATTATCGAGATTGGAGACATTTGTGTTCAAACAAGTGTCAGTTTCACGCTCACACTGAAGGATGTTCATCATGTTCCAGATTTGCGACTGAGTTTGATATCTGGTTCATTATTTGATAGCGAAGGTTGTCATCTAGATTTTTGTGGTGGTAAATGCAAGATCACCAAGGGATCTTTGGTTGTTATACAGGGAAAATTGTGTCGTAGATTGTATAAGACCTAGCTTAAGGTGTTAAAGGTGGCCATATACATGTAGTTGAGGATCACCAGAAAAATCTATGGCACAGATGGTTAGGACACATGAGTGAGAAAAGCTTGAAGCTTTATTAAAGTAGAGATTGATTCCTTATGGCAAGGTTACTGGTTTCAGTTCATGTGATGCATGTCATATAGGAAAGCATCGACAAGTTTCTTTCAAGACAAGATCAAAGGTGAAGTCACAACATCTACAATTGGTTCATTCAGATGTCTGCAGTCCATTTGAGGTGGCTTCATTGGGTAGCAATAGGTATTTTTTCACATTTATTAATGATGAATCTAGGAAGACTAGGGCCTACTTGTTAAAGACCAAGGATTATGTCTTTTAGTATTTTTAGAAATTTCATGTCATGGTTTAGTGGGAGACAGAGAAAAAGCCTAAGTGTCTCTGCACGGAGAATGGAGGAGAGTGACCTCCAGGGAGTTTCAGAAATACTATGCAAAACACAGAATACAGGATGAAAGGACAGAGCCTGACACAAAAACATGGTACATCTAAGAGGATGAACCGTACCATAGTAGAGAAAGTTAGATGCATGTTGAAGATTGTAAGAAATTATGGGGTGAGGCGGTGCATACTTACTTCTATCTGATTAATTGATCTCCATCAGTTCCTTTGGGGTTTGATATACCTGCAAAGGTATGGACAAACAAGGATTCTTCTTATACTCATTTATGAGTATTTGTGTGCAAGGCTTATGCACGTGTTCCAAACGAAAAGGAAAAATTTGGATGATAAAGTGGTGCCATGTATCTTTTTGGGCTATGGAGATTAGTAGTTTGGCTATAGGTTATGGGACCCTATGAAAAAGATCATGAGCAGACACAAAGATATGACATTGAGTGAAACTCAGATAGTTATAGAACCTGAGAGTGATGATGCTGAGGCTGTAGGATCATGCGATAGTTCTTCTGGTGATAAGTATGAGGATGATTCAACTTCTTCACAGGTACAATCTTCCGATGACAAAGAAGAGCAGCAAGATCATCTTGAGCAATTGAGTGATAACAAATCGAGTGCTCTTGTTCTAATGCTCTAATGATTAGTTCAGACTCACACTCAGAGACTTCTGGGTAGGGGGAGCAAGATCATCACCACAAAGAGTCATCAGAGTATAAGTTGAGGAGGTGTAATAGAGTTCGTCATCCTTCATCTAGATTGTCGACATCTCTGTATATTCGCCTTACTAATCAGGAGGAGCTAGAGATGTATTATGAGGCACAAAATCATAGAGACAGAGCACAGTGGCAACAGGTGATGCAAGAGGAGATGTATTCTTTGGAGAAGAATGATACCTATGAGGTTGTGGAGATTCCCAAGGGCTAGAGAGTACTAAAGTACAAGTGGGACTATGGATGAAGAGAGATGACAATAATAAGGATGTCAGATACAAAACCAGACTAATTGTCAAGGGCTTTGGTCAAAGACTGGGGGAGAAGCATCAGAGGATATCTGAACCTTGGGACATAAGATCAGAAAGAAAGTTTTCATCTAGGATGTCTTGACATATCAGTAAGGGGGAGCCAATAGAGTTCCATGTGTGGGCATGGAGAGGGAAGCGATACTGCCAGGATACTTCTTCTCAGTTTATTGGGAACAAAGGGAAGTCTGGATGAGACTTTAAGAAGATTGACAAAAATGGCAGGATGATAGCATGCTTGAAGATAATGGATCCATCACATGTGGTGATGGGGTCCACAAACTACTCCAGATGATTGTTGAAGACAACGTCTACCTCATGGGGTGAAGGTGGAGATTGTTGGGAAAAAGGAAAGGGATTTCAGCCCATGTCCTAGTTGGATTCGGTTGAGTAGGAGATGTCTTGTGCTACCAATCCCAGTAGCAGTCAAATATAAAAATAAAAAAGAAGATGATTCACTATATGTAAAATGGAGTTGGATTTAGAGTTGGACTCGAAGTTGGATAAGGATTCCTACATGCAACCACATGCTATGGAGGCCTATAAATAGAGGCCCTGGGGAGGTCATTCAGACCATCCCACCGGTTGATGTGTGATCCCTCTCATTTATTGTTAGGGCCTTCTGTGGTAGAAGAGCCTCAAAATAAGAACAACTGGAGGAGCTCTCTTGGTTGATAAGAGACGATCATTGAATTTCCCTTGAAGAGAAAAATTGACTGATAGTTAGTGCCACCATGAGTGAACTAATAGAGCAACTCTTTCGATTGAATAAGAGTGGGTCAAAGACTTTACCTTGAAGCAAAGTAGCGACTGATAGTCAGTGACACATTGGATGCATTGAAAGAACATTTCTCTTGTTTGATAAGAGAGGGTAAATGACTTTGCCTTGAAGAAAAGTAGCAGTTGGCGGTTACAGACACAGTGATGCCATACCATGAATAGTCTGATCCACTCAGTAGTCACAGTGGCATCAAGCGGTCCCCAACAATGAAAGTGACGTCATAAGGAGATCAAGTAAAGAGAAAAGTTTTGTACACATTGAGTGTTATTTTCTTCTTCCTCATCTTTGTTCTCGCGTGGGAGGTACCCGGATTTAGGGGTAATTAAATCTGAACAATGTGAGTTATGATCTTTATTACATAGTGATTGTTGGCTGGTATTGTCCCGTGATTTTTCTCTTATCGTCCTGAAGAGAGTTTTCCATGTTAAACTTGATGTTCTTTGTTTGAGTTTGTATGCTTGTCAATAACGCTTCTACAACATGATCTTTAACATGAGTAGTATTTTCATTAATTGTTGCACATAATAGGTATTGTCTCGTGATTTACCATGAGTGGTATTTTCATTCTTTGAGCATGATCAAATTGACATGTTTTAATAGATTTGCTCACTAATATGTTGATATAAATAGTAGGAAGAGGAATTCCAATGACTAAAATTTCAGCCACTTTTTGGGAATATCAGGTACAACATATATACCATCTGCCTTTTTATTTGACATATTTCTCTACTGTCAGGAAAGAGCAACAAACACTCAACTGAATGAAGTACAAGTTCTGTAAGTTTCCACTAGTAATTATTATTATAATTGGAAGTTATGCTTAACAAAGATAAACACACACATTATATATATTCAATTCATGTGTGACATCCTGCCAAGCCACCATATTATCATGTTGATGCAACACAACAATGGATCAAAGCTTCATTCTCGTACATCAAACAATATATAAAGGGTGAATGTTTCTTGTGACATGAACATGTAGGTATTTCAACTTTTTTGAAATATAACTATGTAAATTCTAACTGGATCTAGGATGAGCTTGGCTATTTCCATCCTATTTTTTCAACTATGAATTTCCAACAATTTTTGCACGTAAGATCTTTGACATAGTCAACACTTGTGAGCTATTTTCAGAAGTCATTCTAGTAATCTTGGTTTCTTTAAGATGATGCATGGCCATCATGTTTCCCAATTCCACATGTAGCATTTTTCTCCTAAAAGTAATATGGTAACACTAGTTTTAAAGATCTTCATCTGTGTGATCTACACCCCATCATGTATATGAGATAATGGGAATGAGAAGTAATACTTCTCGTAGCATGTGTGCAAATTGTTCTTAGTCAAAAAATGCATACATAAATGTGAGTGAGACTTTAGCATTCACACATCTTTTTTATGATCTACAAGCTTTTGGGTTAACTTGGCATTGTAACCGGAGATAAAATGTTGTCAACCAGGAGATAAAGTTTTTTGTTCCTATAGCTATTTATACTATGCTTACATAGGTCTAGATCCACTTGCTCATATGATTTTGGAAGAGCTTCTTTTAGACCTTTAATGGGTGGTTCTTTTACTATAATGCTTATTGATTCATAGTTATGTTTTTGTCTTCAAGACGACCAAGGTAAGAGCATTCTTTCCAAAATACTAGAACAACTAATTTTCCCATTTGATCTTCACTTTTTATCAAGTAAAACTCTAACGAAAAACTTAATGAGTTCATGGAGAGATGGGATGTTGGTATCACAATTTTAAATTCAAGACAACATGAAGGGAAAAGTAATGTTTATTGCCTATGTTATGGATACTTGCATCCATTTATGTTTTAAATTTGTTGATTTAGAAGTATTGTTTACATATCAGATACACTAACTTAAGTTACAGGTCTCTACATCTAATTTATGGGCTTAAGACCACCTATTAAACTTTCATTTTTTGTTGTCTTGTGGTCCAAGAAGAACCAAGGACTTCCCTCATCTCGAGTCTATAACGGTTCTAGATTTCCATTTGGAGAAACATTCACCATAATACTGAACCAAGTAACTTATGGATGTCACACCCACTTTCCAACTCAAAGAAAAAACCATATTTTGTATGAGAGGCACAAGGATAATAGAACTCCTAATTTTATCTCACCATTTTCTTGGATATTCCTCTTGGATTGAGAGTGAATTGTCCACAAGGGAGTTCACTTCTTTTTTTCATACAAAACTGTGTATTAAATTACATGTCATAAATCATAGTCCTTTCTAAAGTTACTATCATCTACTAATTAATCTTTCTACAATGTTTACTTTTTACATTTGTTAATTGGTCATTCTGATGTTGAAATCATACATATGCTTGGATTAGTGACGAATAGTTGAATGTGAATTTGTTGAGAAAGTAAAGGTAAAAAGGACCATGTTTCCAAGAGGGATGGGTTCTATGTTTATATGATGGGAGAATTTATATCGAGCATGAAAAATATCATAGTCTAGAACTACCATTGACACATGTTTTCACATCTACCACAACTCCCACATTTTTCTCAAGTTCCCTGAGATCCTCACAGAGTTTGCCACACATTCAGTTAAGGAGCTTGAGAAGAATCCCATGTTCTTGAAAGAATGGTGATGCAGGTTTTGGGAAGATTATTTTCACCAAGTAGATTTTTTTGATGTCAGAGCGACATACAAATATGAGAATATACATGTATATCTTTTCATTATATGGTCAAAGGATGGGGAAACTATTATATCAAACTATTGTATGGAAGGGTGTCTCGTGTGTGTCTGATTTGATAAAGGGGACAAATCAAATACCCTCCCAATGTAATTACATTTGATTATATGTTAGAAAGATCAATATTCAAAATATATATCTTTAAAAATGTGAGTTGAAATTGCAAGTAATGTTCATCTCGAAATCTAGGTACCAAACTAAAAATTGAATTACGAGAATCTATGAAAATGTCATCATATAGAATACTTAAACCATTATAGTGGCATTTTTCATACGTCATTATAGGCAAGAAGAATAGTTTCATACGACATCCTAATACCCAATAGTGGCATTTATATAAACATCGATTGATGCTATAGTGGAATTTGCATAAAAGTTAACTAATGTTATAGTGGCAGTTATTAAAATCCATAAAAAGTGAATGTTTAGTGGCATTTATATCTTATGCCACTATCTCTCTAGCAGTGTTGGTACTAGATGCATTTTTTTCAGTGTCAAAATATTCCAGTAGTTAATTCTAGTGACATTTATATTGTTTTACCGACATTTGTTTTAAGTCACTAATGGGTATGTTTGCTGTAGTGGGTTTTGGGCGATGGGCTAGTTCTAAGCCGACCAAACCTCGACCCAACCTGACTTGGCCGTGTTTCAAGGACCAGTAGGACCATAGAGGTATGAGACCCACTTTTCCAGTGTGGGAGCTTGTGGACCAATCAAAAGCCACCACATCACCTCATATTAGAGGTTGGTACCATTATGTTCCAAAACCCATAGAGGTTTCCAGGATTACCCAAATATAGGAAGATTATATACCAAACTGATTGGAAAACGATGTAGAACCCAAACAAAGTACTTTTACTCTCTAATTATGCTTCTATTTCAAAAGTGCATTGGATACATGTTTAATAAGTGATTAAGTCAATGAAACCCTAAATGTGAGTATTAAAATGTTAAATATATAGAAGATGTCTATTTTATGGATTAATCTAATATTTATAGATAATATGGGAATCTCATATAATGATAATAATAATGTATATTTATGATTTTTATGGACCAATAATTAGGCATGTATTGAATTAAGGTTTCAAAATCAAATATTCTAACTTGTGATAATCTCAAATGCAAATGATCTGATCTATATGTTCATTATAACCTAACATGCTCAAGATGATAATAATTTAAATCCTTGATAATTTTTTGCTAATGATGATTATGATTAAAGATTCTAAGTCATAAATGTGATAGTTATGGTTTAGGACCCAATCTACCTAGTCATTATGATCTTGAGTTGCAAAACTAAAGGTCATTTCTCTAAATGATCTAAAATGCTTAACTTCATATCTGAAGGCATTAGCTAAGGAAATGGTGATTAGCTAGATACTTCTAATATGCAATTGTTTCAGGATGAAAATTCATGTAAGAGTCTCGTTACTCTTTTTGTAATTTTTTTTTGAAATTAATGGAAATTATTTGTTGTCACTTATTATATGCTAAATTTGGATTCTTGGGAATATGGGTAATGTCTCTCAACTTGAAAGTCTTTCCTTAATTGGGGGATGCTAAAAGTGAGATCGTTACAATTCTACTAGGGAAAAGGATATATAGTCCCCATTTTTGGAAATGAGTTTGTCCTATAAATAGGGTTGTAACCCTCATCTTTTCAGCTTAAATTGTCTCCTACAGGTCAAAGTCATGGGAGAAAAGGAAGTCCATGAGATCCATCTTTTGCTTCATCCTCCCGTCAACTTGTTTTTGGTATGATATTGTATCACATATCTTTTTTAGACTAAAGAAGTCAAACTAGAAAGCTTTTTTGTGACCCATCATCTTACTCATCTAGCGTACATCCCTATGGCAAGGGAGTTGAAGTTGATCCCCTTCTGGGATAATTTAAGCCATACCTTCCATTTGTATGACATCGTTCTGACCCCCACCTTGGAGGATGTGGCTAAGATCACCCAACTTCCTCTACATGATTGATGGCATGTGGTATCGAGGAAATTGGGCTGGGCTGCCAAGATGGGGCATCTTCTCGATGTGAAGAAACAATAAGAGACTTGATGGTTGATGGGTGACATTAGCTTCATTCATATGGGCTTCCTATAGGATTCATTTAAGAGTGAGGAAAGTTGCATTGTTGCTTATCCCGATATGCTTTAGCAGCAGGTGTATATTTTTATCATCCATGCAGAGTTGTTCTTTGGAGAGACTATCAAATAGGTGATGACTGCTTCTTATGGACTAGTAGCCACTCTGTGAAGAATGGTAACTATCTTCACTTTGATATTGGACAAGCTTTATAAGTGCTTGGGTGAAGCACAACTATTTAGAAAGATAAGGGGACCTTTCCATGTACATAGCTTGTTGGTTTGAAGGTTGCATACGTTCGTTGGGGATGGATCAAGTTCCACCTTGACGGCTATGGCATGGCCATGCCTACGTTTTAGTGACTGATCATATTTTCTAGTCTAGAGGGATGTGTTGCATGCTAAACTGTGTCAATGTTGTGGCAATTCAATCATCAGTAGTGTTTGTATCAAGTTGAAACTCTTCCTCCATTTTAAGAAATTGATGCTAGATTCTCAAAAAGTTCATGAGAAGGTGGCCGATATGTGATTGCATCGGAAGAGGTTGACCTGAGACTCCTTACACATGTGGGTCGATATTTCTCTCTTGAATACCTAGCATGGCTTTCATTACTACCTACAATGGTAGTGACTTGTCATTATTTTGGAGAACCATGATGATGTTTATTTTTCTTTTTATTCATTTTTTTGTTGTTTATTGGCATGATGAGCCATAGTTTTGTAATGTTTTTACTTCTAGAATAAAAAGTTTTGAATAATGAAATGTGGGCATTGGTTGGGGTTACTCCCTCTATGATGTTTTGAAAATGTGCATTGGACCTAAGTCCTTGAGGTGGCTATGAGATCCTTTCTGATGAGCCATCCTATAGGAAAAATCTAGAACTCCTTTTATGTGTTTCGAGACTCTATGGATAGCTATATTTTTTCATATGTTGGGAATCACCATCTTCCCATCCAACTCCTTACATAAAAGTGTAACATTGAAGCCTCAAGTGATTTAAGTTATCTCTCATCCTAATACATTGATAGATGTTTCCTCCTTTTGAAATTTCATGGTATGTTCTATTCTGAGGAGGGCCCTCATCCTGGGGGGGATGGAATAAGCTCTACCGGACCTAATTGTCATGCTAAGAGCCAAAACCATGTCATGTAATTGGTGTGTAAGTAGTGAGTCCCTACCTAGTTGGGCCAAGGTGTGAGATAATGAAGATGCCCTGGTAGGCTTTACTCCAGACATGCTTTGGTGTAGTGATTGACCACGATCATGTGTCTGCATGTTTAAAGGGATTTCTGGTTTTTTCTCTTGAGATGCCCATTGATTGTGGTTCTTCTTATTTAAAGCTTTCTGCTTTGACATTGCTGCTCAGGTCCTTAGTATGAGAGATAAGGGTTATGTGGGAAAAATTTTGGGTTTTCCTAGTGAGGGTTTCCTATCAAATGACTCTCAGATCGATGTGTGTAGATCTTGATCCCAGCTCTTGTCTTAGGGAGGCAAGAGTAGTTGCCAAGAATTTCAACCTTTACCCTCTGCCAATGATCCTTCCCCTTTTTGGTTAACCCTGACAGATGTAAATGTTATGGAATCTCCTTGAGTATAATATGACGATGTTGATTTTGAGGATCAAATATGACTTGAATATGGGGACTCATAGGCTTTGACATCCTTGTGATTTATCATGGGGTTTATCCTACCTTGATCTGCAATCATGAATATGTTTCAATGCATTTGATTTTTGTTTGACCTATTTTAAGGAGTTATTTTTTGGGTTGGCAAATTGTTGGGGCCTTAGGATAACGGTCATGCTCCTTCCATCCTAGTCCCTAGGTTCTACTTTGACCTTTCCACTTCAGGGTGCACAAGGGTATGTGGTAAAGTGTTTAAGTACATTTGAGGTGTTTTTTAGAAGAATGGGAGCTTTTAACTCTGTTACATGGAATTCTTCAAGAGGTTTTCTTATTTTGACATTCTAATCAATTGTAGTAGTGTTTCAAAAAATTAGCATGTGTGTGTTGAAGATGAATATATCCATCCATGTCCTTTAGGCACATGACACCCCAATCATAGATGTGATGGACGATGTAGGGTCCCTTCCATTTAGGGTTGAACTTGCCCTTGGAATCAACATTATGGATGACTCACAATAATAGGTAGCCCTTTTCAAAGTTGTGAGGTCAAACACTTCTTGAAGAATGCTCAATGAATTCTTTTTTGATAGCACTATACATGGTGCATGTCTTTTTCATGTCCTTATTTAAGAGTGTTGAGGTTGTATGCTGGGTCTTGAAGCAATTTGGTCTCCAAGATATCTCCTTCTTGTAGTATGTGTAGCAAAGAGATTTTCATTTTAAACAGTAGGACTGCTTCCATCCCATACACTAGGGAGTATGGTGTAGCCCCTGTTGAAGTCCTTATGGAAGTGTGGTAAGCCCATAGACATTTGAAGGTGTTCATGCCAATTGGCATGAGAGATGATAGTCTTCTTTAAAATCTTGACTGGATTTTTATTAGTTGCTTCTACAGATCCATTCATCTATAGTCAATAAGGTGACATTCGATGATGTTTTATCCCCAAAGAGTTTATGTACTCTTTTATGGTCTCGTAATCTGAAGCAATCTCATGCGGTATCCCGTACCAACTTATGATGTTTTTCTTGAGGAACTTGATGACCTGGTGTGATGATGTGTTAGTGATGGACATTGCTTTGACCCACTTGGTAAAGTACAATTGTGACCAGGATGAAGCAATTTTTGTTTGATGCCTTAGGGCTGATCTTGCTGATCATGTTGATGCCCCAAGATGAGAATGACCAAGGCATGACCATGTTGTAGAGTTGATTTGTAGGCAAGTGGATATAGTCTCCCTAATTTGGACAAGCTCAACATTATTGGCAGTAGTCCATTTATATGGCATTCCAATAGTTTTCTAAGAGCTAAATTTTTTTAGCTAGCATGACTCCATTCATGTGCAAGATTCATGACCGGAATGGACCTTCCACATTAGAGCTTATATTTTTGTCATCTTGACACATCGAAAAAGAGATTGGTTGTAAGATCTGTCATATGTTCTACCCCTATAATGTACTAAGCGACTTGTCACTTGAGTGTCTATTTATCTCTCCAGGAGAGGTTCTCAGGAATGATTTGGTTTGATAGATACATCTTAATGTTGTGAAATCAAGCCCTTTCTTCTTTGTTGGAGAGCATTGTTGATGACCATGCCACAACTGGTTGAATTAGTGCCTCGGCTTCTAGATAGAGGTCTGGCCTTTCTGGATGTGGATCTATGAATCTAGGGTTGCTAGTGCATCAAAAAAGGTGTTGTGCTCTCTTATGATGAAATGGAAGGAGACACACTCAAAGCTATGAGCCAGAGATCACATGTGTTCCTAGTATGGTACCGGGTTCTAATGACACATTCTCCAATTATTCTGTACTTGAGAGATGACAAGTAGGGAGTCACCATAGACCTATAGTTATCATTTCCATTGTTGTTTGGAAAGGTAATTTTTGATCTTCTAGAGCATAACCTTGCATTATCCATTCCATCTAGAGTCAGAATTATTCTTTAGCAGTTTGAAGATTGGCTCACCTATAGGTGTGAGTTTGGCAATGAAGCAGCTGATGTATTGGAGACACCCGAGCAAACCTCGTATCTCCTTTTTAGTTCTAAGTGATAGCATTTCTTGGATGCCATGTGCTTTCCCAAGATATAATTTGATCCCTCTCTGGATGACAATGTATCCCAATAGGTTACTAGATGTAACCCCAAAAGTGCATTCAACATGATTCAAGTGTAAGGAGAGTTGTTGCAGTTGTTGAAAAAACTTCTCAAGTTTGGTGAGATGGACTCTAGGACTTATAAATTTAGTGAACATGTCATCCATGTATAGGTCCACCTCTTTGTGCATAATGTTATGAAATAGGGTAATTATCTCCATTTGATATGTAGCTCCAGGTTTATGAGACCGAAAGAAATGGCTCGATAGCTGATGAATGCATATTCATCTCTTATTTTTGCTTCATTTAGAATAATTAATTAGGACTTTTTTGTTAATTTTAGCTAATTCAAAAATAAATAGCACTTTCATCTTCTTGATATACTTTTCCTGAATTCTTATGATATCTTTCTTAATTTTCAGGAATTATCTAAGTAATTAAATCGAGAAAAGAAGAGATGAAGGTAGGAGACAATTCAGTTTCCCGCAATGCTGAATTAAATGCATACCTTGCACCAAAATTAGCATAACTCTCACATCCTAAGGCAGAATTTAATGTTCAAATATGATTTGGAAAGGGAATTCAAAGACCTACAGGAAAATCCTATTTTCGGGCACACTTTAAATTCTATGGACAACGGAAATTCGCTCGAAATTGCTGCTGCGAAAATCTGCATTAAAGAAAGACAATCAAGAGTTTGTTGACTAGATCTGAAAATTCAAAAGGATGGCTCCCTCTCTTTTTTTCCCCTCTTTTTTTAGATAGCCTACCCCTCCTTCTCCTATAAAAGGAAGGGCACTTCCTCCTCCCAAGGGCATCTTGGATTTTCTGGTATCTTGGGATTCTGCAGCAATTAGGCTTGTAATCATTTTCATTTTATGCAATAAAGTAGTTTTAAATTCAAGCAACGTTCTTCCATTCTCGTTCTTGTCTCTTCTTCCCACTTTAGTCTTGATCTGCTTTCATCCACGCTTTATTCTGGAGCAAGGAACAAAGAGTTAAGCCATTTCATCGTCTCTAGCATAAGGATTAATTTCCTGATTTCAGGGCTAGACTATGGCTTCAATTCTTTCTTCCTCCGACTCCCATTTCTCTATATGTGAGTAGTCTCTTATCGGGGCAAGGGGAATAACCCCTTAGCCATGGTTTTAACGACTTCTTCTTAAACGACTAGATGGTAATCAATTTTAATTGAATAGTCGATCTTTGGATCGCATGTTAATCCGGATGAATGTGACCATAGAAATCCGGATTTAGAACAATAAAATCGATTACATAGATGTTTTGATATGACTGTGGATTCTCGTCTTTTAGGTTGATAAACTTGGAAGCATGAGCACCAGGCTCTTGTGGAGTTTCTCTTTTGTGAGTTTTTAATTCGCAAGCCTTCATCGAATTGTCGTTTAAGATTTAGTTGTTATCACCCAGGCTAAGGTGGTGAAAACCCCTACGAGCCTCGATTTCCATCTCTTGTTTTAAACACCGCATCTTCGTTTCCTTTAATTCTTAGTCTTTCATTCATTTAGTTTGCTTGTGTTAACAATCTTTTTATTTTTCCCTCGTGCATGTTAATTCTTGTTAAGTGCTTTCCTTCTTGCATTAGTGTAATCATTCAAACCCCCAATTGGAATTTACTTTCTGCTTTAAAAATAAAAATACCAAAAACAATTAATAAAAGTTCTTCAAATTTTGGGTTCTAAGAACAATCTCCTAATAGTTGTCCTGTGGGATCGACCCTTCTATACTACCCTTAAAACCGGAAGTAAAAAAGGTTTAAACTCTAGGATTAACCATCTTAGTGATTGATAGTGCAAAACGACGATTATCAATTTGGCGCCGTTGCCAGGGACAACGAATTGTTTTCTCGAACCCCAAAATTTTTGAAAAAAACTTTTTTCCTTTTTTATGCCTTCCGAGTAACATTCCGGAAGTGCTACTCCTCCTTCTGCCGAGTTTCCATTCCGGCAGTCCGTTTTTTTCTGCAAATACGCTAGTTTGTAAAAAACTGTAATTTTAGTTAGTTTTGTAAATTTTAACCTTGAGTCATAATCCCTTAGCTTATGTTTATTTTTTGTAATTTATAGTCTTGTACAAAATATTTAGTTCTTTTTTGAATTGTAAAAAAAAACCTTTCAAATGGAGTGGGCATTGCAATATCCCCCACAATGTTATTATTGTGGTCATTGCCACCATGCATCTCTTGCCTGTCCAAATTTATCCCATAGCACCCCTCTCTATGAGCCCTTTCATCCTAGTGGGTACAATGTAAATCCTTATTTTTCTGAGAACCAATATGGGGAAACTTGCTATCCATATTCTGAGAGAGGGTACGACCAACAAAACTTTGGGGGAAATGGACCTATTTATGATACCCAATATAATCCTCAACAAGAAGAGAAACTTAAGTCCCTAGAGAATATGGCAGCAAAACTCCTAACTAGCCAAACCTTATTGGCCACCTTAGTAGAAGCCCAAACCCAAAATATAGATTGTTCAAATATGTTTCCTCATGAATTGGTGACACCTTATAATATTGAATCTTCCTACCAAGATGGACGCAATGGAAATTACAATCCACCATCTTCTGGAGATTATTATGAGGAGCAATGCCACCCAAAACAATATGAGGAGTACTATGGCCAAGGACACTATGGGGAGTGTGGCGAGGATGACCAAAATTTTGGGGTGTATAAATCCTATGGTGAAATGCAAATTGATCTTGAACTGGAAGAGAGACTTAAGGACCTAGAAAAGAGGGTAGTAGAAGCACAAGCAAAACTTGAATCCAGTCAAGCCATGTTAGCTACCTTTCTAGAGGATCAATCACAAACTCCCCCTATAGAGCTTGAGCAACCCAAGATGGTTCTTCCTGACAATGACGATGATGATCCTTATTTTGTGTCATATATGTCAGATCCTGAAGAAATAGAACAAACTATGGAGACATATTCTGTGTGTGATGAGGACGTTGGTATCCCTATCTTTCCTTTAGAGACTCTATTACTTGAATATGAAATGTCAAAGCAGGAGAGTCATTCTAAAGACCCAACAAATCCTCCCATCCTCAACATAAATCTGAATGATACCATAGACCAATACCCTTCTTTTGAGTCTATTTTGGATAATGAGAATCTAACACCCTTTATGATTCTTCCCGAGCCGTCACATCCAATTTCCATCCCACACATGGCTGATCTAGAAGGAGAGATACCACCGTTGGAAGAGGCTCAAACACCCCGTTCTATTGTTTGTAAGGAAGTCGTCCTCATCCCTCCTGAATCCTTGGGGACCCCTTGTACAAAAGAATTAGAGCCATATGTTATATCAACAATGAAACTTACCAAACCCAATGTTGATGACATTATTTTTGAGGAGAAGCAAAACAATTTTGTAAATAATTTGAAATCTTTTTCATCAACATCAATTCTCCCATATACAGGTCATCATGATGGTGGAAAACCTGAACCAGATCCTCCACCCAACTCATTTCATCCTGCTCTACTAGAATCACTAGTCGGGTACCCACCAACCTCCCCAAATCTACATCCACCTTCAACACTTCCCCTTCTATTGATGGAAGATCTTTGGATCCTATTGGAGGGAATGCGAGGTGAAAGAAAATACGAGCACCCCACTGAGCTTCTACAATTACCCTATCAAAGGGTACACTATGAAGCTCCTCAGATAAAGGTCCCAGCCCTCATCGACATTCCTTTCAGATGGACATATTTTGAGCTACCAGGACCTCCTGGTGAATCCAACAAATTTCTTCCCTCCATCTCGGGTTTGGGTTTTGCTCGGGACGAGCAAAAATCTAAGTCCGGGGTGGAGGTGGGTGGTATGATTCTATTCCACCCCTTATCTTTTTATTCTTGCATTATTTCTACTTTTTTTTTTGGTTTTGCATATAGTTGCTTTGTTTATGGCCATTATCTAGTCGGCCATATTTTTATTTCTTTTGTTATAAAATGGCCTCTATCTAGTCGGCCTTGATATGATCATTTGTCAAAATACTCCCTTTAATGATGTAACTTCTTTGCAACTAAAATTTTGAAACTTTCATGACTAGAAATCCTCCTGTCACTTAGGACCTCAAATAATAATCACTCCTTGGAAAAGATGGCAAGCCATAGAGGACTGATAGGATTCAAGAGTGATGCTTTCTTATCATGTACAACTTGTATAAATTTTCTTGATTTTTCGCATGATTCGGAAATAGTTGAACCAATGCATGGTACTCCTAAAAAAAAAGACGAAAAAAAAAGTTGCACAAGAACAGTCTCTTCTACTCTTCTTCTACGACTTCCAAATCTTTCCATTCGTCAAAAAGAAAAAAAAGCCAATAATGCCCAAAAGGCTAAGTTTGGGGTGGCACCCCTTCCCCCTCTTTCGCTTCTTCCATACCCACGCAATTGGGTGTATCACCAAAAATCAAAGAAAAAAATGCGGTCAATGTAACTACATGTCCACTAGATAAAAAGGTCTCGAGTCGAATAGAGGAGAGACTGTCCTTCTTCCATACCTCCTTCACTCCAATTTTCTACCCAGGGGAAAACTACAAAAACCCCAACCATCCAAATCAGCCCTGTTCTTGTGTAAAACTTTAAAAAAAAAATTCGAGTACCAAATGCAAAGGTGAAATGAAAATCTGTTTTATTGCAGGTCTTGAATAAATGCAAGTTTGTGAAATAAGAAATATAAAAGTCACTTTTTGTGAATTCAGGAAGTCAGGGTCGCTTGGCCATATTTTGGTGGAAGGAATCCAGTGATTGTTAGGAGAGTGAGGATGATAGGTTGAGAGTATGTCTTGAAAGTATTTCTTGATTTTAATATTGCTCGGGACGAGCAAAGTTTTAAGTTTGGGGTATTTTGATGAATGCATATTCATCTCTTATTTTTGCTTCATTTAGAATAATTAATTAGGATTTTTTGTTAATTTTAGCTAATTCAAAAATAAATAACACTTTCATCTTCTTGATATACTTTTTCTGAATTCTTATGATATCTTTCTTAATTTTCAGGAATTATCTAAGTAATTAAATCGAGAAAAGAAGAGATGAAGGTAGGAGGCAATTCAGTTTCCCGCAATGCTGAATTAAATGCATACCTTGCACCAAAATTAGCATAACTCTCACATCCTAAGGCAGAATTTAATGTTCAAATATGATTTGGAAAGTGAATTCAAAGGCCTACAGGAAAATTATATTTTCGGGTGCACTTTAAATTCTCTGGACAACGGAAATTCGCTCGAAATTGCTGCTGCGAAAATCTGCATTAAAGAAAGACAATCAAGAGTTTGTTGACTAGATCTGAAAATTCAAAAGGATGGCTCCCTCTCTTTTTTTAGATAGCCTACCCCTCCTTCTCCTATAAAAGGAAGGGAACTTCCTCCTCCCAAGGGAATCTTGGATTTTCTGGTATCTTGGGATTCTGCAACAATTAGGCTTGTAATCATTTTCATTTTATGCAATAAAGTAGTTTTAAATTCAAGCAACGTTCTTCTATTCTCGTTCTTGTCTCTTCTTCCCACTTTAGTCTTGATCTGCTTTCATCTACGCTTTATTCTGGAGCAAGGAACAAAGAGTTAAGCCATTTCATCATCTCTAGCATAAGGATTAATTTCCTGATTTCTGGGCTAGACTATGGCTTCAATTCTTTCTTCCTCTGACTCCCATTTCTCTATGTGTGAGTAGTCTCTTATCGGGGCAAGGGGAATAATCCCTTAGCCATGGTTTTAACGACTTCTTCTTAAACGACTAGATGTTAATCAATTTTAATTGAATAATCGATCTTTGGATCGCATGTTAATCCGGATGAATGTGACCATGGAAATCCGGATTTAGAACAATAAAATCGAGTACATAGACGTTTTGATATGACCGTGGATTCTCGCCTTTTAGGTTGATAAACTAGGAAGCATGAGCACCAGGACCAATGGGCTCTTGTGGAGTTTCTCTTTTGTGAGTTTTTAATTCGCAAGCCTTCATCGAATTGTCATTTAAGATTTAGTTGTTATCACCCAGGCTAAGGTGGTGAAAACCCCTACGAGTCTCGATTTCCATCTCTTGTTTTAAACACCGCATCTTCGTTTCCTTTAATTCTTAGTCTTTCATTCATTTAGTTTCCTTGTGTTAACAATCTTTTTATTTTTCCCTCGTGCATGTTAATTCTTGTTAAGTGCTTTCCTTCTTGCATTAGTGTAATCATTCAAACCCCCAACTGGAATTTACTTTCTGCTTTAAAAAGAAAAATACCAAAAACAATTAATGAAAGTTCTTCAAATTTTGGGTTCTAAGAACAATCTCCTAATAGTTGTCCTGTGGGATCGACCCTTCTATACTACCCTTAAAACCGGAAGTAAAAAAGGTTTAAACTCTAGGATTAACCATCTTAGTGATTGATAGTGCAAAACGACAATTATCAATAGCAGAACACTCCCCACTCTGTGATGAAGGCGGTCTTTTATTTGTCTTGTTTTTCCATCTTGATTTTATTATAGCCAAAAAATTTGTCATTGATGAGCAGCGCATGGCTGACTATGTTGTCAACAATCATATAGAAGTGTGGAAGTGGAATGTAATCTTTTGAAGTTTCCTTATTTCGGTCACAGTAATCTGCACACAACCATACTTTGTCATCTTTCTTCAGAATAAGGACAATATTTGCGATCCATGTAGGATAGTTTACTGGCTCTAGAAAACCAACAATGCATTACTTTTAACTTCCTCTATAATCTTGAGGCTCCATTTTGGCCACATCTATCTACCATTTAGTTTGATGGGGAAAATTCCAGGGATGATAGGTAGTCAATGGATAGTGATGGCTTCATGCAACCCGTGCATGTCAACATAGCTCCAGGAAAATACGTCGAAGTAGTGGCATGGAGTTCTACCAGATTTTCTTTGATGGTTTCAGGTAGACACACCCTAAATTTGACTTTGTGCGGCTCATGGCCTAAATTGAAGTTGACCGTCTCTATATCATCTTCGATATGAAAGGGATTATGCTCCTTTTTCATATAATCTTGGATAGGGACATCTTCCAACTCTGTATCTTCATTGTTGTAGATTGGTGCCACCTTTATGAAGTAGTCGAAAAACACTCAATGAGCCTACCTGTCCTCAAATTCTTTTGTATTTTCTTAATTTTGTACTTTGTTGGGTTTTTTTTATATTTTGCAATTTTTTTTATTTTGTAGGACAAGTGGGGATGTGGCAGAATGTGAAAAAACAACCACTCTCAAATATCTACCACATCAAGGTGTCATTCTTCTAACATGTTTTTTTGGGTGAGGAGGAAGACCTAGCTCTCAGGACTTTGTGGTCATCTGCGTACTAGTTTTGAACCTCTTCTCCTTTCTAAAGAGGAATGATGAGCATTTGTGGTTCTTGTACAACCTTTAAATCAAATATGGTGTTGACTCCCCATCCTTAAATTTACTCATAGGCATCATCATAGTTGTCCCACACGACACTATAGTCTTTTTACAACCTTAGTGTCTATAATGTTGGCGTCATCTTAGATGGGCTAGCTGAGATAGATCTAGAGAGAATGGTAGACATCTTCTTTAGGCGACATCTTCACTCAATCTGGTGTTTGTTTGACAATTTTTGTCTATCCAACAAGGTCATCTTCATGATATATGATGCTTTTAATAGTGTATGAGTTCTTAGGGAATGACTTACTAACAACCGATGTTGGTCTTCTGTTGATTGTGTCATCATTTGGAGTGATGACTTTGGTCTTGGATTGTTGATGTTCTTGTTAGTATGGATGCCCTGGTCTTTGCTTGTGATCAGGGAAATCTCCCTGAAGCTAATTGTTATCCTCAAATAGTCCTCCTGGTCCTTGTAGTCGACCTCTTTCATGAAGTAAGCAATGTTACCAGAACGATTGCCTTAGTGTATCTGAGTAGTCTTCAGTGATGGACATAGTACAAGAAAGTACTGATGGGGGACTTTGTACTCAAGGCTAAGGTCCCAATAATACAACACAGTAAGTCGACTCTCTATTTCTATACAGAGGTGTTGGGTTTCACGACTCAAATTATGGGTCATCGGTATGCAAAGCTCAGGTGTCGACAATACCTTTCTGGTATCCATGGTCGGGTTGGAGACATGGATATCTCCTTCTATTGTGATGCTGATAGGGACTCGTATGTAAGTTTTCACCTTTTTGTTTCCCTCATTAAGGGGTTGTGGTACTGTGCCAAAGTGAATTTTAGGATAAGTATGATTTAATTACTCATTTACCCTCTGTATGTTCACTCATGAACTCAAATCATTTTCCTGGGCTTCTAAATCAATCTTGAGACTCTAAAATCATAACTTGACTAGTGAAGTTCTAGATCTATATTTGTTGACCTGATCTTGAATATGATGATGACATCATAATAATATGATTGTCCTAAATCATGTGGCATACTTAATCCTTTGACTTGAACCCTGACCTTACTCATTATATTATTTCAAACTTGATCTAATCTAGAACACTAGTGATGTTACAACATGATGATGATCTAAAGACTTGATTATGACTTGCATATCGACCATGATAATTAGGGTTAACACATGAACCTAGAATACCTAGGTGGGCCATTCAAACTTGAAACATAATTGACACTTGAATAATATTGAACATCTTGATATTGTTGATCATAAGTAAATGACCTAACCCAAGGTAAAATAGGAATCAGTAACCCTAATATTGAATCATGAAACATGATATTCTAAACATCATCATCTTGAACCTTGATCCAATCTTGTTGATTTAGGATCTGACTCAAAGGGTTGACTTGTTGAGATCTTACTCTATGTCTTTGGTGAAAGGTACACTATTATATCTCCTCTTTGGTTGTATTGAAGATACTTTTTATGTATCTCTTGACTGTATACTTGGCTATATAACTTTATTGAGCTACTATTCCCTGTGATTAGTCTTTCATTTTTACCTATATTATATTTTGAGAAAAACATGAGAACATAAATGATGTTGCCCATTATGACTTCCCATATATAGATAATAATGATGATGCTGATAATGTTGATATTGAATTCAAGAGACCTCCACATTCATAGGTGGGATGTATACATTGGCCTGCTACCTCATATGGAGAGAAGGATCCTGGTGACCTTCCCCATCGCGTTGGGGTGACAAAGTCACACAAAATATACATGCATACTTCTCGATTACAACATAATGGGAACTTGTAATAAACAGTTAATTGTTTGAAATAAACATCTTGTTAAATAAATGTTGGATTTGGAAAATTTCTTGTTATACTTTTCTTGAATATAAGTCCTACCAAGTATACTCTTTTGCTATAAACCATTGTACTTCATTTTGATAGCATACCGTGCAATTGCATGATTGTGTCTCAATTTTCTTAATTTTAGGAAAGATAAATGGAACACGACTAGATTGCTTCCACACTCATATATTCTAATACAAATATTGATCTACAATATCTCCTATATTGGGTTAGTTGTTATTTAAATTTCCTATTTTTGAGTTATTATTTCTTATTGTATATGCTAGTGTGTTAGATCCTATTGCGCCACTCAGGGACGGGTGCTTCAATCTTTTTACCACTATCTCGATAGTGGGATTAGGATTGGGGCAAGAATGGTTCCATTATAGTTGGTATCAGATCTTACACACTACCATACACTTTAAGTAAATAATTTCTTGAGTCTCATGAAACCCCAGAAACCCTAAACTCCATAATGGTGAAAATTGAGGTGTCTAGGCTCGGGGTTCTGCATTATTTATCCTATCTGTATTCACAATGGATGAGATTCCGCGCTCTACTTGACCTTAATTGATCAACAACTGGACCTAAAGGTTCTCTATTGAAAACATAGAGAGTCTTCTAGCATCTCATCTCTTCTTTAAGGACTAACCTAAGCCACCCAAGTATATGATGATTAGGTAGTCTTCTTATCTCATCATGTAGTCATTCTCATGAATTTTTCTACCTGATGTGTAGATTATGGGTAACTTATGGGAAAAACTCAATTTTGAAATCAAATACTCATGCATGACCCCATTCATGTAAACTTGATTTAATCAAAATAAAACTATATGTTTTCTGTGTTTGAGGTAAATCTTGATTTGGTGAAATAAGAATGATTTATACCATACACCTTATTGTTGATAAGATCCCTATTTGATTAAGTTCATCTCACCCTATTGTTGACTAAACCTCATAACATAGCTAAGAAAGCTCTTATCCTGTTTGATACACATCATGATTATTTCATCAAATTATTAAAAACAAGAACTCAAAAAATCATGATGTAAGAATATGATGCAAAAATAGTTTCCTATTAACTATTGATGCCTTTTTAATCTTGATTTTGATATGATGAGCATGGACCTAAATCGTGCACCAATTTCCAAATTATATCATTACCTTGATCATAAAAGGAAAGGAATGCAAATCTTGACATGAATGCAATATTTTCTTGAATGTTGATCTTATGACCTTGTAAAATATGATTTGATCATTGATAATCTCCCTATTTGGTAAGATCAATGAATAATGATTAATGTAGGTAATGTGCTAGATTAGGGTGGTAGTTGACTCAAGACTCCCTTAACCTTGGTCACATCCCTATTATAACTACCTCTAAATTTCATCTTGTTGATTATTTAGACTTTGGGAAGGTATCCCTTTTCACCTAATTTGGGATTCATTGACCTAAGTCTAATAGGTTAAAACCATGGTTGATACTCAATCCTGAATATTGATTTAATAACAACCTTGATATATGACAATGTTGACTAAAGCTTGCGATTGATTTCCTAGACAGACCTAAGTCTAGATCATTCATCCACCTTGGAAACCATGTTAATTAAATCTTGATATAATGCTCAAATATTGATTGAATATTGTTTCTCAAAATTTGAATATAGATGAGTGATCACCCCTAAGGTATAAATAGGAATCTAAAACCTAGCTTTGGAATATTTATACATATGATCAAATTTTGGATCTATGACTTTTGGTGTCTAAAATATAGACTCTTGATATTGATTAATAGAACTGTGACTCACGACTAGCAATCTCTATAATGATACAAATCCTATGATTCAAATTATTTGGACCTTGAGATCACCCCAGGTATATGACTAATGACTTCAAAATCCCAAATCTTCAAAATTTTGAAATGATGACTATTTTGACTCTCTCAATTTTTTACTTAGGGTTTAGCTCTCATTAGGAATAGGGTGGGACCTCCCATTGATTTGGAGCTCAAAAATCATGATATTGAAAGTATGATGTTGTCTTGAAATTGTTGAAATTTGAAATCTCAAATCATGGGTATATAACCCCACCTAGGGCAATGTAGAGGCTAGGACCCTGAGATATTGGGATTGAAAGTCACCTTCTACACTTGATTCAAGGACTCTATTTGTTTGACTTAAAAAAATATTACCTCTCCAAAATTTGTGATCAATAGGATGCTCTCCATATTTGTGACTCATATGATGACTTTGAGCAATATATATGCACTGTCCTTGATACTCAATTGCTCGATGATGAAACAATTTTGGTACCAAATTAATTATGATATGGAACACAAAATCCCAATTATGATTTTTGGACTACTTGAAGTTTGAGGACATGATTTTGATTATATAGTTGAGGATACTCCAGTATTTGAGGATATGATCTGGTTTTTGATAATCCTAATTTTGAGAGTGTTTTTCAATTTTGGGGACAAAATTCCTTTTAAGGAGGGAATAATGTGACAAAGTGAATTTTAGCATAAGTATGATTTAATTACTCTTTTTCCCTTTGTATGTTCACTCATGAACTCAAATCATTTTTCTGGGCTTCTGAATCAATGTTGATACTCTAAAATCATAACTTGACTAGTGAAGTTCTATATCTATATTTGTTGACTTGATCTTGAATATGATGATGATATCATAATAATATGATTTTCCTAAATCTTGTGGCATACTTAATCCTTTGACCTGATAATTTATCCCTAACCTTACTCATTTTATTATTTGGAACTTTATCTAATCTTGAACACCAGTGATGTTAGAACACGATGATGATATCAAGTCTTGATTTTGACTTGCATATCGACCACGATAATTAGGGTTAACACATGAACCTAGAATACCTGGGTGGGTCATTCACACTTGAAACATAATCAACACTTGAATACTATTTAACTTCTTGATATTGTTGATCATAAGTGAATGACTTAACCTCAAGGTAAAATAAGAATGAGTAACCCTAATCTTGAATCATGAAACGTGATATTCTAAGCATCATGATCTTGAACCTTGATCCAATCTTGTTGATTTAGGATATGACTCAAAGGGTTGACTTGTTGAGATCTTACTCTAAGTCTTTGGTAAAAGGTACACTATTATACCTCCTCTTTGGTTGTATTGAACATATTTTTTATGTATCTCTTGACTGTATACTTGGCTATATAACTTGATTGAAAAACTGTTCCTTATGATTAGTCTTTTGTTTTTACCTATATTATATTTTGAGAAAAACATGAGATCATAAATGATATTTCCCATTATGATTGCCCGTATATTGATAATAATGATGATGTTGATAATGTTGCAAATGTTGATATTGAGTGCAAGTAGCCTCCTCATTCAGAGGTTGGACTTGTAAATTGGCCTCCTACCTCGTATGGAGAGGAGCCGAGTGACCTTCCCCATCGTGGTGGGGCGACAAAGTCACACAAAATATATAAGCATTGTTCTCGATTACAGCATAATGGGAACTCGTAATAAAAAGTGAATTGTTTGAAATAAAAATCTTGTCGAATAAATGTTGGATTTGGAAAATCACTTGTTATAATTTTCTTGAATATAAGTCTTGCCAAGTATACTCTTTTGCTATAAACCATTTTACTTGATTTTGATAGTGTACCGTGCAATTGCATGATTGTGTCTTAATTTTCTTGATTTTAGGTAAAATAAATGGAACACTGACTAGATCGCTTCTGCACTCATATACTCTAATGAAAAAGATTGGTCTACAATATCTCCTATATTGTATTAGTTGTTCTTTAAATTTCCTATTTTTGAGTTATTATTTCTTATTGTATATTCTAGTGTGTTAGATCCTATCGTGTCACTTAGGGATGGGCATTTCAATCCCTTTACCATTGTCTCGGTAGTGGGATTGGGATTGGGGTAAGAATGGTTCCGTGATAGGTACCTCTACTAAGGTAATTTTTGATCTCCCTCTGTTGAGACAGGTGAAGTCATCGTGGATGATATCACAACTATGTGTCGAGTGTTTGTAAGGATCGCCAGCTTTAGTATCTAGACATTTTGTGGTTTTTGGTTCAAAGTTGCCTTTGGTACGTTGATTGGTTGTGCCTTCTGCCCCTGAAATGTCCATGGTATGATGATTGGTCACACCTCCTATCCCTAGTGGGATCTTAGTTTTCAAGCTGACTTGATGGTGTTTATCAGAATCACTAGATTCTATTCCTGAATTGAAGGAAAGGTTTAGGTGTTTTGGGACTAGTTTTTGAATCCTTTGTGTAGTGGAAGAACCAATCTGCATGGCTAATCATCCGGAAATGAGATCACAACCAGTGTGTTTTAGGATGATGATGCCTCTTTCAAAGTGACTATGAATTTCCCAACATCTATATGATCTTGCAAGGTGTTCCTAAGTGTGATGCAGGAGTCAGTCGTGTGGACATTTGCTCTATGTATGTCACAAAAGGTGTTGCAATTGCATCTCTTTAAAAAGGGATTCAACGACTCCCTTATGGATGGAAATTTGAGTAGATGTTTGGTATCTAGTAATATGGTTCTAAGAGAAGCTCTCAAGGGTGTGAACTTCCTTTTAGGTTTGGAAGGATCCTTTGTTGTCGAAGATGTAGTCATTGCCTTAGCGTGAGATGTTAGATTACTCGCTACAAGAGGAGTGTCGACGGTCATTTGTTGCATGGATGATTAGAAAGGGGGGTGGTGTGTACCCATAATAGTTGTTTGGTGGCTAGGTGTATTGTGGGGGCATGCACTAAGGTTTATAATTGGTTCGCATCACTTGAACTTTTGTGGATGAGGTGTCTGGTCGTGGACAACTAGGGCATTGGTGTCTATGGCAAGGAGACATGTATGGTTGGCAGTTGTCACTTTCTCCTTCCATCTGGAACCACTACTTATCCAACTGTGGCATCTAATGAATTTTCCTTTTCCATTTGGACTTATGATTAGTCATTGAGGAGGTAGGCGATGGTAGGAAAGTGAGGACTATGTTCTAATAAACCCTCCTTTTGATTGATTTTTTTTTGTACACCTACTTGTATAAGATCTAGGAAGGTATTATACCTTTATAAGGATAAAAGGGAAATGAGACTTGACTAGGCGGATCTCATCACCATTTTGACATCCCCTTATCTATAGGTTTGAATTCTAACTTAGCAGCAACATCCCTCCACCGTTTGATGAACTCAAAGAATCTCTCATCCACCTTTTGCTACAATACCTCTAGGTTCTCCTTGGTAGGGACATGGTCTAGATTCCAGGTTTACTGAACAATGAATCTTTTAGTCATCTTGGCCCATGTGGTGATGACAAACATGTCCTGCTTGTTGTACCAGACCATCATTGGACCACTCAAGGTCCATGCAAAACATTGTATTAGCACTTTGTCATCATTCTTAACTTCCACCATATCTGAGAAATACACCTTGATGTGAACCCCATTGTTCCCTTTTCTGGCATATCCATGGAATTTTGACATAGTTAAGATCTCAAGGAGCTTTGAGTCTAAAAAGTGATAGAAATTATTGAATGTCTTCCCTTCTAGCAATTTGATCTTTTGCATGATCTTGAGCAATAGGGAACATGTGGCAGCAAGCTCATGTGTGACAAATTCTTAACATGCGTCCACCACAAGTATGATCGGTGGTTTGATCATTGTTGGTGTGCCACATACTGATGGTGGGAATCCTTACCCTACTCCCATGTAGGGTTGTAGTAGTAGTGGGGTGGTGGAAATGTGGAGTGTAGGCAGGAGAATGATCTTTAGTCATTCAGATACTACATTTGAGCCTACATGATGGTATTGTCTGCTTGAGGATCTTCATACATGGTGTGGCTTCTTCTTCATTCTTATTTCCTTCAATTTCCCTTTCAGGCCTGAAGAAGGGCATTGCCACCTCTTGACGTATAGGACTGGGCCCAATGATTATGAATGTCAGTCTCTGATAGAGCCTTGTCTGGAATGTTTTAGACTGAGGTGAAAGAGATCCCCACAACATATGTTTCTCCTTTTTCAGTAAAGCCTAGATAGTGCCATCCTTTCGTGTAGGATGAACTTGGTGGAGTAGGAAATGCATGTTGAAATGTAGATCAAGTTGAGGTCCTTCTATAACTTCAGGCATGACAAAAGCTTCCTTACATTTATCTACCTCTTTTGGTTTGTCTTGCTTGTTTTGGATGACATCCATCTTGGAGGTCCCATTAGATTGACAACTTGTACTATTGCTCCCAGCCATATGGATTGATCGTTGGTGAGAACAAGTGAGGTACATGCTTCTTGTTTCTCCCATGATGCCTTGAAAAGAGCACTAGAAGTATTCAAAAGTAGGGTGTAATATTATGATAAAAATAACATATTCTTTGGGATAGGTCCCCCTACACATTATGCTACTCAAGAAATTAAAAAAACCTCCCTGATGAGAGGGAGAGCATGAAAGGGATGCTCCCAAATTCCTTACATTCTTCCCATGTTGAAAGAAATTTGTATTTCTTTCTTGGTATCTCTTTTTAGTGATTTTTCCTACCCTGATCTTGGGCTGTATGAGGGAACTGGTCCACTTTTGTGCGAGATATGCTTTGCCAATGCCTTGAAAACTAAAAAAAGATGGTGGAAGTGTTTGTTCCTTTAGGAAGTGCTCCAAAAGAAATATTCAAAGTAGGATGGAAGGTGGGGGATTACATAGTTGATCAAAAGTAAGGTGACCCTTTCAGGCTAGTGGATGTTCTTAATCAATCACTTTTCTTCCTAGGGTGTCCTTGTCGAGATAGGTTACCAATTTGAAACCCTTGGCAACATCCATGACACCATAGTTACCTCCTAGCTTGAGAGATTTCTCTAAATATTTGTTGTGAGGAACAATTGTCAAGGAGGGGGTCTTGGCTTGGATTCTCCTTTTAATGACAATAATTAATACTAAATTGCTACCCGATCACTAAACTAGTCAAAACTAACTCACTAGCTGATCTTTTAGTGAACGTGATTCCTCCCTTCTTAAGAACTGCCTAAGCAGGGATAACCCATTAAGAATATGAAGTAGCATAAATTATACATGTTGATAGAAGCTTTATCACCTCTTTCTTAACCACGTCTGTCATGATAGGATTTAGACATTGTTGAGGTTGTTCTCTAGGTTTTGTTCCTTCTTCAATCTTGATCTTGTTATGACATAGGCTAGGGGAAATCCCCTTGATGTCAGCAATGGACTGGTGCATCCACTACTATAGAAACAACCTTTGGCGTCGGTTGTTTAACCCCCTTTGGCGTCGGTTTCTGAGCGACGCCTATGTGGGCGCCGCTAAAGGTCGAACACTTCGGCGTCGGTTTTTTAACCGACGCCTATTTAACATATAGGCGTCAGTCTTTTAGTAGATAACCGACGCCAAAAGGGTTCGCGCCACAGAAAACAGGGTCATCTAGGACACATTCTGCGTCAGTTATCTACTAAAAGACCGACACCTATATGGACTATAGCGTCGGTTTTTACTTGGTAACCGACGCAGAAAGAGTCCTAGATGACACTGTTTTCTGTGGCGCGAACCCTTTTGGCGTCGGTTTTCTATAAAAAACCGACGCCATACTTCAAGACGACATGGCCATGCTTCCCTGCACTGCCGTGTTTAGTACTATAGGCATCGGTTTTATATGAATAACTGATGCCTTTTCCACCACGGCCGTGCTTTCCTGCACGGTCGGGATGTTTGTACTATTAGGCGTCGGTTTTTATCCAATAACTGACGCTGTAGGTCTTTGCTGACGGTTTTCTGTAAATAACCGACGCCTATATCTATTTTTTTTTCATATCAGTTTGCAGGCCTGCTGTGGCTGGTCAGCAGGATGAGAACCTGCAGTTCAGTTTTCTGAACTGCAGGTTTACGACATCCATTGATATCAGCCTACAAACAGGCCACAAACCTGCAAAAGTCCCAAGGAAAATTTCACACAAGTAGATACATTCAGACATCAATTTAATTCTCACATTCACACATATAGAAACATTCAAATACATGTATTAACATTCAGAAATATTCATTTACAAAGTATCATTCATTATCGCTATCAACATCCCAATTATATCTTACAGTTGCCACTGCTTGTATGGCTTTTGCCCATTCTTCTCTTATTTCATCTAATGCTTCCATCGTATATGGAGCATGTATATTTTTTAAGCGTTTACCTATAGTGTGGTCAGTTTTAAACACCTGCAAAGAGAATGATGTATATATATAAGTAATAATATAAAAATAAGATTGATATATTTGATACTAACTAATGAGACTATATATAATACCTCATGTATGTTATCGATGTCCAATGCGGCATGTCGGATAATCATGTGCATAAATCACATCACATAGTATGCGCATGCCCAACCGTTGTCTTGTGTAGCGCACTATAAATTGAAACATACAAAATAATACAACTAAGCACAATTCACATCAATAATATATACATTGGAGTCGGGAACTTACTTGTACGTTCTACCAATTTATTGGCTGGTTCTTTTTCCTTGGGACCGTTCGTCCAGCCTTTTTGAATGCATCTAAACCCCTACATGTTAATATAACACAGTAAATTGCATAAGTAAATAGTAATATAATAACAGATATTAACGGATACAAAAATGAAATATTTCTCACCAGAATAATGGCATTCTCATTACGTGTCCAATTTTAGTGTTTAATGTACTTCCCGCGGGATCTAGATAATAAACAGTGAACGTCCCGGGGACAATAACTAGTAACTCCCAATGTTTACCGCTAGAGGTAAAAAGTTAACAATTAATAACTCAAAATGCACAATAAAAATGGAATTTTCTTAAGTCCAAATTATAAATAAAGTAAACTTACTTGACATTGAATGGAGCTATTATTATCGTCTTATTTTGCTGACCAAAAATTGTAAAAGAATCTATACAGTATTGTTGAACACTATCGGGGTCTTTAGCTACCATACTAATCAATGATGGAATCAAAAATCCCACATGATCAAATGCAAATTGTTTGCATTGATCTTCGACTAAGTAGCTGCAAAACATGTATTACGTATGCATTAATATATAAGAAACCAGATCACCGGATCTTACACAAGGTATATAGATGTATAAACAAGATCTCACCTTATCCATGTCTCTATCATTGATGTATTCAGCCAAGCATACATAAACAGCTCAATAATATCTTGTATAAATAAAGAGCTATCGTATGATTGACCTGCATAATCTACATCTAAAGAAACAATTATAAGAAAATGTATATTATGTGCCCGTAGCCAACATGCCATTCCCCTACAAGCTGGACCTAACGGGTATGTTAGGTCAGTTGGAACCCAACTTGGTAATGCGGGAAGTGGAGGTGGAGGCCTAGGTGCTCCTGGTGTCTTCTTTTTAACCTGTATATATAATTTCAGATCAGTTGACCTCATATATACACATTAACAGTCTAAATCAATGTAAATTTATCTTACAATTTCAGTATTGTAGACGACATCTGCTTTGGGCCACAATATGACCCCGCCTTCTGCCTCAGCAAGTGTATCAATATCCGGGTGGGGATATGGCAATGTAGCTTCCCTCCAATCGGGTAACACACGTAATGGGCCCACACGAACGTAGCCATGTGGCATTGGAGTCCCGTGCAACCTTTCCCCAGGAAGGGACAGGTAAGCCTGCGCCTCTGCAACAACATAGTCTTGTATTCTTAAGCGGCATGGCTTCAATGCCTACAAATTTACGTAAAGAATGTTATACATATATACATATCATCTTGAAAACATATCATCTTGAAAAGACTAGCTACAATGTCATAAACAATACTTACAGCAGACGTGTTAGGCGATGGGTCTCCAGGATTACTCGCAGTCTGTGCATCAGGAGAAGAGTGGGTCGCCATAGGCTGATTGGAAGCCTGAGATGCCTGCCACCGCAGCAATTCTTCCTTGACCTTCTCAGCAACTACATCGTTGACCTTATTAGCAACTATATCCTCGACTCTCTTATTCTCCTATACATGGATAAGAGAAACATTAGCTTCTTATTATTGAATTTCTTTTTGCAGTAACATTCTAAAAAAAGAATAGGTTACCTCTTCTTGAGAAAGTCCCGCTCTGGGTTTGCGCTGGGATGGCCCAACGAATGCTTTGATGCCCACACCATTGCCTGCACCCCTAACACGTCCAGGATGCTCTGGGTTACCCAAAGCAACTGTCAATTCATCCCTTGTTCCCTGAGGGATGAACGTGCCTTGTTTCCTCTGCTCGTGCAGCTCCCGCTAATCACCATCAACAGAAATTGGTAAGTTAACACCACAAATAATCAATATTCAAACGATTGCTCTAAGAGTTGTATTTTACCATTTTCGCAGCCGCCTCAGCAGTTACGGGCTTCTTTATTTCACCCTTCTTTTTCTGCCTCCCAGCTATATAGATATCATGGCGAGGCATGGGTGTGGAAGACTCCTGAGTAGGAGCAGACTCCTGAGTAGGAGTAGACTCCTGAGTAGCCGCAGACTCCGCATGTAGTCTTTGGCGAACGCTTGCATAGCCTTTTGGACCCATAGTGTGGTCATGCACATTCAGTGCACGCCTTGCTTTTTGTGCGTCACTGAGGGCCTAGTTAGTATGCACATTAATGATTTGGTTAGTATCACTAAATGTTAATCTTGAATAGGTGAATACAATGTATATTAATTAAATTGGGAGTGACACCTAATACCTTGAATTCTTCAGATTTTCTTGAAGCAACAAAATTGTCCCAATCTTCTTTGTCCAAGAAGTTCCATTGTTCAAGGGCTGACTTATTTTTCTTATCACCCTCTTTTATGTATTCTCTGTTTAGATTTGTCCTATAATTCCTAAGCATCTTTCCAGCGTGTTGCATCACACTTTTACGATGCAACTTCTCATCCAATGCAAATAGATTCTGTAAAATAGAAATGTTATTAACTAGTATCCAAAATAGAATTGCAAATAATAGAATTTGTAATCTACAAAATAGAATTGCAAATAATAATAACTCACACATAAATCCTTCCATATCAAGTCTTTTTTCCCCTAAGGAACTTTATGTCAATTATCATACTTAACACCACAATGGCTCCGAGTGGTACACCCAAGATAGTTTACAAAATTATTGCAGTTCACTCCAATTGCATTTCCTCCATTATCAAACTCCACAACCAATTTGGATCCACTGCCACTAAGCGCTATTAACTTCTTCAACAGAGTGATGCCCCTTTTCTTGTTAAGTGTTTGGTGTTGCACATCAAGTTGCTCCAGTGCTTCAGTGGGTACATGTGCATCATCAACCTAAAATTTGACAAAAATAAACACACTGAATTAGCCCAATATAGAAATATAAGATATATGACATAACTAGAAGATAATGAATTTTATAGAAATACAGGATATGTTTTTAGAACTTACATTGGTATCCTCGCCATGCTTGTCATGGACAGCATGCTCATCATGGACTTCATGCTCATCATGGACATCATGCTCATCATGGTCAGCCATCTGAAAATGTCATTAAAAAGGCAACCATTTAGCATTTGTATTAACTAGAAAAAGGCAAACATTTAGCATTTGTATTAAATAGAAAAAGGCAAACATTTAGCATTTGTATAAACATACATGTCTCTAAAATTGTGATCTTTTATCAATTAACAATCCTTCATTGTGATCTCCGCACACATATAAGTCATCATTAGCTTCAATATTTTTTGGAGTTGGCAACCCAACTGAGAATGGACTGGAGTCATCATACTTATCATAGTACTCTTCTTCATCTATAGGATCTTCAATGAACTGTCTTTTACCATGAAGAACAACCGACCATTTATCATTTGCAGGATCATCGATATAGAATATTTGTTTCGCCTGTGATGCCAACATGAATGGTTCACCCTTCTCGCCAATCTTTTCAAAGTTCACCAAAGTGAAACCCAATTCATCCACTATAACTCCTTTGGTGTTATCAACCCAATTACATTTAAAGAGCGGAATTTGGAAATCTATGTAGTCAAACTCCCAAATGTCTTCAATGACACCGTAATATGACATTTTAGCTTCACGTGGACTCTTATCCTTTGCACTTGCAAAGTACATAGTCGACGCTTGAAGAGTGACCCCACTATTTTGGACGACACTCTTATCATCTTGGCGCTTTGTGTAATATGTGAATCCATTAATGTCAAACCCTTCATAAGACATAACATTCGGTTTTGGTTTAAAGGTGAGGCATTTGATAGTTTCTGTAATATCATTTGGTGTTTGAGATAGTTGATGTAAGACTTTATCTTCAAACCACTTAGTAAAAGTCTTATTATGCTCTCTAGCAACCCACATTGAACTTGCTCGTGGATGTTGTCTCTTTATGAAATTGGTATGTTCCTCGATATAAACACTCACTTCGTCCATATTGTGTAAAATATACAAGTGAGCTTGTTCCAACTGCTCACGGCTGATTACTTTCACCCGTGATCCCAAAATTCCATTGCCCTCCTCAATATTCTTGTCATTATCAGGAGTGTCATTACCACTGAGAAAGTCATTGCAAAAATCCATAACCTCTCTCGCCACATAACCTTCAATAATAATCCCTTCAGGCCGATAACGGTTTCGAACATCACCTTTAAAAATGCTCATGTATCGTTCAAAGGGATACATCCAATGCAAGAAAACTGGTCCCAACATTTTCACTTCCCTAGTCAAGTGGACAACAAGATGTACCATGATATCAAAGAATGAAGGAGGGAAATACATCTCAAGCTGACATAGGGTAACAACCACTTCTCTTTGCAAATTATCGAGAGTATCAGGGTCAATAACTTTGCTGCATAGACAGTTGAAAAAGAAACAAAGTCTGGTAATTGCAAACCTTACATGCTTCGGCAATATAGATCAAATTGCCACGGGCAATATTTGTTGCATTAGAGTGTGAAAATCATGAGATTTAAGACCTATCAACTTCAGATCTTTCATTGATACCAATCTACGGATGTTGGATGAGTAACCATGTGGCACCTTAACATTTACCAAGCATTCACAAAAAGTTTTCTTCTCCTTTCTAGACAACGTGTAACAAGCGGGAGGTAAGTATGTTCTTTTATTACCCATTTCATGTAATTCTGTTAATTCTGACCTTATTCCCATTTCACGTAGGTCCAGTCTAGATTTTATCCCATCTTTAGTCTTACCTGGTATATTTAACAGACTACCAATGATGCTATCACAGACATTTTTCTCAACGTGCATTACATCGATACAATAGCTGACTGTCAAAGAACTCCAATAAGGAAGATCCCAAAATATTGACTTCTTCTTGAATGAAGAATTGTCACTTCGTGTGGCCATACTACATTGTGATTTCTTACCAAATTCATTGACAATGTCTTTTACTCTTGCATAAACAACATCCCCTGGTATAGGTTTAGGTGCACTCCGTTCATCATTCCATCCATTGAATGCTTTGCGCTTCCTACGATACGGATGGAATTTTGAAAGAAACCTTTGATGACCAAGATATACAGTCTTGCCGCCATGTTTTAGTCTTATTGAATCAGTGTTTTCTTCACATATAGGACACACTTTAGCTCCTTTGACACTATATCCAGACAAATTCCCATATGTTGGAAAGTCATTAACAGTGCAAAACAACATAGCGTGCAAACAAAATGTCTCTCTTGCTGAAGCATCATAGGTCATCACACCTTCAGCTCAAAGTTTCTTTAAGTCATCAATCAAAGGTTCATGATAAACATCGATATCATTTCCGGGTTGTTTAGGGCCCGATATCAACAACAACAACATACCGTACTTATTTTTCATACACATCCAGGGAGGAAGATTGTATATAACAAGCATGACTGGCCAAGTGCTATGTTGGCTGCTCAATGTCCCGTACGGATTCATCCCATCTGTACAAAGCCCAAGTCTTAGATTCCTATCTTCTTCACCAAATTTGGGGTACAATAGATCAATCTTCTTCCACTGTGGGGAATCAGACGCATGTCGTAGGATCCCATCATTATTTTTATTAACATCTACATGCCACCTCAAATTCTTCGCATCTTTCGAATTTGCAAACAAGCGTTGAAACCGTGATATTATAGGTAGATACCACAACACCTTGGCAGGAGAACCAGTTTTGGACTCCCCCGAAGTCGTCAATTTATACCTTGACGCACCACATTTTGGACAATCTTTCAAATCTACATAGTCCTTTTGAAATAATACACAATCATTCGGGCATGCATGTATCTTCTTGTCCTCCATTCCCATTGGGCACAACATTTTCTTTACCTGGTATGTTGAGATTGGCAGCTCGTTTCCTTCAGGAAGCATTTCTTTCAACAAAGTCAACAATGAAGTGAAGCTTTTGTCGCTCCATCTATTATTAGCTTTCAACTTATACAATCTCAACCCAGCTCTAAGCTTCATAAACTTAGCACAGCATGTGTATAACGGTATCTCAGCATCATGCACAATGTTTCTAAAGATAGGAGGTGGATCGGTGTGCTCTACCCTACAACTATCCAGCATTGCATCAACGATGTCTGCTGGAACTGGTTCGCTCACATTTACGTCATCGGAGGTCATTTCTTCTTCCACCCAAGCACTGCTATCGACATCTACTGGTTTTGATTTTGAAATCTCTCCATGCCAGTGCCATTCTGTATAGCCTTGTACAATCCCGTTGCACATGACATGACTTTTGATTTCCTCACCAGTGTTGACTTTCAAGTTGTTACCGCAATGCCTACATGGACAGTAGAACCTATCTGTAGGTTTTTTCCTATGTTCCTCGGCAAATCTAATAAACTGATCAAGACCAGATATAAACTCTGGGGTGCAACGATTACGAACGGACATCCATGATCTATCCATTCTATGATCAGAGAAAACAAGTATATATTAGGAAACAAGTATATATTAGGAAAATATTAGGGTATACACTTACATCCTAAGTGTATAATGTGATGTCATTCTTATATATAATAAATGTGTACCACCTATCCCATCCTTGAACACCTAATATCACTAGTAAGTGTATAATGTGTATTGGGTTTTCAAGAAAATTTCGGCAGCATTTCCCCGCTGTTCTCTAAGTACATATGTACTTAGAGAACAAACGGGGAAATGCTGCCGAAATTTTCTCGAAAACCCAATACACATTATACACTTACATCCTAAGTGAGATTAGGTGTTCAAGAATAGTCCCAAACTGGGGACTATCCAAGATTTACTCCTAATGAGTCAATCTTGGACGGGTTTCTAGGCCAACAAACACATTTGATGTCATTCTTATATATAATAAATGTGTACCACCTATCCCATCCTTGAACACCTAATCTCACTAGTAAGTGTATAATGTGTATTGGGTTTTCAAGAAAATTTCGGCAGCATTTCCCCATTGTTCTCTAAGTACATATGTACTTAGAGAACAAATGGGGAAATGCTGCCGAAATTTTCTCGAAAACCCAATACACATTATACACTTACATCCTAAGTGAGATTAGGTGTTCAAGAACAGTCCCAAACCGAGGACTATCCAAGATTTACTCCTAATGAGTCAATCTTGGACGGGTTTCTAGGCCAACAAACACATTTGATGTCATTCTTATATATAATAAATGTGTCCCACCTATCCCATCCTTGAACACCTAATCTCACTAGTAAGTGTATAATGTGTATTGGGTTTTCGAGAAAATTTCGGCAGCATTTCGCCGCTGTTCTCTAAGTACATATGTACTTAGAGAACAAACGGGGAAATGCTACCAAAATTTTCTCAAAAACCCAATACACATTATACACTTACATCCTAAGTGAGATTAGGTGTTCAAGAACAGTCCCAAACCGGGGACTATCCAAGATTTACTCCTAATGAGTCAATCTTGGACGGGTTTCTAGGCCAACAAACACAATAATAGATATGTACATGTTAGGGTTTCATCACAATTGATGTTAGGGTTTCATCAATGTTAGGGTTTAATCAAATCAAATTAGGATGCTAGAATGGATTTAAATCAAATTAGGGTTTAAATCAAATCAAACACGGTCATGGTTGTGTTGGCCTACCACGACCGTGTTGGGCAGCAAGGCCGTGCTGTCCAGAACGGTCGTGCTGCCCAGCACGGCCGTGGTAGGCCATTCTTCTCAGTTCTTAGTGAAAGAAGTGGTGAAACCAAGATTTAGATGCAATATTAGGCGAGCAACAACAACTGACCTCCCAGCAGTGGTGGCGGTGACCGGCGAGCTCCAAGCGGCAGGGCAGGCAGGTGCAGCGGTGGCCGGCGAGCTCCAGGCGGTAGGGCAGACAGACCAAGGAGCAGCGGCGTCGGCGGCAAGGAGAAGCGGCGTCGGCGGGCGGCGGCAAGGAGGAAGGCGGCGCGGCGGCGAGCTCCAGGCGGCAGGGAAGGCAGACCAAGGAGCAGCAGTGGCTGCGGAGAAGGGGGCGTGGCGGAGAAGGGGGTGCGGAGAAGGGGAAGAAGGCAGCAATAGTGGCGACAGAGAAGGGGGTGCGCCAGCGACGCGGAGGCACTGTCGTGGAGGAAGAAGGAGCTTTCGTGGAGGAGAAATCGGCGGCGTGGTCGGGCGACAGCAGAGAAGAAAAGGGAAATCGGCTCACAATGAAACAGAAGAAAGGGGAAGAGTCGGGCGATTGCGGGATATTAAATTCCAAATTAGCGTCGGTTGTTTCAAACAACCGACGCCTAAACCTCTTTAGCGTCGGTTGTTTGAACCAACCGACGTCCAATTGGATGATATTTTCACGAAATTGTTTGGCGGGAACCACTTTCAGTGTCAGTTATAAAAGGTTAACCGACGCTGAAAGTGACACTTTTCGCACAAATTTTCATCGCGCATAGGCGTCGGTTTCTATCTACATAACCGACGCTGAAAGTGACACTATTTTTTTTGCTCGAAAATTAGATTTCGCGGGCGACTTTAGGCATCAGTTTGTTATTAACAACCGACGTTGTATTCAAAGCGGTACCCTTGTCTGGCTAGTCTTTGAATATAAACGTCGGTTTGCCTAAATAACCGACGTCTGTTTGCCTAAATAACCGACGTCTAATAGTGTAGGCGTCGGTTTTCCTAAAGAACCGACGCCCAGAAAAGTGACACTGAATGCTGTTTCTGTAGTAGTGATCCTACCAGAGGTGCACACACTAATCAATTTAGATTTGACTAGATGTGCCCCAAGAGTTTGGAACACATGGGGTATCTTTCAAATGTTATTAGGTACCTACACATATAGACTCACATACACTGAAACACAATACCCACAAGCACACCGGGTCGTGTCGTAGTATAGGAGGACGACAAGTATATGGTCGATCCATAAGGAGAAAAGGGGGCACTAAAGCTAGGTTTGTTTTGGGGCTAGGTTCCTACAGTAGAGTCTAGGGTTGAAGGGTTTAAAGGTGATTATTGATTACACTAATGGTTAACAAGAAGGCAATTGAAGGAAAAACAACAATCAAAACATAAGGTAACACTAGACAATTAATTCTACCAAGCAAGAAAAGGCAAGACAAGAAAGGAAAAAGCAATCTATGCTAAGGCAAGCAAGAAGAGATCTGCATTACACTAAGATAGCAAACTAAGCATAAGAGCAATTAAAGACCTAAACTAGTAAGAACAAAGCAAGAACAAGGCAAGAAGCTAACTAGGCAAATAAAGTTTTAATAAAATAAAGGAAATTGTGGGCTGTTTGGGGGATTCACTTATCAATATGGTTGAGGGTGATGACATGTGAACATTATGCTTTCATTTAGATAACCAAATCCAAACAACAAGCTTGATACAAATGAAATTTTCTAGACTAGCAACCAACCATGGATAGGATAGGTTGTATATAAGGGAACTAGTCCCTAACACCTCCTACCGCCCCTAGGACGATCAATTGGTTTGGGGTTTAGGTGAAATTCAATTAGAGTCTAAACAAGAGTAGATTTCTAGGTTAAAGGATCTTAGGGTGATTAGGGGTTGAGGGTAGTAATGGGAGTGGAACTGATGTTTTAGGCCTCACATCACCCACATTATAGCCTTGAGAAAGATCCATGCTAAACACACAAAATTCTTCTAAACTAGATACTTAAATCTCTCACATAGGGTTAGGAGAATTTATTGGCATGTAGGAGGACGGGTAGCCAACAAGGGTTGATAAATCTATATTTATCTTTTTTATTTTCATTTTTTAGATATCTTTTTAGGATTTTTTGTATTTATCTTATTAGTTTTGTAATTAATTGTATTATTTTATATTTTCTCTTTATTTGGAATTTTAATTATATTTGGTTGGTTTTTTGTAGGAAAATGGATGAATGACTAATTTCTCTTGGAAGATATTTTGCACAAATTCCCGCAGTACCTGATTTAAATATATACCTTGCACCAAAATTATCATAACTCTCACATACCAAGGAGAAATTTAATGGGTAAGTAAGAACTGGAAAGAAAATTGAACTATCTACAGGAAAAATATATTTGTGGACCACTTTCAAACTTATGACGGGCCTAAAAATATGCTCGAAATCACTATTGTGGGAATTTGCAGCAAAGCAAATGTGAGTGGTCAACATAATTAAAGACAATCATTAGTTTTCTCTATTGACCAGATCCAAAAAGTTTTCAGCTGCCGACCAAGATTTTTCTAGAGAGTCTTGTATCTAGAGTTTCCACCCTTCCTTCCCCTATAAAAGAGGGGGGACTCCACAAGAAAAGACATCCAATGTTTAGTTGTAGACCATATCTTGTATGATGTTGGATCTCATTTTAGTTTGCATTTCTTCGATTCTCATTATGTCAGAGTAGATTCTTTTGTGGCATGGGGAGTAGCTCCTTAGGCCGATTCTATTCAATATAATCAGTTCTATTGCTCCATCAAAAAAATGTCTCCTCTATATTTATGCATAGTTATTTGGACGATCTGATATATTCTTATGGAGTGATATGACCGTAGATCTCTATAAGAAAAAAAACAATAGTCCCTTAATTGTGATTATCATCTTTTCATCTTCTTAATCTTATTCTCATTGTAATCTTTGGTTACACGACCACCTGAGCCTTGGGTTTGAACACCAGTTTGAATTCACATGCTTCTTGATATGACCATTGATAGTGGCATGTTGGACGGTTGAGCAATGATCCATGAATGCTGGAACCAATGAGTTCACAGGAAGTCTGGCCCTTGTGAGTATGTCTCCAAGGACATGCAACCCCAAGGTCCTAATTTGATCCTTGGAGTTTATCATTTGATTAGTTGAACAAGAATTCTAGTTTTGGTGGTGATCCTCTGAACCCCCAAATCTTTATATCTTGATTAGTTAAACTTTGTTTCAACACTTCTATATTTTTTCCTAGTTTTAACAACCCACTCAAATTAGAATTTAATTCTTGTTCCTACGATTGGATTTGGATCTTGACTTTTTTTTCCATCCCTTGGATCGATACCTATATGTACTAAGTTGAATTGTTTTCACAACAAGTTGGCAATCGGGTTAGAAGGTTAAACTCTAGGACTTTTCTTAGTGATCGTTGTGTGTATAACGACCTGCATCAATTTGGCATCATTGTCAGAGATGGCATGGTTATTTTTTAGATCTGGTTGCTTATATATCTTGTATAATCTAATTTCATATTCACTAACTTGTATAACTTTAGTCTTTTTTATAATTTCTTCTACATTTTTGTAATTTTTTTTGCATTTCGAGCACCATTCCAGAAGTGTATCTTTTCGTTTTGCGGAGTTCCCATTCTAGAAGTACTACTTTCTAGTTTTTTTTGTAATTTTAGTTTATTTTCATAATTTCTTAGCTTTATAATTTTTAGTTCTCTTTGTAATTTTGACTAACCCCCTTATCTCGTAATCGTTCTACTCTTGTGTGTTAATTGTCATACCTTTTAAGAACTTTCTCTCAAATGGAGTGGACATTCCAATATCCCCCGCAATGTTATTATTGTGGTCTTTACCACCATGCATCTCTTGCCTGTCTGACTTTACCCAATACTTATAGTAGTACCCCTTTTAATTACAAGCCCTTTCATCTTGATGGGTACAATGCGAATCCAATTTTTCCTAAGAACCATTATGGGGAACCTTGTGATCCATATTCAAAGGGGGTATGATCAAAAAAATTTGGAGTGTATGACCAACAAAACTTTGGGGGAAATAGACTGATTTATTATACCCATTATAATCCTTAGCAAGAAGAGAATCTTAGGACCTTAGATAAGAAGGCAGCAAAATTAAAAACTAGCCAAGCCTTGTTATCCACTCTCTTGGAAGCCCAATCCCAATATCAAAATGTTCCAAATATATTCCCCCATGATTCGGTGACACCTTGTAATATTGAATCTTCCCATCAAGATGGATGCAATGGAAATTACAATACACCATCTTCTGAAGATTATTATGAGGAGCAATGCCACAATCAATATGAGGAGAAAAAGTCTCAAGAATACCATGAGGGGTATGGTGAGGCTGGACAAAATTTGGGGTGTATAAATCCTATGGTGAAACTCAATTTAATCTTGAACTGGAAGAGAGACTTAAGGTCCTAGAGAAGATGGCAGCAGAAGGACAAGTAAAACTTGAATCCAATCAAACCCTATTAGCTACCTTACTAGAGGATCAATCAGAGACTCCTCTTGTAGATCTTAAACAACCCATGATAGTTCTTCCCGACGATGATGGAAATGATCCCATTTTTGTTTCATATATGTTGGAGCCTGAAGTAATAGCACAAACGATGGAGCCATATTTTGTGTGTGATGAGGATGTTGGTATCCCTACCTTTCCTTTAGAGACTCCATTGCTTGAATATGAAATGTCTAAGCAGGAGAGTCATTCTAAAGATCCAACAACTCTTCCATCCTTAACATAAACCCAACTAATATCACAGACCAAATCCCTTTTTTTGAGTCTATTTTGGATAATGAGAATCCAAACCCCTTTGACAAAATAATTCCTCCCATTTTGACATATCCAGTTCTCATTCTACATAAGGATGATGTAGAAGGGGAGACACCCTTAGAAGAATCCCATACATCCCCTTTTGTTGTTTGCAAGGAAGACATCCTCATCCTTCCTAAATCCTTGGGGACCCCTGGTATAAAAGAATTAGAGCCATATATTATATCAACAATGAAACTTACCAAACCCAATGTTGATGGCATTATTTTTAAGGATAAACAAAACACTTGTGTAAATGATTTGAAGTGTTTTGTATTAGAATCAATTCTCCCATACACATGTCATTATGATGGTGGAAAAACTGAGCCAGATCCTCCACCTTACACTGGTCATCCTACTCTAGTGGAATTAGTTGCGGAGTACCTGCCAACTTCCCCCAATCCACATCCATCTTCAACACTTCACTTGCTATTGAAGGAAAATCTGTGGATCTTATTGGTAGGATTGCGAGGTGAAATAAAATATGAAGACCCCACTGATCTTCCATTATTACCCTATCATAGAGTAAACTATGAAGATCCTTTGATAAAATCCCAACCCTCATACACATCCCCTTTAGCTGGACTTTTTTGAGCTACCAGGGCCACCTGGACACCCTCTTCTTCTCTCCATCTTGATTTAAGTTTTTCTTGCGATTACAAAAAATTGAAGTCCGGGGAGGTGGGGGGTGGTCGTACTCTTTGCACCCACTCTATCTTAATTTTATACAAATTTTCATTATGTTATATAGTTTAGTTTTAATTTTTCAAAATTTTCATAAATTTTCATTTTTTTTAGTTTGGACCTTATCTAGTCGGTCAGGTTGAATAGACATTATCATTGTACCTATTTGAATTTAGTAAATCTTTTGCAATTTTTTTTTATAAATGACCATGTCTGAAACCACCATGTCACCTAGGACCCCTAATAACATCACTCCTTTGAATAGCTGGCAAGTCCAAAGAAATCGATCAGAACCAAACATAATTTTTCCCTACATTTAAACAAATATCTTATCTTGTTATAAAACTTATATGATGTCAATTATAGGAATATTCTAACTAGAGCAATGACAGTCTCTGAAAAAAAAACAATGTTGAAAGTTATAAGCACTAGAATATCTCTTCCTTCCCTCTATTTTTCTTCGAAAAAAGAGAAGCAAAGAATCACCATCAGACAATAATCAAGTCCGAGGTGGCATGCCTCCCAAAATAAAAATTCCATACCCCACTAAGGGGTGTACCATCAAAAGATGCCAAAAGGGGACATGAAAAAATTGTGACCAATGTGGCTACAACTCAACAAATTCCAATCACGAGTCGAATAGAGGAGGGATAAAAAAAAATCATCACTTCTTTGTTTTCACACCCCCTTTTTCATGTTCTTTCAAACAACTTACAAAATAAAAATAAAAATAAAAATTGAGAGTTTCAAAGTGAAAGTAAGATGAAGCCAATTATTTTACAAAATCTTGATTTTGAAGTAAGATATTATAATTGTTTTGAAAGTGAATATAGAACTTTGTGCTTTGTGGTTTTAGGAGATTGGGTCACTTGGCCAAAAATTGGAGGTAAGGATTATATATAGTGATGTTACAATGGTGATGAATGACATGTTTAGAGTATAAATTGGACTTAATTTGTGATTTTATCTTCTTAAGGACAAGCAAAGATTCAAGTCTAGGGTATTTTGATAAATCTATATTTATCCTTTTTATTTACATCTCTTAGATATCTTTTCAGGATTGTTTTGTTATTTATCTTCTTAGTTTTGTAATTAATTGTATTAGTTTAGATTTTTCTCTTTATTTGAAATTTTAATTATATTTGTGTTTTTTGTTGTAGGAAAATGACTCAATGACTAATTTCTCTTGGAAGATATTTTACACAAATTCCCGAAGTACCGGATTTAAATATATATCTTGCACCAAAATTGTCATAACTCTCACATCCCAAGGTGGAATTTAATGGGAAAGTATGCCTTGGAAAGAAAATTGAATTATCTACAGGAAAAACATATTTGTGGACCACTTTAAAACAAATTAATGGCCCAAAAATATGCTCAAAATCATTGTTGTGGGAATCTACAACAAAAAGAATGTGAACAGTCAACATAATTAAAGATAATCAATTGTTTTCTCTATTGACCAGATCTAGAAAGTTTTCTACCACCGTACTGGAGTTTTCTAGAGAGTCTTGTATCTAGGGTTTCCACCCCTCCTTCCCCTAGTTGTAAACCACATCTTGTATAATTTTGGATTTTATTTTAGTTTGCATTTCTTTTAGTCTTGTTATGTCTGAGTAGATTATTCTGGGGCATTGGGAGTAGCCCCTTAGCCCGGTTCTATTCAATATAATCAGTTCTATTGCTCCATCGAAAAAATGTCTCCTTTCTATTTATGGGTGATTATTTGGATGATCTGATATATTCTTAAGTAATATGATTGTGGATCTCTATAAGAAAGAAATAATAGTCCCTTAATTGCGATTATCATCTTTTTAATCTTATTCTCATTATAATCCTTGGTGACGTGACCACGTGAGCCTTGGGTTTGAATGCCAGTTTGAATTCACATAATTCTTGATATGACCGTGGATAGTGGCATGTTAGATAGTTTAGGCAATGATCTGTAAATGCTGGGACCAATGAGTTCACGAGAAGCCTGACTCTTGTGAGTTTGCCCCTAAGGACATGCAACCACAAGGTCCTTATTTGATCCTTGGAGTTTATAATTTGATTAGTTGAATATGAACATGGTTTTGGTGGTGCTCCTCCGAACCCCTAGATCTTTATTTCTTGATTAGTTAAACTTTATTTCAACACTTTTATTTTTGTTCTTAGTTTTAACTACCCTCTCAAATCAAAATTTAATACTTGTTCTTACGATCGGATTTGGATGTTAGCTTTTCTTTCCTGCTGTCCCTTGGATTGATACCTATTTATACTAAGTTGACTTGTTGTTTGTAGTAAGTTGACCACCAGGTTATAAGGTTAAACTCTAGGACTTTTCCTAGTGATTGTTGCATGTACAATGACCTGCATCAAGGGATCCATGAATTTGACCTAGGAGCAAATTCCAAAATTCACATATAAACAATTTTTCTAAATTCCTAAGTGATTTCAAGCACAAACTAATAAGAATTTATGGAAAATGAGATACAAATAGAATATAATCATTAGAAAATGAAATCATAATGCTTACATATCATTTTCCCCTGACATGATATCAAAGTAACATTGTTGGCCCCAAACAGCCCACCAAAGGGGCCTAGGTACTCATGGAAATGGAAAATATAAAAAGAAAGGAGAAAGGGATAGATGTGGCCATAGAGCTCAGTGTATATGGAAGACTCCTCTGCAGTAGCTACAAGTTTGTCCTCTCTCCTTTATCCAAGGTGTAAGGGCATGGAATTAAGGTGGAAAGTGGCCAAAACAATAAGAAACTAGGGTTTTGGTGGTGGAAATGGTGAAATGGGGATGGAAATGAGGTGGAATGGCTAATGGGAAAAAATGGGGAGCTAAGTGGGGGTAAATGGTAGATAACCTCATGTCCCAACCACCACCTATGTATATATAGATGGTAGAAAAGCACTAGGTCAAGTGGGGGTAAAATAGGAAATATAGTGGAAGAATTGTATGTAGCACGACCGTACTGGGTAGCACTGCTGTGGTGGGTAAGGATGAGAATGGGTGTGGTGGTGTGGAACGACCGTGGTGAGAAAATGGAAAAAATAATAGTAACAATTGGGATTTTGAACTAATGGTGGAATGACCATGGTGGTCACCACGGTCGTGGTGAGGTAAGGGTAGCATGGTCATGGTGGCTTGGAGAAGCGCTGGCCATTCTAAGTGCCACAAACATTTTGACTAAGCTTCAACATGCTCATGCAAGGTGGCACTGCCATTTTGGGTGAAAGTGGCACAACCATTCTTCGTGGCATGACTGTTCTTATGACTTTAGTTCTTCATTGCTTCTTCTATTGGTCATGAGTGAGCCAGCACGACCATTCTAGTGTACCACGGCCGTGCTTATCTCTCTAGTAACACTTTGAGCTTATACTTGGTTCATTCCTAGACATCTTTTCTTCAATTGATCTTTGGCCACTAGGGGTAGGTTGAGGGAGAATTGGACTTCAATTTGGTCCTCTCTAAGGGTAGAGAAACCCTAGGATCACTATTTCTCTCTCTCTCTCTTCAATTCAAGTGTGGTCCAAATAACTAAGAAACATGAAAATAATGTCCATAAGTGAATTTTACATAAATATGCATATTAAGGGAAATAACATGTAATCTAGAAGGTATAGATGTGATTGAAGTGCAATACGAAGCCCTAAAATAGGGTTGCATCACCACCCCAAACTTAAAGCATACTTGACCTCAATTATGCTCCAACTCAATCTTTGTGCAATTGTTCCACAATCGAGAAATGACAAATGCAATGCAATAGATAAATATTGATTAAATGGGATCAATGATGACTAGGTATATGCATTCCACCTCTCTCCTATCCTATTTCACAAACCAATCATGAAAAGAGCACTAAGCATAAAACTTCAAATATAGGTCATAGAACATACAAATTGTCCATATGGCTTTCATGTAGCTCCAAGTAGACTTTTTCGTGATGGTGTTAATAAAAGATGACTAGGAGTGTTGTTTCACTTTCATGCACTCAATATTATGCTTCAAACTACAAAAAGTGACCCACGTGGCTGTGGAAAAAGGGTGAAGTGAGCTAGGTCTGATGTTTCCTAGCTCAATGGGTATGAAAATGGAAGAAAGGATTGCAGTAAGACATTGGAATGCTTTTACACTCAACTTTTCTTTATTCATATGCTATTAAAAAGGACCATCTTTTATTTACTATTTGGTTTTCTTTTCTTTTCTTTGCCCTTGGTGTAGGTAGGACATATTGTGGTGAGAGTGACGCAGCGAGATATAGATATGGCCACCCCAAACTTTTAGAGGGTTCCAAGGCTGAATATGCGCACTTTAGCATCTTTTCCTGAGGTGAAGGGGTAAGAAGACAATGAATGAAAAGTTAGATTAAAGAGGGGTCACTAGTGTGGTTCTCAACAGAAGACCTCCTGCATGAAAATTATTCCAACACTTCATGAAATGATATAACATCACATGAATGAACAACATGAAAATCATACTTCTATCATGTGATTCAATAGGCCCTAAGCGTTCATAGCTTGCTCAAATCACAATTCAACCAAAACATTCACAAACATAAGAGAAGTGATGCACATGTAAAAAGTCAACATTGATACCATTTAGCAATAAACCATGATAATTCACTTGCATTTGTCAAATGTTATTATTTTCAATTCAAAAAGTAGAGATTGGGTCAAAACATGCTTTTTGGGCAAAACATTCTAAATTTGGGCAAAATTGGACAAAATGGTGCCAAATTGCCTTCAATCACATCTAGGCCTTCATTATGGAAAAAAGCAGAAAACAAGCAAACCCTAGCTATGATCATGCAAAAATTACAAAATTCTACATGATATGCAATGCATGGAAAAAGGAACATTATTTTTGAAAATTACACAAAAATTGCAAGAAAGTAAACTACATGTAATGCAAGTACACAAAGTAGGTAAAATATAACCTAGATAGAGGAAGAAACAAAATAAAAGTTAATGGAAGGTGAAATGCAAAAAGAGTGAAATGAGAAAGAGGGCATACCCCCAAACACACCAAACTTTTGAATGATGTTGCCCTCAACATGACACTAAAGTCCAGGAGTGATAGGGTAGATGATCACTGTGGTAGCTATGATTGTGCTCCTCCCTATGGTGGAGGATGTTTGTTGTATCTACCCCAGTAGTCCACCTGTGGAGGTAGGTAGGAATCCTGATATGCAGACAGTGCACCCCAACAATCTTCCCCCCATGGGGGGTTTCTCTGGGCTTGGGCATGCTGGAACTGAAACATTTGGTTGATTTGATGGTCCATATACTGATAATCCTACCTCAATGCATCCTTTGTGCACTAAAATTCCTCCTATGCCCTCAAAATTATATCCAATGTACTATGAATACCCTCCAGTTGTGCATGTATGGTAGACATGCCGTATGTGTTCACTGAAGGCTTCTTTGGCTCCTCTATCCCTACCTCTGCCTCTCATCTTCTCACTTGACGTGTCTCTCTATACTTTTCTTATCTACCACTCGTGGCTCTCCAAATTTCTCATCTAGTACCACCTCTGGCATTGCTTCCTCTCTAGGGTTCTCCTCCTCATATATCCTTAGGGTCTCCAAGAAATCTGGAGTGGGGCCTGCTAACCTAGGATAGGTGGAGTCTGGTAGGGTAACTCCAGTGAGACACCTGCATATAGGGGGTTGATCTTTTGATCTGCTATACCAGTCATGGAAGAATGAACCAAGTAATGTAGGTCTACCAATTACCCCCCTTCTACCCTTGTGTAGTTAGAAATATTATGTCCTAGGGCAGTCACAATGGACGTCCCAATCCCCTCCATAACTAATGGGTTCTTACTCTTGGAAGGGATTGTCCTCAAGTGATCAATCAACAAAGAACCCATATTCACATATTTCCCTTTGACTATCCAACCCAAGACAAAAAGGTCCTTATTTGTACAACTACATTGGTTCTCATATCTGCTAAAGATTGTATTTGTAAATACTTTCTAAACACGTTGGAGGAATGAATTGTGAATCAAGCTTGTTTTTTATTTCCCTGCTACAAAGTTGCTTTGACTCGTGAAGTGCTTCCACATGGCAAGGTAAGTGGCACTTGAGTTATTTTCTATTCTCCCTCCATCTAGGAGGGAAGTCATCTCATTACTAGAGGAAAAAATCATGTTTATCATTGATGAGGTGATGACCCAATGTTTATCCCCAAATATGACTCTAATGGCCTCTTCTTCATCCTTGGAGACCTTCTCTAAGGTGGTGAAGAACTGACGTGTTAGCTCCACATAGGCATCCTATGGTGTTGCCAAAATCTCAAAGATGCCCATTGTTTCCATCATGCCCTACAAATAGGGATAAGAACCTAAGCTCCCAATCATTTCTCGACATACATATTGGGTGGCAGTCACCTTGCGTGTCAAACACTCTGGGTGCTTCGGCCCCTTCACCAGACTGCTAGTAACCTTGGGTTCTCTTTTAGGCTATTGTTGAGGTTCCTCTTGCTGTGTTCATCTGACATTGCCTCATCTTTATCATTCAATAATAACTATCTTCAAGCTCATGGTTGAGGATGTATCTGCGATGCTATGAATGTCGAATGATGGGCTAAAATTGACGGCCAAGCAGATGAGGGTGGTGGGGATGCCCCAGAAGAAATAGACTGTCGAGCTGAGGAAATAGAAGGATGAGTTGATGAGGGTGGTGGAGGTGATTCACTTGATGTTGATGGTGTTGCTTGTCGTGTCTGCAGGTATGCCTAACCCATAATCGAATCTACTAAAGCATCTAACTCCTCTATCGACAAATGTGTTGTTCCGCCAGAGCAGGAGGCGGACGGTGGCGGTGGAGGGGCAAGGGATGCCGACAGGGCTGAAATAGAGGCATTCTTGGACTGAAAGCCATAAGATATGACCTCCTTTGTGTTAGATACCACTTTCTTAGTGATATTCTTCATTTGGACTAGATTTTTGTGGAGAAAAATCAAAATTTAGGTTTTCTCCAAAGAAGGTGGCTGTTGGGGCAGAATCAAGAGAAATGGCAAGAATTGTGGGTGAAAGTGGGTGGAATCTAGAGGTTGGGGTAGTAGAAATGGTGGGGAATGACTGGACATGGTTTGGGGGAAATTCATTGGAGAATATAAGGTGGAAGATAGGATTTAGAGTGTCGTACAACCGCTAGGGCACGGAGAACACGGTCATTCTATTCGCAAAATGAAATGAGCAAGTGAAATGGAATTGATGAATTCTCCATGAATTAACCTGAGGTCAAGCCACAACACAATTATGCTATGTAGAATGACTATGTTGTGGTGTTGGTGGCACGCCCGTCGTGGCCTACACGACCCGTTCTTCTTTGGAGTCAAATAGTCATACTGCCTTGCACGACCATATTGGGTCTATTCTTGTTTTCTCAAATTTTCTTGATTCTCTAGTTGATCTGAGCATACCACCACGACCATCCCATAACACCACAGATGTGGTGATTATTATAGGAGGTGTTCCACACTTTAACCTCATCAAAACATCACATTGTGACCAAAATATTATTTTTCATGCATCATTGTCTACAAGTCATCTAATTTTCTTCATTTCACCATTGATTTCACCTACACATCTTAAAACTAAATAAAAACTATTAAAAATAAGTGTGTGTGTTTGTGGAAAAGTGTAAAAATAACAAAAAAGTATCAAAATTGAGATGTTGGGTGAAAAATTCCCCAAACCTAGGTGGGTTGCCACCCATAAGCTCTGAGTTTCGCCTTCGTCTGGACTTCTTGGATATTCTTGCATCATTCATCCATTTGGGATTCTTGGGTGTCCACTGATGCGTGTCGTTGTACACACAACAATCACTAGGAAATGTCCTAGAGTTTAACCTTCTAACTCGGTTGTCAACTTGTTGCGAACAACAAGTCAACTTAGTATAGATAGGTATCGATCCAAGGGACGGTGGAAAAGAAAAGTTGAAATCCAAATCCGATCGCAAGTACAAGAATTAAATCCCAATTTGAGAGAGTTGTTAATATTAAGAACAAAAATAAAAGTGTTGAAATAAAGTTTAACTAATAAAGAAATAAAGATCTGGGGTCTGAAAGATCACCACCAAAACCACATTCCTATTCAACTAATCAAATTCTAAACTCCAAGGATCAAATTAGGACCTTGTGTTTACATGTCTTTACGGACAAACTCACAAGGGTCGGACTTCTCGTGAACTCGTTGGTCCCGACGTTCACGGATCATTGCCCAACCGTCCAACATGCCATTATCCATGGTCATATAAAAAAGCATGTGAATTCAAACTGGCGTTCAAACCCAAGGCTCAAGTGGTCGTGTCACCAAGGAATATAAACAGAATAAGATCAAAAATACAAAAAGATGATAATCGTAATTAAAGGACTATTGTTTCGTTCTTACAGAGATCCACGGTCATATCACTCCATAAGAATATATCAGATCATCCAAATAACCACGCATAAACAGAGAGAAGACATATGTTCGATGGAGGAATATAATTGATTATATTGAATAGAACCGGGCTAAGGGGCTACTCCCATGCCCCAGAGAGATTTACTCAGACATAAAAAGACCAGAAGAAATTCAAACTAAAATGAGATCCAACATTATACAAGATGTGGTCTACAACCAAAAATTAGATGAAATAGAATGAAGAATGGAATGCTTTTTACAAGTGAAGAGTCCCTCCTTTTATAGGAGGGGGAGGGGGTAGGCTGCCCTCAAAAGAGAGGGAAAAAAGAGAGGGAGATCAATTTTTGAATTTTTTAGATCTAGTCAAATCAAAAGTTGATTGTCTTTAATTATCTTGATCATGGAACTCTCTTTAATGCAGATTCTCACAACAGCAATTTCGAATATATTTATCCCCCATGAAAAGCATAAAATCGCTCTAAATAATAGGATTTTGTTTTAGGAAATTAAATTATATTTCCAACAAATACTTGTACACGCAATTTGGAGTTTGAATGCAAGAGTTATGTCACATTTGGTGGTGGGTATATATGAATTTCAGGATTGCTGCAATTAGTATAATTTTCCCACAAAACCCAAGAAAATATAATTAAAACTCGAATTATAGAGAAAAATCTAAAATAACACAATTAATTATGAAACTAAGGGAATAAATAACAAAACAATCCTAAACAAATATCAAAAATATATAAATAAATGGGATAAATACACATTTATCAAAATACCCCGGACTTGAATCTTTGTTTGTCCTCAAACAAATAAAATCACAAATTATTCCAATTTATACTAACAATATGTGTATCCTCACCTTTGTAACATCACTTTATTCCTTACCTCCAAATTTGGCCAAACAACCCAATCTCCTAAAACCACAAAACACAAAATTTGATATTCCTTATTAATAACAAATATCATATCTTGTTTCTAAATCAAGATTTTGTCGAAAAACATGCTTCATCTTACTTTTGTTTTGACACTCTCATTTTATTATTTTTTTATGAAAGTTGTTTCACAAGAACAAGATGAAATTTGGGGGTGTGAAAACAAAGAAGGAAGTGATGTTATTTTTTCTATCCCTCCTCTATTCGACTTGGGATTTAAATTTGTAGAGTTGTGGCTACATTGGTCATATTTTTTTTTCATGTGCACTTTTGGCATCTTTTGATGGTATGCCCCTTTATGGGGTATGGAATTTTTTATATGGGAAGCATGCCACCCCAGACTTGATTTTTGTCTGGTGGTGATTCTTTACTTCTCTTTTTTTTAGAGAGAAAAAAAGGGGGAAACAAAAGGTGTCCTTGTGCCTATAACTTCACATATTTATTTTCGCCTTTTTTTTGAACTTGTCATTACATCAAAAAGAACATTCATGTCAATCACATTATACAAAATTTATATCAAGTTAGTCAATGTTTAAAAATAGAGAAAATTTGTGTTTGGTTTTGATTGATTCCATACTGTTATGACCCCACCTCCCGATAACCCCCAATTAAGGGAGACTAAGAGGTTGAAGTTGCACCCATTAATCCCAGATCAAAGATTCGACATATAACCATAAAAAATTATTAAACTCTAACAGACTATACTGAAAATGGTAATAAATTTTTTATTTGCATACCTTTGAAGAGATTGGAACAAACTAAACTTCTAACCTCAGCTGAACTATTCTAACTAGTTCCTCGTTCTTTAATTCTTGAATTCACAAGGTGTCATTTTACTGTTTGTTCTTTTTATTATACCTAAAACGTCGACAAACAAAACGTCGGTCAGCCGAAGCTGGTATGTGGAGGAAACAGATAATGTTCAACTATGTTAACAATATAATCATTCAATTAATCATTTAACAATCAAGATTACATTTTAAGCCATACAACTCAATCCATACATATTCTCAAACTCTGGGCTGTCCCTACAGTGGACATGGATATCACCTCTCTTTTAGGTAACAGAGTCGCATGGCACTATCCAAAGATAGACCAATATCTAAATCATTGTGACTTGATGGTCCTACCTCAATGGTAGACATGTACTAAGTCAACCATAGACCTGATGGACCTACCCAATAGGTAGCCATGTACTAGGTCATCCATAGACCTGATGGACCTACCCAATAGGTAGCCATGTACTAGGCCTTTCTCTAACCTGATGGACCTACCCATAGGCAGCCATGTACTAGGTTAGCTATAATTCCACAGAGAGAACCAAGATCTGAGTTTGTAGGCATATACATTATATGATAGCCATATTCACTTTATAATTGCAATATGAACATCCAAACAGTTTAGTTGCATTCAATGCGATTAAACATTCGGGAATCAATCGGGAAACTATAGAGGTTATTCATAATTGTAACCACATACCTGTCTTGGAGATCTCAAGCACCAATTTATCCAAATCCAACTAGATGTCCAATCAAGCAAGCCAATCAATCAATAAAGCAAACATTGATCCTGAAAACATGTATAATGTCTAATTGTCACAAGCATATCCCAAACAACCCCTTATAGACTTGGGACACCTTTCTAAGGTTTCTAAGTCTCATTAGGATGCATTAGGGTTTCTTAGATCAATTTCTCAAACTTTATCCTTTTTAGGTCAACAAACCCTAAAACAACTTTTCCACTCATAAAAACCCTAATTACTCAAATTATCCACATTAAGGATCTTTTATGCTCAAATTGGCTTAGGATCATCACATCTCTATTTTATTCATGGATTTACACAATTAAACCAATTAAAATACATATTCATCAAAATTAGGGTTTTCAAGCTCATTAATGCATAATCATGCACGAAACCCTAAATTAAACCAAATATATATTAAGATGATATTTTAAATCCTATTTTCTCTTTCATTAACAACAGGTTAATATCATCTTGAATTATCCATCTATCATCAAATCTAAGGGGTTTTCCTTAATTGAATCATTAAAGATGATAACTTTATGCCCTTTTCAAATTTCATGCATATTTAAGCACATAAACCCTAAATTAGACTTAATCACGTGCAAAGTTCTTCCTTTTTGAACTCAATGTTCCTTTTTACATTTAACAGGTTAATATCAACTCTAAAGATCCATTAAACCCTATTAAACACATTAATCACATCAAAAAAAGGTTTCTTAATCTTTAATTCATTAAAGATGATGAATTACACTACTTTTCGAACTATGATCAGATTCAGGCTATAAAACCATTTTTAATGGGTTCCTTGCATTTTTCTGATCAAAATTCATATATTATGTGTTCTCATCAGAGCTACCAATTAGTAGTTATGATCTTTGTAATAAATCACTTACCACAGCCAATGAGATCGCGCCACGTCACCTCCGACTCATGCAACGTCGCTTCCTTTTGGAAACATAACCGAATTACCAGATTACCCTCCTTTAAGTCGGTCGTTGCTTCAGTCCGCAAAGGGCAAAAATGTCCAACGTCCCGAGCTTCTTCTTCCTCCTCTCGACGGCGCACACAACCTCCCTAGCAAGGTCTTGCGCGGCCCTTCCTCCTCACCTCTGACCCCGGCGACCCCAAGGGAACCTTCCCCTGCCTCCGTCGCCCCTCCGCGCTTAGGGGGGGTACCCTTATGTCGTGGTTTGAGTGGCTGTCTCGAGCCCACCAAGCTCCCCAACTCAGGCTGACCTGCAGCCCTACGCTGGCTGCCACACCAGTTCCAGAGCACAGAGGAGATGGCCATGCTTCCCGTGGTGTCGTGGAAGCAGCGCGATTCTGTCCAACTCAACCCATGGATGCTCGTGTCCCTGAGGTTGGTCTACCCTCTTGTTAGGGTTTTTCCAAAGAAGATGAAGAAGAGGGAAGAAAGGATATGTCCAACTCTCTAGAACTCGCCTCTGAGCTCTACCCCTTTTATAGGGGAGGGTTTTCGCACCCTAAGATGTGCATCTATCAAGCTACAAGGTTTTGTCCCATTAGGAAACGAAATCCTTCTTTAGAAAGCAAGTTTTCTCTCTCTTCTTTATTATTCCTTTGATATCCTTTATCCTTGATATATTAGAATTTGAATTTCTTCTTACTTATTCTCTCTTTCCTTGCTTTTTAATCCATTGACACGAAATTCTATTTCCTTCAATAGAAATTACATTCTTTTTAACAATATCTCATAATTCATTAATAAGGTATCACATTATCCTTTTATTTTGCAAATTTGGTATTTTCTCTTTCTTTCCTTTTTAGTGGGACTCCTTGGATCCCAATGCACTCTATTATTTCGAAATCCTTTTCCAAGGATATTTATTATCCTTCTAGATGCATCTTTGTGCATTATTTCACACTATCTTGTTTATTTCTCATTAAAATATTTATTATCCCAAGGCACTCTATTATTAATCTTTTCTTTTCTTATTGCTTTCTTTATGCAACTTTGTACTCCTTGGAACCCAAGGAACCCAAGAGGCACGAAATCCTCTTTGGATTTGCCTTCTATAGGTTTCCACATATTTCTTTTATCAATTATGCAATTATTCATTCACTAATTGAATTTTCTTTGTTATTTCCTTGTTATTGGGCCCAATAGCCAATAAAGCCCACAAATCAAACAACAAGGCTATTTTAAACGAAATCCAATTATTCTCAACCCAATATATAATTATTTCTTCAAACATCTTTAATATGAGAAATTATATTTCTCACCACTTGAACCCAAAAATTGGGGTTATAACATCCTTCCCCTCTTATAGGAATTTTGTCCTGAAAATTCAGGCAAGCAAACAAACAATTCAGGATAAGACTTTTCCATGTCCATCATTGGCCCCTATGTGGCTTTGCCATACTCATGGCATTTCCAAAGAACCTTTATCATCACATATTCTTTTCTCCGAGTTCTTTCATCCTGGCGTCTATAAACTACACAGGTGACTCAGGCCATTTCAGCCTCCCTTGGGGCTCACTAGGTTCATTGCTCAGCACATGGTCAGGGTACCTCACATAGTGCTCTAAATTGGACACATGGAAAACATCTCACATTACTTTATCCTGAGGAGTAGGTTCAAACCTAACCTTCTCCACCCATCCATCTCTAATGGACCCATGTATCGGGGACTCAGCTCTCTTAGTTATGACTTAGAGGGGTCGGATTTTCATCTCACATTTTCTCCCACAGTAACTTGTATGTCAGTCTACTTTGCATCTGCTCACGACTCTCATCGTCTCTAGGCTCCTTTCAGCTCTTGCACAATCAAAGTGACTTCATCTACACGCATGACGTGTATTTTACTACGCGCTAAAAATGCAAGTATATGCGTCGAGTAGTACAGGCCTTGTGAGGCCCGAGTCGAACACAGGGATACTCAGAATTGTCAGAGACTCCTACTAACTATTTGCGATCAGCTAAGCCGAATAACAAATTGGGGTTTGTTGTCAAAATTAAAAGAAAATAAAAATAAAACAAAGAAAACAATCGATTAAAGGTTAATTTAATCAATTCAAAAAGGAATCTTTAGGATTGCAGTTTCACCGCGGGTTTTCATTGTATTAGATTTTATATAATGCCTCAATCTTCTCTCTCTATCCGGGTAGTGGCCTGAAAACAGAATTTCCCACTGTCGTGGTACAATTCACTACTTAGGTTTAGGTCGGTTTCACCGTCGTAGTAACCTATCCCCTAAACTAAGTGCATTACGAACGATCTCTCCGTATCCACCATTAATTTTACATCACCTTGTTCAAGGGATTTATCGATTAATGTAGGTTTTGTCTCTTTTCAGCCATTAATCCTTCTGTCGAAGTGATTGAGGGCGTTAGGTTATTATTATGGTGATCAAACATAACAATATATGGAGAAAACGAAGCTATACCACAGATTTATGAGAGAAAATATGAATTACTATTATAAACTTGTCATACAATGAATTCCCGGGCTACTCCCAGTCCTAAAGATGGAGGGGATTAGCCCCGCATGTTCATCTCACACAAGTACATGGTAAAAATAGGGGAAATCATATGAAAAACGTAAATCGAAAGGGAAAACCCCTGAACGGAGAAGAACCGATCGATCCTTTGCGTAGAACACGTGCTTTCCCACCTCTCAGTGGTGAAATCAATTTTCGGCAGTGTCTGGATCGACTGGTATGAACTTCTGGCCTCCGTTCTCCTTTCTCTCGCTCCTCGGCACTTGTGCAATGGCTAATCCGATATCCTCATTTTCTGGGTGGCCGTCCTTAGGTATAAGTCCCTAATTAGGTCGCTAAGTAACTCCAGCCGTCCGATTGAGATCATTAGAAAGCAAACTCATATCCTACAGCGTCGATACCATCGACCCGCTACAGTAGTGGCTGGCTGCAAACCCTTCCTTTGTCGCGCCCGACATCATCTCGATACCATCGACTCGGGTCGATAGTATCGACTTCCTTTTGGCGTTGGTTTTGTCATTTTGTGACGCTGTAGCCTCCGTGTGTCGATGGTATCGACTGGGTGTCGATACTATCGACTTGTTCTTTGCCAGCAACCTGAAGGTGTCTCGATACCATCGACATCAGCGTTGATGGTATCGACTCTTTGCTGCTCCTTTCTACTGGCAACCTGCAGCCTTGTCGATGGTATCGACTTTCGTCGATGGTATCGACGGAAGCAAATACTTGTTTTTCCTGAAATTCAAAGACAAGATCAAATAAATACACACAAATAATAATAATGTGATAATTAATGCTCAAAATGATAAAACTAAGGGGATTTGACATAAAATGATGGCAAAGACCAAAATGAATGAATTATGCTATATTAACCATAAAAATGACTAATAAAAGCACAAAACACATATCCAACAGGTCTATAAATGCGACTCAGAATCATCGCATCAAACTCCCCTAAGCTTGAATACTGCTCGCCCTCGAGCAACTCATCCTTAGAATAGGATTGCAAACGTCAACTGAAAAACAACAAACCAACCCAACATCCCATATGACTCCCACTGAGCATTCACAAACCGGCCTTCTCTAACCACAAAATGGTAATTACCCTAAAGGTGACAGTAATCATCAATAAAAGAAATTGACCTCCAATCCAATGAATAATATCCCATAAGGCAGTTAACATAATAAGATTCGCCGGTTCAAACTTGGTGCATCCTGTGATCGCCTATACTACGTTGCTTGCCCTAACTACCATCTACATGGAAGCAGTTCTCCTAATATTCATTAGTGAGGAGAAATTCACGGTGGCCTACCAATCCGAGCAACGGGTGGATGAAAATGGGTAGCTCATAGAAGAAAGTGGAAGTATTGTACAGTTTCAACATGCATAATACAAAAATGTCCTATATGATGCAAATGCACATTAGAAATGCCCTAATGCCTAAAATTGGGTGGAATGATGCATGCACTAACCATCCGCCTCAACATGAGATGGATATCTAGTCAAGCTACATCATGTACTCAATTATCCTGAAATGTAAGTGATATTACGTTCCTTTCTCCTTCTTATTTCACTTTCTTCTAAATTATTTTTTTTCTTTTTTCTTTTTATATTGCAGATTTTTAGCTTTTTTTTTCAGCCCACATATACATAATTACTTAAAGATAATTTTATTGGGCTATTTTCTTCATACTAAATTTTTTTTGCACTATTTAGAAGGTATGGAACAATTTAATTCACCATTTGGGAAAAATTGAGATACATGATATACTTTATGCATGAAAATCATGAATGCGACTACATGGCATGCACCTAAAGGTAATGTGCATGAATCACTATATTTTTTTTCTTTTTATGCAAACATATGGAAAATACCAATGCAAGTCCTATCTAAATGCTATGCACACAAAAAGGAATTAAAACTGCACTTTACTTCCAATTCTTAGGTGGATTATAGAAAAATGAAGTGGAACGATCACAAGACTAGATGATTGAACCTTAGAAAGATATTATGTGTCCCTCCTTACTGACCTGTGTAGTAGTTTAGAGGGTTCTCTCTCTTACATCCAATGAAAGTCTCATTACCATTTGGTTAGGTTAGGCTCAAACAACCATTTCCGTCCACTTTCATGAACCATTTGGAGTACATGTATGAAATGCTGTTTTAAAGTTGACATAATCAATCATTTTCGTAGGATGTGTTCCCAAGGTCAAAACAAAACAAGCTATCCACAAAATTTTCAAATTTCCCTTGAATTTCCCATGCACTAACAACAAGATGACACACTTTTATGACGTCCACAATTACACTAGATAGCACGTGGATCCTACAAAACTAAAATTGCAAGAAACAAATAATAAGAGAACAAAAGCAATAACGCTAAAAACTGAAAACAATAAAAGATAGAGTTGTTCCAACTACCCCCCTAAGCTTGAATTCGACTATGGCCTCATAGTAAAAAACAAACTTAAAGATTGGAACAGGGATACCCGATCACTCTTGTGGAGGTGGAGGCGGGTATTGCGGCGCCGTGGGGTCCCAAGACGGGTATTGCCCCTGAAAGGTCGGATCATACTGGGGCATCGGAGGAGGCTGTGGATACCCCCCAAAATAATTCTGGCTCTAGTAATGATCATAAAACGGCTGATGTTGCTCCATCCTATGCAGCCGATCATGGATGTTCTCTTGATTTGCGAAAAGAAGGCGTTCATTCTCGAAGATCGCCTGGTGGTTGATAAAAAGTGGGTTGGTGGTATCTTGAATACCGGCGTACGCAGCGGTGTGGCTGTGTTGCGTCTGCTGAATATCTTGGAGCATGTTGTACATGCCTTGCATGGAATAGGCATCCTCGCTAGGCTGCGAGGGCTGTGGTGAAGGCGGCATAAGCTGTGATGATGAAGACGTACCCGTATGCATCCGAGGACGCTTCCGGGGTGCTACTCCTGCTCGAAGAGGTGTGAAGGCCTCTTCTTCCTCCTCAGCCTCGTCGTCCTGTCCGTCGTCGCCGCCGTCATTTCCGCCTTCTTCATCATTGGAGTCGATGGCTATGATCGGCCATCTGAAATACTGTGCACCCACGATGTTGAAGACGGGATCCGGCAGCGCGCACTCCTGGTACGCTTGATTTACGTGGCAATGTGCAAAAGCCACGCCATCCCGGAGAAGAATGAGATTGGCTCGGTGTAGATGCTGCAAGTTGACCTTGCTTCTCGTAGAAAGAGGAGTCAGCTGATCGAGATTCAAGGACAAGTAGAGGGCTACCTTGGTGACAAGCCCCCCAATATGGATCGGGGCTTTTCTCGTGCTCCTCTTCACCGCCAAAACTCGTTGTAGAAAGAATGCACCCCAGTTGCATTCTTGGCACTTCAGGAGCTGATATAAGAAGAAAAGATCCATCTCCTGAAATTTGCTTAGTGCCAGATCACTTCGAGCAAAGCTGGTGGAACTCAACATCTGGTGCAATACCCAAACAAACAGATGGTCGAAGTCGGCTACCACATCGTTATGGTAGCTCACCGACCTCCCTTGTGGCACCGTCACCAACTCGGAGAAGAGAGCGTCGTAGTTGGTGCGGTTATCCGGCCGCCGGTGGTCGTACTGGGAATGGTTCCAGTTGAAAATTGTATTGAACTGCTTCAGCGTGAGGACGTAGTCGTGGTTGTAAAGCCGGAAAGACACCCGGCCCTGGATCCACTCGCGGTCGGTAGCATTGATGTCGTTGGGAACGATGCAGACGTCCAATGACGCCATGAACTCGGCTACCAACTCTTTATATGTCGGCCAGTCACCAAAGAACGGCTGGCCATCTTGGTGAAACTCCAGTTTGCCAGGCCTTATTGGAGTGTGACGGGCCTGCCCGTTAAGAACATAGGCCAAGTTGGCCTCGAATCCGAGATCTCGAACCATCTCCCGGTCCATATACCGGGTAGGCTCGATCTTCCTTTTTAAGATCTCCTCATAGATCTTCTTAACCTCGGTGGAAGGATGGACGTGTCGGGGACAAGCGACCGATCCTGGTGGTGGTGGTACGAAGTCTGGTAGAGTTGCGCGTGAGGATGAAGCTCCGGCTGTATGCACCATGTTGGCGACGAGAAATGGGTTGGAGAAGGAGCAGCTCGGTGAAGATTGGAGAATCGGATCTCCGCTCGGTGATGATCGTCACTCGGTGATGCTGGTCTTCGCTCTTGGATGGCTCGGGGGAGTGCTCGGCGCAAAGGGAGGAGATCACTCTGAAGGTGTGACGTCAAATGACGTAATGATTCTCCTTAAATAGACTTGGCTGGCACTACTGTTGGCCCGTCGATACTATCGACGCGCGTTGATGGTATCGACTTGGGTCGATGCTATCCGCCCCTCACTGGTATCGACGGTCGTCAATTGCTGGATCTTGTAACCCGGATCGCTGTCGTGTCGATACCATCGACACGGGTCGATGGTATCGACGCTGCACCGGGATCGATGACGTGGAAGCCTCGATCGCCGTCGATTTCTTTGCTCGGATCGGTGACATGGATGGTCGATACCATCGACAGGTGTCGATAGTATCGACTTGGCTTCATTGCGACACCGCCTTTTTGCATTTCAACCTGGAACCATGTTGATACCATCGACAAGGCCGTCGATGGTATCGAGTTGACTGAGACAAATTGATCTGAACTTCTCTAGAGATCTCGATGGTATCGAAGCCTGTGTCAATACTATCGACGTTCCCTTCTCGACCACCTGTAGGTATGTCGATACCATCGACGAGGCCGTCGATGGTATCAACTCATAATGAAATCTGTAGTCGTCAACCAGTACCCTTGTCGATACCATCGATGAGGGTGTCGATGTATCGACTCTGCCTCAGCCTGCACAATGAATAAACGGATCAAGGTATCTTCTTTATACTAAAAATTGAACAAAAATAAAGCAACCTACGATTATAATTAAACTATCCTAATGTACCGATGGTTGGGTTGCCTCCCAACAAGCGCCCTTCTTTAACGTCTTAGGCTAGACGGCTTCCGGGCATCTCATTCATCCAAAAGTGCAATGAGTTTAACCTCATTCACCTTCCTCTTGTAATTCTCACCAAAATAGAGCTTCAGCCTCTGTCCATTTACCAAGAACGTGGTATCACCATCACACACTAGAATCGCGCCGTGTGGTTTGACCTCTTCCACCACGAACGGTCCACTCCACCGGGATTTTAACTTCCCGGGATGCAACTTGAGTCGGGAGTTGAACAACAAAACACAATCTCCTTTCTTGAATGTGCGCAACTCGATGTGGCGATCGTGGATCAGTTTTGTGCGCTCCTTGTATATCCGGGCATTCTCATATGTCGTCATCCGTAACTCATCCATCTCATTCAATTCGAACATTCTCTTCCTCCCAGCTTCATCATAACTTAGATTTAGCCTTCTAAGCGCCCAATGGGCCTTGTGCTCCAACTCCACCGGTAGGTGACAAGCCCGGCTATACGCCAACCTAAAAGGCATGGTGCCTATAGGTGTTTTGTAGGCCGTTCTGTACGCCCACAGTGCATCCGGTAGTAGGGCACTCCAGTTCTTCCTCGTGGATGCCACCGTTCTCTCTAGAATCTTCTTAATCTCACGGTTGGAGACCTCCACTTGGCCTTGAGTCTGCGGATGATATGGGGTGCCAATGTTGTGCTTGACCCCATATTTCTTCAATAATGTCGAGAACTTCTGATTCTTGAAATGTGTACCCCCATCACTAATTATCATTCGGGGTATACCAAACCTGCAGAAAATATTCTCCTTCACAAACCTGCACACTACATTGGAATCATTAGTTCTTGTGGGGATTGCTTCCACCCACTTCGACACATAATCAACTGCTAATAAAATATATAAATTTGAGTTCGAGGACACAAAGGGTCCCATGAAATCTATGCCCCACAAATCAAATACCTCAACTTCCTGAAATACATTCAGGGGCATCTCCTGTCGCTTCGAGATATTACCTGCTCCCTGACAAGGATCACATTGCCTCACAAAATCGTAGGCATCCCGAAACAAAGTTGGCCAATAAAGGCCGCTTTCCAAAACTTTACCTGCCGTTCGTGAGCTGGCGTGGTGTCCTCCCGTAGGTGATGCATGGCAATGATGGAGAACACTCTCGTACTCCACTTCAGGCACACACCTGCGTAAAATACCGTCCCTGCATTGCTTAAGAAGAATTGGATCATCCCAAAAATAGTATCTCAAAGAATGAAAGAATCTCTTCTTTTCCTGATATGACCAATCTTCCGGGATGATCCCGCAAGCCAAATAATTAACAATTTCAGCGAACCAAGGCTCTTTAGAATTAATTTTTAAAAGCTGTTCATCGGGAAACGTCTCGGTTATGGGTATATGCAAATCTTTTTCATCCACCCTATCTAACCTAGACAAATGATCAGCCACTACATTCTCAATTCCAGACTTATCCTTGATTTCAATGTCAAATTTCTGTAAGAGCAAAATCCACCTAATGAGTCTAGGCTTTGCGTCTTTTTTCTCCATCAAGTATTTTATTGCAGCATGGTCAGTCCATACAACTACTTTAGATCCTACTAAATACTACCGAAATTTTTTGAAAGAAAACACAACGACAAGTAATTCTTTTTCAGTAGTTGTATAATTCAATTGAGCATCATTCAGAGTTTTTGAAGCATAGAAAATCACAAAGGGCTTATTATCTACCCGTTGCCCCAATACGGCTCCTACCGCAAAATCCGAAGCGTCACACATCAATTCGAAAGGTTTTGTCCAATCCGGTGTTTGAACAACCGGGGCAGAAATCAATTTTTCTTTCAAAACATCGAATGCATGTAGACACTTATCATTGAAATTGAAAACTGCATCTTTCTCCAAAAGCTCAGATAAAGGTTTTGCAATTTTAGAAAAATCCTTTATGAATCGCCGATAGAACCCGGCGTGTCCCAGAAAAGTTCTCACCCCTTTTACAGAATTTGGTGGGGGTAACTTGGAAATGACCTCAATTTTCACCGGGTCCACCTCAAGACCTTTGCTAGACACCTTGTGTCCTAGCACTATTCCCTCTGTCACCATCATGTGACATTTCTCCCAGTTAAGGACCAAGTGTGTGTCCTCACAACGCTGTAACACTTTATCTAGGTTATAGAGACATTCATCAAACGATGCTCCATACACCGAGAAGTCATCAATAAAAACCTCGAGACAGCGCTCTACCATGTCAGAAAATATGGCGAGCATACAACGTTGAAACGTCACCAGTGCATTGCATAAACCAAACGGAATTCGACGGTAAGCAAAAGTCCCATAGGGACAAGTGAACGTAGATTTCTCTTGATCCAAAGGATCAATCGAGATCTAGTTGTACCCCGAGTACCCGTCTAGAAAACAAAAGTGCGATCGCCCGACAAGACGTTCTAAAATTTGATCAATAAACGGTAAAGGAAAATGATCCTTAAGTGTGGCAGCATTCAGACGACGGTAGTCAATACAAACTCACCACCCGGTTACCAATCGGGTGGTGACAGGTTGATTCAATAAATTTTGAGTGACAGTAATTCCCTCCTTCTTAGGGACTACCTGTGTGGGACTCACCCATGTTGAGTCTGATATGGCATAGATAATCCCTGCAGTAAGAAGTTTAATGACCTCTTTCTTCACAACCTCCATCATGCTCGGATTTAGACGTCTTTGAGGCTGAATCACAGGCTTGGCTCCCTCCTCGACCCGAATCTTGTGCTGACATAGAGTAGGGGAAATCCCCTTGATGTCTGCAACAGACCACCCAAAAGCTCCTCGGTGGGTTTTCAGCACTATCAATAGTTGCTCCTCCTCTTCCGCACTCAAATAAGAAGAAACGATCACCGGTAACTTGTCTTTCTCAGCTTGAAAGACATACTTGAGATACGGGGGTAGCGACTTTAATTCCAAATCCGGCGGGCTGATAAGAGATGATTGCAGTGGTGGGGGAATGCACCTAAATCTTCATAGTGCCTCGCATAGAAGCATGGAAGCATCTGAAACATTTTAGCGCACTCCTTGAGTGATTTACTCCGCATCCAATCATATGTAATATTCAACAAACAAGCCTCCAGCGGTAATTCCAGATGTGCATCAACAACAGAAATAACAATCGCATCATCCTCCGAAAAAGGCGGAATGTCCTCATTCTCATCATTCGGAAATCCCACAGCTTTACACAAAGAAACAACCTTAGTCTGCTCCATGATATCCACAGCTAAGGTTCCATTATCCACCTTGCTCATCACATGAGCCATGTCCAGAAATGGTTTTCCAAGGCAGAGTGAGATATTTCGATCCATATGTTTCACCATATTACATTGTTCTTTTGCTTTAGATGGTGCAGTGCTAGAAGGCATGACCATCTCAAAGCGGTCATCTGCTATGCCCAAGGTCAAGCGACCTCTTCCCATCTCTAAGATCATGTCGGCTGTAGCATGGAAAGGACGTCCAAGTAACAGCTCATTGCCATGCTCATCCTGCATCTCCATAACCACAAAATCAGCCGGAAAGACAAATCGATCCACCTTTACTAAGACATCTTCACAGATTCCATAAGGCTTCACCACAGAGTTGTCGGCCAATTGAATAGTCATATTGCTCAGCCGTGACTCCTTCAGTCCCAACTTTTTAAATGTCGAAAGGGGCATCAAGTTGATGCTTGCCCCTGAATCACACAATGCTTCTCCAAATTTACACTTCCCAATATAGCAAGAAATGTTGAAACATCCTGGATCCTGTCTCTTTGGCGGCAAAGTGCCCATAATGAAGGCACTCACTTGCTCCTTTAGCACAACGACCTCAGTATCTGGTATTTTCCTCTTCTTGGTAATGACATGTTTTAGAAACTTCCCGTATGAAGGGATTTGCTCAATGGCTTCCAGTAACGGGATATTGACTGAAAGCTTCCTAAAACTGTCCAAGAACTTCTTGAACTATGCATCTACCTTCCTTGCCTTCACACTATTTGGATAAGGGACCGAAACAGCTTGTTTCCTTTGATGAGGTGGCACATAAGGCGTCTTTTTCTGTGGTTCCTCCTCAGCATCCTATTCTTGAGTACTCTCCACTTCTATGTCTCCAGCTTGCCCTGTGACTGGTGTGGGCTGCTCCACATTGGTTTCACCGTCAACTTCATCTCACGGTGTGCTTGTTTCATCAGTTCTTGGATTCAACACTTTCTTACTACTTCTCAGCAGAATAGCCTTAGCTTGCTGGTTTCCCCCGGGAACATTGGTATTCCCCGGAAAACCCGGATGTGCCGGTTTCTTCAAACTAGCTATTTCGGCTGCCATCTGCGCCATGGATGTCTCTATGGTCCTCATTTGAGCCCCATGGCTCTTCAATGTCTGCCCAAATTGATTCATGTATTCTCCTTGTTTCTTGATTTGCTGCCCGAATGTATTCATTAACTCTTGATTTTGCTTGATGACCTGATTGAGCAACTCCGTGCTCTTGTCTTCTGCAGTCGGCGCGGGCTTGGCTTCCGGATCCTGCAGAAAATTGTTTGGATCCTTCCATGAGAACTTTTTGTCCTTTCTCCATGAGTAGTCATTGTTCCTATACCCTTGTTGTTGTCTCATGTACTTGACTTGAGCAGCATCCTCGGACTCATTATCTTCCTTTTGCAGTAACTTCTTTGCGAGAAGATCCATCTTCTCATTCAGCTCTCTCATTGCCTTTGATTCACTGGCGACTCGTGCTTGCTCAACTGGGCCTCTCTCTCTTTCTCCCCAAGACTGCTTTCTAGCCATGTTCTTGAGTATTTACCAGCATCTAGTGTCTGTGTTGTTTAGAAAAAATCCCAACCCGGCTGAATCCAGATTACTCCTATCATGCTCGGAGAGAGAAAAATAGAAGATTTTCACCTGCGTTTCCTTGTCCAACCCGTGATGCGGACACCTCCTCAACATAACCTGGAATCGCTCCCAGGTCTCAGAATATGTTTCACCAGCCTGTTGGTTGAAATTATGAATCTTCCAGATCATGTCGTTAGTCTTCTCAGGAGGGAAGAACCTCTCAAAGAAGACCTCCACCATATGGTCCCAAAACTCCACGAACTCATCGTCTAGATTATGTATCCACTCTCTTGCTGCTCCCGCCAAGGAACTTGGGAAAAACATGAGATACAATGCATCTTGTGGAAACCTGTCTATTTTTACCATGTCGCAGTTTTCAACGAACTGGCTGATGTGTGCAACATGATCCTCATTCTTCAGCCCATGAAACGCATTTGATTTCACCAAATTAATCAACGCTGGATCGATCTTATATGTCGGTATGTTGATCGCCTGCTTCTTTATAGGCCCCTTTGAAGCTGATGAGGAAGAAGCTTTGATCTTCTCCCATATGGTCTGTGGCTCGGCCATCTCTTCTGGTTCAGATTCAGAATCTACCTCTTCTTGGTACTCTTGCTCGGAATGCTCCTCGTCCTCAGGTCCCGAAAATGGAACCTCGGGTGCGCGTTCCGCGTAGTCAGTACTACGCGTCTGCACCATACACAGTACCTGAAATAAGAAAATTTGAATTCAGTACTAAGCTTAGACGAGTATAAACAATTAAAGCACAATGTAAAAATATTTGAAATTGAATAAAAAAAATTGTGGCCTAGAGTGGCCGCTCGTAGCACTCGAAGTGCTAACAATTCTCCGTATCCCCGACAACGGCGCCAAAAACTTGACGTGTATTTTACTACGCGCTAAAAATGCAAGTATACACGTCGAGTAGTACAGGCCTTGTGAGGCCCGAGTCGAACACAGGGATACTCAGAATTGTCGGAGACTCCTACTAACTATTTGCGATCAGCTAAGCCGAATAACAAATTGGGGTTTGTTGTCAAAATTAAAAGAAAATAAAAATAAAACAAAGCAAACAATCGATTAAAGGTTAATTTAATCAATTCAAAAAGGAATCTTTAGGATTGCAGTTTCACCGTGGGTTTTCATTGTATTAGATTTTATATAATGCCTCAATCTTCTCTCTCTATCCGGGTAGTGGCCTGAAAACAGAATTGCCCACTGTTGTGGTACAATTCACTACTTATGTTTAGGTCGGTTCCACCGTCATAGTAACCTATCCCCTAAACTAAGTGCATTACAAACGATCTCTCAGTATCCACCATTAATTTTACATCACCTTGTTCAAGGGATTTATCGATTAATGTAGGTTTTGTCTCTTTTCAGCCGTTAATCCTTCTGTCGAAGTGATTGAGGGCGTTAGGTTATTATTATGGTGATCAAGCATAACAATATATGAAGAAAACGAAGCTATACCACGGATTTAAGAGAGAAAATATGAATTACTATTATAAACTTGTCATAAAATGAATTCGCGGGCTACTCCCGGTCCTAAAGATGGAGGGGATTAGCCCCACATGTTCATCTCACACAAGTACATGGTAAAAATAGGGGAAATCATATGAAAAACGTGAATTGAAAGGGAAAACCCCTGAACAGAGAAGAACCAATCGATCCTTTGCGTAGAACACGTGCTTTCCCACCTCTTGGTGGTGAAATCCATTTTCGGCAGCATCTGGATCGACTAGTATGAACTTTTGGCCTCCGTTCTCCTTTCTCTCGCTCCTCGGCACTTGTGCAATGGCTAATCCGATCTCCTCGTTTTTTGGGCGGCCGTCCTTAGGTATAAGTCCCTAATTAGGTTGCTAATTAACTTCAGCCGTCCGATTGAGATCATTAGAAAGCAAACTCATATCCTACGGCGTCGATACCATCGACGTGAGTCGATGGTATCGACCCGCTATAGTAGCGGCTGGCTGAAAACCCTTCCTTTGTCGCGCCCGACATCATCTCGATACCATCGACTCGGGTAGATAGTATCGACTTCCTTTTGGCGTCGGTTTTGTCATTTTGTGACGTTGTAGCCTCCGTGTGTCAATGGTATCGACTGGGTGTCGATACTATCGACTGCTTCTTTGCCAGCAACCTGAAGGTGTCTCGATACCATCGACATCAGCGTCGATGGTATCGACTCTTTGCTGCTCCTTTCTACTGCCAACCTGCGGCCTTGTCGATGGTATCGACTTCCGTCGATGGTATCGACTTCCGTCGATGGTATCGACGGAAGCAAATACTTGTTTTTCCTGAAATTCAAAGACAAGATCAAATAAATACACACAAATAATAATAATGTGATAATTAATGCTCAAAATGATAAAACTAAGGGGATTTTACATAAAATGATGGCAAAGACCAAAATGAATGAATTATGCAATATTAACCATAAAAATGACTAATAAAAGCACAAAACACATATCCAACAGGTCTATAAATGCGACTCAGAATCATCGCATCAACGCACTGGGGTCCCTTTTACTAACCATCATGTGGTACTTTTCTAACCATCATGTGGTCCTTTCACCAACATCACCTTACTGAAGTGGTGACCGACACAACCTCCCTTACAGAGCTTCATATAAAACCTGATACTGGCTATGGTGGTCATTGTCACATCTTTCATAGGACAAGAATTGTCTCTAGATATCACCCTGAACGAGCACACATGCCCTCATTAGACCCTTTCGTCTGGATCATACTAACCATAGTTAGGGGTGATAAACTATACTAACATTGAGTTCTTCATGTACCTACTTCCACTTTATGGAAGTGAACCTTTAGGTCAAACTCAAGAACCTTTGAACTCGCTTCATGGTGTACTTGAACCGTCTCTCTCATGGGTAGTTCAACTAGATCTGTCCCTTGATAGAACTCTTGCTTTCTCATATTATCTAGGTAAGGCGACCTACCATAACCCACATTGTATCTCGACCTTCTTTGGTCCAGGGAAGACCCATCACAACATCCATAGTGTTGAGCTCCCATTCCCTCTCAAGGACTCTTTTGTCCTCTATATCGATACAATGGGTTATTGGGGTTCGTCCTTTACCTCCTGGCTTGCATGGCCATAAACCACATGCAACCTCATCTTAAGCATCCAAAGTGCTATTGCCCTTTCCACAGTTTATGATGATCTTCAACCATGATTTCATGTATGTCATGATTCTTTCAAGATCAAATCCTATGAAACCCTAAACCACTCTCGTCGGGGTTTCATCACCTTCTCTTCCAAAGAAGTGCATCTGAGGTTCTACCACCATCCTTTCATTGCATTAAGGACTAGACTGGCTAACCAAACAACCCTTAACTTTTCAATGCATCTTGTTACATCTGAGTGTTATCCAAACACCTCTCCTTTTCGAACTTAAGGTTAGCCAATCAACCCTTTCTAGCTTCTGGTCAAACAAGTCAGATGTATGTCAACCAGAGCATCCATTACCACTTCACATCCTTAGGTATTAGGTAAAATTACACTTCCATGTATTTCACTTATCACGTCACCTCAAACTATAAGTTTATCTTCATAAGAACACTCTCTGATTCCATCATCATGGTGATCAAACTCAACCTGGAATAACTTGTAAGTTCCACATAGCTCATGATAAAAACATCCTCATAAGGGGACTACCTCATTCCTCTTAGTGTTTACAAACCATCCATGTATCATTCACTTTACCAGGGTAGATATCTTCTCTATCCCCATTTCTCGTGGCAACATTCCAACATACATCATCTCTTATCCTTGGTGTATGACATGCATAATGTACTATCTCTCACCCCCATAACAAGAGGAAATAAGAATTTGGCTGCAGTCCAAATACAGAGTTCTTCCTATTCCAAGAGTAGAGATGGTGCATCCCACCTTGCCAGTACACCTTTAAATCTAAGTTGCAACGTGCCACATATGTCTCTTCATCACAAACATCATGATATCAAACTAGTCTTGAACCTACTGAGGTTTATATCCTTGGTCATATCCTCTAGGTCTATAGGGTACCGACTCTTTTGGGGTCATCCCTCTTCCCTCATGCATCAAGAGAGTGCCCTACTCATCTGCCCTTTGGGTCCCATGAGTTCATGAAGGTGATCAATCTCCTAACCCATGGCCCTCAGACAATGATAGCTGTTACCTCTTGACCCTATGGTCATGTGCAACTGGGGAATTAGGCAACTCCTACTTTCATCGGTCTTATCCCTACCTGACCCTAGGATAGACTTAGGATTCTCCATTACAATACATGTTCACTTAGAACCTTACCCAAGTCTTCATCATCTCTCTTTCTGTATTCATGGGCTGGCTCTCATCCTTTCATAGGCATCATGGCAACCTACCTATCTTGGTCAAGCCCCATACCAATTACCTCCATGGTAACACATTCATATGCTATTAGAGATGGATATCTATGGGTCTACAGGTTCATTCTCATACCATGTACTTTTCACTTAACTTCTCAAGATCCTATGAGACCTCTTTAGATTACTTTGAACCAACAAAACTGATATACACCCTTCCAAAGGGGTCCCTCTCCCAGGATGGGAGGAAAACTATCTCTAAGGTCACAAAAGCTCTTAGGTCTAGGGTTTACATCCACACGAGCCTACTTAACCCTAGCAAGCCATTAAGGCACAAGTAGATCACGTATCGAACCATGCTAGGTCATACTTGTACTCTTTCCTCGACGTTGGATCAAGATCATACCTTTCTTTATCATCAACCTAGTTGTGAGGGGTTCAACAAACATACCTTAAACTTAAAGGGCTCCCCTTTTCCTCTATACATGAGGAGTACCATGCTCGTTTCTATAGGAACTCAATTCTCATCATAAGCATCAGGTATACCACTTCCCCTCTTAGTCCTAGGAACCCTAGGTTCACTGCATGCTCTATCTCTTAACTACGAACCAAGCACGCAAAAGGCATGACATGCACTTCTTGTCATCCTTCAACTCAAGCAACACTTAGTGTTGGGTCCTCCTTAAGGACAACCAACAAGGTATAAGGCCTCATAACCTGCTACTAAACCTTTCTAGGTCTAAGGAACTCTTTTTCCTACCTCAGAAGGTAAACACCCATACTGTAGGTACATAGGCACCATATGCTTCATCTTCACTCCCTAGGGTTTGGTTCCTCTAAAGGAAACCAAGATATCATCAACTTATGAGGCAACCACTGTCATCCATTGTTCAGGGTTTTAGGCTTCCAACCTTCTTGCTGGGTTTCCTGCTCTCTCTAGAGCTAACCCCACATCCAACCTCACCATTAGAGGTCCTCTCTTCATGAAAGATCAACCTCCAAAACATTCTCTACATGGGTGAAGCCTAGGTTCGCACTTATGGTTGCTCAAGATCATCCATAACCCTTTATGCTCCATCATAATTCCTTATCCAGGGTTTCATCCTACTGTCAGCACCATGACGTGCCCGAGGTTCCAGCTATACCCTACTTGCACAAACCCATAGGGTTTCTAAGGTCCTTCACTAACATCATCATCTAAGGAGTTGTCCTTTACCCTAACATGCATGACCCTTCCCAGGGTTGGGTTGCCAAAGGTGCTAGGTCACCCATGGATCATATGACATCCCAAAGGCATGTCCTTTCAAACACCTGGTCCAACTCATCTCTCTCTAACCTTCACTTAGGGTTAGGTTTAGCATCATCCTCAGAGGATGTGCCAGGTCTCTACTTGCAATGGATATCTCTATCTCCAAGACTAACTTATCCTCCTGACAAGAAGGTCTAGCCTCATGTCTCTTCTGAGGACATGACATCTTATGTCATACGTCCTAAGCATGTATCTATTATTTATTTTGCACTTAATCTGTTAAGCTTATGTCCATGACATCTTATTTACATGCCTTTTATTAATTTAGTGGAGGATTCCTTAAACCTTATTAACCTTACCCATACCTTAAGAGGGTGAGGAGAAGAAAGAAGACCCTAATCCTTTAGGTCCTTATCAGAATTTTGTGATGAGAAGGGATGAATAAGATGAGAAGTCCTAAAGGTATCTTATTTCGATTCATACCCTAAGACTTTGGCCAGGCGGTCACACGAGTCTGGGAGTCCTCATATTCTGACTAGCGGTGCGGAGGAAAATCTTGCCAGCCCCCAGTCGTGATCCCTTTCTAGACATCTCCATCTTTCGGATACTCCTCTAATAACTCCCTTGGGTTCTATGGAGTTTGTAAAATTTAATAATTATTAATGGTTAACTGAGGAACCTAAGCTCTGATACCAAATGTTACGACCCCACCTCCCGATAACCCCCAATTAAGGGAGACCAAGAGGTTGAATCTGCACCCATTAATCCCAGATCAAAGGTTCGACATATAACCATAAACAATTATTAAATTCTAACATACTATATTGAAAATGGTAATAAAATATTTCTTTGCATACCTTTGAAGAGATTGGAACAAACTAAACTTCTAACCTTAGCTGAACTATTCTAACTAGTTCCTCCTTGTTCTTTAATTCTTGAACTCACAAGGTGTCATTTTACTGTTTGTTCTTTTCATTGTACCTAAAATGCCGACAAATAAAACGTCAGTCATCCGAAGCTGGTATGTGGAGGAAACAGATAATGTTCAACTATGTTAACAATATAATCATTCAATTAATCATTTAACAATCAAGATTACATTTTAAGCCATACAACTCAATCCATACATATTCTCAAACTCTGGGCTGTCCCTGCAGTGGACATGGATATCACCTCTCTTTTAGGTAATAGTGTCACATGGCACTATCCGAAGATAGCCCAATATCTAACTCATTGTGACTTGATGGTCCTACCTCAATGGTAGCCATATACTAAGTCAACCATAGACCTGATGGACCTACCCAATAGGTAGCCATGTACTAGGTCATCCATAGACCTGATGGACCTACCCAATAGGTAGCCATGTACTAGGCCTTTCTCTAACCTGATGGACCTACCCATAGGCAGCCATGTACTAGGTTAGCTATAATGCCACAGAGAGAACCAGAATCTGAGTTTGTAGGCATATACATTATATGATAGCCATATTCACTTTATAATTGCAATATGAACATCCAAACAGTTTAGTTGCATTCAATGCGATTAAACATTCGGGAATCCATCAGGAAACTATAGCGGTTATTCATAATCGTAACCACATACCTGTCTTGGAGATCTCAAGCAACAATTTATCCAAATCCAACTAGATGTCCAATCAAGCAAGCCAATCAATCAAGCAAACAATGATCCTGAAAACATGTATAATGTCTAATTGTCACAAGCATATCCCAAACAACCCCTTATAGACTTTGGACACCTTTCTAAGGTTTCTAACTCTCATTAGGATGCATTAGGGTTTCTTAGATCAATTTCTCAAACTTTATCCTTTTTAGGTCAACAAACCCTAAAACAACTTTTCCACTCATAAAAACCCTAATTACTCAAATTATCCACATTAAGGATCTTTTATGCTCAAATTGTCTTAGGATCATCACATCTCTATTTTAATCGTGGATTTACACAATTAAACCAATTAAAATACATATTCATCAAAATTAGGGTTTTCAAGCTCATTAATGCATAATCATGCACGAAACCCTAAATTAAACCAAATATATAAAAAGATCATATTTTTAAATCCTATTTTCTCTTTCATTAACAACAGGTTAATATCAGCTTGAATTATCCATCTATCATCAAATCTAAGGGGTTTTCCTTAATTGAATCATTAAAGATGATAACTTTATGCCCTTTTCAAATTTCATGCATATTTAAGCACATAAACCCTAAATTAGACTTAATCACGTGCAAAGTTCTTCCTTTTTGAACTCAATGTTCCTTTTTACATTTAACATATTAATATCAACTCTAAAGATCCATTAAACCCTATTAAACACATTAATCACATCAAAAAAAAGGTTTCTTAATCTTTAATTCATTAAAGATGATGAATTACACTACTTTTCGAGCTATGATCAGATTCAGGCTATAAAAACATTTTTAATCGGTTCCTTGCATTTTTCTGATCAAAATTCATATATTATGTGTTCTCATCGGAGCTACCAATTAGGAGTTATGATCTTTGTAATAAATCACTTACCACAGCCAATGAGATTGCGCCACGTCACCTCCGACTCATGCAACATCGCTTCCTTTTGGAAACATAACCTAATTACCGGATTACCCTCCTTTAAGTCAGCCGTTGCTTCAGTTCGTGAAGGGTAAAAAGGTCCAACGTCCCGAGCTTCTTCTTCCTCCTCTCGACGGCGCACACAGCCGCCCTAGCAGGGTCTTGTGCGACCCTTCCTCCTCACCTCCGACCCCGAAGACCCCAAGGGAACCTTCCCCTACCTTCGTCGCCCCTCCGCGCTCAGGGGGGTACCCTTATGTCGTGGTTTGAGTGGCTGTCTCGAGCCCACCATGCTCCGCAACTCAGGCCGACCTACAGCCCTACGCTGGCTGCCACACCAGTTCCAGAGCACGGAGGAGATGGCCATGCTTCCCGTGGTGTCGTGGAAGCAGCGCGGTTCTGTCCAACTCAACCCATGGATGCTCGTTTCCCAGAGGTTGGTCTACCCTCTTGTTAGGGTTTTGCCAAAGAAGATGAAGAAGATGGAAGAAAGGATACATGAAACTCTCTAGAACTCGCCTCTGAGCTCTACCCCTTTTATAGGGGAGGGTTTTCACACCCTAAGATGTGCATCTATCAAGCTGCAAGGTCTTGTCCCATTAGGAAACCAAATCCTTCTTTAGAAAGCAAGTTTTCTCTCTCTTCTTTATTATTCCTTTGATATCCTTTATCCTTGATATATTAGAATTCGAATTTCTTCTTACTTATTCTCTCTTTCCTTGCCTTTTAATCCATTGACACGAAATTCTATTTCCTTCAATAGAAATTACATTCTTTTTAACAATATCTCATAATTCATTAATAAGGTATCACATTATCCTTTTATTTTGCAAATTTTGTATTTTCTCTTTCTTTCCTTTTTATTGGGACTCCTTGGATCCCAAGGCACTCTATTATTTCAAAATCCTTTTCCAAGGATATTTATTATCCTTCTAGATGCATCTTTGTGCATTATTTCACACTATCTTGTTTATTTCTCATTAAAATATTTCTTTTTGAGGATTTCCTTTTATTTCTCTTTTATTTTCCTCATTGGTATTCCTTTTATCATTAGTAATCCTTGGGATACGAAATTCCACAAAGGATAACTCAATTATATCTCTTTTCACTTGTTTTCCACATATTAACATTATTTCCAATTTCTTTCTTAATAAAGAAATACTTAATTAATATTTTCTTTTCTTATTGCTTTCTTTATGCAACTTTGTACTCCTTGGAACCCAAGGAACCCAAGAGGCACGAAATCCTCTTTGGATTTTCCTTCTAGAGGTTTCCACATATTTCTTTTATCAATTATGCAATTATTCATTCACTAATTGAATTTTCTTTGTTATTTCCTTGTTATTGGGACCAATAGCCAATAATGCCCACAAATCAAACAACAAGGCTATTTTAAACGAAATCCAATTATTCTCAACCCAATATATAATTATTTGTTCAAACATCTTTAATATGAGAAATTATATTTCTCACCACTTGAACCCAAAAATTGGGGTTATAACACATACAGCTTGTCAACTTTTCCAAGGAGTGATGCTATTTTGGGATCCTAGGTGACATGGTGGTTTCAGGCATGGCAATTTGTAACAATTTTTTGCAAAAGATTTAACAAAACTCAAAGGGGTACAATGATAAACATCTATTCATATTGGATGACTAGATAAAGGCCATTTTGCAACAAAAGAAATAAAACATGGCTGACTAGATAATGGCCATGAACAAAGCAACTATATGTACAAAAAAAGGGTAGAAATAATGTAAGAATAAAAAAGATAACAGAGTGGAATAGAAACATACCACCCACCTCCACCCCAGACTCAGATTTTTGCTCGTCCCGAGAAAAATTGAAACCCGAGATGGAGGGAAGAGAAGAGTGAGGATTTCAAGGTGGCCCAGGTAGCTCAAAAAATGTCCAGTTGAAGGGGATGCGTACGAGCGCTGGGACCTTTATCTAAGGAGCTTCATAGTGTACCCTATGATAGGGTAATTGTGGAAGCTCAGTGGGGTGTACATATTTTCTTTCACCTCACATTCCCTCCAATAATATCCATAGATTTTCCTTCGATAGCAAGGGAAGTGTTGAAGATAGATGTGGATTGGGGGAGGTTGGCGGGTACCCGACTAGTAATGCCAGTGGAACATGATGAATTGAGTCGGGTGGAGGATCTGGTTTAGGTTTTCCACCATCATGATGACCTGCATATGGGAGAATTGATGCTAATACAAAAAAATTTAAATCATTTACAAAAGTGTTTTGTTTCTCCTTAAAATTAATGCCATCAACATTGGGTTTGGTAAGTTTCATTGTTGATGTAACATATGTCTCTATTTTTTTTGTACAAGGGTTCCCCAAGTATTTAGGAGGGATGATGATGTCTTCCTTACAAACAACAGAAGGGGGTGTGTGGGCTTCTTTGAACGGTGGTATCTCCCCTTCTAGATCATCCATGTGTGGGATGGAAATTGGTTGTGATGACTTGGGAAGAATCATAAAGGGGATTAGATGCTCATTATCCAAAATAGACTCAAAAGAAGGGTATTGGTCTATGGTATCATTCGGATTTATGTTGAGGATGGGAGGAGTTGTTGGATCTTCATAATGACTCTCCTTCTTTGACATTTCATATTCAAGTAATAGAGTCTCTAAAGGAAAGATAGGGATACCAACGTCCTCATCACACACAAAATATGGCTCCATGGTTTGTTCTATTTCTTCAGCATCTGACATATATGACACAAAATAAGGATCATCATCGTCGTCGTCAGGAAGAACCATCTTGGGTTTCTCAAGCTCTATAGGAAGAGTTTGTGATTGATCCTCTAGTAAGGTAGCTAACATGGCTTGACTGGATTCAAGTTTTGCTTGTCCTTCTGCTACCATCTTTTCTAGGGACTTAAGTCTCTCTTCCCATTCAAGATTAATTTGCATTTCACCATAGGATTTATACACCCCAAAATTTTGGTCATCCTCGCCACACTCCCCATAGTGTCCTTGGCCATAGTACTCCTCATATTGTTTTGGGTGACATTTCTGTTGGATAAATTGGACATTATGATAAATCCCTTTGTTTCGATGATGACAAACATTTCATTCTTGTTGATCTAACGCGCTACTTGAGTGTTGCAGGAATAAGGTGGATGACAAAGCTCTAGGGAATCTATATGCTTGAATGATTGTAAATGTCATGAAATGTAATCAATTGTAAACTTGTACAAATATATAATGTACAAGTACTTAGACTTCATGTAAATCAAGCGTTAGATCTTCCCTAGCTAAACACCACACTTAGTCATGTCATCCCCTTCAATAGTGTCACATATGCACACTCGTACACACACTTAGTGCCTTAATTGAAAGATTGAAACAGGGTCAATCTCGGTCGACAAACTCCTCGACCGAGACACTCTCGGTCGACAAACTTCTCGACCGAGAAAGACCCAAGTAGCCGTTAGACACAGCTGACAAGGTAGTTGGCAGTTGCAAATGAACGTTGATCCAGAGAGCCTGTCGGTCGACAAAACTTCGACCGAGTAGGTATCTCGGTCGACAATTTGTCGACCGAGATGGACTCTGACAGCAACTGCAGAATAAAGCAACTAGCCATTACTAATGCACCTAACTTATACCTAACGGCTAGTTAAGCACTTAGAACCCCCTAGAAAGTGTCTAGAATGTCCTTAAGCACTTGTAGGTCATTCCTATAAATAGGACATGCCTTAGGACACCTAAACACACCTAAGCTACACTTGTGCTATACTTGAGCTTGAATACTCATTGGCAATCTGTTTTGAGCAATAGAGCAATTCCAACATTGGCTATTCATTCCCATTGCTCCATTTTCGTGTCCTTTAGGCTAGCATCTCCTTTCCACAGCACTTACACTTCTACACTCATTGGTTAGGAGATCAATACGCTTGATATAGGCAAATCAAGCCTTGTGCTTAAAAGGATAAGTTGTAATTTCTGTTTTCCTTCTTGTTCCTTTTATTCTTTGTATTCTCATTGCTACTCCTAGGGTTGGAGGCTGCGGATTGGAGAAGGTTCTTCTCGGAGGAGAAGGTGGACTTCAAGCTACTTCAAGAAGGCTATCTCAACGGGAAGCTACTTCAAGAAGGCTATTGCAACGGGAAGCTACTTCAGGAGGAAGGCTGCTTCAAGGTTGGTGCAATTACTTCTAGGAGAAGGCTGCTTCAAGGTTGGTGCGATTACTTCTAGGTGAAGGCTGATTGAAGGGTTTAGGGAGAGAATTGTAATTTTATGTAAAGTCCTTGCGAGGTAATAAAATTAAATTCTTTCCAAATCCCGGTTGGGTAAGCAACCGGGTAGTGGACTGACAACTTTAGTATTTGCTAAAGTTGGAACCACTCTAAATCCTTGTCCCCTTGTCCAATATTTTGTGGTTGGTTGTTTGAGTTCAATAATTGTTAAAATTGTTTTAAAACTCTATTCACCCCCCCTCTAGTGTTTTTCAATTGGTATCAGAGCAGGCTTCAAGGAACCCTAACAAGGTCTTGAAGAATGGGTGACGGGGTGCTCAACAACCTTAATCTTGAAGGGACATTTGTTGCTAGGCCGTCAGTGTTTGATGGAACAAACTACACATATTGGAAGAGAAGGATGCAGTTCTACTTTCAAGGCATAAGTTGGGACTTATGGAGGATGGTCTCAACCCCATACGAGCTTCCTCAAATGCAATATGCAGAGTGGGATGCAAATACGGTAAAATCGGCTCAAATGAATGCAAAGGCTGTGAGTATTCTTTATTGTTCAATTTCAGTAGGAGAATTTAATAGAATATCAAATTGTGAAACAACCTAAGAAATATGGCATAGATTGTCCATAACCTATGAAGGTACGGTTCAAGTTAAGAATTCTAAGATTAGTATGCTTAAACAGAAGTTGGAACACTTTCGTATGGATCCAAATGAATCCATTAGTGAAATGTTTGCAAAATTCTCTTCTATTGTTAATGGTTTGAATGCCTTAGGAAAAATCGTTCTTGAAGAAGACCAGGTATCAATAGTACTTCGATCACTTCCTCCCAAATACAAGCCCAAGGTGACAGCCATTGAAGAAGCTAATGATCTCACTAAACTGAAAATGGAGCAACTCATTGGCAATCTAGAAGCTCATGAGGCAATTTTAGAAGAGGAAGAAAGAAGAGAACGTCAACAAGGCAAAAAGAAGGACATTGCATTCAAAGCATCAACCAAGGACACTTATGACACAAGTGAAGATGATAGTGAAGAAGAAACTCTCATTGTAAATGGTAAGCAATATAAAAGTTTTAAAACTAATAAAACTTCTAGTGTTTCTTCTTCCAGGTGCTTTGAATGTGGCAAAAAGGGACACATGAAAGGTGATTGTCCAAAACTCAAGAAAGGGAAGAAACCATCTCACAAAAAGAAAGAAAGAGCATATAAAGCTGCATGGGATGATGCAAGTGATGATAGTGATGATGGAAAAGAAGAAGTAGAATCCCTCATTGCTACAACAAATGAAGACGAAGAAGAGGTAAGTCTTTATGATCTACCAAAAGAAGATCTAATTGCTAGTCTTCAAGATACTCATGAGAAATATATTGAGTGCAAGAAGAAACTTAAGAAATCAAATAAAGTGAATGATGATTTAAATGTTAAACTTCTTGCTCTTGTATCCAAACATGAAAATCTCAAAAAGGAAAATGAAGATTATGATCTTAAGTTAAAATCGGTAGAAGCTAATTGCAATCTTCTTTCCTTAGAAAAGTTAAACTTGTAAACTCAAGTGAATGATCTTCAGAAACAACCTGTTCTATGTTCACATTTAGATTATGATGAGGTTGTCAAAGAAAGAAACTCTCTAGTATCTGATTTAGATCAAGTAAAGAAAGATATAAACAAGAAGATGAATGATATTGCTAAGTTACAAAGAAATGTAAATGAGTTAAGAGGAAATGGCATGCTTGAAAATATTCTGAAAATTTCCTCTAGTTATAATGGAAGAAAAGGATTAGGATATGATCCAAGGAGAAATAAACCCAAAAGAGTTAAAGCATCCAAGACTAAGATTATGTTTGTACCTAGGAACACAATTCCTAGAAAGAGAAATGAAGTTGACTATATTAGTTGTCATTATTGCATGCGTCTTGGACATTATTCATTTTCATGCCCATATAAGAAAAAGAATGATGATTTAGCTTGGATTCCTAAAACTTAGTAGCTTAAAATTAACTAGTTGAGATTTGACCTAAACTGATTCTTGATATAAAAATGTCATATCTCAACACAATCGAGCTTGCACAATCTTATTTTGCTTGGAATAAATTAACAGTTCTGAAAATATTCCAGAAACTTTGTCAGTCGAGAATCTGTCGACTGAGTGAACTTCGGTCGAGAAAGAGTCGACCGAGCATGTCATTGATTTCCAGTCTGCTGTAAAATTGCTGAATTCTTTTTGAAATTGATCAAATTACTATCTATTTGTGATTAATGACTGTATATATTGGAAATCATCCCTGAAAACTTATATGAGATTAATTTGGTTTGATTTAAGTTAAAACTGAAATTATGCTTAGCTTAATAAAAAGGAAATTTCTGTTTTATCATTATTCACATGATGTTTCCTAAAGTATTTTATGGTCTACCCATATAGAAATCATGTGATTACAATCATGGAATTATCATTTTCATCATGATGATGTTGTGTTAGCAAGAATAGATAATGATAATTGTATGCATGGATCCTTGATGATACATAGGCAAGCAAAATAATTCAATGATGATATCTCTCTTAGAAATGCTTGCAACACATAAGATAAAAATTTCTCAATTGGCATCTTTAAAAGACTTGAGATATTAATCGTGATTTCATTTTTAAGAGGATGTTTTCATATTAAGTATCACTAAACATGCTTCAAAATTGATATCTAATCAAGTACTTCACATATGAATACTTAAATTGGAAATCTGCAATTTTTGCCTCTTGGTTGAAATAAAATTTGACCAAGGGGCGCTATGGTCGAAGTCAAGGTCGACCTAAAATAAGCTTTGACAAAATGCTTATTTGGAAATCATTTTATCTTAGTATACTTTTGATAAAGGTCAAAATCAAAATTTAAAATCATCTGTGACCTTAGAAGCTTTAAATTGCTTTAATTGTAAGATTAAGGGGGAGCTCATACAAACAAATTTGATTATTTGCTTAAGAAGCTTACAAAAACATTGTAATCATCATTTGGAGCTTATTAAGACCTTAGTACTTTTACTCTTCGTTATGACGAAATCTATGAAATTCATAAAAATGATATATCTTGTTCTTAAAGGAACTCTCTAAACAAATCAGGGCTTAACATCCCATGCATTTGGTTGGAGACATTTTTATGTACTTTAAGATTAAAGGATTCTCATTTCATTTTTAGGGCTTAACGTCCCTTATAAAATGGGTGAGAAATCAATATACATTCATCATAAGCTTAAAGGAATCTCATATCATTTCAAAGCTTAATATCCTTTGCAAATAATTGACAAACAAATTGTGGCTAAATTAGACAAAAATGATATTAAATCCATGTCCCTAATAGAATATCTATTTAAGGGGGAGCATAGTATAAAATTAAGGGGGAGAAGAAATATAAAATCTTCACCCTGGATATCTTTTTGAAATGACAAAGGGGGAGAAAGAATATAAAATCAAAAATATAAATGAGTTTCATCTTGATGGCCAAGCACTCACTTGCAAAACAAGAATGGCTACAAAAGGTAATCTTCAGGTATGAAACTCACATGCTTTATATTTCCTTATTTCATATTTAGGAAATGTTTGTCATCTTCAAAAAGGGGGAGATTGTTGGATAAATTTGACATTATGATAAATCCCTTTGTTTCGATGATGACAAACATTTCATTCTTGTTGATCTAACGCGCTACTTGAGTGTTGCAGGAGTAAGGTGGATGACAAAGCTCTAGGGAATCTATATGCTTGAATGATTGTAAATGTCATGAAATGTAATCAATTGTAAACTTGTACAAATATATAATGTACAAGTACTTAGACTTCATGTAAATCAAGCGTTAGATCTTCCCTAGCTAAACACCACACTTTGTCATGTCATCCCCTTCAATAGTGTCACATATGCACACTCGTACACACACTTAGTGCCTTAATTGAAAGATTGAAACAGGGTCAATCTTGGTCGACAAACTCCTCGACCGAGACACTCTCGGTCGACAAACTTCTCGACCGAGAAAGACCCAAGTAGCCGTTAGACACAGCTGAGAAGGTAGTTGGCAGTTGCAAATGAACATTGATCCAGAGATCCTATCGGTCGACAAAACTTCGACCGAGTAGGTATCTCGGTCGACAATTTGTCGACCGAGATGGACTCTGATAGCAACTGCAGAATAAAGCAACTAGTTGTTACTAATGCACCTAACTTATACCTAACGGCTTGTTAAGCACTTAGAACCCCCTAGAAAGTGTCTAGAACGTCCTTAAGCACTTGTAGGTCATTCCTATAAATAGGACATGCCTTAGGACACCTAAACACACCTAAGCTACACTTGTGCTATACTTGAGCTTGAATACTCATTGGCAATCTATTTTGAGCAATAGAGCAATTCCAACATTGGCTATTCATTCCCATTGCTCCATTTTCGTGTCCTATAGGCTAGCATCTCCTTTCCACAACACTTACACTTCTACACTCATTGGTTAGGAGATCAATACGCTTGATATAGGCAAATCAAGCCTTGTGCTTAAAAGGATAAGTTGTAATTTCTGTTTTCCTTCTTGTTCCTTTTATTCTTTGTATTCTCCTTGCTACTCCTAGGGTTGGAGGCTGCGGATTGGAGAAGGTTCTTCTCAGAGGAGAAGGTGGACTTCAAGCTACTTCAAGAAGGCTATCGCAACGGGAAGCCACTTCAAGAAGGCTATTGCAACGGGAAGCTACTTCAGGAGGAAGGTTGCTTCAAGGTTGGTGCAATTACTTCTAGGAGAAGGCTGCTTAAAGGTTGGTGCGATTACTTCTAGGTGAAGGCTGCTTGAAGGGTTTAGGGAGAGAATTGTAATTTTATGTAAAGTCCTTGCGAGGTAATAAAATTAAATTCTTTCCAAATCCCGGTTGGGTAAGCAACCGGATAGTGGACTGACAACTTTAGTATTTGCTAAAGTTGGAACCACTCTAAATCCTTGTCCCCTTGTCCAATATTTTGTGGTTGGTTGTTTGAGTTCAATAATTGTTAAAATTGTTTTAAAACTCTATTCACCCCCCTCTAGTGTTTTTCAATTTCTCCTCATAATAATCTCCATAAGATGGTGGATTGGAATTTCCATTGTGTCCATCTTGGTAGGAAGATTCAATATTATAAGGTGTCACCAAATCATGAGGAAATATATTTGAACAATCTATATTTTGGGTTTGGGCTTCTAGCAGGGAAGTTAAGAAGGCTTGGCTGGCTTTTAGTTTTGTTTCTCCTTCTACTGCTATCTTCTCTAGGGCCCTAAGTCTCTCTTCTTGTTGAAGATTACATTGGGTTTCATAAACATGCCCATAACCCCCAAGGTTTTGTTGATTACACCCCACAAAATTTTGTTGATCATATCCCCCATTAGAATATGGATAGCAAGGCTCCCCATAATGGTTCTCAGAAAAATGTGGACTCACATTGTACCCACCAGGATGAAAGGGATTGCAATTAAAAGGGGTGCTATTATAAGCATGGGGTAGAGTTGGACAGGAAAGAGATGCATGGTGATAAAAACCACAATAATAACATTGTGGGGGATATTGGGATGCCCACTCCATTTGAAAATAAAAGTTCCTGAAAGATATGTCAATCAACAAATGAGAAAAGAAAGATTGTGAGATAAAATGTTAGTCAAAAATTACAAAGAGAACTAAAAATTATAAATCTAAAAAAATTATGAAATAAACTAAAATTACAAAAAAAGTAACTAGAAAGCAGTACTGCTGGAATGGAAACTCAACAGAAAGAGGAGATACACTTCCGGAATTGTGCTCGGAAGGCAAAAAGAAATTACAAAAATCTAAAAGAAATTATAAAAAAGACTAAAGTTATGAAAGTTAGAGAATATGAACAAGGATTATACAAGATATACAGGCAACCAGATCTGAAAAACAACTGTGTCGCCCCTGGCAATGGCGCCAAATTGATGTGTGTCGTTGTACACACAACAATCACTAGGAAAAGTCCTAGAGTTTAACCTTCTAACTCGGTTGTCAACTTGTTGCGAACAACAAGTCAACTTAGTATAGATAGGTATTGATTCAAGGGATGGCGGAAAAGAAAAGTTGAAATCCAAATCTGATCGCAAGTACAAGAATTAAATCCCAATTTGAGAGAGTTGTTAATATTAAGAACAAAAATAAAAGTGTTGAAATAAAGTTTAACTAATCAAGTAATAAAGATCTGGGGTCCAGAAGATCACCACCAAAACCACGTTTCTGTTCAACTAATCAAATTCTAAACTCCAAGGATCAAATCATGACCTTGTGTTTACATGTCCTTATGGACAAACTCACAAGGGTCGGACTTCTCGTGAACCCATTGGTCCCGGAATTCATGGATCATTGCCCAACCGTCCAACATGCCATTATCCACGGTCATATCAAAAAGCATGTGAATTCAAACTGGCGTTCAAACCCAAGGCTCAGGTGGTCGCGTCACCAAGGATTATAACAAGAATAAGATTAAAAAGACGAAAAGATGATAATCGTAATTAAAGGACTATTGTTTCATTCTTACATAGATCCATGGTCATATCACTCCATAAGAATATTTCAGATCATCCAAATAACCACGCATAAATAGAGAGAAGACATTTGTTCGATGGAGGAATATAATTGATTATATTGAATAGAACCGGGCTAAGGGGCTACTCCCATGCCCCAGAGAGATTTACTTAGACATAAAAAGACCAGAAGAAATGCAAACTAAAATGAGATCCAACATTATACAAGATGTGGTCTACAACCAAAAATTAGATAAAATAGAATGAAGAACAAAATGCCTTTTACAAGTGAAGAGTCCCTCCTTTTATAGGAGGGGGAGGGGGAAGGATGCCCTCGAAAGAGAGGAAAAAAAGAGAGGGAGATCAATTTTTGAATTTTTTAGATCTGGTCAAATCAAAAGTTGATTGTCTTTAATTATCTTGACCATGTAACTCTCTTTAATGCAGATTCTCGCAGCAGAGATTTAGAACATATTTATCTCCTGTGAAAAGCATTATATCGGTCTAAATAATAGGATTTTCTTTTAGAAAATTAAATTATCTTTCCAACGAATACTTGTACACGCAATTTGGAGTTTGAATGCAAGAGTTTTGTTACTTTTGGTGGCGGGTATATATGAATTTCAGGATTGCTGCAATTTGTATAATTTTTCTACAAAACCCACGAAAATATAATTAAAACTCTAATTATAGAGAAAAATCTAAAATAACACAATTAATTATGAAACTAAGGGAATAAATAACAAAACAATCCTAAACAAATATCAAAAATATATAAATAAAAGGGATAAATACACATTTATCATCCACTCATGTAATAATTGTACCTTTCACTTGCATTCACCCTATGTTCCTCATCCCTTTTGTTAGATAAGCTTTCATTCATTTTCTCATTTGGATATCCTTCTCTCAAATGACTAGTTGGACTCTTAAAGTGACCATGTCCAATATCCTCATCTCAGGATCACTGGGTTGGGGTCTTGTATATATAATGATCTTTATCATCATGCACATGAAAGAGAATGTCATTTTGCCACTACCCACATGTATCTCAACATCAGCTATAGATAGGAATGGACATCCCAAGATAATGAGAATCTTCCTATCCTTTAGTTCCATATCAAGAACAATGAAATCTGCCAGGAACACTGCATCACTTTCCTTATCTATCATCACCAAAATGTCATCCACTCTTCCTCTAGGCACTTTGATTGAGTGATCCACCAATTGGAGAGTGTAGTGAGCCGGTTCTAGCTTACCTAAGCCCAACTCCACATAGACACTATATGGTATCAGGATCCCAAATCAAGTAGGGATTTGTCTATATGATGTCACCCTATATAGCTAGGTATGAGAGGGGCTCCTAGGTCTTTCCTCTTCCCATGAAGTGAGTGATGGATAATGGAGCTCACTTGTTTAACAAACTTGACTCCCTTTGGTATTTTCCCCGTTGACCTTCTCTTCACCATGCATAGGTTCTTGAGGAACGTGACATAGGATGGAATTTGCTTGATAGCATCCAACAATGGAATGTTGACCTTCACTTGGTGAAACACCTCTAGAATGTCAACATTGTGTTTTTGCATCCTTTTTACTTCCGATAGATCATGTAATGCTTCAGGGAGTGGAAGCTCACTTGCTTTTGCCTAGCTTGCATCAACATGATTCTCTTGTGGCATCCCATGAAGTAGAACACTAGGGATGGTAGGACGTACACATAGAGTAGAAACCAGAACACCTGGTATCACATGCTCAAAAGGATTCATCATAGAATCATCTTCGGCAATCTCAATCAAAGTATCACCACTTGTCTACCTTTGGTTTTCTTTATCAACCTTTCTTTGACTCACATTCTACTTAAGAGATTTCTCACTCCTTAGAACTATCACATCAGTACCTTGCTTAGGGTGGAGAGAGGGATCATGTTGTAGCTGTGGAGGAGGTGGAGGTGGCACTTGGTATTGAAATTGAGGTGGAGGGGATAATTGAGGTTGGAAGGTGAATTGTTGAGAAAGTTGTGGTGATGGAGGGGGAGGAGGTGTATAAGGCTTTTAATGGCCTTGGAAGTGGTACATGGGATGCACTTGCATGGGAGGTGGACTATAGAGAACTTGAGTGGAATTCATGGGTCCACTTGTTTCATTAAAACTCATTATGGGCTTTGAAGACAATTTTTCCTCTTGGAGAACAAGTATGGAAGATAGCTTCTCTATCCTTTCCTCAAGCCTTGTAACATTATTTTGGACATCATCAAATCTTTTCAACCTAGAGAGAACATCTTCCTCAAACTTTGTGCTATATCTTGGGCTTTGTTGTTCTGGGTAGATAGAGGAGTGAGGTACCTTCTTTTATTCATCAAAGGAACTGACATAATTCACAAAATGGAAAGGAACATTCATCACTTGGTTCTTTATGAAGCTCACCATGTCTCCAAGGATCTTCATCACTTATGGGCTTGAACCACTATGAAGTGGAGATGTCAAACTCAAGGTGTGGGCATAGTCATTCATCATGCTAGAAGCTCAGATTCTTGAACCTTCTACCAGCTTCTCAAACAATAGCCATATCTCCTCAGGTGGACTAGCCACAAAAACTCCTCCATAAGAAGAATCTATTGTAGCTTGACCCATTAGAGATAGATCAGAAAAACAAGATCGAACTTGTTGCCACAAAGGGATCTCATGGTGCGGGCTCTCTCTCAACATCTTCTTAAATCTCTCCTAAGCATCTTGAAACTGCTTACTTCCTCTTTGACTGATACTCACTATGACACACTGTATTTGTGTCAACCGTAATATAGATTAGGATTTACTTAAGAAGGCATTCTTTATCTCTTCCCAACTCAAGATGTCCCTTCTTGAATCATACCAATCTTTGGCTATGTCTTTGAGGGAGAATGAAAACAATGTCAACATGATGGCATCATCATTGGCTATCGGCATCCTGAAGGTGGAGCACACTTCAAGAAAGGAATCTAAGTGCTTGTAGGGGTTTTCACTTGCCGAGCCATAGAAGGTGGTGAGGAGCCCAAGAAGACATAGAGGGATAGAGAATTGATCCCCTATCATTTGATCAACTCTACTAGCAATTGGTGATTTGTAGTTTCTAGGCATGAAGTAATCATGAAGTGGCTTGTGAGGTGCATTTTGGCCTTACATGTTGTTTTCCCCGAGTTGCTTGTCAGATGCACAAGGCAAAACCAAACAAAAGAAAACAAGGTAGCAAACCAATATGTGCAAAGAATACAAATAATAAAGAATAAAGAATAGCAATGATGATGGCAGTAGGAAAAGATCAAATAAAAAGTAACTAGCTAGGTTGAGCGCCTTTCTCCCCAGAAATGGTGCTAGAAATCTTGGTGTGTCCTTCTAGAGGTGCACACATTAATCAATTTAGATTTGACTAGATCAGGCTCACTATCTTAAAAACATGAGGTATCTTTCAAACGTTACACGGGACCTACATGTACACACTCTCATACACTGAAACAATACACCCGCAAGCGTAGGGGGTCATTGTCATTATATAGGAGGGTAGAAAGTATAGGGTCGATCCATAGGGAGAAACGGGGGCACTAGAAATAGGTTAGTTTTGGTCTAGGTTCCTACTGCAGAGTCTAGGGTTGAAGTATTTAAAGGTGATGGTTTATTACAGTAATGGTGAACACCCAGACAATTGAAGGAAAAAAATCAAAACCTGAGTTAACACTAGACAATTAATTCTACTGAGAAACGAAAGGGAATACAAATTAAGGAAAAGAGGAAGCTATGTAAGGCAAGCAATAAGAGATCTACACTACACTAAGATAGAAAACTAAGCATAAGAGAAATTAAAGACCTAAACTAGCAAGAACAAATTATGAACAAGGCAAGAAGCTAACTAAGCAAGTAAAGAGCTAACTAGGGTAACACTAGCTAAGAAAGAAGGCAATTAGGGTTATAGTGCAATAAAGGGAGATGTGGGGTGTTTGGGGGATGCCCTTATCAATTAGGTTGAGGATGATGACATGTGAACATTATGCTTTCATTTACATTACCAAACCAAACAACAACCTAGAGACTAATGAATTGCCCTAGACTACTAATCGGTCATGGATAGGATAGGTTGTATATGAGGGAACTAGTCACTAACACCTCCTATTACCCTTACGAGGCTCAATTGGGTTAGGATTTAGGTGCACTTCAATTAGAGTCTAAACAAGCATAGGTTTCTAGGTTACACGATCTTAGGGTGATTAGGGGTTGAGGGTAGTAATGGGAGTGGAAGTGAGGTTTCAGGCCTCACATCACCCACATTCTAGCCTTGAGAAAGCTCCATGCTAAGAACACTAAATCCATCTAAACTATCTACTTAAATCTCTCACATAGGGTTAAAATAATTGATAGGCATGTAGGAGGATAGGTATCTAGCTAAGGATCCATGAATTGGACTTAGGAGAAAATCCCAAAATTCACACATATTACCCATTTCCCTAAATGCCTAGGTGATTTCAAGCACAAACAAATAAGAAATTTATGGAGAATGAGATATAAATAGAACATAATTATTATCAAATGAAATCACAATGTTTACGTATCATTTTCCCCATACATGGTATGAAAGTAACATTTTTGGCCCCAAACAACCCACTAAAGGGGCCAAGCTACCCATGGAAATGATAATACAAAAAGAAAGGAGAAAGAGGTAGAAGTGGCCATGAAGCTCAGTGTAGATGGAAGACTCCTCTCCAGCAACTGCATGGTCATCCACTCTCCTTCCTCCAATGTGCAAGGGCAAGGAATGAAGGTGGAAAGTGGCTAAAACACTAAGAAACTAGGGTTTTGGCCATGGAAATGGTGAAATGGAGTGAAATGGGGATGGAAATGAGGTGGAATGGCTAAGGGGCTAAATTGAGGAGCTAAGAGGGGGTATAAGTTACCTAACATTGTGCCCCAACTTCCACCTATGTATATATTGGTGGTGGGGAGCACTAGGTCAAGTGGGGGGTAAAATAGGAAAGTAGTGGAAGAATTGTATGTAGCACTACCATGTTGGGTAACACAGTCGTGGTGGGTAGGGATGTGAATGATCATGGTAGAGTAGAATGACCGTGGTGAGAAAATGACAAAAATCACAGTAACAGTTGAGATTTTGAATTTTTGGTGGCATGGTTGTGGTGGTCACCACGACTGTGGTCAGTCAAGGGTAGCACGGCCATGGTGGTCACCACGACCTTGGTGGCTTGGAGAAGCGTTGGTTGTTATGAGTGCCACAGTCATTTTGACTGAGTTGCAACACGGCCTTTCAAGGTGGCACGACCGTTCTGGGTGAAAGTGGCACTACCTTTCTTTGTTTCATGGCCATTCTGATGACTTCAATTCTTCAATGCTTCTTCTATTTATTTTGAGTGAGTCAACACGGCCATTCTGGTGTACCACAACTGTGTTTCTCTCTCTAGAAACACTTTGAGCTTGTACTTGGTTAATTCTTGGACATCTTTTCTTCAATTGATCTTTGGCCACTAGGGGTAGGTTGGGGGAGCCTTGTACTTCACTTTGGGCCTCTCTAAGGGTAAAGAAACCCTAGGATCACTCTTTCTCTCTCTATCTTTCTCTCTCTTCCATCCAATTGTGGTCCAAATACCTCAAAAACATGCAAGTAATGTCCATAAGTGCATTTTACACAAATATTCATATTAGGGAAAATAACATGTAATCTAGGAGATATAGATGTGATTAAAGCACAATATGACACAAGATGAAGCCCTAAATTAGGGTTGCATCATGGAACATCCTAATTCATCTTTGTGATTCTTCAATATGATGAGCAATTGCTCCTCCTTTAAACTTGGTGATGCAAAAATTTTCATTGGGAGTTTGTTGTCCACTTCCTAGAATGTGTACTTCAATTGCAGCAGTAGTGGCTTCAATTCCAGCTCTGGAGGACATTGCAAAGATGGGACTAATGGAGGCAGTGTCCTAGATCTTCAAGTATTTTAAATAGAAGCATGACAACGTCATTAGAAACAAAGCACACTCCTCCAATGAATGGTAGCATGTACAATCCTCCACCAAATTCATGATACATGCTTCTAAAGGTAGTTGAGGTATGCATGTTTGACATAAGAAGAGTGTGGGCTCCGATCTCCAAAACTACGATAGAAACTCAGCAGAAGCATTCGATTAGCAGCGGAATACAAAAATCATCGGAAATTAAAACTTTTTGAGACAAGATCTTGAAAACCTTAAAACTTCTTTCATAGAAAGGAGATAAATTGTTTACATCTCTGTTAAATTACTTCTTGAGTAATTATACACAACATGATACAAAATCTCAAGAGTCAAAACCAAAAATCTCAGACCACTAACTCCAAGGACCTGAGAGTACATAGACGGCATAGGACTATCTAACTACAAGACTCAGCAGTTAGTATCTCCACCTGAGATTCACTGCTTCTCCTGGTGCTGCTGCTGGTACTGATCACCTGTAGGCTGGTTCCTTCATCCTCGACGACCACCTAAAAAGTTGAAGTCTACGGGGTGAGACAATTTTTAAATAATTGTCCTAGCGAGAGTTATAACTCTCCACTAGAAGCTTTATAATTGCAATCAAAGAACAATATAAGCAATAAAAGCTTTCAAAGCAATCAATAGCAGATTGACATTAAGTAGAACATCAATATTTAAGAAATATGATCAACATATGTACTATGAAGTGTAACATCATTCATGTATCTCGTAGTTCAACCTAAGAAAATATACTACGCGGTTGATTATGTTTTACAAACATCATTATGCCCTGCGGAGATGAGGTATACCGCTCATACTCCAACAGATCACTGTTAAGTCGCATCGGTATCATACCTAGGTCATCAAAAGAGCTGGATTCTTATGACCTCATCTTCCTCAATCAGAGTGAGGATAAATATGTAGGACATCTTGTGTCTCTGCTACTATAGCTCACCAGGGTATTCTGGTACTTCGCTATTAGAGTCACAGTGGCATTCTGTACTCTCTTCGTCATCGAAAGATTTCTTGTTTATCTCTCATCGATGCGGTATAAGGATTTCCTCGAGAGAATTGTATTACAACATAAACATATAGTGAAGGGTTGATGGATTAAGATACATCTTCATCAATTCCTACACTAGGATGTAAGGATTTACACATCCATATTCCCCCACATACTCAAAAGTATGTGATCCAGGAGTTCCCTTAGGAAAACCTATTTCACTATCATATAGTTTCTGACAATGATGGATCTATGATCAGGGCTCTACCATAGTATGATTATACTTGATTAGTTAGGTACATTTCAGTATTCTTTTAACATCATACATGTCCTCAAACATTTAAACATTAGCATAGCAGCTATGAAAGTAGAATACTATATGTAACAAGTCTAACTCACATCAATCATTTCTCAATCATCTGATCACAAGTCATCTAATAAGCATGACCTTGATGATACTCATGGCTCTCATAGCCTATCAGTCTCATAAGATGCCACTTATCAGAAAACAATGTTATTTCATTATTCATAAAGCTAAAAACATGCTTTCAATGAATATGGTGTCATAATTCATACCTGGATGTGATCATCCTTATATAAGAACCTGCATGGTTAATTCAGCTGATAATAGTAAATAGTTCATATCAAGAGTTGTACCTTCATACTCTTACAAGAGTTAGGTTCCCTGATTTCCATCAATTAGGGTTTACTATTCAGAATACATGTTATCACCCTAGAGTTAGGGTTTACTATTCACTTCATGGTGAATTGAACTCATAACATCATTATGTATGAGAAACATCATCATTATTGCCCTCAGATTAGATTAAGATTCATCAATTATCATAATTAGGGTTTCCATGATCTCTCATAGGTGGATAATACGCTAATCATGCATATTCATGTACATTGAAGGTATTTTACTTGAATTGCAACCATAAATGGTACTTTCTCTCTCCTCTTACTAATAGATGGTGATTACATCACTCTAGATTAGGTTGGGACAAGTCCTCATTGACTGTCATAAGCCAAATCACCATTAACATGTCATTAGGGTTTGATTAAAACAAGGTATCACTTGATTGAACCCCTCAAGGGCATAAAGGTAAAATACACCATTGATCACCATCATAGGTCAAATCATTAGTCACTTAGTTCTTAATGATCTAGGGTACCATTAGAGTTTAGATTAGATCATCATTGGACCAATTACACCTTCAAACAATTAAGTATAAACAACCCTAAAAGTCTCCAAACAGTTTCAACCTTCAACCTCCAAACGGTCTTGGGACCGTTTGGGGGCATTGACCGTATGGATGGTTTGACCTTCTGATGAATCCTCCAGATTCACCCTCTCAGTCGCCATTTCTAAGGATTTTATGCCTCATATCGACTGATCTACTCTCACTTTGGGTTTACTTTAAGTATCCTTTCAGTCTCGTATAAATAGTGCATTACTAGCTCAAATTACCCTAGTTTCCATCTTATTTGATCTCATTTTCCCCTACTCACATTCTCTCTCCTCTGCAGATCATCCTCAACTATCACCAACGGTTATGACCACTGCAACACTGACTCTAGTGGTCTCAAGACCGTTTGAGTCCATGCGGTCTCAAGACCGTTTGAACCCATGCGGTCTCAAGACCGTTTGAGCCCATGCGGTCTCAAGACCGTTTGAGTCCATGCGGTCTCAAGACTGTTTGAACCCATGCGGTCTCAAGACCGTTTTAGCCCATGCGGTCTCAAGACCGTTTGAGCCCATGCGGTCTCAAGACCATTTGAGTCCATGCGGTCTCAAGACCGTTTGAGCCCATGCGGTCTCAAGACCGTTTGAGTCCATGCGGTCTCAAGACCGTTTGAACCCATGCGGTCTCAAGACCGTTTGAGTCCATGCGGTCTTAAGACCGTTTGAACCCATGCGGTCTCAAGACCATTTGAACCCATGCGGTCTCAAGACCGTTTGAGCCCATGCGGTCTCAAGACCGTTTGAACCCATGCGGTCTCAAGACCGTTTGAGTCCATGCGGTCTCAAGACCGTTTGAGTCCAAGCGGTCTCAAAAATGTTTGCAGTCGGACTGCGGGACCGCATGGAAACCATGCACCCAGACCGTTTGGTCTTTTACACAAGACCGCATGGACATACAGCACAATACGAGACAGAATGGTCGCATGCACGTAGATCGATTGGTCACATATGCACCAAGACCGTTTGGATTTGCTGCTTCCTGAAGACTGAATGATATAGCAAAACAAAATGTGTGAGTCCGCATGCAATACCTAGACCAGTTGCTGCATTAATGCATAAAACCGAATGGAGGGCTGCTGCGAGACCGCACGACAAAGTAATCCAAGGCAAACCGTTTGCTCTAGCCGCTGCAGACCGAATGGAGCAGCACTTCAAGACCGTTTGGGTTTTTAGCTGAAACCGTTTGCACAAGCAAAGCATGCAAGACCGCATGAAGAAAAGGCGTACAGTGCCAACCGTTTGAATAATGCACTAAGAAGTAGACGGTATGGCCACAACCACGTGCATGTGATACCAATTGGAAAAGGCACTCCTACAGGACCATTTGATAAAGGTGTACTATCAGACCATGTGCTCCACTATCGATTGGATAGGTATGTATATGAGAACCGAACGACGCACATGCACAGCTGAAACCGTTTGGAATATTAATATGAAGACCATTTGGAATAGCTTGCCGTGAAGACCGAGTGGAGGAGAGTAATACCAAGACCGTTTGCTCAATATGCAGCAAACCGAATTGCTGCTACGGGCATGCCAAACCATTTGATAAAGTGGAACTAAAGCAAACCGTTTGCATGAGATATTTAGCAAAATATCCAAGACCTTTTAAGGGCAGTCTTGGGCCTATAAATAAGACCCCAAGGGTCCTTATTTGATATAGCATCTCACTATAGCCCAAGGCTGCCAGACTGGGACCAGGCCAGAACGCTGCCAGATTGCCCGAGCACCGTTTCCGACCAAACTTCACCCACAGCCTCAGAATCCCATCCTGAGTCCAGATCCGGTGAGCAGCCAGTCCGGGCGCAGGTCTAGTAGGTTGTTCCATCACCATCTCACCATTGCTCACACCATAGCTCCACCTCATCCTACTCTTGCTATTCTGGAGGTTGACCCGAAGATCGAGGCGGAGAAACGGACGACATCGACCACGACGGAGCAGTCCCGGAGACTGTGACGATCTACACCGGGCTGTCACAGATCTACTCTTCTTCTCCGACGATGCTTTCTTTCTCTCTCTTCTCTTTCCTTGTTGCTCCCTCTATGAGGAGCGAGTAGTTCCATCCACTGGGGTGCGGGGACTAGCCCCGCTGCCCGTGTTTTGTATCTTGTACTAAAAAGATGTTATCATTCCGTTTCAATACTAAATCATTTCATACATGCTTGAATGTTGGCCGCGTTCTTGTATGCATCTATTGTCTTTCGTTGTGGTTTGTCTACGACCGCTCTTGAGACTCGAATACCGATTTTGTTTTGGTTTCTGGTGCATGTATCCACCGCGCACCCGCTTCAGTATCTAGGAACGCTTTCTAAGGAGTGGAGTAAACTCACCTCCATCGTTGTACTTTTGTACTATGAAATGGAATCAGTTGACGTACAAAAGTGCGACCTTGACAGGTCGAGGAACACACTCTGAGGAGAGAGTGGTGCAAAGTACTTGACCATTTGTTTGGGGATGGCTAACGTTGCAACACTCTCACGTCTCTCGTAGCTATATCCTCGAAAGAGGGATAGTCTATAAGGATACTAATCGATTTGGTAATTATCGCTCGCTTGTTAGTTTTCCGATGCACGTTTCACGAGGTTGAGTAAGAGTTTCTCTTCGGAGACTACATATCTTCATTGACATGTAGATACATACCGGATGAGAGTTACTCAACTCGTGAAGGATGTATGCATTACTCTTGTCCTCTAAGACATCGGTATTGTACAACATCCATGTATCTTGCTTACAAGTCTTTCTATGTTTGGTACAAGTGCAATTCATGTGTAGTGGTGGCAAATACCCGCATCACCCCAGTGATCCATCATCATTTTCCAATCTTAGTTTCCGATCCTTAAGCTAGTTTTTATTCTTGCTTTTACTTTTGCACGTTTTAGGTTAAATAACTCAAATCAAACTTCTGGTCTTAGATGATTAACTTAGATTGATACGAAACAAGAAAAAGACACTCAGATTCTTAATGTTGTCCTTTGGGTTCGATCCTAAATCTGTACTATGATAAGGCTTCCACACTCTTGTGGGGTTGGAGCATTTATCTAGCACCAGTTGTAGGTAAACCTAGAGAGAACATCAACTCTCTAGGGTTTTTGGTGCATATTAGGACTTCCATTGGAAGAGTAATCTTTTGGTGTAAGTTCTAGCTCCATCAAAAAAATGGCACCATTGCCGGGGACAAGGGTTTAAGAATCGTCTTTTTCAAATTTTGTGTCGATTTAGGTTTCTCTAGGGTTTTCTTTTTTTTCCAAAAAGCTAAAAAGTAAAGGACTTAATCTTGCATATCATCTTGGATTTGAAATGGTTGGTCAAACTTGATAAACTCTTTCTTTGATTTCAAGTACCAATTCTCTTCAAAATGAAGCAGTCAGTGCCACCAACCAATAGTTGTCAATTCTGTGGCGACTATTCTCATGCATCGATCAACTGTTTCAACGTTCATCCTCTCTACGTGATGGCCTTGCGTCAAGTAATCATGAATCGGATAGCTGGGAAACTCAAAGCAGCCTCTTCATACAACTATGGATATAATGCAAGTTATAGTTCATATCACCCTGGAGGCTACTATGAAAAACCTAACTATGGTGGATTTCAAGGCGTGGACTGCAATGTAGGAAGGATCCTGGAAAACAACGCAAATCAATACTATGATGAGGAAGGCTATTATCGTGATCAACTCAACAGGTGCGGTGAAGAGCCTTTTCATGAAGATCAACACACATCGATAGAAGAACTACGAGCTTTACAATTATCAGTGGCTCAACAACTAGCTGATCAGATAGCCGCGACCAAGAAGTTGATAGACAATCTCGATCAACTTACACAACTTGCCAATGCTTCTGGCCGACATGAAGAACAGCCACAAATTTTAACTAAGCTCATCCCTGGTCCACATATAGATTACGACGATGATTACAATATCATGTGGGAGGTGCCTTCCAATGATCAGCATGTATCGGTGCAAAATGGGGAATCACCCTCTGAGTTAACGACTGAATTCAAGGATGACTCCTTCGCAACATCGCAAGAAAAAGAATCATTTTCTGAGCCAAGGCCTGACTCGGATAATGAAAAATGCACTATGCTCTTAGATGAAAGAATGAGCACTCAATCTGAAGATTTTCTACAATTGGAAGATAAACTGGGGATAAATTTTGGTGTCTGCCCATCTTCTCTCATAGACCCTGATCCAACCATACAGATTGAGGGGCAATCAGCAATGATTGACTCCTTATACGACAAATATTCCTCAACATCAACCATCTTGTCATTGAATTCCAATGAAGAAAGGTCTACGCTACAAGAACCCTATACTCCTTCACGGTCAGACATAGATGAATATGAGATTGATTCAGATGAGGAGACGTCTTTTTCGCAAGAGACTCAAATGACTCCATTGCTGGAGCAGGATCCGATTTGGCCTTATGAAGAAATCTCTGACCATTCGGTCGATCTAGAAACAAACCTTGAGGATGGGACTGATCAAGATCTTGATTCAGGGACGGACCACATTACTCTCACTGACCACGATGATGATGAAGAAAAATCATGGGGAGATGATGAATCTCATGATGACAAATCTACGACCAATCCTTTTCATGAGATGATGTTACCAGAGTTACCGCCATTACAAGAAGTCCAGACGAAGTCAGTCCTCGAACAAGAGCATGATCTTTCTATTTAATCTCCTTCTAGTCACTTGAATGAGACGATAGTGCAATATGAAGAGGAACATGAGCCATCTCTTGACCTTAGAACGAACTACGGTTTTACTGTGAACTCTTGTAATGTCCCTTGGAAAGACAACAAGTCACAAACCTATCCTTCTATAGTCACACACACCTCTAAAGAAGCCCCTCCTGATATTCAAGAAACTGAGATGTGTCCATCGGAGGAGTGTTATGAAGAAGAACTGGGACAACAACATAACTCAGAAATGGTATACACCAGTCCCAATATTGAAGAAATGGGTTCATCAGGGAATTTTAGCCCTCAAAACGACATGTCATGGACTAATCCCTCCCATAAAGAGAAATCATTGGAACCTCTATCTCAGGATCCCATGAATTCCTTACCCGAGCAAGAGTTCGTTTTACTAGTCAAATCCTCTTCTAGTTACTTGGATGAACTAAGGATGTTCTACGAGGAAAATCCTGAACAAAACTTTGAAAAGAAGAACGACGCTCTTTCCAATTTCAACATTGATAAAGATGATGATACTTCTCAAAACAACTCCTCTGATGAAGAAAAGTCATCCTGGCTACCATATCCCACACAAGAAAAGCCAGGTGACGAAATGAAGCCGGAACCGGATCCACCACCTGATCCTAGACAGGAGGAAGTTCAAGTGTCCGACCCTCAATCAACTACCCTAGATTTTGAAGAAAGTAGTTCTACTTTGAACTTCGAGGGTGAGCCACAACTGGAGGGCACAAGTGGGCACAACCTTGATTTCTTGCATAGTCCTCCAGTTTCGACTGCCTATGTTCCACCTCCCTCGCTGATGGGGGAAGGTCTCTGGATTCTTCTGGATGGACAACAAGGTGAAAGTGATGTGCATCCAAGTCATCCAGAAGACTCGTTCAAGTTGCCACAACTTCCCAGCCAACAAGTTGTTCAGACCACTTCCTCATTCTCAGCACCAGCCATCACGAGATATCTTTGTCGGACTTTCTTCCAACTACGAGGACCGCCTGGTTAACACTGCTCAACCCTTCCCCTCCATCTTGAACCCAATACTTGCTCAGAAATGGGGAAGTTCATAAGTTCGAGGTGGAGGGCGGATGGTATGACCTTCACTCCACCCTCTATCTTTATTGCTTCCTGCTTTCCCATTCTAGTTTCTTTTTTGTAATTTTTTCCACCTTTTTGTTAGTTTTCTAAAAATAAAGCCTTTATCTAGTCGGCTTTTGTTTTGTGAATCTGTGATCATCGCCTCTTTTCGTTGCTTCTTTCCAAGAAAAGAATGCTTAAAACTAGCCAATGCGTGTTTTTAACCTTGAATAGCCTATGAATCCTAATGTCAAACTTCCAAACAGGAAATGATGATACACTTCAATAAAGTTGAGATAGATCAAATACATCACGCCTTTATCTGATTAATGGATCTGTTGTATGGATTTCTCATTTGATATTTCATCATGTCTCTTTTTGAGCAGAGTGTGATGGGGAATAGAGACCCATCGCATGGAATCGCTAAGCAAACTGCATCATGATCCAAACTCTCTTCTACACTTCTTCTTTCATTTTCATACCCCTCTGTTCACTAACCATGCCAAAGTCTTAAGTTCGGTGTGGCACGCCTCACTCCTTTCTAGTGAAAACTAGAACATTGCCGAACTTTGAGTTCGGTGTGGTAAACCACACCTCTACAAAACTCTAAGTTCGGTGTGGTACATCACACCCCTCTTTCCACTACCACTTCTTCCATACCCCTCAATACATAATGGGGGCGTACCACCTTCTCAAAGAGTATACAATGATGTTTGTGCACATACCGAGGTTGGTGAAAAATCTACCCCAATTCCAAAAAGAGGCCTGGCAGCCCAAATATGAAAAAAATCCAAAAATACACTTTGTCCTAAGCTAGGTAAGAATGAATAAAAGCCAGAGTGTGAATAAAAATATGAGAGTTGTGCCCTGAATAAGGATAACCGATAAAGGTCTTGCCCAACCGGTACATTAGCTGCCCTCATGAAGGCAGATGTGTCGTGACCGGTAGTGAGATCCTAAGGATCCAAAAATAACCCCTTACCTCCCCTCAAAGAGGTAAAATAGCCAAAAGCCTTAAGCCAACCTATACACACTTCTGAGTTACCTTTAAAAAAAAAATCGGGTGTAAGGCTAAGCCAACCAGAGTTGTGCATAAATCATCCAAAGTATCTCGATAAGTCAATTAATTTTAAGAGTCTTGATTCAATCTGAGGAGCGACTCTTATCTTTTGATCACACACCCATTCTCTCCTCTTTCAACAACAGTGACAGATCATATGCATTTTTTTGATTCTGTGGGTCTGTTCAAAATCTCATAAAACTCTTTAACATGACCGATACAACAGAGAGTGAGAAGGAAGTACTTTAGCAAAGTAAACTCAGAAATGAGGATATCATAAGATGTATTCCGTGATCTAAGGAAGCTTTGATGTTGTATCGATCTGAGCCATGAACAAAATTACGATTTGACAATAGGATGAGGCAATCCTGAGATGAACGATTTCATTGGCGACTGTTTTAAGTTTTCCGTTTCTCGGGACGAGCAACGCTTAAGTTCGGTGTGGTGATGAATCATCCAGATTCATCCTCAATCTCCAATTCAAAGGATTTTTGACGTTTTTACCCTAATTTTTGTTGCACGAAGTTGAGGTAATTACGAGACCAACATGCATGCGTTTCGGTGACTGTCTTGGGCTTTTTCGTTCCTCGGGACGAGCAACGCTTAAGTTCGGTGTGGTGATGAATCCTCCAGATTCACCCTCTCAGTCGCCATTTCTAAGGATTTTATGCCTCATATCGACTGATCTACTCTCGCTTTGGGTTTACTTTAAGTATCCTTTCAGTCTCGTATAAATAGTGCATTACTAGCTCAAATTACCCTAGTTTCCATCTTATTTGATCTCATTTTCCCCTTCTCACGTTCTCTCTCCTCTGCAGATCATCCTCAACTATCACCAACGGTTATGACCACTGCAACACTGACTCTAGTGGTCTCAAGACCGTTTGATTAAAACACCATTAACATGTCATTAGGGTTTGATTAAAACAAGGTATCACTTGATTGAACCCCTCAAGGGCATAAAGGTAAAATACACCATTGATCACCATCATAGGTCAAATCATTAGTCACTTAGTTCTTAATGATCTAGGGTACCATTAGAGTTTATATTAGATCATCATTGGACCAATTAAACCTTCAAACAATTAAGTATAAACAACCCTAAAAGTCTCCAAACAGTTTCAACCTTCAACCTCCAAACGGTCTTGGGACCGTTTGGGGGCATTGACCGTATGGATGGTTTGACCTTCTGATGAATCCTCCAGATTCACCCTCTCAGTCGCCATTTCTAAGGATTTTATGCCTCATATCGACTGATCTACTCTCACTTTGGGTTTACTTTAAGTATCCTTTCAGTCTCGTATAAATAGTGCATTACTAGCTCAAATTACCCTAGTTTCCATCTTATTTGATCTCATTTTCCCCTACTCACATTCTCTCTCCTCTGCAGATCATCCTCAACTATCACAAACGGTTATGACCACTGCAACACTGACTCTAGTGGTCTCAAGACCGTTTGAGTCCATGCGGTCTCAAGACCGTTTGAACCCATGCGGTGTCAAGACCATTTGAGCCCATGTGGTCTCAAGACCGTTTGAGTCCATGCGGTCTCAAGACCGTTTGAACCCATGCGGTCTCAAGACCGTTTGAGCCCATGCGGTCTCAAGACCGTTTGAGCCCATGCGGTCTCAAGACCGTTTGAGTCCATGCGGTCTCAAGACCGTTTGAGCCCATGCGGTCTCAAGACCGTTTGAGTCCATGCGGTCTCAAGACCGTTTGAACCCATGCGGTCTCAAGACCATTTGAGTCCATGCGGTCTTAAGACCGTTTGAACCCATGCGGTCTCAAGACCATTTGAACTCATGCGGTCTCAAGACCGTTTGAGCCCATGCGGTCTCAAGACCGTTTGAACTCATGCGGTCTCAAGACCGTTTGAGTCCATGCGGTCTCAAGACCGTTTGAGTCCAAGCGGTCACAAAACCGTTTGCAGCCGGAGTGCGGGACCGCATGGAAACCATGCACGAAGACCATTTGGTCTTTTACACAAGACCGCATGGACATGAAGCACAATACGAGACAGAATGGTCGCATGCACGTAGATCGATTGGTCACATATGCACCAAGACCGTTTGGATTTGCTGCTGCCTGAAGACCGAATGATATAGAAAAACCAAATGTGTGAGTCTGCATGCAATACCTAGACCAGTTGCTGCATTAATGCATAAAACCGAATGGAGGGCTGCTGCGAGACCGCACGACAAAGTAATCCAAGGCAAACCGTTTGATCTAGCCACTGCAGACTGAATAGAGCAGCACTTCAAGACCGTTTGGGTTTTTAGCTGAAATCGTTTGCACAAGCAAATCATGCAAGACCGCATGAAGAAAAGGCGTACAGTGCCAACCGTTTGAATAATGCACTAAGAAGTAGACGGTATGGCCACAACCATGTGCATGTGATACCAATTGGAAAAGGCACTCCTACAGGACCGTTTGATAAAGGTGTACTATCAGACCATGTGCTCCACTATCGATTGGATAGGTATGTATATGAGAACCGAACGACGCACATGCACAGCTGAAACCGTTTGGAATATTAATATCAAGACCGTTTGGAATAGCTTGCCGCGAAGACCGAGTGGAGGAGAGAAATACCAAGACCGTTTGCTCAATCTGCAGCAAACTGAATTGCTGCTACGTGCATGCCAAACCGTTTGATAAAGTGGAACTAAAGCAAACCGTTTGCATGAGATATTTAGCAAAATATCCAAGACCGTTTAGGGGCAGTCTTGGGCCTATAAATAAGACCCCAAGGGTCCTTATTTGATATACCATCTCACTACGACCCAAGGCTGCCGGACTGGGACCAGGCCGGAACGCTGCCAGATTGCCCGAGCACCGTTTCTGACCAAACTTCACCCACAGCCTCAGAATCCCATCCTGAGACCAGATCCGGTGAGCAGCCAGTCCGGGCGCAGGTCTAGTAGGCTGTTCCATCACCATCTCACCATTGCTCACACCATAGCTCCACCTCATCCTACTCTTGCTATTCTGGAGGTTGACCCGAAGATCGAGGCAGAGAAACGGATGACATCGACCACGACGGAGCAGTCCCGGAGACTGCGACGATCTACACCGGGCTGTCACAGATCTACTCTTCTGCTCCGACGATGCTTTCTTTCTCTCTCTTCTCTTTCCTTGTTGATCCCTCTATGAGGAGCGAGTAGTTCCATCCACTGGGGTGCGGGGACTAGCCCCGCTGCCCGTGTTTTGTATCTTGTACAAAAAAGATGTTATCATTCCGTTTCAATACTAAATCGTTTCATACATGCTTGAATGTTGGCCGCGTTCTTGTATGCATCTATTGTCTTTCGTTGTGGTTTGTCTACGACCGCTCTTGAGACTCGAATACCGATATAGTTTTGGAATCTGGTGTGTGTATCCACCGCGCACCCGCTTCGGTATCTAGGAACACTTTCTAAGGAGTGGAGTAAACTCACCTCCATCGTTGTACTTTTATACTATGAAATGGAATCAGTTGACGTACAAAAGTGTGACCTTGACAGGTCGAGGAACACACTCTGAGGAGAGAGTGGTGCAAAGTACTTGACCATTCGTTCGGGGATGGCTGACGTTGCAACACTCTCACATCTCTCGTAGCTATATCCTCGAAAGAGGGATAGTCTATAAGGATACTAATCGATTTGGTAATTATCGCTCGCTTGTTAGTTTTCCGATGCACGTTTCACGAGGTTGAGTAAGATTTTCTCTTCGGAGACTACATATCTTCATTGAAACGTAGATACGTACCGGATGAGAGTTACTCAACTCATGAAGGATGTATGCATTACTCTTGTCCTCTAAGACATCAGTATTGTACAACATCCATGTATCTTGCTTACAAGTCTTGCTATGTTTGGTACAAGTGCAATTCATGTGTAGCGGTGGCGAATACCCGCATCACCCCAGTGATCCATCATCATTTGCAAATCTTAGTTTTTGATCCTTAAGCTAGTTTTTCTTCTTGCTTTTACTTTTGCACATTTTAGGTTAAATAACTCAAATCAAACTTCTGGTCTTAGATGATTAACTTAGATTGATACGAAACAATAAAAAGACACTCAGATTCTTAACGTTGTCCTTTGGGTTCGATCCTAAATCTGTACTATGATAAGGCTTCCACACTCTTGTGGGGTTGGAGCATTTATATAGCACCAGTTGTAGGTAAACCTTGAGAGAACATCAACTCTCTAGGGTTTTTGGTGCATATTAGTACTTCCATTGGAAGAGTAATCTTTTGGTGTAAGTTCTAGCTCCATCACCTTCAAGACCGCATGGGTCACCAAGACTGCATGGGTGCGTTGACCATTTGAGAAAGTTGACTTCCAAACCGTTTCAAGCTATGCGACTTGAAACCGTTTGATCTTAAACGATCTTGAGATTGATTGGTCCAAACGACCTTGAGATCATTTGATCCCAAACGGTCTTGAGACCGTTTGGACCTCAAAAGTCAATCAAAGGTTATAATCGATTATGGTTATCTATGTTGAAGCATCCAATTGGTCAAATCTTTGTTAACCACTTGTAAATTGAGTCAATTAGGATTATCTTTAATCAATTGGACACCAATTTGACCCTCAATTGAAAGCCAATTAGGGTTGAATCCAACTCAATTAGGGTTTTCAATCGGATAACCATCAATGTTCAACAGTGTGAATCAACTTGAGGTTGAACCCATCAATTGACCTCCAACTGGGCCCAAACTTGGCCCAAACGGTCTTGAGATCGTTTGGACATCCTCCAAACGGTCTTGAGACCGTTTGCCCAAAGTTTGACCAAAAACCAAGTCGATTGGATAAGGGTTGAACCCTAATTAGTTCTAAAATCAGCATTTTTATTAATTCTTCAACTTATTGTGATTGGACCCTCATACCATCAAATTACCTTAACCCTAGACCTCCAAACGGTCTTGGGTTGTCACCAAACGGTCTTGAGACCGTTTGGATGGACCCCCAAATGGTCTTGAGACCGTTTGGGTCCTTCAACCCAAAACTCACCAAGATCTATCCTTGAAATCAGCAAATCAACCCGATTAGGGTTTAAGGGGGTTGAAGTGCCTTCAACTCTTGATTGGTTTGGAATTAGATTATGATTCTTTGTAGGAATTAAATTCAGCATATTTACAACAGACCCTTAAACGGTCGTCCCTTGGACAACCCTATCAAATGGTCTTGAGACCGTTTGATTCCAAACGGTCTTGCAAGACTGCATGAGATCAAACGGTTTGAGACCGTTTGATTTCAAACGGTTTGCAACCGTTTGGACCAAAAAGGGTCCAAGGTCGTTTGATAAAGTTGCCTAGGAATTCACACCCATCATCTTCAACCTCTTTTCAAGTCGGTTATACCACGGATTTGGTTGCAAAAGTGCAAGGAAGAAGGGAGGTAGAAGAAGAACTAAGCATAATTGCAAGAACATAGATATGCATAATAAAGCAAGGAGTTTAGAGTTATAAAACCCACCTTAAACGTTGTTCCTAGAGCTCCAAGCTTCCAAGCTTCAAGCCTTTAATGGCGTCTTGAGCTCCACAAGTCGGCCAAAGGTGTTTTTCCAAGGAAAAGAAGGGGATGGTCGGCTAGAACAAGAAACCTAAGTAAATTAACCATAGAACCAACCTTATACAAGGATTTCCCTTCATGAATCTGAGCTAGAAGATGGTTCCTTCTCACCTTAGCACTAGTTGGTCGCCTCCTTTAGTTCCAGAGCTCTGCCTTGGTCGGTTGTGCAAGATGAGAAATGAAGAGGATAAAGGATACGTTTAGTTGGTTTGCAAGGGAACTAGGCTTATATAGTTTATGTTAGTTTTCACCATAAGGATCTATAGTTTATAGCTTTCTCATCTAAGTCCCTCCTTCTTTCTAAGGCACGTACAAACCATCATAACTTATGAAAATCCCATAAAAACTCAAGATTTAAGGGTAAAGAAAACCAACATACAAACTAAGGTACCTATATGAAGGGTCTTCATACTCATACTTGGTGAAACTACTACAAAGATCATTCTTCTTATCTGATTATTCTCTTGAAAAGACCCTTTCATCATTTCTACTCTAAATGATGTCAAGAGTCATAAAACATATTCTAGAAGGTGTATTTTACAAGTTGCACCCCATATTTTGGGTAAATTGCACTTTACTCCAAAATTAGGGTTTTTAAGCACAAGGATCATTCCACAAGCTGCATCTTGATGTCCAAGCTTGGGGAAATCCATCATACCTCATCATATTCACTCATATGATGTCTCACCCTCAAAGGAACATTTTAACCTGTGAAATTTGCAAGTTAAACCCCTTAACTGGGTAATTTGCACATAGGTCCCTGCATTACAAAACAATACTACAACTTTGTTTAAAAAGGACAAAATTGAAATTGTATGTTCCTGGGGAACTTAATTACATGCCAGGGAATAATCACAAGTATTTAATTACATATTTAGGCAAAACTTCTAGGGTTAGGTTATAACCCAGATCATGGATGTTACAAATTATCCACCCCTTACAAGGATTTCGTCCCCGAAATCGATAAAACATATTAAGAGAAAAGAGCAGGGTATTTCCTTCTCATTTCATCCTCTAGTTCCCATCTGGCTTCTTTGATACCACGATGATTCCAGAGGACTTTTACAAGGCTTATATCTTTCTTCTTTAGCTTTTTAATTCTGTTATCAAGGATTGATAATGGTCCTTCCTAATAAGTTATGTCTTCATTCAATTCTACTTCCATAGGTTGTAGAACTGACTCGGTGTCTGGGTGACATTTCCTCAGCATAGAAATGTGAAATACAGGATGTAACTTCTGCAACTCTGGAGGTAAATCTAGTCTATAGGCTACCTTCCCAACTCGTTCAATGATTGGATAAGGTCCCATAAATCTAGGATCTAACTTCCCTTTCCTTCCAAAATGAAGGACTCCTTTCCAAGGTGAGACCTTGAGGTACACTCTGTCTCCAACCTGGAACTCTAAGGGTCTACGACGTCTGTCAGCATAAGACTTCTGTCTATCATGTACAGTCTTAAGTTGTTGTTGTATAACTTTGATCTTCTCTGTAGTCTGCTGCACAAGATCAGGACCTAACAACTGATGCTCACCAGTCTCATACCAACATAAGGGTGATCTACAACGTCTACCATACAAGGCTTCATAAGGTGCCATATCAATACTATGTTGATAGCTATTATTATAGGCAAACTCTATCAAGCGTAGGTGTAGGTCCCAACTTCCGGTAAACTGGAGAACACATGCTCTCAACAAGTCTTCCAAGGTCTGTATAGTCCTTTCTGACTGTCCATCAGTCTGTGGATGAAAGGCTGTACTAAACCTTAACTTGGTGCCTAAAGCTCTGTGCAACTGCTCCCAAAAACGACTTGTAAACTAAGGACCTCTGTCAGAAACTATAGTGATAGGAACTCCGTGCAAACACACTATCTCTTGAACATACAACTGTGATAACCTTTCAACAGAATAGGTTGTTTTGACAGGTAAGAAATGTGTTGTCTTTGTCAACCTATCAACAATTACCCAAATGGAATCATGTCCTTTGCTTGTCCTGGGTAGGGCAACAACAAAGTCCATGGTCACATGGTCCCACTTCCACTGTGGTATGGGTAAAGGTTGCATTGTTCCTGCAGGCTTCTGGTGTTCAGCCTTAACTTGCTGACAGACAGGACACCTCAGAACAAACTCAGCTACATTTTTCTTCATCCCAGGCCACCAATACATATCTTTCAAGTTTCGATACATCTTGGTGCTCCCTGGATGCATAGAATACATCGAAGAATGAGCTTCTTCCAGGACTATCCTCCTCAGGTTATCCACATCCGGTACTATCATCCTCCCATGATAGCATGCCACCTGGTCATCTGAATCATAGAAACCATCTCACTTCTCATCACCATACTCTGATCTGATCTGCTGGATTGTAGCATCAACTTGATGTGCCTCCTTTATCTGCTATCTTAGGTTAGGTTTAATATGCATCTCAGCTAACAAACCGGTTAACAATGACACCTTTAACTGCACATTATCTTGCCTTAAAGAGATAAGCATATCTCTCCTAGAGCATACTAAGGAGTTTAGTTGTGCCCTATCCATGGTTGATGTTGCTGATTTCCTACTCAAGGCATCTGCAACCACATTGGCCTTTCCTGGATGTTAATCAATTGTACAATCGTAGTCCTTGATTAACTCCATCCAACGACGTTGCCTCATGTTAAGCTCATGTTGAGAGAAGATATACTTAAGATTCTTGTGGTCTGTGAAAATCTGGAATGTTTCTCCATAGAGATAATGTCTCCAGATCTTCAAGGCATGAACCACAACAGCCAACTCTAGATCGTGTGTCGGATAATTCTCTTCGTGTTTCTTAAGCTGTCGCGAAGCGAAAGAAATCACTTGCTTATCCTGCATCAACACACATCCGAGTCCATTCTTGGAGGCATCACAGAAAACCACATATCCTTTTCCTTGTTCAGGTAGCACAAGCACAGGTGCACTTGTCAACCTCTCCTTTAACAGCTGGAAAGACTGTTGACACTTATCACTCCAGGCAAAAGGAACATCCTTCCGGGTTAACTTGGTCAAGGGTAAGGCTATAGAACTGAAGTTATTAATGAACCTTCGGTAGTAGCCATCTAACCCTAAGAAACTTCGAATCTCCGTCGGTGTCTTCGGTTGTTCCCATTGTAGAACAAATTCTACCTTTTTAGGGTCAACACGAATACCCGAGGCAGATACCACATGTCCAAGAAAAGATACTTCCGGCAACCAGAACTCACACTTGCTAAACTTAGCGTATATCTTGTGTTCTCTTAGCAAGGTCAAAGCTTGGCGAAGATGTCGTTCATGCTGTTGAGCATCCTTACTATAGATCAGAATGTCATCTATGAAGACGACAACACACTGATCAAGGAAAGGTCGAAAGACTCTATTCATGAGTTCCATAAATGCAGTTGGTGCATTAGTTAGTCCAAACGACATAACTGTGAACTCATAGTGACCATATCTTGTCCTAAAGGCAGACTTAGATATGTCACTGTCCTTAATACAAAGTTGATGATATCCTGACCTCAAGTCTATCTTTGAGAAGACTGTTGCACCACGCAACTGGTCAAAAAGATCATCAATCCTCGGCAGAGGGTACTTATTCTTTATTGTTACTTTATTGAGTTGTCTGTAATCAATGCACAACCGCATTGACCCATCTTTCTTTTTAACAAACAAAACCAGAGCACCCCAAGGTGAAGTACTCGGTCGGATGAAACCTTTCTCAAGTAACTCTTGAAGATGTTTCTTGAGTTCTGCCATTTCGGCAGGCGCCATCCTATATGGTGTCTGGGCTATGGGTTGTGTATATGGGAACAAATTGATTTCAAAATCAATTTCCCGAGGCGGTGGTATACCGGTAAGTTCTTCAGGAAACACATCTTCGAATTCCCTGACTACAGGAACTTCAACAGGGTTGGGACTTTCCTTGGTAATATCTACCACATGGGCCAAGAATGCATAACATCCTTGCCTCATCAGCTTATCAGCAACCATAGCTGACACAAGACAGGTGGGTAGAATCTTTCTTTCTCCTTGAAAGATCCATGTGTTTCTTTCATCAGCAAACACAGCCAACTTGGATTCACAATCCAAAACAACCCTATACCTTTCCAAGGTATCCATCCCAAGGATTATATCAAATCCTTGCATATCAAGTGGTATGAGATCCACTTGAATGTGATGATCAGAAAAGAAGAGGATGCAGGGAGAGCATACCTCTTGCAAAACAGTAGACCCTCTTAACGGAGTCTCCAACAACAAACTATCTGCCCTATGACTGACTGTCATATTGCAGTTATGAATCACTCTTTGAGTGATAAAGGAGTGCGTAGCACCCGGGTCAATCAAGACAGATACAACATAGGATTTAGACATATCAGAATATAAAAGTTCCATCTGACCTGCCACAACCTGTGGATTGACCACCGCATCTGGTGGGTTCATAGCATAGAACCTCGTTATCGCCTGAGGTTGAGTTGGTGCTGATGATCCAGCTTGAGATGCTTTTCCACGTCCCCTAGCTGCTCCTTGAGACTGCCTTCTCTATGATCCCTATTGATTCTGTCTCTGAGGTTGTGTCACACCGACAGGCCTAGACCTGCAGTCCTTCATCAAATGTCCCACCTTCCCACAGTTGTAGCAGCTTCTTTCCAGTTGTTGTGGTCTTGGTGGTCCTGTGGCTGACATTGATGCTGAACTACAAGTCTCTTGTGGCGGTAAACTCCGTCCTCTACCTCTACTTGGGGACCACTGAGTCTGAGAACTAGATCTGGGTGGTGGAGGTGTAGGTGCAGAGAATCTAGGCTTCTTAAAGTCCCTAGATGAAGAACTTTGGAACTATGGATATATCTTTTGGGTTTGCCTTTTCTCGACTACGGATCTCTCTATCCTTCGGACTGACTCAACGAAGGTAGCGAACCTCTCCCGGTTTTCTAGAGCAGACACGGGAGTAGTCATGTCGGCATTCAAACCCTTCTCAAACCTTCTGATCCTTTCTTTTTCTGTGACAGCCATGTGCGGACAGAACTGCAACAACTCCATGAACTTAGCTTCATACTCGCTAATGTTCATCACGCCCTGCCTCAATCTCTCAAACTGAGAGATCTTCTCATCCAGGAAGGTCTTTGGGAAATATCTGTGGACAAATTCCCGACGAAAGTCTTCCCACGAGATCTCTATTCCAGGCCTCTTCTGCTCTTCCATGGTCCACCAGTGACCAACACTTCCTTTGAGAAGATAGACAACATGTCTAACCTTCTCAGCTTCAGGGATGTTCAAGATTCTGAAGGCTTTCTCCAACTCAGTTAACCACAGATCGGCATCTGCGGGGTCAGTTGTCCCAAAGTATTTGGTAGCTCCGACACGACGAAGTTGCTCGAATGTCTTACCGATACCTTCTCCTTCAGGCTGTACAGGTGCCCTAGGTGCAGGCATGGGCATCCTGTTGGTTATATGTGTCATGGCAGTCATAAACTGCCCGAACATGGTTTGAACAGCTGGGTTACCCATATCAGCTGGGTCAAACTGAGGTGGCTCCCTGGGTGGCTCAGATACGGGCTGCTCTATTTCTAGGTTCCTTGCACCTTCCTGAGGTGCAGCAACGCTACTCTCCGCCACGTACTCCTCATGTGGCTCAGCCATCCTTATATATCTTCTTCTCCTGAGGAGCAGAAGATTCTATTAGATAAGGAAGAAACACTAACGATAGACTCGAAATCCTAAGTCCTATGTCTCTGTAGACTCAGCGAACCTAGAGCTCTGATACCACTTAATTGTGGGCTCCGATCTCCAAAACTATGATATAAACTCAGCGGAAGCATACGATTAGTAGCGGAATACAAAAATCATCGGAAATTAAAACTTTTTGAGACAAGATCTTGAAAACCATAAAACTTCTTTCATAGAAAGGAGATAAACTGTTTACATCTCTGTTAAATTACTTCTTGAGTAATTATACACAACATGATACAAAATCTCAAGATTCAAAACCAAAAATCTCAGACCACTAACTCCAAGGACCTGAGAGTACAGAGACGGCATAGGACTATCTAACTACAAGACTCAACAGTCAGTATCTCCACCTGAGATTCACTACTGCTCCTGGTGTTGCTGCTGGTACTGATCACCTGTAGGCTGGTTCCTTCGTCCTCGACGACCACCTAAAAAGTTGAAGTCTACGGGGTGAGACAATTTTTAAATAATTGTCCCAGCGAGAGTTATAACTCTCCACTAGAAGCTTTATAATTGCAATCAAAGAACAATATAAGCAATAAAAGCTTTCAAAGCAATCAATAGCAGATTGACATTAAGTAGAACATCAATATTTAAGAAATATGATCAACATATGTACTATGCAGTGTAACATCATTCATGTATCTCGTAGTTCAACCTAAGCAAATATACTACGTGGTTGATTATGTTTTACAAACATCATTATGCCCTGTAGAGATGAGGTATACCGCTCATACTCCAACCGATCACTGTTAAGTCGCATCGGTATCATACCTAGGTCATCAAAAGAGTCGGATTCTTATGACCTCATCTTCCTCATTCAGAGTGAGGATAAATATGCAGGACATCTTGTGTCTCTGCTACTATAGCTCACCAGGGTATTCTGGTACTTCGCTATTAGAGTCACAGTGGCATTCTGTACTCTCTTCGTCATCGAAAGATTTCTTGTTTATCTCTCATCGATGCGGTATAAGGATTTCCTCGAGAGAATTGTATTACAGCATAAACATATAGTGAAGGGTTGATGGATTAAGATACATCTTCTTCAATTCCTACACTAGGATGTAAGGATTTACACATCCATATTGCCCCACATACTCAAAAGTATGTGATCCAGGAGTTCCCTTAGGAAAACCTATTTCACCATCATATAGTTTCTGACAATGATGGATCTATGATCAGGGCTCTACCATAGTATGATTATACTTGATTAGTTAGGTACATTTCAGTATTCTTTTAACATCATACATGTTCTCAAACATTTAAATATTAGCATAGCAGCTATGAAAGTAGAATACTATATGTAACAAGTCTAACTCACATAAATCATTTCTCAATCATCTGATCACAAGTCATCTAATAAGCATGACCTTGATGATACTCATGGCTCTCACAGCCTATTAGTCTCATAAGATGCCACTTATCAGGCAACAGTGTTATTTCATTATTCATAAAGCTAAAAACATGCTTTCAATGAATATGGTGTCATAATTCATACCTGGATGTGATCATCCTTATATAAGAACCTGCATGGTTAATTCAACTGATAATAGTAAACATTTCATATCAAGAGTTGTACCTTCATACTCTTACAAGAGTTAGGTTCCCTGATTTCCATCAATTAGGGTTTACTATTCAGAATACATGTTATCACCCTAGAGTTAGGGTTTACTATTCACTTCATGGTGAATTGAACTCATAACATCATTATGTATGAGAAACATCATCATTATTGCCCTCATATTAGATTAAGATTCATCAATTTTCATAATTAGGGTTTCCA